>CM034146.1:708408226-709647848 GCA_019776745.2 Taxus chinensis | reverse complement strand
GGATTGGACTAGTTGAGAGAGATGTTTGTTTAAGATGTTGAGGTTCTGATTTTTGAGGTGCATTAGGATTATCTAATTATAAATCACCTTTGTTGATCAGATCTTGGAGGACATTTTGGAATGAGTGACACCTTTCGATGTCATGACCTTTTACCCTATGGTATTTTTAATAATCATTGTCCATGTACCAAGTGGGGTTTTAAAAAAACATGTTGATGGGGTGGATAGGAGGAAGAGTGATCATATTAACATCCAAGTGTTCATAAAAAATTGTGTTGTGTGATTCACCGATAGGAGTGAAGTTACGTTGAGGAAGAGAGTGTTCAATGGTTGAACATTATTTGGGAGTGGTTTTGACAACTACTGCATTGGATGATGACTTGGATTTGTCTTGACTGGATGATGGTTTGGATGAAAACTTAGGTTTTGGTTTTTTCAATCTAAGCTTAACTCTACCATCTTCAAGAGCTCGAAGATTGAGCTTGCAGGCCAATGTGAAGGATTTTTCAAACATCTGGAAAGATTGGATTTATAATGTGGATGAGATGTGTTTGGTTCAGAAGCGGGAAAATAATTCTATTAGCCCAGTCTGTGGGAGGGAAAATGATATTTGATTACTAATACCACTACAGCAAGAAAAAAAGTTAGCAATAGACTCGTCTTTGAATTATTTGATTGGGTATAGGTCGGTGATAGTGATTTTACGGGTGATATTTATTGAGAAATGTTCAAGGAATAGTTGTGCAAGTTAAGCAAATGAAATTAATGAATATTGTGAGATGTTGTTATACCAGTATAAAGTAGGCCCAACCAAGGACATGGGGAATGTTCTCAGCATTAAGTCTTGACTGTGAGCTATAAGGAAACATGAATGATGGAAGGCCTAGATGTGTTGTTAGGGGTCTTCTTTATTATAGAATTTAAGGAACTTAGGAAGATCCCAATGAGGGGGAAAGCTTTGTATGGCACAAATGGATGAATAGGTTCGTTACATATATTTTCGTATGATAATGTGTTTTTGGGACCCATGGAAGTGACTTCAAGGATAGATATTTTGTTCATTAAATCCCGTAGAGGGTCAGTTTGTGGTGGTTGTTGTGTATTAGATGAAGAAGAACCAGGTTGATTATATATTAATTGATTGGGTTTTTGATATGATTATGGGATGTTTTGTTAATGAGGGGTGCCTAGGGGAATGTTGTAAAGAGGTTGTGATAGTTGAATGTATTGATATTGAAAAGTGATGGAAGTATTAAAAAGGAGTTGTGATTTTTGGGGAATGTGTTAGAACGAAATTGATGTATGAATAATGGGTTGCGACTATTGCAGTGTATATTGAATAAGGGTAGACAAGTGAATGAGCATTTGAGATTGTTGGTGTACATTTTGAAAGGGCATAAATGTATGAATGAGGGATTGAGATTTTTGAGGTATGAATTGAGAGGAAGTAGGGATGGTAGATGATTGTTATGACAAAGGATGAATCGTAGAAATAGAACTAGTGTTAATAGGTGGTACTGATGTAGGGATAGATATGACTATGTTTTGGATGACTGATGTGGGTTTTTGGGATGGAGTAGGTTGAGCTATGCTTGATGGGATGGCTACAAAACTCACAGGAGGAGTATAGATGGTAGAAGAAACTAACAAGGTTGATGTGGACGAGAATACACTGGTATTGTTTTGAGGTGGCGTAGATATGGATGAGAGATCTATTGAAGAGGTGGATTGTTGATTAGTCGTGTCCTGTGAGGAGACCACATTAAGGTCCAAAGCTACGATAGGGGACAAATACACAACACTGGATACTTCTGGTTGATTAATAGAAGGATAAGGATGTATTTGTTGAATAACCAATTCATGATTTAGATTGAAAAGATGGGAGTAAGCATATGAGCGGTCAGGTACATAAGGTCATGGTTTAGGTGTGAATGGTTAGAGGTGAACACCCCAGGAAATGAGTTATGCATTAAGAGCAATGGGGTTTGAATATAAGATTTCAAAAAAGATGAGATCCCCACTATCAAAGAAATGAGGACTGAAAGGATTAGGTATTTCAGATGATTCAAATTGGATACTGGGAGAATGTGGATGTTCTTGATCTCCTGGTCGGGGTGATAGAGATGCTTGCGATTGTTCTAGTAAATGCGAGGTGTCCTCGACGCAGGTTTGAATATTTTTAATAGATTGTTGGAATTTTTTTTGTCATATTGTTGGAATTTTGAAGACTAGATTTTGACTTGTAGTAACCATGAAAGCAAACAATCGCCTAAAAGAGAAGATAAATCTAAATATTTGTTTATAAACAAGAAACATTTACATACAAGAAGTTTTAATTATTTTGATTAATTAAGAAAGAAAGTATAAAATGTGCAAAATGGCTAATAGGGTCTTGAGAAATGGCAGTTTATGGATGGTTTCAAGTGATGTTTATAGCTAGAGTCCTCGATATACCTAAAGGTACATGAGGCCTGAATTTGTGTTAGTTTCGGTATAGGTCTTGTATTGGGGCCTACCCTTCACATCACGGTCCCGCAATGATAAGGGAGTCGGGTGATTAGCCAATATACCAAAAACTAGATTGATTATACTTGGCCAGAACACTGAGTCGGCTTCTTGTCTTGGTGATCAAATCCAAGTAGGTCCACCTAGGTAGGAATATTTTAATGCAATTTTTTATTTGAAGTGATTCGGTTGTGTGTGGGGGAGATTTAAGTGAATGCAATCTATTAACCTCCTCATTAAACTATGTGATAAAAAAGAATGACATGTTTGTTTTAGACCCAAAATAAAGCTTGATTTCGATGAGGAAAATTCTTGGAAATTCTTGATTTCGATAAGAATGAAATTCTTGGAAATTAAAAAAGGAAAGAAACGCACCTGTAGAATGCTTCCTTTTTAAATTTTAATTTTTTTTTTATAAATCTTTTAGCATAGCTACAACGCAGCAAGTAAGCCCCCAAGACAACAATATGTAATGGTTAGATAAAAATAGAAAAAAAAAGAAATGAACGTTAAGGGCTGACCAGATTAAGCAATTAAGAACAATCTACATATATTGTCGATGATTCATAGGAATCTCTAGTGATTCACCTAAATCATTGGCGATTTGACAAGATTGTTAGCAATTGTCAAGAAGAAAACATAGAGATGAAAATTAATCAATTTGAAATGAAATAAAAGCGACAAGGTCCCTCTAGGTGTGACAAAATGTACCAAAGATTTTTTTCTTTCCAAATTTAACTAATGCAGTGAAATAACAAAAACAAACTGACCTCAGAGGACACATGGGTTTATCGATACCCACAATGATGGATGTTGATATTACTGAATATGTGCTAGATAAATCTCCTTCCTTCTTTTGCCAATGAAGAAATCTACAGATCAAAGACACTAAATGAATTAGATTAGATAGATGGGTAATTGAGTTGCTCAACAAAGGCCAATTCCAAGAATCTAAAGGGACTTCTTTGGAGGATGTTATCTTGATTTGATACAATTAAGTAGATTGATAATAATGATAAAGATATACAAATGAAAAAGATAAATGGATAGATAGATAATTGACTAGAAGCTTTAGAAATCAAGATTGAAGGGCAAATCATGTGCAACTTTGAAGGTGGCCCAGGAAAAGGGTGGATGCAATTTGAACAAACTCGAAGTAGTCGTACCAAAAGTATTTTATCTCTTATTGGATCTCATGGAGGAACTCAAACTGATCCTTGATGTCTTCAATGTCGGTCTAAAGGATGTTGTATTGTTCCCAAAAGAAGGGTTGCTAAACTATGGGAAGGTCGCAGATGTTTGTAATCGAATGAGAACATCTAGGTACTGCCATCTAAGGAAAAGCCATGCTTGGAGAGAACAAGTTAAAGCTACAAGATTGATAAAAAATGAGATAAAATTGATAAATTGATAAAGAAGGTGTAAATTGACAAGGGTCACTGGTGATCAGACAGAATCGCTAGCATTTAAGGTAATTGTTGGCGATTACTGTAAAAATGATAAACAAAATTTTAAATGAATATTTAAAATTTTTTATGTTGTTTGGATGAAAGATAAATTATAAATGAGATATATAAATACCTTTAGTTGTGGAAATAGGCTGCTGGGAGTCTTCAAATGCTAAATGGAGCTGATTAAAGTTGATGGCTAATTGTTGAGCTTTCTAGGAAGTGATTGATGAAAAAGATACCAAAATGTTGTGTTTGTGAGAGATTGAGATTGAAGCAGGTGCTTGATGATCTATGAGATGACTTAGATTTACTGTGGAATTGAAAAACAAAGTGTAGGAAGGAGGAAAAGTTTTTTGAAGATCCCTGAGAAAGGAGAAAAAAATCCTATTTATAATCGCTAGTGATTGGTTATGATTGCCAACGATCCAAGTTTTTTGGGGAAAACATTTGGGAAGTGGTTGAAACCACTTCCAAACAAGGTTTTTGGGTAAGTAACAAGGGAAAATGGTTAGGGGAGGTTGTGGACGAGGTGTGGAGGTTAGGATGTGAGAATAAAATAGATTTAAGTAGTTTTAAAATGGTTAAGGTCGATTTAAACTGGTTGGATGGTTTAGGAAGGGTAAATGGTAATTTTATGAGAGTGTAAGATTATTTTTATAGGGGTGTGGAGAGAATGACTTAGGATAATGATTCTTAGATATATTTTAGATTAAATAATGTGTGTATAATATGAAGTAGGTGGGTTGATGGAAACATGATGTCTGCATATAGATTTAATTAATAATATAAATTAAATTAAATCACCTTGAAGTTGTCACTACTAAGCTTCTTGTCTGTAGTGCTGTTTGGAGTAGTCCGAGGAACTGTTTAACCATTTAACATAGATTTCCAAATTTCAAACCCTAGGGACATGATGTGATTCCTCATCCCGATGCTCTAAAATGCATAGTTTGTTCCATCAAACAAGGGAGCTTTGTTGGTAGAAGTGCCACTCTGTCAAATCACCATCTTAGTGCTTCAAATGATCTCTTTTCAAGTGATTAAATTTTTTCAAAAGGACCTGCTCTGATACCAATTGATGGAAGCACAATAAACTAAGAGGGGGGTGAATCAGTCCTTTAAAAACATTTACTTAATTTCTTTTAGTTGTATATACAATTCAAACCATCAAATTAACATTCATTAACCATTGAGAACATATTCAACATGATCAACCATACACAAGAATGAGAGAGTACACAAGACACCAAATATGAAGTGGGAAACCCTCAAAGGGAAGAAAACTCACTAAAACTTTTGATTATATTACTTAGACCAAAATAATTGCATGAATATAACACATCACACAAGATTTTTTTAGTGAAGCACCCACTTCACAAGGAACACCCACCCCAAATTAGTATATCACCCACTTTATAAGGAGACTAGTACCCCCAATGAAATTAAGCACCCACTCAACCACCTGATGATGATGACCATTGATATATGTTGCTCCTACAAAATATTTTGATCACAAATTCAACTCACTCAATATGTTGCTCCTACAATATATTGATATATGCCTAGGCTATTACTGGCCGACCCGTAACCATGATTATTGTGACTATGTCAAACATTATGTAAAATGCCAACAACATTCCAATCTTCATCATACACCCAGTCATGGCTTACAGGTCACTCGTGACATTTGGCCCTTCTCTCAATGGGGTTTGGATCTTGTTAGAGAAATCAATCCTCATTCGTCCCAACGTCATCAATGGATCATCACTACTACCAAATACTATACAAAATGGGTGGAAGCCATACCACTCATATCCATGAAAGCTGAGAAAATATGTGAGTTTATTAACCACCACATCATTTGTCACTTTCATGTTTCTCATCGCCTCATCATTGACAATGGAAAACAATTCAAAAACAAAACATTGCAAAGACTTTGCGACACCTTTGACATTCAGCTTAGTTTCTCATCACCTTATTACCCACAAACCAATGACCAAGCTAAATCCACTAACAAAACCCTCAGCAAAATTCTCATGAAATTGGTTGATGATACTGGGAAGGATTGGCATATGCACATTCCTTTTGCCATGTGGGCATACCGAACTAGTATTTGCACTTCCACTGCAGCCACACCATTTTCTCTAGTCTACGATATAGAGGCTATTCTACCTCTCGAAGTCCAGATCCCTTTACTCTGTATTTCTCTCCATTACATGCTCACTAATGATGAATTTCATCAGGACCGTTTAGCACAACTAGAGTTATTAGATGAACGTCGTCTTAACGCTCTGGATCACCTTTAAGTTTACAAACAATGTATCAAACGTGCCTATGAAAAACATGTTCATGAACAAACCTTCCAAGTTAGTGACCTTGTCCTGAAAGAAAATGAACATGTAATCAAAGCAGAAAAAATTAAATGGGGAAAATTGGCTCCTTATTGGCTTGGACCATACGTCGTGACTCATACCTATGGATCAGGTGCTTATCGTTTATCTTCTCTTGATGGTAAACCCAACCCTGAGTGCCTTAATGCCTTGCATCTTAGACCATTATATTGTTGACTCATCATCCTACCTCACCCTTTGTCTCTTCCCGTGCTCCTCCCTTGAGCACAATTTACCCCATACACCTCCCTAACGATTAAACAAGAATCATGTGAGTACCCGTCACTAGTTATCTTCTCTTAAATATGTGTACCACGGCACTGCACATAACATGATTCTCATGGATACTTTTCATCTACCTTTAGATGAGATCCCATGGTTGTTTCACCTTGCCCTTTGAACAAGAGTCCTATCTTTCACCTTGGTCTTGTCCATGACTGCAAATACCTCATAATGGGACAAAACTCCTTGAGTCAAACTTATAATAAAAAGATGACTCCCTCAAAAGGACATATTCCTCTCGATAATTGTTGCTATAAATAGATTACTCCCATGAAGGACAAATATGTAAAGCTCTTCAAAATAATTATATATATATATATATATCAGCTTCACGAAGAACTCAAGGAGTTCAATTTTTCCCATATAGACTTCCTGCATTGATTAGTCTATCTCAACTATAAGTCAAAACACTCAACCTTTTTGTCATGGACTTGCCCATTGTGACCTCGGATCTCTTGTCCAAAGCACATGCTACCTCATACCATATAAAAATTACCTACTCTTCACCCTTTGAACCATGCCCACTCTCATTTCCTACTACCTCAAGGGACTTCTTAGAACTTAGACATTTGGTGATCATGTGACTACTTTTCACTGTAGAACAGTCCATCCTGCAATGTCTTTAGGGTCTTACGTTCATCACCTCTACCAAGGTATGATCTACTCGGTATGATCCTACCCCATCAGGTGGCTTTATTTCCTCCTTTTATCTTTTAACCATATTTGTTTACGTTTTGATTACCTTATACAGGACTTGGTCCTTGACGCTTACTTTTGGGGTAATCTCCTTCTTTTGCCACAATCACCCCCACCTACATCATTTTACCTATAATCTACCCACACCTAGCAGATCTAAACCCACAACATGCCCAAAAACCTACCAACTCATTTTCACACCTCCTCATTTTCTTCCCTAGCTTATGGGAGAACTACATCGGCCTGAGGTCCCTTTTCGTCGGGACTATGTAGGCAGCACTCCGAGGGCATGGGGCCCTTGGAGGTTAGCTCAGCCATCCTCTACCCTAAACAATTCATCTTCCATGTTCCCCACCATTACATCACACCTTACTCAGTTTCCCTTTTATATACAAAATTGGAAATTAAGCCACATACATAACAAGTTGCTTCATATTTTATACATTTATTACACCTACCATTTCTCTATCATCACTATGCATAGATTATACCACATCTCACATATGACCCATAGTATCATTCATTGTAAAAAATACTAATGAATCACAACTTCACCTACTTTCAACACAACCATGCCTAACAAACATAACTCAATCATGCCTAAACAAACCTGACTCAATCCATGCCTAACAAACCTGAACTCAATCCATGCCTATAACATGACTCGATCCATGCCTAAATAACCTGACTCAACCATGTATAAATCGACCTGACTCGATCCATGCCTAGCCAATCTAACTCAACCATGCCTAAATCGACTTGACTCGATCCATGCCTAAACCGACCTAGCTCCATCATGCCTAACTCACCTAATTTCCATCCATATCAAAACAACAAATCCATATCTCATCTAACACAAGCCATACATCCAATATCTCATAAACACATCAACACATCACAAAATACCATGTATCTCATCATATAAATCAATAAATGTGTATCTCAATATACATGCCTATCTCATCATGTCCATCATCTCAAAATGTCAGCACGCAGGACGATATACAATACAAAATGTCATCGGCACACAGGCTGGTCTCATATATACAAGAAAGAATAAATCAATACAAAATATCTTTGGCACGTAGGCCAGTATATGCTAAAAATATACAAATCACTTGTACATCCTCACTGTCTTTGGCACGCAGGCCGATATATGTACCAATAAAAAAACTAGTATACATCAAAAACCAGGTGACCACATATCAAGCATCTCGCTGGATGTCCTCCATCTCTGTGTCACCTGTACCCTCGACCTCCTGTGTCCCTGCTGGCACCTCACCTAGGGCTGGTTGCACATGCACTGGTGGCCTCTCCTTGATCGGGCCTCGAAGCTCGCCAACCTCCGGTGCTCTCCACACTATGAGTGCGGGATCTCGTCCTCTCATTGGATGCCTGTTGTGCCCTATACTCGGCATAGGATATAAAATCTATCTCGCCTGTCATAAGTTGGTCTTGATAGTATCTCACCTCACCTAGGGTATCCCATAATCTGGATACAGGCATGGTCTGTGGTGGTCCCATAGGTCGCGGCCCTTATACCTACCTTGCAGCAACCTACCTTGCGCCTGCCTGTGAACTGGGACCTACTCCCAGTGCTTGTGGTGGTGCCCCTTGCCCCTATGCCTGTATCGAGGCCTGTAAGGCACCAATCTGTGGCTAGACTGTGGCCAACTGGCCCTGTAAACCTTCCACCTAAGCCTGTAAGGCTGCCACCTAACCATCCCCCTGACCATCTCCATCTCCTCCATCTCCTCCATCCACCATCTGGGCCTGCAGGCTGGCCACCTGTACGTGTAGCTCTGCTACCTCTACTTCCGAACCCTCTAGATGTGTCTGCAGTATACCCAACTAGATAATCAACGTAGCTACTTGCCCCTGTAGGGTGTCTCTCTGCACTGTAATGGTAGCTAGGTCTGGCTGCCTCGGTCTGGGTGGTATGGCTCATAACTGAGCCACCCACCACTACTTGTACCTGTCTGTACATCTGATTTCATCTATCCACCAATCCACTGGCTGTTTCTCCTCCCTTGTGGGCATTGTAGGCTATGGTAGAGGTAAGGGCCTCTCCACATCATCTCTCTGATACTGTGAGAAGGGCGAAGGAATTTCCTATAGGAGCCCAAACTACCGTCAAAATCTGTTAACCAGGATCATCTCATCCTCCTCGGCATGACTAACCTGTATCCACCTCTCTAGCTGGAGCTCAGCGAGATCCTTATGTATATGCCTATATGAGGGGAATCCCACATATGGCCTCCATATAATGTCCACTCTAGACAATCCCTCCAGTAACTGCCAAAAATGGGCCACATCATGTGTCGGCCTATCTAATCTCCACTCTCCTATCATCGACACCCATCTCCTGTATCCCACCCGCACAAATCTAGCTGGGAATGCATATGCTCAGGGCATCCCTATCAGTCATACGCACACTATATTCTCGTATGCCCAGTAGTGTAGTATAAATGTACAACACAGGCTAAACCTACACAACCGCCCATATGCCCACAGCTCTTTGTATAGCTGCACCAAGAATGTTGGTGCCTAGGAAAATCATGTCTCATGCACCATCATATCATGGAGTACCCCCATCAGTGATTAGGGAAAGCATCCACCATCTGCATCTGGTAGTGCATAGCAGCACACTGCCTCCATCAACAGAACCACTACCCTCGTCTCATCTAGACGGGCTAGGTACATCTCTCCATAGCTCAAACTAGCACTATGGAATCTCAGATCAGCCGATCCCTCACCAAAAATAGTCCCAATCAACTCCTCTAAGGCCTCGGAGGAGATAGAGTACACCTGGGCACCCAATATGGGTAACCGTAAAATCTGGAACATGTCCTCCAGGGTGATAGTCATCTCACCCGTCGGCAGGTGGAACGTGTTGGTCACGGGATACCATCTATCGATGAGCGCGACCATCAAGCTGGGATGCCAAACAACATGTCTGTAGTGACAAACCCCACTCAAGCCCACTACCTCCACATGTTGCAACTCCAACGGGGTCTTTGCACCATGCACTTTCACCAGTAACAACATAACTTTGTCTCGCATATGTAACTGTGCTCTCCCCTACATCCAATACAAAAATAACTTTACTTTACCTTTACCATGATCATATTCACAAATTATCATTACCCTCCACCCTATTTTCACCTTACCCATCTCAACTACCTAGCCCACATCCTAACCGACTCCGGTCACCCTTAAACCGACATTGGTCACTTGCTTGGTGACCGATATTAGTTCACCCTTACCGACCATGGTTACCCCTTAACTGGCATCGATCACCTATTTGGTGACCGATACTGGTTCCACCCAACTGACACTAGCCACACTTGACCAATGCCAGTCATTGTCACAAAAAAACCCGCGACTTCCCAAAACCCCCCTTTTTAAAAACCTCCCCCTGCCCCTTTTTCTCCACATATAATGACTTAAACTACCCATGGACCTCTACCCACCCCACCTATACCATTTACTACCCTCCCCCTTCCTCTTTTTTCCCACTATTCCCCCCATACCCAAATTTAATTTTTACCCACCCACATAAACCAAAAAACAACAACCTACAAATAACAATACTCTACTCCTCTAATCTATCAAATCCACAATGTAGAGTAGGGTGCTTACCTCATCGCGCTACCGCCATATCGGTGGCACATCTGTCCATTGTACCGGTGGCCCACCTGATCCCTCTCTAACCTCTGCCATCACCAAATAACTACCCATAACCTCCGATCAGTCAACTCTCTCACCCTGATCTCGTGGACCCACTGCTCACCAACCTAACCCTCATCCAATCACACTACCAACTCACTGTCCCATTTCCTCTGGAAACTTTTCTCTCTTTTCTCCCTTTTTTGTCATTTTCTCACTTTGCCAATAACAAATGAATACCAAAAAATGTGGATTTTTTGTTTTTATAACCAACCCGCCCTAACCAACGTTGGTTACCCTTGACCGGCATCGGTCGTGTGCCCTACCTAACCATTTTCGGTTGCCCTATACCGACGTCAGTTATCCATGACTGGCATCGGTCACCCTCACCTACACATTGCCTTCCCTTTTTCCCTTTTACCCCACCCTTCACCCTGATCCTTTACCCAACCCCACCTTTACCCAACCCATTTACCTTACCTTTCCTGACCTCCTCATTTCCTACCTCCCTTTTTCCTCCTTTGGGGACTCATTATTTTACCCCTACCTTGGCCTTACCCATGTTGTGACCTCGCTATTTAGACCTGGACCATTGTTAGTGTTTGGTATACCTTGCGGCACTATTACATTGTGTTGATGACCTAATGACGTTACCTAGCCTATTGTCATGACCGTTTATCCTGACCCAACCCTTGGTGTAGCATACACTCAAAATTGACCTTTGACCTCATGTGTTTGTTATACCCTACGGCACTGTTACCTATGTTGTTGACCTAATGGCCTTACCTAGCCTATTACCGTGACCGTTGAAACAAATTTTGCAGTCTTAAACGTAGACATAAACATTATCCTGACCCAACCCTTGGTGTACCGGAACACACCTAAATGTTCCTACACCTAACCTATGTCATGTTTCCTGACCATATCCTATACCTTGGATACTAGAATCACTTCAACCTTGTTTGGATAAACCTTTCGACCTTAGATGATGTAGAGTTTGCCTCCTCTTCAACCCGGTAGCATTTTGCAGTTTATACATGTGTGTGCATTTGACTATTACTACCTTTGACCCAGACCCATTACCTGGAATGGCCTGAGTAGACCTTTTACCCTTTTTCCCTATGCCCACCTACCTTTTCCTCACATTCACCTTTTTATCAACCCACTCACCGATTCTGCCTTCGGCCTCATCAATTCCTAGTTTGAGAGGGATCACCTTCACCCAAACATGGGGTAACCACATCTTATTTTTGTTAGCGTCACTTACCAATACAAGCTACGCAACAAAAAGGGGCAAAATGTAGACACTAAAATTAGGGCACACTCCCCTTTGGTCCCTCAACGAATAAGCACCCTTCATCACATTCATCTAGCCATGGCCTCTTTCACCCTACTAATATTAATTTAATTAATTTAATTAAATTAATGCATTATCCACACCATATTTATTATTTAAATATCTTATTTTAAATAATATCCACACATACAGTTCACTTAGACACCTCACCAAGCCAACTCAACCTAAGACATGTTCTTAGTAAGTTGTCATAACTAACTAAGACTTACCTAAACCCTAAAAATCAATGCCTACATTCCCTCTAACCACATTCCCGCATGCTCACAAGAAGCTCCCAGTCTAATCCGTGGGCTAACGACATGAGATCAGAGGAAATCAAGAGGATCTCCCTAGTTTAGTAAACCTAGGAAATCCCACCTTGACCGACACTGGTTACCCCTAACCGTCACCGGTTAAGCCGGAACCACCGTCGATTACCCTTTTAACCCCAAAACAACCTTATTCTCAAGGTTGGAAGTTGGAATTTGGAAGCAAGAAGTAGAAGGTTGGCGAGCATTAACACATCTTCAGAGAGTGAATTCCAGCGAGAATCTGCATGTAAGGAAGGAGATCAAACATATTTTCTTGCATAGCCATCCCAACCATGATCTAATCTAACCAAGCAAAGAGGAATGTACATGAAGTCCATGCAGAAGCTTTCCTTTAGTTTTTGATCACTTGTAACCTTCAAACCTCTCATCATCACCTCCATCCCTCACTCACAGGCATTCAGGATCGGAATCCAAGTAAGTATAACGTCATACTTTTCTGGTTTATTTCATTTCATCATCATTTTATCATCTATTGTTTACCTAGCCACCTATTGACCTTCTCCAACATTTCCACCTCCATATACCCATTTAAAACCTCACTAAAGCCTACCCCAATCACCCAATACTTCATCTTGACCAACCAAAGTCCTTTGTGTAATCACAAAGGAGACACAAAGCTTATTTTGTGGCATTTCCATATTTCCACAGTAACTAGCACCGGTTACACCAGACCGCCATCAGTTACCCTTAACCGACATCGGTCTCTGTATTTGCCCATACAGCCCAGAACAGGGATCTACCCACCAAATTTCATCTCACCCTCATCCACCTGTGATCTACCTGAGACCTCTGACAAACCTGCAAAACCCAGAACCAATCATTTGACCTTTGGATTCTATTCTATCTTATCCTGTTAGATTAGATCTATTTCTTATTGTGTTTTAAGTGAGATACCTAAATCATTTCAAATTACAATAGAATTTACTTTGTTTACAGTATTAAATTGTTTAAAATAGTGGACTGATAGCCATCTAGGAAGTATCACACTTCCTGGATCTAGCATATGCTAGGCAGTTCACTTCCCATATTGTTTAACTCCTTCTGGTGGTCTTACTTTGCATTACAGGTAGTTCCTCCTAGCCTAAAGGAAGATCTCACGATCAGTTGTGGATTCGGAAGTCATATGCGCACAACAACCCATCAACCAACATTTGAACATGTATTCCTCCTACGCCCGTTACCCTATTTGTTTCATCAACACTTCAAAGAAACGATCTGAGAAACAGGTGAAACACCCCAAGTTTATTAACCATCATCACCAAGTCCACAAATGCTAAAGAACATCATTTCTCCATGATTGCTAAAACTGCCTTTTAGGCCTAAAAACTAGTCTTCCTAGATTGACCTATACAAACTTCCAAATGGCTTCACCAAGCTCTAAAATCACTCTAAACATGTATAATATCTCATCAAAAAATCATAACAACAAGTTAGACATATGGTCTAATGGAAAACCTGAGAACAAACCAAACTTTCCTGAAAAATAACATGTTTGAGTGGGCTTCACCTATAGTCAAGACCTCAAACCACCACCATCAAAAAGATAGGAGAGTCCTATCCATATTCTAATCATCACATTTTATGATTAAATCCATTCTAGGATCAAACCAATAATATTTCTTCCATCGCTAGTAAACTAGAGTTTATAGAGGGTTTTGAACAACTTACCTTTTTTAACATTCATTCATAAAGGATAGAAACTAATTTAACCTTATTCTAACTTTGAAATCTTCCAAAAGCCATACCTAAACATCCCTGAAAGGATCAGGGTCCCATGCAAACATTACACGTGCCAACCAATGCAAAAATTTTCACTTCGAGCTAGAAAACACACATATTTGAGTTTGATAAGACTAAAAACCACATGAATTCCAAATTTCTCATCGTAGAACCATAATTTTTTTCCCATAACACCAAGACAACCTCTCTCAAATTATCAAATTCTTAATTTATCATAAATGGATCTGCATCTTCTCAACCACCATGACTTGCAGAGCTAGGTTCTAGGAATTAGGTCTAGTTTAGATCTAGATAATGAAGAAAACATCATACCTTTGTTTTAAAACTCTTAAAAAGGCCCGAACACCTTTAGGAAACCTCTGTGCATTATCTTCAATCATCATATTGCCCCAGTTTTCTCTAAAACTCTTCATCCTATCTTATCTAGGTAACTAGGCCTTAGGGTTTTTCCTAGTTCAAGCCACAACTAAGTAAACTACCACCAAACCAATGCACGACACCTCTTCTGAATGTATTTACATATTGGAAATAATGTGACTCATCTTTCTACATGCTTTTATAAGCTCATATTCCTCTATAAATGATCATATGACTCCATGCTCAAGAACTAGGTCTAAGTTAGACCCAAAAATCATGTTCACAGCCTGTACCTGCACTCTGAGACTTATATGAGTGTCTCAACACTTTTCCAATCATGTGCTTCATGTCTTGACTATGCTCCTTAGGTGACCATGCAAATCTATCCATCATGTACTATCACTTATGTTGACTAGGCATTATAGTTAGACCTATTAAACCAAACCATTCTCATGTTCTTCATCCTTGCAACCATGCCACAACTTATTTTTCCATGACATCATCATTCCAAGCATCCTCTTATAGACCTAACCATCCTCCTTTATCATTAACGAACCTTTTACATTAATGAAAACATTCAAGTACACACATGCCAACAAGTCCTACCTATGTTCAGGGGTTTAGTCTTAGAAGATCCTAACCAATTTTTGTTTGAATTCAAAGTACTATGCTAGACCTATGATTATACTTCTCACACTAAAAAAGCTAGAGTTTTCTCCCTCAAACTTGAAAGATAAAATAATGAGATGGTTCATGGGACTAGCCCCCAACTCTATCCATACTTAGGAAGAGATGGAAACATTTTTTTTATAAATACCATGATTACTGTAATTTAAAGATCGTATGGAGGAACTCTTTAGGATCCAACAAAAGGAAGATGAAAGTGTAGAAGATTATCTCGATCATTTTCTTGTTCTTCATAGGAGTTATGGCACATGCCTAGGCATTACTATTTTGAAAGTGACATTTCTCAAAGTATTTGATGTTGAAACTCAATAGGCTTTTAATTTAATGGGAAAGGGAGATATGAAAAAACTTGAGTTTACAAACATTATTGACGTCTGTAGCAATTATTCCTGGACTCACCCAAATCTGCGTAAAAAATATAGGAAATATTTTCAATGGAGATATATCCAAACTAAGGGAAGAAATTGCAAACATAAGAATGGATCTCTAGGTATAAATAAATACAACAATAAATAGAGAAAAATCCAAGAATTTTGAGCCATTGTTGATATATTATCATAGATGTAGAGATAAACATGGATTTAAGGATGTCCCATTAGGTAAAACCATTGTTTGTCTCGTTCGTGATTTAAAACATACAACTAATCAACGTGGATTATTTCCCTTGATTAAGAACCATTTGAAACAAAATGCACAAAATGAGCTAGAAGTTAGCTATGTAGCACAAAGGAAAAGAGTCAATTTGTTTTAAATCAAAACCAATAATATGCCGCAATGACCCAATGGGTTCCTAATCAATGGAACACTCCATGGACCCATCCTCAATCTTGGAATCAACAAGTTCCACAATAATGGAGCCCACAACCATAGAATACGAAATCAACATTTTATCAACACTGTGGACACATAATCAAAAAATTTCTCCACAATGCCAATAATTTTATCCTCAACATCAATAACAATGGAATGCTCATCAAGGTGTTGGTCAACCATTTTGCAATTAGAGGAGGACATAGGGACAGTAAAAAGCCCTGTTAATTGGGCCAACCACTTCCACTCAAACTGAACAACCTATCCAGACTCAAATTCCAACATAGACTGTTGCTAATCCAAAGAACACCAGGTAGGGAAATTAAGAATATACTATTGAAACTGAGAATATCCCTACAGTAAATTTCATTTCCTATGATAATGTATTACTATGCTATGGTAATATTATTTCCAAACCCTCTTTTCCAACCATAGAAGAAATTTTAGTAGAAAAGAAAGAGAAAAATGAGACACAAACCAAACCTACTTTTGAGAAGGTGCTTGACCCACTTCCAACAACACCATTCCCATCTAGGTTTTTAAGAAAAGATAATACTCCCAACCAAGGGGTCCTAAATTATATTTGATTTAGTGATTGAAGAAATTAAGTATTGGGATTCCCCTTTTCCAAGATCTTAGAGATATTCTACAATTAAACAAAATAATCAAAGAATTGTGTGTCAAAACTCCAGGAAGAAAGATGAACCAAATAAAGACCATTAAGTTCGATGGTAAATTAGCTAGTGTGTTGGAATGAAAATTAATTCCCCCCAACTATGGTGATCCTGGAAGTCCTAAAGTCCCAATTTGTATTGGTAGTGTGAAAATCCCAAAAGTTTTGATTGACTTAGGTGTTGCTATAAACATCATGACCACTGATACCTTGTCAATATTATCTTTGCTTGATTTACAAGTAATTCCTATGGTCTTGAAAATGGCAAATCAATTTGTAGCTAAGCCAAAAGGAGTCGTAGAAAATGTGACAATCACAATTGAATCATGGGATTACTTTATAGACTTCATGGTTATTAATACCAAAAGCAAAAGAGTTAGATATCCCTTAATCTTGGGACATCCATGGGTAGCTACTGCTGCAACACTTATTGATTGTAGAACAAGAGATATGATGATCAGTAATGTGTGGGATGTACAGAAAATATCTCTGTACCCAGCTACATTTTTTTTCCATTTCATGCAATCAATGGTGCATTAATGATTCAAAGGATACTAAATACATTGTATTCTCATTGGTTGTTGTAATAATATAAGAACACTCAAAGAAGGCTCAAGGTTTTCATTCCTTTGAACTTTGTTCAAAAGAATTGGAGACAATGGAAGAAGAGATCTTAGATGAAAACATGCAACCATATAAGAAACATTGATCTGAGTGAGTGTATTTTCCATAACATTTCTAATATCCACATGTTGTTATCTCATAAATTTCCCTTAAATTATATTTTGAGAGATTATCCAATGGTTAATTCTATTCACCCAAATATCAAACAACTACCCATATTTCCAGGGAAAGCATTGAACAATAAATAGTTGGCTCACCAATTTTGAGGAGGATGATTTTTTTGAACTCTTATGCTCCCACCCTCAAAATTTTTCTTGGGAATATAGCGATATGGAAGGCATTCATCCTAATATTTACACACACAATATTTACACCACTGATTCTAGATCAGTTAGACAACCTCAAAGGAGGATAACCCCTACCTTGAGAGATATTGTGAAAAATGAAATTGAAAAATTACTACAAGTATGATTTATTTATTCGATTTTAGATAGTTAGCGGGTATCTCCATTGGTCATTGTACCCAAGAAAAATGGTAAATGGAGGGTCTATGTTGACTATAGATAATTGAACAAATCCACTCACATGGATTACTTCCCTTTGCCTTTCATTGACCAAGTTTTGGGTAATTTATCAGGAAAAAAATATTTTTCATTTTTGGATAGTTTCAGTGGATACAAACAAATAATGATGGCACCAGAAGACCGGGATAAAACACATTCACCTTCTCACGTGGAACATTCACCTATAGCGTTTTTCCTTTAAGTCTATGTAATGACCCTTCCACCTTCCAAAAAGAAATGTTAGTAATTTTTTCTGATCTTACTCATGACTATGTGGAAATCCATATGGATGGATTCATAGTTTATGGAACTATGTTTCAAGAGGTAATGAATAACCTAGACAAATTACTCTCCATATGTGAAAAACATTAATTATCCCTTAATAACAAGAAGTTACTTTTTATGATGGAATAAGGGATAATGTTGGGACATCATATTTAAGTGGAAAGAATTAAAGTGGATCTAGACAAGGTTAAGATCATTGTATAACTCTCGTCACCTAAGCATTATATTGAGGTACATAGTTTCTTAGGACATGTAGGTTACTATAGAAGATTCATCTTATATTTTAGCAAAATAGCTTCTTCATTATTTTAAATTTTAATTAAGGATTCTAAATTTCAATGGACAGAAGCTTGTCAAAGAGATTTTGATATCATAAAGGAGAAACTAACTAATACTCCAATCCTTTGGGGACCAAATTGGAAGCTTCCCATTCATATTGAAATTGATGTTTCAAATAAGGCAGTTGGGGTTGTTTTGGGTCAAAAAGAAAAGGGAGAATCAATGCGTGTAATTTATTAAATCAGTAAAAATATCTCTTCAACTGAAAGGAATTCTACCACCACAAAAAAGAATTCCTTGTAGATATTTACACAAAAAACAAATTTCACCACTACATCACAGGTTATTAGGTAATTATTCATAGAGACCATTTTGTCATTACATATTTAATAAACAAGCCTTTGGTTCAGGGTAAAGTTGTTAGATGGTTGTTATTATTGCAAGAGTTCAATGTTAAAATTGTTGACACGCCTGGAAAACTAAATGTGGTAGTTTATTTTCTTTCAAGAATCACTATTTCAGGTAAAATTGAATAAATGAATGATGATTTCCCATATGAACACTTATTTTTTGTCTCTACCAATTCTCTTTAGTTTGCAGATATGACTAACTATGTAGCCACAAGGAAGCTCCCAAAATTTCTTACTCACAAGGAAAGGAAACAATTAATTAAACAAAGTGTAGTATACAAATGGTTTCATGGAATGCTTTTCAAATGTGTGCCTAACTATGTTTTACGTAGATGTGTAACTAGAGATGAAATCTTTGACATACTTAGATCTTGCCATGATGAACCATTAAGAGGGTATTATTCAATCAAAATAACAATTCATACATTATTAGGAGCTAGGTGCTATTGGCCTTTAATACACAAAGATGTCAAGAGATATGTATGGCAATGTGATAGGTGCCAATATATGGGGAAACCAACATTGTCAAACTAACTACCTCTTCAACCTAAGATATTTCTAGAACCATTTGAGAAGTGGGGATTGGATTTCATCGGAATAATTGATCCACCTTCTCAAGGAAAATAATACATCCTTATGTACACATACTACATGAGAAAGTAGGCAGAAGTAAAGGCTCTTCAATATGTTTGGGATGAAAAAGTGGCAAATTTCTTGCATGAGCATATTTTTTTCAATATTTGGAGCCTCAAGGTCAATTTTTTCAGATCAAGGGCTCCAATTCATGTCAAATGTGATTAGATATTTTATGAAAACCTATCAATAAGACACAAGAAGTAATCCCCTTACCACCCTCAGTATAACAGCCAATTTGAAGTGACCAATAGGGAATTAGAAAAAATATTGACTAAAATAGTGGATGTTTCAAGGAAACATTAGGTGCAAAGGTTTGCAGATGTGGTATGGGCATATAACACAACTGGAAAGACAAATGCGATATTTACTCCATATGAACTACTATTTGGGAATAAACCTATCTTTCCCATAGAATTTGAGATCTAAACATTGAAGACAATTGTAGAAGTGGGAATTGAACAGTTAGAGGTGAAAAAATCAAGAATTGTCTAATTAAACAAGTTGGATGAAATGAGATTGAAAGAATTGCATCAAATTGAGCTAATCCAACATCAGAGGCAGTTGTGGCATGAATGCCACATCAAACAGAGGAAATTTTAAAAGGATACTGAGCTCTGTTATTTGATTCAAAGTATACAAATTCCAAAGGGAAGTTGCAGAATAGATGGATGGGTCCATAGCAAATAGAAGAATTCTATAACAATGTTATAATTCAACTTTTTCCTATTGATGGTGAGAAAAGGGTCATGTTGGTTAATGGTCATGGACTATGTCTATACTAAAAAACTAGTGTCTTGAGAATAATTTAAAATGTTATTGCAAGCTAGTTCAGATTTGATTTTTTTTGAAGGATTTCACCTCATCCAAGTTATTTCCAAGATAAATTGTTTTAAAAAAATATCAATAAGAGGAAGATAGTTGAAAACCAAAGATGGTGGCCATCTTCCTATGAAGGGATATTTGAAAACCAGAGATGACGATCATTCCTTCCAAAAAATACAATAATAATAATAAGAGGTAACTAAAAAATAGTTATGGCAGTTACCTCATTCCAGAACCATACCATGCAGAATTAGAGCAAAACAAGAACTGGCTATCCAAAATTGAGGGAACATGTGACAAGATGGGAGAAAATTAAATTTTTAAAGTGTGAGTATCAACGATGTTTGTCATTCAACAAGATAAAATCAGCACATAATTACAATAATTCAACCAAAACCAAATGATTGTATAAATCCCAACAAATCCTAAACTAAATGATAGTGTAAATCCCAACAACTCCAAAACCAAATGATTATGTAAATCCCAACAAGTCCACTATATTTTCTAAAATCAATGAGTATTTAGGGCATATAAATAATTGTAGCCAATTCTACTTTACTCGCTCTTTTTGGGCTTCTTTAATCTTTTGGGCATCTTATTTTCTTATGGGTTGGCCTTTTAGTTGTCAAATCTGAAATTCAACCAAGGGAATCATATAAATACAAAGCTAAGTGACCAAAATAAAGGACCAAGCTCTAAGCATCTATTATCATCACTTAAGGTTGAATCCAAAGGAATCTAAGAGCATCAAAGGAATCCATCTAGCAGTCATACAAGGGATAAGGGATTGCATTTTCTGTATACACTTTATAGGAAGGAGAAGTTCATTTTTCCATCCACACATCTATTTACATTGGTACATCTAGTTGTCACCCACTATCAAGTGCACTTACACAAGGGATTCCTAGGGCATTGTTCTATCACACACACAATAACTACATGGAGTCTAATATGTAGTGTAGTGATCAGTTGTAAGTTCACTCAGTTGGGTGACTATCGGGGTTAGTCCAACTCCCCATTTTACATATTTTATTTTTTTGGATTTGATGTAGTTTGAGGGTTTTGCAGGTCATCATCTCTTCACAGGTTATAAGATTTTTTTTTGATCATAGTGTGACATACAAGTGACTAACATCAACTACCAGTGACCACCTTACGACACCAGAAAAATCAGGTTCTGAGATCCTTTGCAGTCACAGGCACTCAAAATCAGATTCTAGCGCTTAAACGCCCCTGACCTAGTTCAGGCACCCTGATCCAGGCTTCTCCAGTGGTTCCAAAATTTATTGTGCACAATTGTGATAATTTATCTTTCATGATCATCAGTTTTCTAATCCAGATCATTTCTAGGAATAACACAAAATCAATTAAGTCCTTTTCTCTCGCTCTCTTGCACTTAGGGTTTTATATTTCATTAGCTTATTGCTTGTGTCATATATATTCCAAAAGTTGATTATCATAGTTTACATCAATTACTTTGCAATATTAGGGTTTATACCAAATTTAATTTTTGTTAAATCATTTGGTGAACCCATCCGTTCTGACCCAACCTTGCTTCTAGATAGTTTTGTAATTTTTTTTATCATGGATCAATATAATGAACCTTATTTACTGAAGACCACCTTCAAGAGCTCAATGTTCATGTTTCTAAACATCCCCAAGATTTATATCTACTCTTATTCGTTGCTCGTGAGGAGGCCGCCAATCTTGTTAAGCTTAATGTTCCTATATCCACTACCGCTTCTATGCCTATTTTTACTCAACCCCCTAATTCCACCCTTCCACCTACTTCTACAGTTCGCATATATGTTCCTACTCCTACTAACCAATTCACTCTAACTCTTATTTATCACACGGGGAAAGTTTCTTCCACTGTAACTCAAGACCTAGTATCTCTCTATCAGGATCTCCAAGTTCAAATCCATCAACTTCAGCAGGCTACTTCTTGTGCCTCTCATCTATTGATTCCACCTTACACTCCTTCATATTCCTTTTGCAACCACCATTTCAACTTATGCACTTCCTCTAAACTTCATCACCCCTAAGCGACCTACCTTTAAAGATCATGGTGACCCTTAAGAGAATATTATATATTTTCATGTGGCATGTCTTGATTATGCGGATGATCACACTTTACTAGTAAATCTCTTTCCTAGAAGCCTCCAAGATTATGCTATGGATTGGTTTTACGATCTACCTATTCATTTGGTAACATCATTCACATATCTAGTCGATGTTTTTCTCACTTGTTTTCAATCAATATCAGTTTTAAGACATCCTATGATCAACTTGCACAAATCAAACAAGGATTAAATGAGCATCTCATGAACTATGTCTTACACTATAAGAACAAATTAAGGAAGATGACCAATGTTCTCGCTGAATCAAAAATTCAAGATCTATTTGTCCAAAGTCTCTTACCACCTCTACAAGAGAGTGTCATCTTTGAAAAATCTCCTTCATTTGATCATATATGTCATACTTATTATTTTGGTCTGAGATTTCTTAAAAACCAGAACACTAAAAAGGAAACTATACACCAAATAATAGAATAATTCAATTTGAATTCATTCAGGATATTGTATTCATCTAGAGACAACTTCTTATACGAATGCTTGATCCTATAATCTAGGAGTCAAGTCTTATCACTTAGTCTTCCTCATATCTCTCTCCATGAATTTCTCAATCTTATCCCTAGGATCACTCACACTCCAAAATAGCTACGTGAGTTGTTTATCACAACAAACTCACACTAACTATATTATTAATATGAGTTATATAAACTCATTATTAATAATATTAAAATATATTAATAATGTTACACAATATATTTTTAACATTCACTCCCCTATTGTTAACATTATTAATTTCCAATATACACTCCCCTAATGTTGACATGGTACAATATAACTCCTTTTTCTGTAATGTGTTGCATGGGCTCGCCTCATAATCTGGATCAAAGAAAGGCATGTAAACTTCCAATTAGCTGACTTTCTTACTGCACATGACCACAACTATGCAAAGGAATGCATCCCGAATTTACTCCATGAAAATAACACACTTGACATTCCACTGGTGGATCATTTTCATAAAGAAGGAAGGCAGTCAGAGGACCGCTACATCAGTAATATTTTATCTACCTTTTTACATCTGTGGTTTTCTGGATCCAGCACCAACCCTTTCCAAATCTACGAGTGTTACAATAAAATTAGATACATACTCTATAATGTTTTATTCTAGGAGGTTACATATATGAATTTCTCACACATTATAATTGAACATGAATGTGACATCTCTTCTTATTTTCACACAGTGGAAAATAAACACACAACTGAAAAAATGCCACAACTTCATTGTGCGGCCCCATTGATTGCAGTTGGCGAGAGGTCGTTGATTGAACTCCTTCCTTCATTGCCTCCATCCTCCAATTTATGTTGCTTTAGTTACTCATCAATTTTGAAATTGAATTCAAATTTACATTAAGTGATGTTGGTTACCACTGAAAATGCGTCCATAAGGCAAATACTTTTTTTTGTTTTAGAATTTTTGACAATGACGAGACAATAAAAATATGGATTCCAATGTTGAGTGATTCAAACAATCCCTCTAGCACCAATAATCACATATTTCTGTATGAAATTATATACTTTAGAGTAACCTAGTCATCAGATTGGAAAGGTTCAATCAACATGTTATGTGCATAACAGACCACACGTATAGAATTGGATCTCATGAAATAGAAGAATTAGAATTGCACACAGAACACATGTTTGACCAACCATGCTCTGATACCAAATATTATTTTGGTCTGAGCTTTCTTAAAAACCAGAATACTAAGAAGGAAACTATACACCGAATAATAGAATAATTCAATTTGAATTCATTCAGGATATTGTATTCATCTAGAGATAGCTTCTTATACAAATGCTTGATCCTATAATCTAGGAGTCAAGTCTTATAACTTAGTCTTCCTCATATCTCTCTCCATGAATCTATCAAGCTTATCCCTAGGATCACTCACACTCCAAAATAGCTATGTGAGTTGTTTATCACAACACACTCACACTAACTATATTATTAATATGAGTTATATAAACTCATTATTAATAATATTACAATATATTTATAATGTTACACAATATATTTGTAACAATACTCTTAAATTTCATGAAGGAAAACTTATCTCTATGGGAAAACTTAAGTACCATGATCAAGTGTCATCATCTTATAATCGATTTCAAAGAAAATAAAATTTCAAGCCATCTCCTAAGTCCACTAAAGCAAAAGCTACTGTTAACGTTGTTTCTACTCCCGAAAATATTTAATAACAACCTCCAAAGCATAAATTTACAAACTTGCGTTGAGCTTCGCACCTTCTATTTCCAAAACATCTTGAGAGAAATCTTATTACGCTTCCACCACCATTGAATCTTGATCCATCTCACCCTAAGGGCTGAATTATAATGAAAATTATAGATGTGACAATCATCAATGTGTCAGGCATTCCACTTATTGATGTTTCAAACTTAGGCATCTTATTCAAGATCTTATCGATAATGATGCAATCGAGCTCCTTGAGCCTTCGACATCTATGTCGGTAAATGAAAATAAAAATCTCAAAATATTTCATGATCCTATTCCTAAGCATGATAAGCAAGCTGCTGACTCTTTGGCCAATCATACATATTGTGTTGTGCCTCCTCCTTCATCTGGGCCCTTTGATTTTCTAGTTGATAATGTTAATGCATCTCCACCATTCATTACAGTCTCTAATCATGATTATCATACTACATTGTTTTCTAATACATTGCATATCAATGCTTTTATTAGATATCATAATATCAATAACACAATGATTGATCCATCAGTTCATATGAGTGCGTGCTCTATTGCACTCCTCGTTGCTATCAACTAACCAATATCTCATATTTCATATCTAGATCCTAAATCTTATGGCTATATCAAGCTTCCAGTTACAGTTGGTCCTCTCACCATACTCGTACCATTCATTATGAGACCTTCCATCAAAGGTTGTGACATGCTCTTAGGTTTTTCTTAGCTCCGTGCTGCTCAAGCTATCAATTCCATGAATCACTTGTGTCTAAAATTCATTCACAACAAGAAAGTTATCACTATCAATAGTGTTTTTCCATGCACACCATGGCCACAACCTCCTCTTGAGGTTTCTATTGCACTTTCTAGAGCATCTAGCTCCCACGGGCCTCTCCAATCTAGGGCATATTTTGCACCTAGTTTTCCCATTCGCACACGATCCTCTCATCCTCATCGGTTTACTAGTTCATCTCCTAGGCTTAAGTCCCCTACTCGGGAAACCCCTTCACATAAGAGTTCATCACCTTCTTCACCTCCTCAGTCTCCTTCACATAGGTGCTCATCACCTCCCAGGTCCCCTTTACATGGATGTTTATGACCTCCTTCGACACATATGTCTCATTCATCAATACATCATCAGTTTTATACATCACCAATCTCAAAGTATGGTCACACAACTTTATCTCCTCAAACATCATGTGGAGGACCCTTGCCCTTCACTTTCATTGGATGGCTTACTCATCAACATACACTTGGGGGATATCATGTTTACTCCCCCCTCTTAGCATTATCAAGTATCTATCATTTCTATTATTATGCTTTGTGCTTCATACTTCATCTTTCTAAGCATACATCTTACACAACATGATACACTTTCTATCATAGCTACCCTATGATGCACTCTTATTATAAGGTTCATACTTGATTGTTGAGGGTCTAAATCTGAAATGAACCTCACCTCACTCACACTCTTTACACTCTACGCTTCATGATCTATCTTTCTAGTGCACATTTTCAAACCATTCCCCGATGATGCACTCTTGTTCTATGGTTCATTCTTGATTGTTGATGGGTCTTTTATAAATGAACTCCATCTCATATTCATCCACATTCGCTGGGGGGCATGCTGATCCTATCACATTCACATTGCATACCATTCCATATCACTTATACGCAACATATTGCATATCTTAGTTACACTAATTCTTGTTTGCTTATACTCACATGTCACTCTTTATTTTCTATGGTAGATAGATATCCATTATGTCATTATATTTTCTATATACACATGCATGTTCACTTTTTCTTTAGTTGTGGATGCATACTCACTACAGATCTTTACATGCAGTAATGATGCTTGACACTATACCTCTTACCAGTCCCATCAAGGCTACTGGGGGAATCTTCATTTCTACTCTTGCACATCATAGGTGATACTGTTTCATTTTATACTACTTCCTATTATTCTTAGCACACTATTTCACATTGACCCATACATGCCTTGACATACTCTTTACCTTTATAACATGCTAACTGGTGCTTCATGTGCAACATTTATTTTGTAGGAACTATTTGCCACCATGGTTGTATGACATTTTTCTTGACACTATTTGCCATTATTTTCTACTTGTATGCTACTATTTGTGGGCTATGCACTTTGTGTTGTATGCACATTGTTTTCTTTTGGCCTCTTCAGCCCTGATTGTCTTGTGACATTGTGAGCGATGTCCCATGTATGAAACCCTATTTTTTTTGTCCATCTTGTATGCACATTTTCTTGTTACATTGTTTTTTATTGCATGATTACTACTTTCTCCATTAACACATGTTACCAGCCTTCTTGTTTTCATGTGCCTTGGTTTCTACCATGCACATTCCCTCCCCCTGCAGGGTTATAGTTTTAGATCATCATCCATTCCTCACTTTGGGCTGCATACTCATAAAAATTTCACATGCACCCCAAAAGAGGGGGGCATACATTGGGTGAATTAGTAACCCCAAACAAAAACTTAGAGCTAGAGTTCAAATATGCACAATACAGAAACAAAACAAACTATAGTTACAGAAACGACCCAAAATTTGACTTGGGTCCTTAGTTTAGCACAGACACCATCACCCAACTACAAACACTAGCACTTGGGTGATCCTGACATCTCCTAGGTGCCTATGTCCTAGGGGTGGATAAAATTACTTTCTCAGATCAGCACAGTTTTCAACAGTTCATAGAGTAGTTTTCATAATACATGCATAGTCCACCAAGTAGAATGCATTCTTTCTCTATTTTATACATGGGACAAATACGAAACTAATATGGTATAACTTGGAACAACATGGATCACACCATATGAAGCACTATATAATTCAGGAAACAGTCATGGAAGGAGAGTAACACTAGAACTCTCTCCCCAACACTCTTTTGTCGTGACATGAGATCGCCCAAAAAAATCATTCTTAGAATGAGATCGCCAAAAAAACTTTCTCTTGGCATGAAATCGCCCAAAAAAATCACTCTTCTACAATAGTTCGACACATTTTCTATCCTTTTCACTCTTCATGGATCATGTACACACTTTCTTTTTACTACTTGTTACACACATTTACATACTTTTGCAAGAGTTTTCAAAATACATGACTTTGACTATTATTTCACTCTTCTTTTGTACGTGCATCCTTAATACGCAATAAGAAGAAGCCCTACATCAAGAAAAATAATAGGTACAACATGGTATAACACAATACACTTCACCCCTAGGGTCACTTCCTCTTTCTTAGCTTCAGTGCTTCATTTTTATCACTTCACGCTTTCACTTGTCTCCTTAGCACGTTATCATCATCACATTCTACATGGTAATTAGGTACACATCTATTATCTACTTTATGTTATCGAGTATTCACTCAAAAAAATAAATTGGGGGCAAATGTAGACACAAAATCACAACCTTGGGTACATTTCTAGGTCCTAAAAACATACTTGCATTCATATGATTCCTAAGTGAGAAAACTAGTAATTGACAGCTATCTTTGGCCTCTTTGATTTGTTTTTGGTCTTCTTTCTGGTCTTTCACACCTTACAGCCTAGTCAATATTTCACTTGCTTATCTTTTATGACTCTGGACATCAACGCCCAACCCAAATGTCAGTGTCTAACCTAGACGCCAGCGCTCAGACGCCCTCGTCCCCTCTAGATGCCCCTGACCTCTTTCTACTTTACTCGCTCTTTTTGGGATTCTTTTATCTTTTGGGCATCTTATTTTCTTATGGGTGGGCCTTCCAGTTTTCAATTATAAAATTCAACCAAGGGAATCATATAAATATAAAGTTATGTAACCAAAATAAAGGACCAAGCTCTAAACATCTATTATCATCACCTAAGGTTGCATCCAAAGGAATTTAATAGCATCAAAGACATCCATCTAGCAATCATACAAGGGACAAGGGACTGTAGTTTATGCATACACTTCATAGGAAGGGGAATTTCATTTTTCCATCCACACATCTATTTATAGTGGTACATCTAGCTATCATCCACTATCAAGTGCACTTGCACAAGGGCTTCTTAGGGCATGATTCTATCACACATGCATAAGAACTACATGGAGTATGAGATGTAGTGCAATGCTCTATCTTAAGTTCACTCAGTCGGGTGACTGTCGGGGTCAGTTCAACTCCCTATATTATATCTTGTATTTTCAGGATTTGATGTAGTTTGATGGTTGTATAGGTCATCATATCTTCGCAGGTTACAAGTGAATTACACGATCATAGTGAAAAATACAGGTAACTAACATCGACTACAAGAGACCACCTTGCGACATAAGAAAAATCAAGTTCCAAGATCCTGCGCAATCACAGGTGTCTAGAAGGATACTTTAGTGCATAGGCAGCCCTAACCCAGTTCAGACGCCCTAGTCCAAGATTATCTGACTGTTCCAGAATTTATTGTGCACAGTTTCGACAATCTGTCTTTCATGTTCATCAGTTTTCTAGTCCAGATCAATTCTAGGAATAACACAAAATCAAATAAGTCATTTACTCTCTCTCTCTCTCTCTCTCTCTCTCTCTCTCTTGCAGTTAGAGTTATATATTTCATTAGCTTATTGCTTGTGTCATCTATATTCCAGCAGTTGCTTATCATAGTTTACATCAGTTACTTTGCAATATTAGGGTTTATACAAAATTCAATTTTTGTTAAATCAGGAATAAGTAATAATAATTTCTAATCACATTTAGATATTATATAATCAATTGAGCACATAGTCAAAATACCTATCTAATGAAGGCCCACTTCAATTAAAATAATCAATTCATTTGTAAGGTAATCAAAACCTCCTCCACTCATTGAATTGCTCATCCCATATCAAAATTTTACAATTATTTTGTATGTCTTAGTTATAATGTTCTATGTGAAGAAAGTATAATAAAATAATCCCTAAGGAAACATATAAAATATTACTTCTTTTCAATTCTATTTCGTGCACGAAAGGCCTAAACATAACACATTTTTTCTTATCAAAAAATACCGACAAAAGCATAGTAAAAATATCTTCTAATAAGAGATTATAAGGATTTTAAAGCCCTTATCACTTTTGTAACTTTAATTTTCCACAAATAGTTATTTAATTAATTTTATGTTGAGCTTAAATTTGATGGTCAAATGGCTATTAACCTTCCTTGTCTTAAGCCTATGGTGACAATCATTTGGACGTTAAATTTAACATAGTTAGAAAAAAATTATAACTTCACAAAAATAGATTTTAGGGCTTAGTAAAATATTACAGCACCTAAAAGGCTCCAAATAAAACCTACATATTTATATAAACCATGCCATACTAATTTTTTTTTTACCATCCTTAGAGGTTTTCCTCTTAGATGTGAAAAAAAATCAAATCCATTCAAATGATATTTAAAAACAAAACATGTTGTACAAAAAATAACCATGAACTCAAAAGAAACATTTGTATTTCTTCAAACATATAGCATATACTCCCTTTGATTTATTTATTCAAGTATGATTCAAAAGCAAGGGGGATCATCCATACTTCACCAGCTTGTATCAATTATGATATTTGAGAACCCAAGAATATGTAATATAAATAAATACACTACTTGGGGATTTTCACAAATTTTTATTATTGAGATTTGCAATTAGTTAGACAAATTTAATAACACAATTCAAAAATCCTAATTTCATTTAGCCAATCCATTTCAAAATAAACAAATGAGCCAAAATTAATGTTGCAATATAAGTGTTAAGATTTCAAACAACTTCCATAGTCATGAATTACAATATGAGAGCTAGAAATCACTAGAAGAAATAGCTTTCAACAATAATAATTGTATTAAGTAGATACCTTCATTCCTCGAATCTTGTATATAACAAAATGGTGGTTTAAAGCTTCACTCAAAATTTTTGATTGGGTTTTACCAACCATGGGTTCACAATGAAAGCAAAAGATGCATTTTCGATAGAAAACCAATAAATTGTTAAACAAACTTCCTTACTTCCAATTCAAGTATTAAATACCTTTTATTTCTTCCAACTAGAGAAGGTTTGCTTAAAATATCACCTTATCAAATTTCCATTTCTTTGGCAATTAAAATAAACTTCCCAATTTATCCAAATCGAATATAATTCCCATGTGATAGAAAGTTAAATTTTGTGAAACAAGTGAGATGACATTTAACATGTAAATGAAAAGGATAATTAAAGTTTAAATCAAACATGTGAGTTGGATCCAACCAAAGAAGGTGACTATGCTTTGATGAGGTAGAAAAGATTGATTTTTTTCAATATTATGATTTTTAATAGGGTACAGAATTTTGGGATAACACTGGAGACCATGTTAAACTCTTTTGGTGAAGTAAAGAAGGATTACATTACAAACCAAAATTCAATTATTTTCAAGGGTAAAACATAAGTACATTGTTCCTTGAATTTCTAAACACGAATACCTCTTTGATTAAATAGGTGAGGTATGAGAGTATGACTTGGCATGAATGAAGAAAGGGAAATAAGATGAGTGAGAATATGCAAGTAAGAAAACAGGTCTGCTCATGCTCATAGATTGAAAAAAGGAAGTACAAATAGGGGTATTGTGTAATGCCCATGCCTAAACAAGGAAAGAATCCTATGACACCACTGACGCATATGATGTGACTATTGCATATGATGCCACTAAAGGAGGAGTTACAATTCCAAATAAGGAATGTAACTCCTATGACGCACTGACGCAAATGACAATGACAGATTCTATGATAGAATCTAACACTTGTCATTTGACTTCCTAAGACCTATGACTCTCACAAGGCGAGATGAATCACCAGGTGATGTGGATGATGACTAGGCATGTCACACACACCAACACCCCCCTTCATCGAAGCCGAGGAAGAGGTCATGGTAAGCCATAACAGAAAAGAAGACTCCCCTAGACAACTAAGAAAGATGTGTCAATGGGGCCCGACAACTAAAGGCCTGATAAGGTGCCCATATAGAAACAAAATCTTTCTGGAAAGAAGAAGAGGAGAAGAAGAGGAGAGACGAAAGGGATGCAGAAGATGTCATGGATCGATCTGAACTCTGCAACTCTAAGAAGTCTCCAAGAAGAATGTCGATCATGAGATCCTCTGCCTCTTGGACTGAAGAAGAGCCATCCACACCGAAATGTGTGCCTACCCTTAGGAAGGATAGAAATGACGTGCTGGAAGTCCATCCCACTCCGATGAAGGAAACTGAAGGTAGCAACACGAAGAACTCTGAGTCTGGTCCATGGAAGTGTGACATAGGTTAAGCAAGTGAGTGCAAAGGAACCGAAGGTAATGTCACCAGTGCAGAACTGTCAGAGTATGAAGGGTAAACACCTGTAGAAAGGATGTCCAACTGAAGTGAAGGAAACAAAACATCCCCCACAATAGAAAATGGATCCAAAAGCAAGGGTGGATCAATGAAGGTCTCCAAAAAAGTGGAAGTGGTAAGAGTCCCAGAAGGGGCACTCCCAACAATGGAGATGATGAACTCCTCTAAAATACCTGTAGATGGATGAGGAACCTGTAGTACATCACAAGTGTACTCTACGAAAAGATGACTAAGGTCAGGCAGATACTCTCCCAATGAGGGGGCTCAACAAACAAAAGAGCGATGTCAGATAGGTATGAGTCATCCAATGAAGGTGGAGGAGTGAAAGGGGCCTCAAACACTTAAGGTGGAAAAGAGGCGGGTGTGATGACTGTATGAGGCTGTATAGGAGACTGCTTAATATTTGATGAGATGTGGGATGTGTCAACACTCTCTGGAATAGTGAGAGAAGGAGGAGAAGAGTCCTCTGTAGTACTCTTGACATCAGAACTGGGTGCACAATCCTTGTCATCAGAAGTAGAACCAAGTGAGTTTGTGTCAGTGGAACTGTCATCACATGAAGAAATATGTGTGGGTGGCCCTTCGTAAGAAAAATTATCGGTGAACTCACTTTCCTCCATGGATGCAAGATCATCATCAGATCCATAACCAGATGAAGGAGGATCAAGGTCTCCATGAAAATTCTGAATGAAAGTCCAAGCTTGGTGCGCAGACTATGTGAACTCTATTCGACATTGAAGGTCCTCCGGTATAGTAAGACAAAGAAGCCCGTATGCCATGTCATTCTCATTCAACCAATTTTGGTGATGAATGCAGTCAATAGGTTCAGGTGCCATCCCAAGAAGATGTGGTAACAAGTTGTACATAATGCAATGATCGAGTATTCCATTCTTCCATTGTAGGTAGTTTCCTGGTCCTAGTTGAACAACAGAGTGATGAAATTCAATGTCCATGACGAGAGGAGCCTCCAAGGAATACAAGTTTAACCCCCCTTTTTTTCGGCACTTTATAGTTTAGTGCATTGATTACAATCAGATGCGATTGTGTTCTGAGAACCAGTTTGTCACTCACCTTGCAATTAGCGTAATAACTTGCAAAGAGTGGAGACAACAATCAAGGTTTGTTGGGTGCAACAGTTCGACACCGTAAGCAAGCACAAGAACGAGTGAAAACAAGAAGGGGAAGAGAAATCCTTGTGATAAATAGTTTCTCACGTCGCACAAAATAATCCCTTTGCTGTAAGACTATGGCGGACGCGCTCACAAGTCCACAAGCAATAAAAAAAGGGATAAAATAAAGCTCAAGATGATTTGAAATGAGCTCAATTAAGCAATACAAAGACACCCCCCAGAATGCGGCACTTTATAAAATAGTGTGTTTACCAAAACTGATAATCCCATCATCTAGTGTGTGAAAAAACATGTAACTTTGACTAAAGAAGTGCTCAAAACCGAGCAACGAGTCAAAAGTTATAGCAAAAAATAATTCCCGCAACTAATGGAAAAATGCTAATAAGCCTGCAAATGGATTAAAAAAGTGCCCTAAATGTATGCAAAGGGTGTCATATGTATGCTCATTGGAAATGGCATCAAATTTTAGATAGGGTTTGTTTTAATTGCGAGGGGGGATTAGCCTCCTAACAACCCCAAACCTCACCCTTCGTCTTCGACACTTGAAAGAAGGACATTAAAACAAGCAAAAAATACCCCAAGAAAAGGTTATACAATGCCAATTAAAAGTTTTACACCTTGAAATATTTAAAAGGAGATTAATTACCAATTAAAAATAATGTTTAGGGGCCCATGTTGACCGAGCTGATGATACTAACCAAGCTGAGCTAGTGTTCCAAGGCAGGATCCATGTAAAAACACTGCAGGATGTGATTGTAGGCCAAGCACCTGAGATAGTGTTTGACCGTCACTTGAAGAGAATTAAAAAATGGTCATGAATGGTCATGGAGCCAGGGGGATGGTACCACGTGTCAGGAGTTGATCCATGTGAGGCAAATGAAACCTGACGCCGTTGAAGGGATCACAGAGCACTGGAGCAAATGACTGAGACCAATATTGAAGCAGGACGCTGAGAACCTAGAAGGCCGTTGCAGGGTAGGTTGTAATGACCAAGTAGGAGCCTGAACAGAATCCCCATGCAATGTAATAACTAGCACCAGAATCCGTGAACAAAAATCATGGGCCAGAACTGAGGTAATGTTAACACGGGTAAACCTAAAACAAGCTGATCCTCGCAAAAGCATAGATAAGACCAAAAGAAATGCAGTGCATGAAGTATCCAATGCAGAGAAGTAACATGAGAAAACCGGTTAGAAACAAGGCAAAGTGCAAGACCTAGGTGAACCAATGACCAAGCCATAAATAAGTTGGAAGGCTAAGTTCCCATGGAAGCACGAATGCAAAGAAAAACAAATGATGTGAGCAAAAACAAGTTACATGAAGGATGATTATAGCACGAGTTGGTCAATATCCAAGCCATCAAGACAGAGCAGCCAAACAAGGCACGAGTTGTAAGCAAAGTCTAGGGATGCAAGCTCAATACAAGTGAAAATCCAAATAATGCAAAGATGACCCCAAGTTGATCACGGTAGTGGCAAGGCAAATGCAAGCAAGCCTGTTCCAAACAATGCACGAGTCATGTAATTTCAATCACTGAAGGAGTGTAGGTTCAAACTGTAGTAGACCAGACCAAAGCACGAGACAACGTTGTATGCAAAAGCTGGAACACCCAAATAACCTCGAACACAACAATGAACCATAGGTCCACACCAAAGAAAAACTGAGCTCACAAGAATAGAAGCAATCACGAACTCAGCAACATGATAAAGCAAACTAGCCAAATACCTCAAACTTGCAACTGCTGAAACCTCAATACGAGGTGAGCAATATGATTCCAAAATAATAATCGAAAAAACTTGCACGAGGAAATAAGAAGAAACCAAAAGTAATAAGCAACTTGATAAATAAAGAGTGCACATTTTACCGAAACCTTGCGCTCTGATACCATGAAAGAGGGATTCATGAGAACCGATATCAAAACAATGCACCAACAATGAAGTTGCACTCCGATGGTAATGTCAAGCTCCAACATAATAAGCAAGATTCAAACAATGGAAAGAATATGCAAATAAGAAAACAGGTCTGCTCATGCTCATAGATCGAAAAAGGGAAGTACAAATAGGGGTGTTGTGTAACCCCCATGCCTAAACAAGGAAAGTATACTCCTATGATGCCACTGACGCATATGACGTGACTGACACATATGATGTCCACTAAAGGAGGAGTTACAATTCTAAATAAGGAATGTAACTCCTATGACACACTGACACAAATGACAATGACATATTCTATGATAGAATCTGACACTTGTCATTTGACTCCCTAAGACCTATGACTCTCGCAAGGCGAGATGACTCACCAGGTGATGTGGATGATGACTAGGCATGTCACACACACCAACAGAAAAAATAGTTAATTATGTATCCAAAATTAAAATATTAAAGCACAATTAGATGGATGTAATTATTTTATTTTATCATACAAATTAACAGTCACAAAAATTTCAGAAACTATATCTTGCTTTTGAATTATAAATACCAAAACGAGACTGATTTACTTGATCTAGATGCCATATCGTCTCTCTCGATTCAGGAAGAATGAGTCATTGAAAACTTTGATTCATTAGAAAATGTCTCTCAAGAATTGTTCTCTCAAAATCGTAAACCCTTTCAAAATCAAAATAATGACAATACAAACTAAAATTCAAGCTTTAAATCGAAATTTAAAACTAATCCTATCAGGAATAGTCAAGATTTCGAAGTGAAGTTTAATTGTACTTGTAACAAAAGTAGAAAATTTGCTCATAAAGGGACCGATTGTTTTGTAAAAATAAATAAATTTGATAATAATGTTAAAAATAAGAATTTTATCAATAAAAAGAAGAATCAAAATCAAAAGCTAGATCAAACTCAAAATCAAGCAAATAAAGTTAAGCAAACTATTTTCCGAGATATTGTACTCTCATCTTCGAATGAAAACAAATGAATCCTACATAGTGATGCCTCCAGGAACATGACATGCATTTGTGAAATCCTCACATATGTTGCAAAATTTTAGGAAAATATATATCTTGGAGACAATTTTATCATTCGATATGAAAGTCATGGTAATGTAAAATTGAAATATGTAACAATTAAGAATGTTTTATTCATTCTTAAGTTAAAATATAACCTTTTATCTTGCTCACAATTAAGTAAAGAAATTTATGTTATTTCCAAATAGATGGTATGTGAAAAATGAACTCAGTAATGTTATTTCTTCTGGAATACAAAAATGGTTTATACATATTTGATGAATTTGTTTATGAAACTTGTTTTTCTTCTACTTATAAAAATGGTCTCCAACTTTGGCATGAAATAATAAAACATGTGAATTTCAGAAGTATGTATGAAATGTCTTGTCTAAACCTAGTGATAAGTCTCCCTAAGATGAAATATGATCATGGAACTTGTGAAATTTTCTTCCATAGTAAACAATATGTTGAACCATTTCACAAACATCATGATCCTAATTCCTCTCAATTGTTAGAGTTAATTCACGGTGATGTAAGAGGTCCACTTGAGTACTTCAAGGAATATTTGGGAAAAGGTGAGTATTAAATCTATGATGGCATGTTGATGTGATGGTGTGATCCAAATTTAAGGACCTAATGTTAAAGACTTTGAAAGTTATGCCATTTTTACTAAAATTGAGTTGTGAAGGTGAGAAACCAAGGCTAAATTTTGACTTTCCGATACTCTTTGGAAAGTGTATGCTTTGCATTGGGACCCAAGATCCTGGGGATAGTTGAATAGGTCTATCATTAATATTTTCCAAGTGTAATGAGGTTGTTTGATCTTTAGGTTTTTATGAATAATCATTAAGAAGGTAAACAACTTTCAAACCCTCTCAAAACCCTAGCTAAGCAAAAACTTGGGAGAAATTGGTTGCAGTGGCCCATAATTGATTTATTTTACAAATTTGATGATCTTATGTTGTAGAGGACTCCTCCAAAATAATTTTGATGTAATTTATAGGTTTTGACAGTATGTGGGCCCTACTCAAAAATGCAAGTTTATGGAGATTTTCAGTTTGTGACAAAGTTTTTCATTGAAGCTAGTGACTAATCTAGTATTTATGGAATCATGGGAGTTGTTCTTCATTTCCATGATGGTTTAAGATAATGGTTGAGCCTTTAGCTGGTCAAATGTGCCCTATCTTTAGAGAGTGGTTTTTGGGTAGTTTTGAGCAGTTTTGAAGGTGTTACATTCATTTTTTTGGCATGGTTTAAGTTTGGTGATGATCATGAGATCAATATATTTCCATTTATATATCATATTTGAGTTTTTGATGGGTTTTGAGGAAGTTATAGCTTGTTTTTTTAAGACTAGTTTCTGGGGTGTTGTAGACAAAAATATTACACATTAGACAATATTTAGCTCAGTTCTCAAGTGTACAAAGTACCAATTAATCCCACCTTTTTTCCATCTTTGTTTTATGTTTTACTTCATCTTTCCCGCATATTTCTTGATACTTATCACCCCATTTTCTAACTTCCCCAAGATTCTAGCCCTAATTTCGGGCACCCCACCCTGTATGGGGCCTTGGGGTGCCCCGGTCCCACTCTGGGTGCCCCAATCTATGCTTAGCCTCTTTCACTCCTTTTTGGGTCACTTCTAGCCATTAGTCATCTTTATCTTTTCCTCAGTCAGCATTGTCAAGATTAATTATGAAATTAAACTTGAGAGCCCTATAAATATAAAGCTTATAAGACCATAATAAGGGTCCTAGGTCATTGCATCCTATCACTACTATCACTCCATCTAGGGTTGCATCCATTGCACCATCTTGCATCCACATAACACCATACATTCAAGCTAGGAAATTCTACATCACACACATTCTTAGAGGAGGAGGGATTCTATTCATTCTATTCTACTATCTACATCTTCTATAGCTACCATAGCTCGTTATTTCACAAAGTGCAACTTGGCACGAGAGCACCTAGGGCATGACATATACACACTCACCAGAACTACATCAGGGTCTGTAATGTAGTGCAACACTCAGCGATAAGTCCACCGGTTTGGCAGATGAGGTCAGTCTAACCCCTTCTTCTTCTTCATGTGTAGGGTGTCATCCAGTTCATCTGGTGAATCCAATGTGACAGACACAAGAGTATTCAAAGACACTTAGCGACCATGCCAAATTAGGGTTTTGAGCATTTATACTGTTCTGAGCACCCAAAATCTAGACAGGGTACCTTGGGGTGCCCCTAGTACACTCCCAGGTGCCTGTGTCACTTCAGATAGTCCAAATCTGCCCTCTATAGGGCCTCTGAGTGTTCTTCTGCACTGTCGAGTTCCAGTTCCAGATCTGTGACAACCTCGACAGTCTCCTTTATCAGCTAAGTCATTTCCTTATTCCCTCTTGCATTCTAGGGTTTTATTTCCATTAGATCAAATCATGTAATTACTTTACATCACTTTAGCATATTAGTTTCTTGTTATTTATTACTATTTAACCTCTTTATTACAAGTTTTTAGTCCTCCTACTTAGATTAGCATTAATACCCTAATACCCCATTTAGGTCCCATTAGGTTTTATTTTTGTTAATCATTTTGGTGAACCTGACCTCTCTCTTTCTCTCTTTCCCCTTTTAGGGTTTCTGAATCCACACTTTCCACCATGGGTAAGCTTTCTAGAAATTCCTCTTCTCCTAAGTCTTCAGTTACTTTGCAATTTGATATCCACGCTTTCACCAATGGATTCCCACTATTCTAGTTTTAACCCTTGTCCTTCATTTATTGACCTTCCATCTTCTTAGAATGGATCCTTGGGCTATTGTAGATGTTGTTACCTCTTACTTATGCACTATTAATCACTTACCTTACCCAATCTTGTGGCCAAAGTTTGAGCTCTTCCTCTTGATCCTTCGCTCTCTCCCCACCTTGGGCATAACTAACTCTAACCCTACACCTCCTCCTCCACCCCCCTATTACAATCTCCTCCCTTCACCAAACTACCTACCTTAGTCCCTATTGTTTCCATGATTGAGCTAGTCCCTTCCACTTCTTTTATTACTTCGACATCAATCCACTAAACCCACCCACACTACTCGGTTGCTTTCCATATTCCTCCCTGTCACCCTTTCTTTACAAGATGCCATTTGCAGCTACTATTCACATGCTTAGCATAGTCTCTTCCCCACCATTTGATCCTACCACCACTATTGTACCATACCATGACCCTTTACCCTCTTTGATCTTATCTCAACCTCTCCACCACTATCACCTTCCTCATGCATTCTTCATTCACTTGCACCCTCTTCATAAATAATTCTTATTGGGAACACATACCACTTGACACATCTTGCACCACTATTGTATGTTCCCACGAGGGTATCCTTCAACTAAACAGGTTTTACTCTAATGAATGATCCATTATCCTTTATGTGATCCACACCTATATCATGGTTCTACCATCTTTACTGTTGCATATGGCCCACATGTTTTCCATCTTATATCTTCACCTTGCACGTACTCCCATTACTGCCCACTCACTCTTGGACAATCTTGGCTAGATTATATCAGAGGGGAACTTGATCCTGATCATATTGATATCACTTTTCCCATGCCATTTGGTGACATCCACATTTGTAGCAGTTCTTTCTTTGTTATTCACCTAACTACACTATTTGGTATGCCTTAGGATGCCCATTGCCTCCCTTCACCGATGAAAATATGTCATGGTGATGCATATTTTGCACATTCACAGTTATTTGGATGACCAACCACATACCCTTGCTTATCAAGTCTCCCATGTTTTCCCATATAATTTTGATGCCTATGTTACCAATTCTCTAGAAGACCTTCCCTCATCTTTACCCTCCTATACTAACACCCATTCACCTTCTCCTACCACTTGACTCTTCCTCCTCTGAGATAGTTGTTGACTTTCACTCACGCAAATTCATTCTCCTAATGCACCCTTATGGGAGGATATACATGTGCTACAAGTTTAGTGTCAGTCCATGGAAGCCACAATTACATCCCTTCATACTACCGATTATGCAACTTCAAAATGCTCCTACTCCTCCTACAACTCCTACCCCACCCACCTCCCCTACTGGTCCCCTCCCTGATCCACCAATTACACATGTTATTACCTTCACCCATTATCCTTCCACAATAATGCTATGCTGTAACACATTCTGGGTCACCTTCTTCACCACCAACTTCTTACATTTCCACTTACTCACTCTTCTCCCTCACTTGTAGTTAACCACATTCATGACCGACCATTTTTCCATTATCACCAAGCCTTCTGGACATCATACAGATTCTTTCTACACACTTTCCCATGTTATTAGAGATGTCCTAATGATTATCACCTCCTCTCATTTATCATCCCACCTCCTCCTATCCTATGTACACCCCTTGAGCTCACCAAGTTCATGTGCCTCAAACTCACCTATCCGACAGACCCTCTCACCACCAATCTATAGTATCATCTTCCCAATCTCCCCCTCCGGTGTCACACTACATTCTTCTTCACTTTATCCTTTTCATATATATCAATTCACTCACTGATAGACCCTCTCTACCATATCCCGCATTGGTACACATGCCCTCCATTTGCATCATCTCAAGCTTCGGTCACAAGACCTTCCTCTTTCAACCTTATCAGTTGATTTCTCCTTTTGAACACACTTGGGGGCATACACATTATATCCTTCCCCCCTCTCTATCCTCTCATACTTTCATAGCCTTACATTACATATTTTCTCTACATCTTCATCCTTTTCCCTAGGCAGGGGCCTAGTCCCTATTATCATAACCTCCCCCCCCTCATTATCACACCCTCGTTACCTGATGACGCACCCTAGTGCTTCAGTTCACACTGGACTAATGAGGGATCACCATTACATCCCCACACACTGACACTACTAGAACCATACATTTATCCTACATCACTATACATACCTCCTCTACTATTTTCTACATCATCTATCTCATACATGCTACACTAGTCATCATCCTATCATGAGTCTAGTTTTCTATTTTCCATACATCCTATACATTCTACATGTACACTAGATTTCCTTATACTTGGGTCTAGTTTTATTCTATTATCATTACACTATTCCTATCTACACACTCATGATTACACCTTCCATACTCACATTACATTCCTACATCATTACCATTCTACACTACCTTATACTTGGGTCTAGTTTTATCATCATCATCATACATTCTACTTTTACCTACATTTACCATTACATACATCACATACACCTTGGTCATACACTACATTGTTTCTACACACTACACCCACCACCCTATGATGCACTCTAGTTCCTTGGTCCATACTCAACTACCGAGGGTTTACCAATCAAATGACCTTACCTACATGTGACATGTCATAACACATTTCATCAGACTCTGACCAACTTATAGGCTATATCTTCTATTACACCCATACTCATCATCATATCATGTAGTGGTATACACCTTAGGTTAAATCACCACTCCCTTCATCCATTCTACATTATCCTCTTACATCCAATCATCACCTATTATATCATCCTCTTGTAACTCATTATACTACATCATCACCTTTCCTACTCATCCATTAGTGGTATACACTTTAGGCTAAATCACCACTCTCACCTTATTCATCATATAGTGGTCTACGCTTAGTGCTAAAATCACCACCTTCTATTATCCACCACCTACTTATCTATGCTTTCATACACCCTCATCACCCATCTAGTAGTGACATACACATAGGCTAAATCATCACCTTCTTCTTCATCATATAGTGATATACGCTTAGGGATAAATTATCACTCCTCTCTTTAACCAAGTCATGGTATACGCTTAGGCTATAAGGTCCATGCACCATATTTTCATATGACTCATTCTCATCCATTCATTCTATAGTGATATACGCTTAGGGATAAATCATCACTCACACATTCTACGAGTTGTGGTATATAGCTTAGGCTATAAGGTCCATGCAAATATTTCTATATCACATTCATCACACATCCTTCATCCTCTAGTGATATATGCTTAGGGATAAATCATCACTCCTCCATAAAAAAAGTTCATGATATATGCTTCGGCTATAGGGTTCATGCACATCTTCTCCACATGTCACATTTCATCACCACTACACATACACACTCATCGCAGCACACTAGACACAACCAACACTACTCGACCATTTCCTAATGACGCACTCTCATTTATGGTTCATTCTTGACTGTTGAGGGGGAAAACAAAATGAACCTCACTACATACACTTCCATACACTTGGGGGGAACACATTGCTCCTATCATTCCATCTTGCATTCCATTCCATCCATCCACAGCATATTGCATTGTCTTGGTAGCATTTACTTTTGCTTACTAGTGTTTTGCATGCTCATTCTATTACACATGTTAGCTTGCTTTCCTATATGTCATTATCATACACACATGCACATTCACACCTTTGTTTAGTGTGATCATAGATACAGGACACTTACACATGGCATGGATGCTCACCTTCTACCCTTACTATACTTGGTAACGTTGGGGGCATCCACATTCATCTCATACAAGTGTTATTGTTTCATTTTGTACTTAGCATCTTTTACTACTTGCTTATACATGCTTTGACATATTGGTTTTCACTCTAACATGCTAATGGGTGTTCCATGTGCAACACTTGTTTTGTAGGACTACATGTTCCCATGACTACTTGTATTTCTACTTGTCTACATTGTTTTCTATTGTATGCGGGATTTTCCCTTTGCTTGTGTGCACACTTTTATGTTGTTTGTAGCCATGATGGCCTTGCGTGTCTTGTGACATCGTGAGTGATGTCCCATGTTTGAAACCCACTTTGTGCAGTCTCCTTGTTTTCTTGTGTGTTACACTACTTTTCTTAGTATTTTTTACATTATCTGTGTCTTTTACACTTATTTGCATGCATGTGTTTGGACTAACACTTGTATTGGCTAGCCATCCCCTTTTTTGCTGCCTTGGTATCTACCAAGCAGCTTTCCCTTTCCCCCTTGCAGGGCTGAGTTGGTTACAAGGTCAGAGTGTGGTTGGTCCTCTTTTGGGGCCACATTCTCCTTCCAGGGTCATCGCATGCACCCCCAAAGAGGGGGGCATCATTGAGGGTTTCTACTAACACAATGTATCTACACTGGTTCACACACAGCGAGTGAGTTCAGACCAATCTACAAACTCCATACACAGTGGCCTTAACAGGACATGGTGTCCTTCAGTAATTCTACAGAGTGGTCACAGGCTCAGGGGTTATAGTGGGTGGCCTCTCTACACTTCTCCATCTAGTGGCATAGGATCACCCAAAAAACCAGTGCAATATAGATATCTCTTCAAAAAATTGCAGCAGAAGCGGTTAGAGTTGGAGGACAACCAAGCATTTCCTCCCTACACTTCTTCAGCCAGGGTGGCGTGAGATCACCCAAAAAACTTGCACATCACAGATATCCTTCTACACCCTTTTTCTCAACATGGATCAGGTGCACATGTTCCATTTTTCCATTTACACTTTCTATTCTAGCATACTTTACATTTGTGTACTTTACACAACATTTTTTACATACATACATATTTGACTACTTGATCATTTTCTCCTTGCAGGTCTTTCATATGAGAAACAAGTAGTCAAATTAGGGGCAACAACAACGACAATGAAAACACACACCACAATGGTACTTTCCATACTAACCATGCAAGTACACCACACACATGCAGCAGCTACACACGCGTTCTACCCTAGGTTCACTCTCATCACTTTTTACACATGTTTCATCTTTAGAATCCACACTCCTCCACATTTTTCTTTTTGTCATTCCATGCTTCTAGTCCATCGGTGCATTTTTCTTCTACACTTCATGGACATCAGGTACTTTTCTATCTACTTTATGTTACTGAGTTGTTCGCTCACCAACATAAAGTGGGGGAAAATGTAACACAAATATTGCACATTAGACAATATTTAGCCTGATCTTATACTACTATTTAGAAGGTTCTCAAGTGTACAAAGTACCAATTAATCCCACCTTTTTTCCATCTTTGTTATATGTTTTACTTTGTCATTTCCGCATATTTCCTATACTTATCACCCCATTTTCTAACTTCCCCGAGATTATAGCCTAATTTGGTGCCCCACCCTGTACTGGGGTGCCCCGGGGTGTCTTGGTCCCACTCTGGGTGCCCTGATCTATGCTTAGCCTCTTTCACTCCTTTTTGGGTCACTTCTAGCCATTGGTCATCTTTATCTTTTCCTCAGTCGGCATTATCGGGATTAATTGTGAAATTAAACTTGAGAGCCCTATAAATATAAAGCTTATAAGACCATAATAAGGGTCCTAGGTCATTGCATCCTATCACTACTATCACTCCATCTAGGGGTGCATCTATTACACCATCTTGCATCTACATAGCACCATACATTCAAGCTAGGAAAGTCTACATCACACACATTCTTAGAAGAAGAGGGATTTTATTCATTCTATTCTACTATCTACATCTTCTATAGCTACCATAGCTCATTATTTCACAAAGTACAACTGGCACAAGAGCACCTAGGGCACAGGCATACACACACTCACCAGAACTACATCAGGGTCTGTAATGTAGTGCAACACTCAGTGATAAGTCCACCAGTTTGGCATCTGAGGTCAGTTTGACCCCTTCTTCTTCTTCTTGTGCAGGGCGTCATCCAGTTCATCTGAAAATCCAGTGCAATAGACAGAGAGTATTTAGAGATACTTAGAGACATTCCAAATTAGGGTTTTGAGCATTTATACTAGTTCTGAGCACCCAGAATCTAGACCAGGGTGCCACGGGCACCCTAGTACACTCCCAGGCACCTATGTCACTTCAGACAGTCCAAATCTACCCTCTGTAGGGCCCCTGAGTTTTCATCTGCACTACAAGTTCTAATTCCAGATCTGTGACAACCTGCGACAGTCTCCTGTTATCAGCTGAGTCATTTCCTTACTCCCCTCTTGCATTCTAGGGTTTTATTTCCATTAGATAAAATCATGTAATTACTTTATGTCACTTTAGCATATTAGTTTAATGTTATTGATTACTTTTTTATCCTCTTTATTACATCATTTTTAGTCCTCCTACTTAGATTAGCATTAATACAATAATACCTCATTTAGTTCTCCTTTAGGTTTTATTTTTGTTAATTTTAAGTGTTTTTTCTATATGAAGACCGAACTACATGTATTATGATCATGAGAAGGGTATAAAGGAAATTTAGAAAGCTCATTTGAGCTAGTTGAGTAAGAGAGAGAAAAGTGTGACCTAGAGGTGAGTTTAAAGGAGGTGTAAGAGGTCTGTGTGACCTATAAGATAGGGAAAAGAGTGTATGCATATGTTCTATAGTGTTTTCAGATATTGGATAGATAGGTCATTGAACCTAATCAACGTTTTGGAGAGATATCTTGAGCGAGTTAGTCTAGAGAGTGTTTTGAGGAAGATAGAAGTAGAGTGAGCTTCAATTTGTCATCTTCAGTTGTTACAAAAAAAAATTAGTGGTGACACATATTTTATGTGGATTTGGTTATTTTTGAGTCATATTTAGGGTTGGTGCCTCCTTAACTAGGGGTTGGTGCCTCACTAAATCTATGGGTTGCTACTCCTTGTTGAGTTGGTGCTCAACTAAATTTGATTCATATCTCTAATAAAGTTATGTTTCAATGGTTTTTATTCCCATTAATGGTTTCCCACTCATATCTGGTGTTATTGTGTTCTTGCACTCTCATTTTATCTTTCATGGTTAAGTTCTTGTGAATGCACACTTAATGGTTAATTGAATGGTTAATGAATGAAATTGTATAAGTGGTTGAAAAGTTTTATTACACACTAATTCACCCCCCCTCTCATTTTTTATGCTTCCAACATCTCTGATATTCTATTACAACACTACATCCTTCTCCAATTCACCTCAAAATTCCAAGACACAATATTTTATGGAAAGTAGCAAATGAGATTCATATTCTTCATCTTACATGGATGGCTCATATAAGAGTGGGTTTTCACAATGTACTACAAAGTACATCTACATCTACCATGGTAAGTCAATCTTGAAGGAATATTATCTAACCTAATCTAGGATGGTGAATGGTCCATACCATAGAGGGTTAAATTTCATTACTTTCCCTTTAATTCTCTCATTTCTTAATTACAACCAAACCTTGTCTCCAACTTTGAGATTTATTCTACATGTAATTATAGTCATGTCATTTTTTTACTTGGCTTGAGATTTATCAAGTTTCTCTCTCAATTTGAGATGGATTTTCAAGATCCTCTAAATGAAATTTTATACCCTAGTCACCTCTAATTCTCCCACATCCTCTAATTTTTATTGTCCAAATGTAACATCAAGTGGATTGGTAGGGAAATACCCTAAGAAAGTGTCAAAAGGTGGCTAGTTGGTGGATGTGTGGACTACCCTATTATAGATATGATGAATTTTGGCTAAGGACTCATCTCATGTTTTTGGATACTTTTTGTATCATATAATTAGTTGTATCAAAGTTCTATTTACAACTTATGTCTTCCCATTATTTTGTGGATAAAAATTCATGCTCTATTATTGCTTGGTGTCCATCTTGTCCCATAATGTAGTCCAAAACTTCCCCAAGGACTTGGAATCTCTGTCATACTTTAAAAATTGGGGAAAACATAACTCTACCCATACATTACCAAATGAAATGTTTGTTGCCTTATGCCCTTTTACAATATTTTTACATTGCACAAGAATACACATTTTGTTCAATCTATCAACAAGAACATGTAAATAGTATGTTAAGGACTGGTATAGGCATATAAAAACCTTTCTCCATTACTTTAGGCTTACTCTACAAAAAATATTACATCCCCTTATGAATTTCACTACTTCATATTGTATATTGGGCCAATATGCATACCTTTACAAGTAAGCTAGGGTATTTATAACACCAAAAATGGTCAGATACTTTGAAGGTATGTTCCTCCCTCATTGATAGAAGTATTTCTCCCCCTTTGTACACAAATATTTACCCACCATTAGGGTGTCCCATATTTGAGGTAATACCATTCCATGCCTTCATTTTCATCCCTCTTAGACTACAAGTGTTGGAATGAAACCATTAAATTTACACCTTGGGCATAGGATTCTTCATAGGCATCCTTCATAAAGGGATCTAGGTGGGAGCTAGTGTACAAATCTATGGTTTTTTCTATCACGGATGGCCTAGATAGCATATATACCACCACATTAGTACTAAGTTTCTTATACTTGATTACCAAATGGAATTATTGGAGAAATCTCATCCATTTGTAGTGTCTTTCCCACTACAACTTAGTCTATGCTTACAAATAATAGGGGTTTTTGTGGTTAGGATACACTATAGTCTTTATCCAGTAAATTTATTTTATGAATTAGTGTGTACATTTATTTATCATAAACTATATATCCTCTAATTTCTGAAGTAAAAGTCTCATAATGCTAACACATTGTATTTACCTCCCTATAGCAACAATGCCCCCATGGCATATTCCCTAATGTTAGTCTCAAGTTCAAATGATTCCTACAATCTAGAAAGAGAAATTAATGGAGCATGGTTTATTTTATACTTCAAAACCTAAAAATATATATCATGTTCCTTACGCCAACAAAAAATATTACTCTTGGCTACAACTATATGCAATGGTGCTTCGATAGTACATAATCATGATATGAATTTCCTCATGAACTATGTTGCCCCTAAAAAACTCCTAGTCTTAATGGAACTCCTTAGTGTGGACCAATTGATGATGGAATCTACCTTGGTAGGGTCAACTTGTAGTTCACCTCCTCCAACCACATGCCCAAGATAAATTAGTGACTATTTATAAAATTCTCATTTTTCATGTTGCACAACAACTATTTCTCATTTATAACTTGCAAGAATTGCTACAAAAGAGTTATATGTTCTTACCATGTGGCATTAAAAATAAAAATATCATCAAGATATACAATAAAAAATCTATTTTATTAATGACTAAGATTCATCATTCATCAATCTCATAAATGTAGTAGGTACATTATATAAACTAAATAGAAGTATTAATCATTCATACTAACCTTATTTTTCTTAAACAAAATTTTCCTTGTGTCCTCTTACTTCACTCGAACCTATTGATGCCCAAATTTATATCCAAATTCGTAAAATAATTTGCACGTTGAAGATGGGCCAAAAGGTCATATGTTTTTGGAAGACGATATTGGTTCTTAATGGGGGGGTGGAGTGTTTTATTAATGTTACAATAGTTTATGCACATTCTCCAAGACCCATCCTTCTTTTTGTACTATCACAATGGGTGAATCATGTGGATGGTACTTAGGTGAACCACCCCTTGTTCCAATAGCTCTTGGAGTTGTTTCATCACTTAATTATTCTCCTTTACTGATTTCTTATACATCTAAAAGCTAGGTAGAGGAGATTATGGTTAGCATGTGAACTCATAATCTACTTTCTGTTTTGGTGTGAGAGATTTTGGAGCTTGGAACACTTCATGAAAAGACTAAATTATGTTATCCAAATCCTTCAATTCCTAGTTATAAACCTCATAAATTTCCATCCCATCTTGTTTATCCTTCAATTAAAGTAAACAAAATTTATTATGATTTTCTTGAATTAGTCTCCTTGCTTGGTTAACACTTAATAAAGCCAACTTAGGCTTGCTTTTGTGTGCTTTGATGTTATAGATTACTTCATCCTTGAACCATATAATATTATTTATCCTTCCTCGTGATTATGGAGTATCTAGCATACAAATACGGACTTCTAAAAATCACATTAAATGCATCAAGTGTAATAACATCAACTTCTGAGAACATTGATAAATTGAAAACTAATCCTAAACTTGAACTTACATCTTTTAGTAACCTTAATTTCTACAACCTATTTCACCCATCCTACGAGATAGGGGTGTGGATACTCATAAGTTTCAAGACCAATATTTTTCACAATCGTATCATAAATAAAATTAGATTGAGATCCAAGATCAACCAATGCATTTATCTTAATTTTCTTGATTTTGATCTTTATTTAGAATAATTTAACCTTATCTTCTTCTTATTCTTGGTTGTACATATTGGTGGTCGTGCATCCTAGGATCTCATCTACATTATAATTATCTTCTATTTCAACCTTAGAGTTTTTCCTCAAATATATCAAGGACTTCTTGGAGTTCTTTTAAAGATTCTTTGGGTACAAATTTGGATGTAATTTCCAACATGTAACATCAGTAAGTCCACTAATATCACAATTTTTACAAAATCTCTTGGTATCTTTACAAGTATTTAAAATGGTGACAACCTTCTTACCCTTCCACTTAACCTTATTATATGGGTGGTTATTCTCTTTCTTAGGTTGGTTTATGGGCTATTTTGGATTTTTCTCTCCATCTCCTTGAATCTACTCATATTCTATATAATAAGATTGTACACAAGCTTCATTTAGGTCCTTTTCCTTGTAGATATGACCATTTTCCTTACGTGAGTATGAATTCATCCCAAGTATTTGGTGAGAGTATCCTCATCCTCAAAGTCCCTATTCAGCAACATGGCTTTCCTTCATAGTTTTGTAGTATAATCCAACACAGGTTGACCATTAGATTCCCTAAAACACTATCATTTAATTATTTGATCAATTTTATGCCCAATAGGATAAAAAATATCTCAACAATTCTATAGATCCATCCCATATATTTACAATAGAAATCTTCTTATTTTCACAAGTGGTTAGTTAGGTATCCCACCAAACAAGAGCATGACCTTCCATTTTGATATATGTAAAGGCAAACTTTTGTTCCTTCCAAACATTATGCACACTAAAATATACCTCCAACTTCTTTAACCAATTATCTAGAAATTCCACATCTACTTTCCCTTTTAATCCCTTAATCTCAACTTTAGTTACAAATTTGAAAGAGGTATGTTCATATTTCACCTTATTTTTTCCTGTCTCTTAGAGGTTGTTACTCTTCTTCCTCATGTTATTCCATGAACTAATTATCATGGTTCTCTCTTTCTCCTACACAAATATTCTTGGATAGGGCTCAAATAACTTCATCTATGGACTCTTACCTGTTATCTATGAGCTTCTACTAGTTTGGGATTTATTTTTTATTCATTAGTATCTATTTCATATTGTTCTCTAGTACTACACTCTTTAAGACAATTCTTATTCTCCTTATCTTGCCATTTCTCTTGTCCTTTGATTCCACTCCCTTACAGATATATTTGGATTGCAAGGTATCAAATTGTCACCTTGTGATATTATCATTGTCATTTAAACTAAACAAGAACAAATTCCACAATCCCCAAGGATATATAATCACCTTTGATACTAAAATGATATGTAAACTCCAAGTTAGAATTCACAAAATCACAACATTATATCCTCCTTCAATTAATCTTGAAATTAGTCAATTTCTCTTACTGTTACAATTGCTTGTAAACAATATTAATGAAAGGAAAATTACATATACAAAAATATGAAGCAAATTCAAACTATGACACAAAATTTTATTCCTGGAAAATCCCCTATTTGAGGTAAAAACTAGTAAAGAAGGGAAAATACAACCTTTCATGGATTTCTTATTGGCCAAAGAATGAATACATATACAATATAGACTTATAATAGAATACATTAGTGTTGTTTCACTCCTAGACTCTCATTCTCTATTGTTGTTACACTTTGCTTCTACAAATAACTACACACAATATTACTCTCCTACTTACTGATGATATCTCCAATGTATTTCTTCCTGCTTATAAAATGCTTCAAATGTCCTCTCATGCACTATAAAATCTAGAGGTTCACGAGAAAGGGAAAAGAAAATGTTTCCTATCATTCTAAGTGTTTTTGTCTATTTTATAGTGAATGTTATGAGCTTTAGTATTTTATAAATATTTATTTGTAATATTTTTCTTATGTTGAATAAAATAATTGTTGATTTTGGCCTATAGATTATTCCCAATAAATATAAAGAGTCAACCTCTAAGAATTAAAAATGTATTGGTGAGAAGTGTACCATTTTTGGCAGATAAAATCATTCAAAGAAAGAGTGTTGACATAAGATGAAAGCATTAGAGGAAGCATTGAAATAAAACATGGCATACACTTTCATCTCATGAATTGATTGCAACATTTATGTATATTTGAATTCCATATTCAATTGATACTCATCATATGACACATCGACATGAGCATCTCACTTCAAGAAAAACTACCAGCACATAACAAATAATAATTGAGGATTATACAAAGCTACATGTTTCATGTTTAGGAACTTTTCTGATGAATTATGGGTGCATCAATGATGTACTCTTAGTTTCTAAGATCTCCAGTAATATTATCTCCATTCATTAGTCTTGTGATTATGGAAGTAGGAAGACTGTGTAGTTCTCTCCTCATAATGTTTTAATCAAATATTTACATAAGCTAAAGGTTGTGACTACTTCAGGTAGTGTTGATCATACTTCACACCTATATGTATTTGATGGATTTCAGTATTATTTAGGGACATCACTTATTACTCATTCTGATTCTATCAGTAAAATTTAATATGAATAGTTTGAACACTAGAGTTAAATATAATTATAGCAGATGAGTTCACAAAATTTGGTGTTTTTCTACCTAAGGTGTCTTGTGTAGATGGTGTTCGTCAAGGTTGTGTACTTGAAAAACATCATCTAGGTCCTTTTCCAAAATATAAGGCTTCATAGGATATGATTCCTCTTGAGTTGGTGTATAGTGAATTCATTTCATTTCCCACTATCTCTTTTATAGGGGTCAAGTATGTTCTCACATGCATTGATGAATTTACACACCAAGCTTGGGTTTACTTTTTGAAATATAATAGTGACTTCTTCGACCACTTCAATACATTCAAGTAAATTATTGAGAAACAATCCTCATTTCCTATCAAGTAGCTATACATAATAATGGGGGAATATGTCAATAACGATTTTTAGAACTTTTTTACAAAGCATCGTATTTGGCTTCAATACACAATTCCTTATACTCTTCAACAAAATGACATTAGTAAGAGGAAAAATAAGACTTTAAGGGAACCAAAAAATTATATCATCTAGTCCTATAACATGGAACCTACCTTCTAGGTTGAAGAAATCAATTATGTCAACTACATTCATAATTGTATGCCCCACAAGGCAGTGAAAAACATGACATTGGAGCAGGATTGGTCTCATATCAAACCTGGTGTTCCTACATTACGATTTTTTTAGTGAGGCTTGGGCATCTATTCTATATTATAAATATAAATTCATAAAGAAGAAGAGTTAACCAATCATTTTATTTTGGATAATGTGAGGATGTGAATACTGATTAATTATTTGACCTTCTTCATCATCACACTTTTTTTTTCAGATCTTGATGATTTCACACTTATTGATGATGATGATGATATTGTTAATCCTCTAATGATAATGTGAGAAGACATTCATGATGCACTTGCATAACCGCCACAACCTCTACCAAATGGATTAAAACATCACGCACTGAGGCTGGTAATATGGAAAGAGTTCCAAAAGATCCAAATCATATGAGATCACAACATCTATACGGTGTTGTATATTTGACGCAGATGGAAGTTACATAGGATCCAAAAAATTATCATTGAGCTTATAAGCATCCTAAATGGTAGATAGAAATGAAAAAATAACTTCAATCTTTGAGAAAGAGCAACACGTGGGATTCAGTTCCTCTTCAAATAGGTAGAAAAATAGTGAGGTGCAAATGGGTATGCCACACTAAGTATGTAGGAGGTGGGTCCATAAAACAATACAAAGCTTGACTTGTAGCAAAATAATTTTCACACGTTAAAGGATTTTATTACCATGAAACCTTTTCTCTATTTTTGAAGATGAATTCTATCTAGATATTAATATCGTTGACTACAATATAGGGATGGGAAATCCATAAGATAAATGTAAAAATTGCCTTCTTGCATGGAGACTTGCAAGAAGAAATATACATGCCCCGCCCTTTAGGGTTTATCAGTAGCGAGAACTCTAGTTGTGTGTGAAAATTGAAATGTTTTTTGTATGGATTATAACAAGCTCCTAGATCTTGGCATGAAAATATCAATTGTTTCTAATCATTTTTGGTTTTACACAGAGTCCCTTTGACCCTACTACAACAATGTAGACACAAAATTTCTTTTATTGGCCATCTTGTTCGATGACTTAATCATTTTAAGAGCTTCCAAAAAGCATATTCATGATTTGAAATTAGGTTAATGAAGTCTTTTGAGATGGTTGACTTGGATTTTTTAGATTTTTCCTTAGTCTACAAATTTAAGTCTAATAAAGCTATATTTGTTCATCAATCCAAATATGCTCAATATATTCTACACTTCTTCAATATTGAAAACTACAAGTTTACAATGATTACTTTTCAATCTAGGGTTTGACTTTCTAACAATTGTACCTCTTCAATTGATGGTAAAATTTACATGTATTTTGGTGGGATTTATATTATACTTTATTCATACATGTCATGATATATGTTTTGCATTGAATCTTATATCATGTTACATTCATGCTCCCCATAAAATCTATTAGAAGATTGTTAAACACATTCTACAATATTTTCATGGTACTAATAATTACGGGATTGAGTACAATTCAAGTGGAAAATCCTTAATTTATAGTTACACTTCAGAGGAAATAGCAAAAAATAGTGGGAAAATAATTGTTGAAGGCTACACTAGTAGTGTTTAGGTAAGAGATCCAAATGGACTCAAATTGGCTGCAAGATACATCTTCCATCTTGGGGGAGATCCTGTGACTTAGTATTGTAAAAAATACTAACAGTTTTTTGTCTACCACAGAAGTTGAGTATAGTATAGTTGTTTTTGCTAGATGTGAGTTAGTGTGAATTCATTTCATACTTTTCAAGTTTAGATTTCTATCAACCCAACCCACAACACTTTGGTACTACAATCAAAGTGTTATCCACATCTCTCATAACCTGGTAGAGGACCAACACAAAAAGCACATTAAAATTCACACGCATTATATTTGACAACTGATAAAAAACAAGGTCATTGATCTTAAGTTGTATCGAATAGATTATTATGTTGCAAACATCTTCACAAAGCCCTTGTTTGAATCATGATTTGTTCAACTTTTGTAACTTTTAGGCATGAAGGAAGGTTTCATCAAGGGTTATAGTTCAATGATTCCTTTGTCATTCCCTTCATTGAAATACATCTTAAAGGGATAGGGTATTATATTAAAGTCGCCAAACACTATTGTATATGATTAAGATGCACTTGTAATATTTAATTGTAATATAATTGATGGATAAAGTTTAATTTATTCATATTATAAGAGTATCAATTAATTTATTCATTTGATTGACTTCCGTTATTAATATATTAAAGCAAAATTTCTTTGCAATCTAACTACTCTCCAAACCCTAATACAAGCCTCTACTTATTTTTATAAAGGTGTAGAGCACTAGTATTTGAGGTAACTCGTTGTGGAAGAGACTTATGAATATACTAGAGAAGTCAAGCCAGATATTTTAATTGAAAAGGTAGTAATGTTACCTGCATTATAAATTTGTGTTATGTCTTTATTTTGAAATTTCATTGTTTATAGTATATACATGAATGTGGGTGAGTATCTTATAATTTTTAGTGCTGATTTTGGAGAATATTTAGAAATCCAATCATCACAAACTCTATTGTTGGGAGACTTTTTTATAAAAAAATATAAACGTACAAGTCAATCTTATTTGCATGAAAACATCTTTTTATTAATGTGATGCTTTGTTTGTTAGAGGGGTGTAATTAGATATGACTTGAATTGATCTATGTGATATTTTGAAACATTATTTATGTAATACTAAATTGGCATTACTTTAGTATAAATAGAATAATATCATAATAGTGAATATATATTATATATGACCTTTATGGGATATGTGTGTGTATGTGTATAATATAGGGTCACACACCTTCATCCTTATTATGTCAGTGTTAATGAACAACTAATTAATGAATGTAAATATAAATGTTATGTAAGTCATAATTCGACCCACGCATATCCTTATACATGATATAGGTTAATGGAAATAAACACTCCTCACATTCAAACAAATGTTCCGTGTGCATGTAATCGAGACTTTCCAGTGTGTTCTAAACACGTTTTGTTTCTTCCAACTCATTTTTTACGCACGTCGCTTGACCGAATAAGTTATTCTTGAGCTTGTTAGATGCGTATAGAATTCTCCTTCCATACTTAATATTATTAGTAAGTTAAATGCTACTCCCATGAGGGATGTGGCATTTCTTGTCTGTCAAGTGGGTTGGACCACTTCTCTTCCAATTTTCTATAAAAACCAAGCTTTTTCCCAAAGCATTTGTTGGAGTCTTTTGATCTGTAATTGCACCGTTATGCTGTCAAAATCCTGCCAAGAAGTACACAAGACAACACAATTCATTTTCCTTGATATTCTCTTACTTACATTGGTACCAGACTTCCTGCAAACTAGCTAGCTCTAACACTCCTTCATCTCTTCTACACACAACTTGCACAGTTCCCTAGACACGTTGGATATCTCATTGGAAAATAAGTTGAGGAGACCACAAAGAATTACTAGCATTGGATTTGTCTCTATACTACATTTATAGGTTGGAGGTGTTATTACATTCTTAGAAGCTTCCTTTATTTATTTAGATAGATTTCAATTCATAATATGCTAGGATACATTTGTTTAAGTAAAATTTAATGTAGTTTACATTTTCCTGTAAGAAGCTTCCATTTAGGATTTCTTCTCAACTCATCCCTGTGGATTTGTCTGGGAAGAATTCAGAGGAAGTTCCTATGCAAAAAGTTTGTTAATTATTCACATTCAATTTACCTATAGAGTTTATTGCATTCATAATTTAGATCTCGTTAGCATATGAGCAAAGCTTTTGTTGAAATTTATTTCCTTGCCTATCCCTATGGATTTTCATGGGAAGCTAGTTTGAAGAAGCTTATGGGTCTGTGTGGTAATTTCCATTTCTTTACCTTTAGAAAGATTCGGTAGTCCTTTGTTTTACAAGGGAAGCTTCAGGGGAAGAAATTGATTCTTAGAATCTTTTCAATCTTCTCATGATTCTGAGGTAGAACCAGAGGAAGTAATATCCACAATTACAGCTTAGGAAAATCTTCATTTTAATTAGATTAGATGAACCAGATGAAGTAATATCCATAATTAAAAATTACTAAAATCTTCATTTTAATTAGATTAGATTAGATTAGACTAAATCCATTCTGTAATGGGGAAATAGCCACATGTAGCTTTTTCACTATTTAGTTTACTTTATTTTAGAGTAGAAACAATTTTCATTTAATTAGAAGAAGTTGTATTATATGTGTAGATTTCTTTTATTAAATTATAGAAAACACAAAATCTCCAAATACATTAGATTAAATTAGGTAGTTTCTTTTATTTGTCTTATTCCCTTTTTGTTAAAAAAACATTCAAAAAACAAAAACGAGTAAATTAGATTTACTTTGTTGCTTCAATTAATTACTTTACTTTTGTTGAATTAATTAATTGCACATATATTTAATTATATCCAAGGAGAGTAATCAATTTGGTTTAATTTAAATTTTTTTGCATTCCTTTGTTAATTTAGGCACATAGAATTAATTAAACAGGAATTAACACAACTCCCTGCGTTCCCTTAATTGGCCTCGGTTACCTGAACATTGACCTTTCCTCTTACGGATTCTTGGTATGTTTGTTTATTTCCTTAGGTTGATTGCTTACATGTCCACATAACCATCCAAGGCCTCAAGTAACCCAAACAACGTGTGTGTGATCCAAGAGTGCCACAACCAAACGTGGTTACATAATTGACAGACATTGATTAGGGCCTCAAACAACTTATTTTCCAAACCACACCAATTCCACCTAGTATCATCTCACAGTTCATAGCCTTGAATGATGAAGAAGATAAAGATAAAAAGTTTTGGCATAATCAGCCTAGTCGAGATTAGATTCCACAATCCATAGATATGTCCTTATCACAAGTCTCATATCACACCTCTATTACCTTATCTGGAGACTTTTACAAGGAAGACGTTGAACGGTTACCATGTATCCCACATCCCATTCAAGGTATATTTGGAAATTTAGACATTGATCAGAACCTTCGTGCAGCCATTATCCTCGATCATTCCATTTTACTTGAACAAGTTAAACAGATGTTCATTACCTTAAACGAGCACATTCTTATAGTGCCCATAGAAGACATTTGTTTGCCTTGATCTACCTTTTAGCCACTTCTACCTATTTTTGCATATTCTTCCTATTCATCATATTTAGCCATTTTATAGCCATCATCCATCTCATATCAGTTGTCTTGACACGACCTCGGGAGGTCGAGTGCATCCTAGAGTCATGTGTTGATTCTTAGACGTACAAAATTTGTAAACCCGACGTGAAAGACTAGTTCCTTTCCATTTCCTCTTTTCTTTATTTTTTTCATCTATCCTTCTCCTCTCCCATTATTATACGAAGTAAAGAAATGTAGCGAACACCCCAAAGTGCTTCATGTCATTGTGTTGCACTTATTTGAGTATAGAGTAACACTAAATCCTAAGAAGTGTGTGTTTAGAGTAACAGGAGGCAAGTTGCTAAGGTATATCATTTCATCTCGAGGTATTGATGTTGATCCAGAAAAGATTCGGGCAATTTTAGAAATGTCCCTTCCCACAAATGAGTCAAGCATTAAGTCTTTCCTAGGTAAACTTGGGTAAATTTGTAGGTTTATCCCTAATTTAACGTGTGTTATTCAACCTATCAATGGTTTTCTTAAGAAGGATTATTACAAAACTTATAAAACCTAGTGGCACAAGGCATTTGAATTAGTAAAGCACTTTCTTATGTCACCTCCTACGCGCATGCCACTGATAGTTGACCATTCTTTGATTTTGTATTCTCGAGCCACTGATGTCTTGATTACGTGCATGTTGGCACAAGAGGATGATGATAGTTATGAGCAAGACATTTATTTCATTAGGCGTACTCTTCTCAAATATGATATGCGATACATGCAAGTAGAGAAGGGGTGCTTGGCTATAGTTTCTGCAACAAAGAGGTTAAGGAATTACATGTTTAACCAAGAAATACGAGTGATAGTTAAATCCAAGCAGTTGTAAACGTTCTTAACTTAGGCTGCTTTATCCAAGAAGGTTGGCCATTTCTGTTAGGTTGTGGAGCCTATTTTCATGTGAGAAAGTGTTGAAGACTGTACACTAAGAGTACTATACACTTTCCACATTTGTCTCACCGAGGTTCAGGGGTGGCAGTCCTCGAGAAAAAAAATGGCCTTAAAATGTGCCCGATATACCGGGAAATGTGCTTTTCTCATATGGGTGGGATTTTGACCCATAGGTTTATGGGACGGTTTTGGCCCGAGGTTTTTGGATACCCACAGTTTCATAAAACTACTTAAGCAGTTGTCTAATTATATGGTTTTATGCATATGGTAGGATAATGTACCATTGCAGATGTTGTTTGAATTTGGATGTGAATTCTGTAGAGTTTTTTTAGCATGGCTATAAATAGATCTGGGTATTGTATTGAGAGAGTGGTGGCTTGTAATAAAATCTGAGAAAGTGATTCTTTGTGTGGACGTAGCCCAAATTGGGTGAACCACGTTAAATATTGTCTCTTTGTGTTGTGTTATTTTATTCAGCACTTTTATTTAAGATCTGTAATATTTTTCTGCATATTAATTTCTACTATTGCGATTCTGTGAGGGATTATTCTGCATATTTTATCCCATATTTCCTAACAATTTCATCATGTTGATGGGTGAGTTTGAACTCACCTTTATTAACCAAAAGTACATGAAGGGACGAATCATCATTGATTGGTTCGCAGATAATCCTATAGACTATGGGGAACTAGTAGATTAAGATTTTCCTAACGAATGCGTGTTCCTCATAGAAACAAAGCCTTCCATTCCTTTGTGTTTGTGGTACACTGATATTATCAATCATATTCTGGACCGATATTATCCTGAGGGAGAAACATCACAGAAAAGACAATGGCTACGTGTAATGGCCACCAAATACGTAATTGTGGAAGAAGTGCTCTATCGCAGAGCCTTCGACGGTATGTTGTTGAGATGCATAGATGAAGAAGAGTCAGAGAAAATCATCTTTGAAGCCCGCAGTGGAGTAAAAGGAACGATAACCATATTGTACCAAGCCAAGAACACAGATGCTAATCAAACACCGCGATCAATAAGATGAAAGCAATTCGCCAGAATAACTTTACACAAAACCTTTGCAAACAAATGAGTAGCAATATCATATATTATCATAGAACTCAATGAAATACAATAAAGGTAAATAATGTACCTAGGTGAACATGAGCTAAGGTAAATACCTACTCTAACATGGAGTTTGTGGTGGTCACTTCAGAGGGCATGCAACCACTTGTAAAATTCATTGCATGGGATATTTCTAGCCCACTTTAGAACATGACGTTGTAGAGTATGTATGCAGGTGTCAAAAATGCTAAGATTTTTCACATGAGATACATATTCCCACGCAGGCTCTACAACTCCCATAGTGATGACACCTTCACCCTTCTCAACTTGGGGTCTTGACCTGATAAGGAAATTCTCTCCTTCATCTTTTGATGGTCATAACTTCATTATTACGGTGACTAAGTATTTTACAAATTGGTTTGAGTCCATCCCCCTTACAATTGTACTTGGATCTGTAATTGCCAAGTTTATTCTAAATCAGATCATCTGTAGGTATGGAGTCCCACAAGTCATTATATAAGATAATGACAAGCCTTTAAAAATGAATAGGGGTGAGAATTGTGTGCACAATTCAAAATATTCCATCACATAGCCTCTTTGTACTATCCTCAGGCTAATGGATAGGCTGAGGCTATAAACAAAACATTGAAGTCCATTCTCCTTAAGATGGTTAAGCAGAACAAAAAATATTGGCATCTAAAGCTATTTTCGGCCTTATGGGCCTAGAGGACATCAGTGAGAACACTCACAGGGGCAACCCCTTACTCTTTAGTCTTTGGATCTGAAGTGGCATTACCATTAGAGGTAGAGTTACCTAGCCTTCATATATCATTATAGAGAATTTTGGACAAAGATGGATATCGAGAAGCGCAACTAGTTGAACTGGAAACTCTTGATGAAGCTCAACTTAGAGTTGAACAACATCACCATGTTTATACTAACATGATGTGTCATCAGTATAACAAGAAAGCGTATGAATGAGAAATACATGTAGGAGATCCAGTCTTGAGACTTGATAGCCGAATTGAAAAAAAGACTGGTGAAGGAAGGAATTTTAGACCCAAATGGTTAGGTCGGTACCAATTAATAGAAGACATAATGGTGTGTACCACCTATGTACTCTAGAAGGTGAAAATTTCTATGAATCAGTTAATTCGCTTCACCTCAAATGCTTTTATGCATAGTTCATTTGCATCTCCACCTGTACATTAGTGCATCCATACTACATATCATTCGTATTATCATATTGTGAAATTATAAATCAAGATATTTACTTTTTAAAAAACTTTTAAAAATTCCAAATGTTAGCAAAAGCATTTAATAATACCTCTTCAAGTATCCATCATATTATCATCACATTATTTTAATCTCTTTATCATTTCAGTAGTTAAGACAGACTTTTGACATTGGTCCTACTAAGACTTACACATTTAGTTATATTCATGGTTTCTTCTAGCTCAGGTGTCTTTATCCATAGTTTGTTCTAGAAGTTTCTTGATGTCATGACTTTCCCTAAAAGTCTCTCTGATAACCTAAGCAATCTAAACATTTCACCTGGAGCTTTAGTCCACCTATCTGAACCTTAGGTGGTGAGCCCTCGCATCCTACTGGTTGTGTGGGGTTGAAGCTAGGGGAAATTTTTCCCTCCCAAAAGCACAAGTTTAAAATTAAAAAAAAAAAGATAAATCAACAAAAAATACAAAAATTCTTTCTCTTGCAAATAATACTACACTTCTTTGCCCTACAAATATTTGGTGATGAGCCCATGCTTCCTACTATTGGTGTGAGATTGAGAAAGGAGGGAAGCACCCTTACTCGCCTATATCTTGTCCTTGGTGATGAGCTCATGCTTCTTCCTAGTAGCATAGGACAATATGTAGGGGGTCATGTCAAACAAATCGATAAGTTGTAAATAAGTCAATGAATAAAAAGTGCTTTGAAATCTTAAAAATCCCAAGAAAGCAAGTTATATGTCTATGTTACAAGACATTCAATCCCTAAAACTAGATTTTTTCAATCAAAAGGCCATCTACGGATCTAAGTCTAGATAAACTTGCAAGAAAATCACATTATGAACTAGTTAGCTGACAATGCTTAGGGTTGAGTTATAGGTTCCTAATTGGATCTTTGTCAAAATCTTGTCTTCTAGTCACCATCTTCATTCACCAAATTCATGCAACTCATGTCTTTCCTGGATCTTGGTGATGAGCCCTCACATCTTACTAGTCGTGTGGAGTTAGGAATAGAGTGGGTTTATCTTCTTATCATATCACAGTCATCACATTTTTCCAATGAAACAAAAGTGTTAAATATTGTTTGAAAACCAAAGAATCTAATTACAATTTATTCTCATGTGCATCATATATATATATATATATATATATATATCATAAAAATCATTTTTTTAAAACATTTTCATCATCATCATCCATAACATGCATCCATAAAAGAATATAAAAAAGCATTGGAAATTCTTAACATCTAAGAGTACACAGATGAGACAAATCATGAATGAGTCAACTCTTACATAGAATATCCATACCAAAAATAAATGTATATATGTGTATATTAATAAAATCATGTTTCATGTAAAATTCCATCACACTCTTGCGAGTGTGGTCAAACCACTCATCTATGAGCTGAAAATCCAAAAAAATAGTATATACGTAAAAATGATCTCAAAGCAATAAGCTCATGTGGCATATCCCTCTTTGTGAGATCCCACTGAAGGTGTAGGATGAGGGATCCTATTACTGCTCTAGTGACGAGAGTGACTAGTTTTCGTACGGGAACCTCCATGTGTTGTTCGACGAGAATACCCATGTGATGGGGCAGGTGATCTATTAGTGGTAGCAGTAACCTCCCTACAATAATGGTCTCGTTGTTGTCTCCTCTTGGCCATCTCGTATCTAGTAAGCTCGGCTCTCATTTGGGTTAGCACCACTACAACGTGCCATGCTGGTGTGAACACATCTATGTGGCATTCAACCATTGTTGGTTTCCCAACATCTACAAGAAATTTCTCTTGTGTCTTCCCCATAGGGAGTGCAAAGGTGTCCAAGAGAATCTGATGAATAAAATCTCATCAACCATCTGTGGTAGCTGTAAAGTACAAGTAAAATGACAGCGAGTTAGAAAACTTTTGAAAACAAAACAAAATGGTACATAGTTTGCCAACAATCTAGTTTAAAAAATAGAGTTGAGAGAAGAGTATTCTACTTACTCGGATCTCCTGGCATCCAGGATGGATCAACTAGTGTTGGTGGTGGTGTGAGAGCTGCAACAAGAATCTCCTCCACTCTAACCTCCTCTAATACAATCTCCCATGCACCCCTCTCTCATACATAAACTGGCTCCTCATCCCCTCCTCCTCCAATGGTCAAAGGGTCCTCTAAGTGTTGTTTCTTTTCTTTAGCCTCAGCCTCGGCCCTAGTTGCCACGAAAGCCTCTTTAGTGGCTTCCCACTTTGTGTCACTCTCTGTCTCTGCCTTTTCCTCTGAATTAGTCTCCCCCTTTGCCTTTGTCTTGGCCTCTTCCTCCTCCTCCTATCCATTGTATGCGGGTGTTTCCTCAATCTGTAGGATTAGCCTTGGTTTGGCTGGGTCCTGTGTAACCTATGGTGTACCAATCGAAACCCCAGGAATGAAAATATTTCACTCGATCTTTCCCTTCATGTCATCTCTCACCTCTCAGATCCCTCTGTATACTGTGGGCATTGTTGGGAGGGCATCAACGTAAGGTAACCCAAACTGTTAGGGTACCCTATGAACTAGATGGACATCCACTTTGCTGGTTTGATCCACTAACTGCATAGTGGAATTACAAGTTGTCATAATAATGATCTCCTCACCCCATAAACGAGCCATGTCCTGATATGGTTGATTAATCATGTCTTCAGTAGTGAGTGTAGAAACTAATTTATGTTTCCCTCTAAGTGGGGCCATATCAATCCATCTCACTGCTCTAATAACCCCAAGATCAACTATCCCAATGCCCCTCTGATAGGGGATCATATGCTCATAAACCCATCTCATAACTAATGTGGGATGACTAAGGGCCTTTCCCTTCAATCAGACAACTTTGTATAAATCATGATAAGTGGTACCAAGGATATCAATGCCCCATGCATATATGTGGCCATGTTGCTCAATGCTCTATGAATAATTGGTGCCCAATAATAGAGTAGCTTGTCTCCGCCCTTATCCCCAACCAAATATGAAGCAATAATACCAATGATGGCCTTACACAAGGTAGGGATAGGAGCAGAGGCAATAGATAGTAGTCTCATCCCATGCTTGGCACTAGTTTTAGGTGCTTATGCATCCCCCATGTATGCATCCCACTAGCGGGATTGTACTATCGAGCCCACGCTCGCAAAAACCAATTCCTGCTAGTGATAAGAACTCCCAAAATCCAGTAGACATCCTCTAAAGTGATCGTCCACTCCCCCTAACTCTAGGTAGCCGGAAAGTGTTCCAGTCTGCATCCCAATAACTCAATAAGTCACATAACAAGTGGCTAGCTGGTGCAACTAAGTATGTCTGGGATATCCTCCATATCCCATCCCTATGTAGTAAGTCCCTCTCATCCTGAGTCAATGCATCCAAGATATGGGGAAACTAGTCACACTCTCAAGCTCTGTTCCATCTAACATACTTCCCTTGCATTCATAAACATAAAAAAGAGAAAGTTAGAATCATAACAATGCATAATAAGCTCACCAAAAACATCACAAAAATAATTTGAAAAACAAATTTTTTTACCATACTTAGTCAATTTTGAGAGTTTCCCTGGTAATTATGAATCTGCCCCTCTGTGCAGAGCGGCGGTTATGTAACTATTGTAACAATTCCACTTTTTCTTTTGACCATGTAGCGGTTGCAGAGCGGCGGTTGTGCAACTGACGCGGCGGTTGCACAATTGCAGAGCGGCGGTTGTGCAACTGACCGGCGGTTGCGCAACTGACGCGGCGGTTGCGCAACTGACGCGGTGGTTGCGCAATCGTAGCGGTGGTTGTGCAATCGTAGCAGCGGTTCCGTTTGCATAAAAAGTGGTCATACCATAGGGCCCCAAAACTCAAAAAAATACAAAAAAAATGACCTTTTTGAATAAAAAAAATTGTGGATCCTAAGTGGTGCCCCCTTTATGATCATTTTGACTATAAAATTATCAAAAATAACCCCCCTACGTTGAATTTTTCACATTTTCTATATTTTAGGGTAGAAATAAACAAATGCAAATAACTCACTTGTTCATGACCCACTGCTCCTCCTACTGGTTGGGCTGCCATCACGTTGGAATACTCTTCGTTTTGACTATATTCTCACGTGAAACCATCATAGGTAATCCAGAGCTCAAATTTCACTAGGTGGGTAAGTGCAAATGATTTCTAGAAATAGTAATTTTGAGATATATATAGCATGTTTTAACATTGTTTTGAGTGTGTGTTTTATAGGGCGAGGAGTGTTGGCATAGGTATATCTCTACCCCCACATATATGGTAAGTAATCTTGTCATTTTAGTTTTGATTATTTTGTCCAATTATACATTATATCTACACTTGATTCCCATTTTCTTCTTACAGGTAGCGGGAAGCTTGGATTGGCGTAGTATCAACACACGGGTGTGTTAGGTATAATTTATAACCTTCCCACTTTGGAGCACCATACTCAAACCTCACGTTTTACACCTCTTCATGGCTAAAACACTTCTCTGAATGGGGGCAATATGTACACACCCAAATTTACACAAAGTTACATTGTCAGAAAAGTTCAAATCCCTAATGATGATAAAAATCAATTCCAATGATATCCAAGTCCAATTTCTTGCTTGCAGCATGTTCTTGTAGCTTATTGTACCTTAATTATCCTTTTTCCATATTTTCTCACTTTCCTTAGTTGTTTTACAGACATTTGCTTAGTTACTTTTGCCTTAAGTTACGGAACCATGTCGGTGGTTACACAACCACCTACCGAGTGGTGGTTGCATAACCACTTGGTAACTATACAAACTGGCGGTTCTACGTTTATTGAGCTGAGACTTTATAGCGTGTTTTGAATGTGTGTTGCCTTCTTCTAACTCATTTTTCTATGCACGTTTCTTGACCGAATCAGCTATTCTTCGAGCTTGTTAGATGCATATAGACTTCTTCCTTCTCTACTTACTATTATTAGTAAGTTAACTACTACTCCCATGAGTGATGTGGCACTTCTTGGCTGCCAAGTGGGTTGGACCACTTCTCTACCAATTTTCTATAAAAACCAAGCTTTTTCCCAAAGCATTGGTTGGAGTCCTTTGATTTGGATTTGCACCGTTATGCTATCGGAATCCTACCAAGAAGTACACAAGTGAACACTATTCATTTTCCTTATTATTCTCTTGCTTGCATTGCTACCAGATTGCCTACAAACCAGCTAGCTCCAACACTCCTTCATTTCTTCTACACACAACCAACACAGTTCCCTAGACACATTTGGATATATCATTGGAAAAGAAGTTGAGGGGATCACAAAGCATTGCTAGCATTGGATTTGTCTATGTACAACATTTCAGGTTGGAGGTGTTATTACATTCCTAGAAGCTTCCTTTATTTACTTAATAGATTTCAATTCATAATCTGCTAGGATACACATGTTTAAGGAAGTAGAATTTATTGTAGTTTACATTTTCCTATAAGAAGCTTCCATTGAGGATTTCTTCTCAGCTCATCCCTATGGATTTTTCTAGGAAGAATTCAGAGGAAGTTCTCGTGCACATATTTTTTTAATTCTTCACAATCAATTTAGCTATAGAGTTTATTGTATTCATAATTTAGATCTTGTTAGCATACGAGAAAAGCTTCTGTTGAAAGTTGCTTCCTTGCCTATCCCTATGGATTTGCACAGGAAAGTTGGTTTGAAGAAGCTTCTATGTATGTGCAGTAATTTCCATTTCTTTACATTTAGAAATCTTTTGTAGATCCTTTGTTTTACCGAGGAAGCTTCAGGGGAAGAAATTGCTTCTGAGAAGCTTTTCAATCTTCCCGTGATTCTGAGGTAGAACCAATAGGAAGTAATATCCACAATTAAAAATTAGGAAAATCTTCATTTTAATTAGATTAGATTAGAATAAATCCATTTTGTAACAGGGAAATAACCACATCTGGCTATTTCACTATTTAGTTTATTTTATTTTAGAGTAGAAACAATTTTCATTTAATTAGAAGAAGTTGTATTGTCTGTGTAGATTTCTTTTATTTAATTCTAGAAAACACAAAATCTCCAAAAACATTAGATTAAATTAGTTAGTTTCTTTTATTTGTCTTATTTCCTTTTTTTAAAAAAAAACATTCAAAAAACAAAAACAAGTAGATTAGATTTACTTTGTTGCTTTCAATTAATTACTTTCCTTTTGTTGAATTAATTAGTTGCACGTAGATTTAATTAGATCCAAGGAGAGTAATCAATTTGGTTTAATTTAAATTTTGTTGCATTCCTTTGTTAATTTAGGCACATAGAATTAATTAGACAGGAATTAACACAACTCCCTGCGTTTCCTTAGTTGGCCTAGGTTACCCGAACATTGACCTTGCCTCTTACAGATTCTTTGTGTGTTTGTTTATTTCCTTAGGTTGATTGCTTACATGTCCACATGATAACCATCCAAGGCCTGAGGCAACCCATACAACATGTGTGTGACCCAAGAGCATGCCACAACCAAATGTGGTTACACAAATGACAGATATTGATCAAATCCTTAGACAACTTATTTTCCAAACCACACCAGTTTCACCTAGTATCATCTCGCAGTTAATAGCCTTGAACAAAAAAGTGGATAAAGCTAATGAGTTCTAGCATAATCAGCCTGGTCAAGATTAGATTCTGCAATCCATAGATCCTTCCTTATCACATGTCTCCTATCACACCTTTATGACCTTTTTTGGAGACTTTTATGAGGAAGACGTTGGATGATTCCCACATATCCCACATCCCATTTGAGGTATATTTGGTGATTCAGATATTGAGCAAAACCTTTATGCAACCATTATCCTTGATCATTTCATTTCACTCGAACAAGTTAGACAGACATTCATTGCCTTAAATGAGAGAATTCCCATAGTGCCAGTAGAAGACATTAGTTTGCCTTCATCTACCTTTTAGCCACTTTCACCTATTTCTGAATGTTCCACCTATTCATCCTATTTAGCCATTCCATAGCCATCTTCCATCTCATATCGGTTATCCCAGCATAACCTCGGGAGGTCGAGTGCATCTTAGAGTCACGTGTTGATTCTTAGATGTACATTTCTCAAAGCAAAGCTCTAGTACCAATTGTAATGGAATTACTTTAATATAAATAGAATATTATTGTAATAGTGAATATAGAAATGATCCACTTTAGGGGGGAACCTCCACAATCTTACAATAAGACTTATACTTCAAAATATGACCTTTATGGGAGATATTTACTCATCCATATATATATAAGTCTATTATGTACGGTCATACCCCTTCATCCTTATTAGGTCAACCTTAAAAAACAACTATCTCATGAATGTAAATATAAATGTCATATAAGTCATAAGTTGGTCCATACATAGCATTATACATGCTATAGGTTAAGGGCATAAAAAATATTGTCACATTATCAGAGTCATTTATTTTTCATCGATGATTGAATTTGAAATTGTATTGGGCATTGGAAAACAAATGATTTACAAGTCATTCCCCTTTACAAAGGGCATTAGATTTATCGAACATATTGCAAGTGCAAAATACAAAAATATAAAAAAAATGTCAAATTTTTTAAAACTAAAATATTATATGTTAACGAGTCCCACTTCACAATAGATCCTCTTCAATTCTTATAGGGACACTTGTCATGTGGGTTTATGAATTCTTGAGATGAGTCAATTCTTCCATGACTCTTTGGATTCTACATATGAAACACTCTACCTAGCCTTCCCCACATAAATGCACATATAAAAGAGCATAGAGGGAGATCCATAGTCTTCCTTGAATGGATATCAGAGAGTAGAGGACATGGTGATGTAGCCTCACAACTTTTCTTAATAAAATTTTATAGTAATCAAATTGGTAGTGTAGACACCTATAGTTGAGTCAAAGAAATCTTATTCCTAATATTGCACTAACTATTCTAATAGATGACACCTCGTCGATTAGGCTTATATAAATATCCTTTTACGACATTTTTTTGGTCGTATTCCTCTTAGAAATGACTAATCAGGATAATATACCCTCTTATTAGCTAAACCTCATTACTATTTCCTTTTAAGCCACTTTTACAAGCTTCCTAGGCTATCAATCCATCATATTGGATTAAATGGACCCCTCAAAACTCTCTCAAGTTATTAATCCCTTGATAAAAAGGATTAACTAGCCTAAAACTAGATTAGCTAGCATAGGACATGTTTAACCTCTTCTAAACCTAGTCAAATCTTTCTTTGACTTGCTAAAGGTGATTTTTGGACTTAACTTTTTTCCCACATGCACCCAAATCATTCCATTCTTGGAAATGGAAAACTATAAATAAACCCATACCCCTAAGCCATTTCTAAGGATATTTCTCCCTTTCTAGCATAAAGTATAGTATTTTGTTTCAGATTAAGAGATTTCTTCATTGTTATTGAGATATCACTATCTATTACATTTTATAAACTTAGGCTTGGGAAAATGAGAAGAACCATATGGTATTGTAGCCATTAATGGTGAGCTCTCATTCTTGAAACCCTTGAGCATCAGACAATCACAACTGATTGTCTAGGATCTTCATAGGTTCGCATCTTTTGTAGCTTTTAAAGAGTAAAGAGTAATATATGTTAGTTTGATGTTTTTGTCAAAGTTATAATAAAAAAATTGGAATAGCTCTTGTTTATCTCTTATCTGATGGTTCATAGATAAGTTGGTTAAAGCTTTGGGGCTTCTTAAGCATTCTTTCCTCATTCCATAGCTTTTTAAACTTTTCCTTGTTTGCATTTGGAATGCTCAGTGGGACTCTTAGTCCATACTCAATTAATGGATGTTTTTCCAAGATTTTTTATTTCATTTTATAACCATTTTCATGCATTTTGAGGGTTAAATAGTTTGGATTCAAGAGTTTTACTAACTTAGAAGTAGTAAATCTTCCTTTTGCATGCTGATTTATTGGGTATATATTATAAATTACATTAAAAGGATAAATTCTAACCTATTTTCAATTTTTGAATTCTTTTTTTCATGATTTTTGTTTGTTTTTCAGGCCCACACATAGGCGTTCTAGATCTATGCACACACGTCAAAACTCACACACACCTATCTAATAACACGTGCACCTATCCATAGGAATGCGCACATGTCTCTCTATCCACAAACTTGTTGCTTTGCATTTTGACCCCCTATCAATAATTTTTAGCAGACCCATGCATATGTCTTCTGTCATGCACACATGCTAAAACCTACGTGTAGGTGTCTCTCGGGACACATAGGTGTTTAAATAAACTCTATGTTGACTCAAATTTTTTCCTTACACATGCATATGATTTTTATCCTGTGCACATGCTAAAACATATGCGTAAGTGTCTCTTAAGATACACATATATAATTTTCCATTGCATTTTTCCATAGAGTCGTGGACCTATTATTTTGAGCGCACACATGTCATAAGGGGTGCGAAGGCATTACTGTCTAAAACCAAACTTTGTTCTAACACTTGTAGGGGTTAATTTCATTGAAATATCTAACAGTTTTATAGGGTTTTAAGACTAATAGGTGGTTTTTATAGTTTTCTTTGATAAATATCGTAGTTTTGTACTAACTTTGCTTGGTTGAGTTAAGCAAATGCTGCATTATTATTGGTAAGGTTTTGAAACATTTATGATCTTCTCTCGCACCTTTTAGGTGATCTTTGGAATAAAAAAACTTCTAAATACCTTCTTTTACGCTTTCACAAACATGTCAATTAAGGTTTTCTAAAGCAGTTAGCTTAAAAGTTTATTAAAACGAACTTATTTTTTTTCATATTTTTGTTAGGTGTTTTCCATTTTTACAAGTTTAGTGAGGTAGTTTGTTGTGTATGCTCTTTCCTTGCATCTTAGGAAAATCTAGGAAATAAAAAATGACATTATATCACATTTATATGATTGTGTTGATCATTTTGGATAATTACTAATCACTGTGTGTAGAACCATATCGCTTGTCAAAGAAATCAAGATCTAAAAAAAATCTAACGTGTGTTTAGGTTTCCAATGAAATTCAAAAAAACCTCATTAAGAGCATAAGATAAAACAAACACCATATTCAACACACTTGATTTGTAGGTTTGGATAAGGGTACACCCCTTCCACTTTAAACTAGGACATAACCCCTAAAGTATTCCACCACCGAGTAACCTCATGGACAAAACATGAAGCACTCCACTTACCCACTTGATTAGTGTTTCCATTTGTTAGTTAACATCAAAATTGTCTCCATTGCAACCCCAGTGAAAGATACACGTGAACACATTCATTGCTCACTCTATTTGAAGGGGGGTAAAGTAAAATCGAGATACTCCAAGACTAGTCAATGTGACTTTCCTGGAAAATTGAGCTCGCAGAGATCATTTGTGACAAACAAGATTGAGAGAACAACTTAGGAAATTCATTTTCTCTTGGAGCCCACTATTACCGTATCAAACCATCGTGTCATATCTAGATTTCTGTGAAGTGATAAATATTTTGGATTCAAAACCTTATTAATCAAACAAGGGGACGAGTCCATCGTAGTTTGAGCATAATGTCCTTTATCATGAGATCTACGATGCTTTACTTAGATTAGTTTTTCATTTGTTTTAGGATGATGCAAAACTCTACCAAAGAAACACCAAGTTTATTTCACCACCACTTGGTCTACACCTTTGCTATCTTGTTTTCAATTATTGGGGGCAGAAGAGAACAACATACACAGATACCACTGGAAATAATCATATCCACCACTCTTGTAGTGTACTTGCATGGCCAGATTGAAATGCCAAGATGTAAGTGTTGAGAGTGTGCTTGGTACGTCATCATGTTCTCGTAGGCCCTTCATCTCAAATCCATATTAAGACAGACTATTATTAATAGCTAGGGTTGTCTCATCATGGACATCCTTAGAATTTTTGTGTTGTTAACATCATCACGACACAATTTTGATAGATACGTCATAATTTATTGCAAACATGATCTAAGTGTACATATTGTAATGTTACACTCCCCACATCATTAGCAATTCCTTAGTATACTTTAACATAGTTTGGTGTTAAAACATTACCTATATCTTAAAAGGTGTTGATTACTTTGTTAGGAATTGTATCAATATTAGTGGCGTGGTTACATGAATCACTGGATAACCTCCATTCTCATTAATATTTTTGGTCTTTTTTGGCTCTAGGGTTTCCTTAGTATCCTTTGAGTGGAGATCACATTAACCTCTTGTTAATACTTACACCTTGTTCTTTTCAAACTTGACATAAAAATTACCATTTGTGTTAATCATATAAATTTTGAACTACCTTTGAACGATAACGGTCGCATTAGGTGTAGTATCTTTATTTTTTTATTTTTTTAGTCATAGACTTGTATGATTGTTCCTTATGTGATAATGATTGCATAGATTTGTATATATGACATTTCATTATATTATTTGTAACTTGTTGTCCAAACCTTGTTGGATTATCAAAACTATGTCATTACAACGTCTGTTTTCCTTAGATATTTGGAAAATCACGTGAGAATCCCTTTGTTTGAAAAATGTCTAGTTGGTTGTCGGTATGCTACCTGAATCGACATGGAACATCCTTCCATTTGAAGGAGTTCAATCACACTATCTAGGTCTAGGAATTTATACCTAAATAATGTCTGACCATCGCATGGTTCCTCACACTTACAACAATACAGAACCTAGGTTTAGGAATTCACATCAAAATATGCCCATCGTGACTAAACATCATTTTGTTCTTCAAGCTAGAGGACTTGTTTCGTTACCACATTACCCACCTGCATCTCATGATCAGTGGATATATTTTGATGAGTCCAATCCAAACATTCTTTTTGAAGATTGTGATATAAACCGTTGTTCTGATTCCTCTCCTTCTTCTAATGAATAATATCCCAACTACTATGATGATTCCTTCAAGTCAACTCCTAAATCATGGTCCTCCCCTTCTTCATAGGACCTCATTCATCAGTTACCTTGATGACCCCTTCCTCTATCAAATATCTCTCCTACTTGAAGTTCCTCTAATCAATCATCTAAGATAACTCCAAGGTTACATTAATCTAAATCAACACTTATGTCATAATATCCTTCTTGGATGGGTAACTCCTCTTTGTATACCCAAAATAGCTCATCTTCTAGGAAAATATATTCCATCTCTTTCCACTCGCATGATGTCTCGGTAAAAAGCTAATTTGTCTCTCAATTCATCTTCTCTTATCAATAAAAATCCGATCCCTCTTTGGCCTTTAAGATATTTCAAAAAAATCATACCATTTCCTCATACATCTTCTAAAGATAACTATTTACATCCACAACAACAAATTCATAAGAAATTATGTGCTAAGATATATTTTTGATGAACTATCCAATTATTTTATGGACACAATATGGTCAAGCCTTCCCCTCATCTATATCATCATACATATTCTGAAACTTCCATGAATTTTGGACTTGTTTCTTCTAGTCAACCTCTTATGGTCAAATAACAACCTCTACTGATCGATTTCTCTTGGAATGAAAGAATAATAGAACTACACAAATATATCCCTCTAGAGAATTAAAAATAGGGATTCTTTCTAGAACTCGATATGCTCATGTATGGGGAGGAAGAAGTTGATTCCTTTTATTAGAACATAGAGGAAGAACCTAAGGTCATGGAAATTTATTCTTATGTTATTCTTCCATGTTCACCTTCCTCTGAGCATGATGAGATTGTGGCGTATGACATTGATCCATGGCCTATCATTTTCATTATCCAATCATTCTTTATCTATCATAATTCCTCAATCAAAAGCCCACCTTGGGTCTGTTCCTGATATCCCATCCCCATCTTCTCTTGGGCCACATCTTAGTTTCCTTATGTTTTCTATTAGTGAATCCACTCCATGTAGCTGTTTATCCTCCATTCTTGGGCCAATTCCTAATCACCCATCATATTTTATTATCCTTGGGCCACCACCTGGTAGCCTTCCATCTTCTATATGTGGGTCTCTACTAAATATCTCACCATCTCCTATGAGTGGGTCTCCTCTAAATATCCCACCATATTCTATTTTTAGCTCATCGCTGAGTATCCCCTTATCTCCTATGTTTGGGTCACCTCCGGGTAACCCATTATCTTCTATTCTTGGACCATGCCCTACTAGTATGCCATCTTCTATTTATAGGACACCTTCAAGTATCCTCCTTCATCTTTTATCTATGGGACACCTCCTCGTAGCCCATTATCTTCTATACTTGGGCCACATACTTGTATCCCCCCTCTATCTCATATTTTTGGTTCACATCCAAGTAGCCCTAGTTCTTCCATCTTAGGGTCGTATCCTAGTAGCCTTTCATATTCTATCTGTGGATCACCTCTTGGTATCCCATCCTCTTCAATTCTTGGACCGCATCCTTTTTGTTGATCACATCATCCTTCTACCAATGACTGGGGAAATCCCACCATCATCCATGTCTTTCTTATCATCAATCATAAGCATACAATTTCTCCTCCCACTTCTCGGAATCAAATAGGCCACATAGTCTCTTATAAGAAACCCAAATGGCTTCTTCATCAAGCTCAAATAACACATTCCATGAGCTCAAAATCTCCCAAGAATTCCAATGATCATAAATTTACAACTCAAACACGATTCAAGAATGCACACCAACGCACCCATCAAGTATGGCGCAAAGTGCAAAAACCTATGGATAGGGAACTCAATCTCCCACATGTGAAATCCATGTTTCAAGATAATTTGTAGTTAATTATTGAGTATGAACTCACCACGATCATCGAGATCAGAGATAACATAACTCTTGATAAGAAAACATGCCTAATATCCCTTATTAAGGAAGATGAAAACATTATTGTTGAATCTTATCATACAGAATGACCTTATCGGTTCCACTTTCTACAAAATACAAAAAAGATGAGAAAACATTAAAAAATCAAAGGTAAATGAACACGCATTGCAATCAACTATTGCATACACATGGATGTTATTTCTTCCCTTTATTACTATTCCTCTGTAAGTCATCCTTCATTTTCATCCCTCTAGTGATATTTTGGTAAGCATATTCACACGCATTTTGTGAAATTTATATCTATGGTATTTATTTGAACTTAGTATTTTATCACCTTAGTAAATTAAAGAACGAATGAGATCTTAGAGATCCTATCACAATCAACATCTAATAAACTTGTGGCGAATAAATTTTGGACATATTTTTTGACACTAGCCAATTTTGTCATCAAAATCACTTCCATATCATTCCATTAAGCCATCTATGGTTATTAAACCCTTGTCAAACAATAGAGCTGAAATATATTTGCAGATTTTAAAACAAAATCAATAAAAAAGAAAAGGATATATAAAAAAAAAAATTGATATATAACTCTTTCTTGGGGGTATTTTCAATAAAATATACCATGGATATGGATGCCTGACTAGAAATATAGAAATGTTGTGATTAGAAGAAAATGCATCTCTGCCAAGGATATGGACTCATGGCTAGCAATGGAGAAATATACGACTCTCCTTCCACCCCCCATTCACAAATCACCTATTGAAATCAATCATTACTACACATTGGCTAGGGTGTCTTCACTTATTATTTATCAAATCTTCCCATCAAGAGGTAATTAATTTCCATGTACAAATACTGGATATCTATGAGCGAATAGGATTAGTATGTTACCAAGTGTCATTTTTTGGACCTTATTCAAACTCTTGCTTTAGTTTATATCTTTTCTAACAATTTTTGTATTTGGCTAATTGATTCTTCATCACAAGGATTATAAGCTATATTAATATCATTCACATCATTATTATACTTCATTCAGAACATCCATGTGTATAAGATTTCCTTTTTTCCATGTTTGCAGAAACCTTTGCCTCTTTCAAAAAAACAATATCCTAATTCCTTTTTTATCATGTGTTTCTTGGCTAGCTTACATTGGGGCATCCTTTTTCCTTCCCAACACATCATTAGTGTTAAGTACATCATCATGATTTAACCTATCCATATTGGTCTTGATCCATCCTCTGCGCATAAAGATTCTTCTTTTGAATACTCCCACCTAACACTAGGGAATTTTTGCATCTTCACTTTCTCACACATACGCATGGCATTCTACCCTTGTACATCCCATCTATCACTATGAACATCCACGCTTCTTTATCTTCCTGTACATAGCTTTAAAAAACTTTAAGAATAACAAAAACATTCAAATAGGTTAGAAAAATAAAAACATTCAAATATGTTTCAGAAAACTTCTAAAAATAAAAAATCATCCTACAAAACTTCACTCTTTGGTTATCACCTATTTAAATGTGTGACTTGTGGATCATATGGATCTACAAGAATTTACAAAGCTAGTCTTCATGCTTCATTTGTACTCTAGGGCACAATAAGTTTCCTGGTACTGTTTCATAGCACACAATTATTTCTTCTTGGACCCAAGTGTCCTCCATCAATTCCCCTAACATGTATCCTTGCTTGGAGCATCATTTTTAACCCTTTTCATTTTTCATGAACATCTAGGGACTAAAGCTTGATAGAAATTTTTTTGGGTAACTATCTTAAATGTTGTTGGTTTGAGTATGTGTGTTTGTACTCATTTCCCTGTTAGATTAGCTTATTTACTTCTCGTATTTCATTACATTTTGTATGTTGCATGGAGTTGGTATTTTAGCAATGGATAATTAATTGTATTATGGATTTCCATGTCATTTTACACTTTTATCATATGCTTATATTTTTAATAAGGACTAATGATGAAGATTCTTAACAATATGATCAAGAATATATTATCTTACACAGTGCTGGATCACTGATAGCTCAATATCCCTTCCTCATCATTTTTTACTCTCTATCCCCTTTCTTCCCTATTCCACTAGTTCCCTTGGGGCATCCTTTCCCTCATCATTCTTCTATTTTATTCATCCTTATTTTTGATCTACGATCCACCTCTTTCATCACCCCATCAACACTTGAGGGGGCATCCTTTAACCTACTAGTTTTTCTTCCACTCCTTCAAAATTTTATGGTCATTTTTGTTTGTTTACTTTCTTTGAAGTGGCGTAGCTTATGCCACCCCAAAGAGGGGAAAATGCAGACACCCATAGTTCATTCAAAGAAATATTATTCTTAATATTGTACTAACCATTCTAATAGATGAAACCTCATCGATTAGGCCTATCTAACTCTCTTTTTATGACATTTATTTTAGTCATATTCCTCTTATAAATGATTAATCAGGCTAATATACCCTCTTATTAGCTAAACCTCCTTCCTATCTCCTTTTAAACCACTTTTAAAAGATTCCTAGGCTATCAATCCATCAAATTAGATTAAGTGTACCCCTCACAGCTCTCTCAGGTTATTAATCCCTTTATGAAAATGATTAACTAGCCTAAACCTAGATTAACTAGTGTAGGACATGTTTAACCTCTTCTAAACCTAGTCAAGTCTTGTTTTGACTTTCTAAGGTGATTTTTGGACTTACCTTTTGTCCCACATGCACCAAAATCATTCCATTCTTGTAAATGGAAAACTATAAATAGGTCCATACCCCTAAGCCATTTCTAAGGAAACTTATTCCTTTCTATCATAAACTATAGTATTTTGTTTAGGATTAAGAGATTTTTTCATTGTTATTGAGTTATCACTATCTATTTCATTTTCTAAACTCAAGTTTGGGTAAATGAGAAGAACCATATGGTATTTTATCCATTAATGGAGAGATCTCATTCTCAAACTCTTGAGCATCAAACAATCACAACTGATTGCTAGGATCTTCATAGGTTCACATCTTTATAGCTTATAAAGAGTAGAGAGTAATATATATGTTAGTTTGATGTTTTTGTCAAAGTTATAATATATGCATAGGAATAGCTCTTGTTTATCTCTTATCTTGATCAATCAATAAATTCATGTATGATATTATTTGTAGAGGCATCATTCAAAATAACTTTGGCAACACTACCATTAATGTTAGTGATGATACATTTTGTTTAATCGTAAACATCATTTTAGCATCACTTTGGATGACATAAATTTTGTTATTTAGTGGCACCATTTCTTCTCAAAGTTAATGCATTTTAAGGATGAGAGGGTGTCAATGATCAATGATCCTTGCAACAAAAACGAAAAAGAGAATAATGGTTACCCTTTGCCATATATATATATATATATAGCCTTGAAAATGGCAATATGAGTTGCAACACTTTGGACTTGTTAATATTTCATCTAAAAGAGTCTAATTAATGGGAATCCAAAAAAATTGAAAAACAAAGCAAGTGATAAGATCAAATAAAATGTCACACATAAAATTGAAGCAAACAAGTTGCAAAACTTGAACCATATACTTATAAAATAAGCTAATATCATATAATAAACATGATCCAAAGTTATTTTAAAAGAACATGAAATTTACCTAAGAAACTTAAGGAACAAAAGATGAAGAGAAATACAATGTTAAATGATTTAGCAAAATTAGAGATAATCCTAAGACATGGAAGCAAAAGATATCAACTTTTCAAGTATATGAAATAATAATCAAACTCTGCTTAACAAGATCAAAGCTTAAGAGAGCCAAAAAGCAATCAGGAGTCTACACAAAAACTTAAAAAGAAACTATTAAAAAAAGTAGAGAAGATCAAAACCACAATGAATTGTTACATAATATGTGCTACAAAAAATGAACATATATAATTGAAGCCAAACATGTTGGTTTCAAAGTACAATAATATGTTTGTAAGGTAGATTATGCATTTCAGAAAGGCTAATTCATATCAACACATGGTTATAAAATTTAATAATTAAGTCAACAAAAATGTTTATCAACAACCTAATTATTATGCATTCGACAAACTAGGCAACAAAAGGAAATAACAATGATACTTGGTGAAGCAATGAAATTAAATAAATGACTTAAGGAAGCAGTCATGCAAATAAAAATTATGAAAAATTAGAAGTATCACAAAATACGGAGATACAGAGATACAAAATCTATACCAACTAATCAGCTATGGATGGATGGGCAATCAAGCTTGTGGATAATTAAAACTTAAAGAATGCCTTACAACTTGGTTTGATTAAATCATTTTAAAAGATATAATGATATTTACCAAATATGATGGGAAGATGTTTCTCCAAAAACACTATCAATCTCAATAGGCCTAGCACAATTTCAAATTAATTTTCCTTTTAAAAACTTTAAATAGTTTTAATCCTTTAAAATTTGAAGATTAATTTCTTTGCCTTATTAATAGTGATATGGTATTGGTGTACCTTGTATCTCATATAAGAATTGTGAAAAAATGCAAATATGTGAACGTGGAATATACAATGCAATAGCATGACACCACAAAGAAAGTTGATCATTCAAGCATCTATTCCATCAACTCTAAGCATGATAGATGGCCAAAAGAGCATAACAATAAAGAGTTAAATGCCAACAAACCAATCTAGCTTGTTCCCCATCTATATCCACTTTTAAATATTTATAAAATGGATTTCAACTCATTACATATTATCTCTCAATTTAATTTCTTTTTAAGTTGATATTTGACCAGGACAAATAATAGGATCAATATACTAAAAAGATTTTTCAAAAAAAATCTATGAACTTTGCATTTCCCCTTCCCTCCAATCTCATCCAAATACAAAATATAAAGAATTATAAGATTGAAACTGTAAGCAAGATACGACACAAAAACTTATTATGCCAAAAAAAACATTTGATTTCTAACAAGATTTACAACACAGGTATTAATAATTGAATGCAATACAAATTGTAACAAAGAGTGTTTATTTTTGGACAACTTTTATCACATAACTATGTTGAAATATAGGAAAAGCACATGCACAAGTAATACATTGAAGGTAATAATGTGCTCATATATTAAATGCATCTACAATATAATCTTTAAAATAGGGTGCCACCATGCAAATGTCCTTATAAAAGGAACCATCTATAAAACCTCTCAATTTTTCTAACAAGATTTACAACACTAAGTATTAATAATTGAATGTGATACAAATTGTAACAAAGAATGTTTATTTTTAGACAACTTATATTGTATAACTATCTTGAAATATAGGAATAAACACATGCACAAATAATACAATGATACATTGAGGGTAATAATGTGATCGTATATTAAATGTATCTACAATATAATCTTTAAAATAGGGTGCCACCATATAATGTCCTTATAAAAGGAATCGTCTATAAAACCTCTCAATGCTCATATACTCAATGTCTCTACAATTACAAACTTTGAGATATGCTCATATACTCAATGTCTCTACAATACAAACTTTGAGATAGGATTCCACCATACAATGTGCTTAAGAATGATTCATCTATAAAACCTCTCAATATGAAAACCAAACCAAACCAAGTTAAGCTATTTTCCTATCTCAAAAATATCTAGTCTGTGATTAGTGACTATTAATGATCTTACGAAATGGTACATAAACTCTTATGTATAACCTCGAATGTGAGGGAAACCAACACATTTGACCAGCTAACTACTAAATATAATGTTTTACAGATTTTTCCATTTACCCCCAATATAGCTAAACCGAGGGTTATGCTTGCCATATAGCGGCTACTCCATAGTCCACATATTGTTCACCATGGGGCTATGTGCATCACATTCGGCCCCATTTATTAACATTCAATAACTATCTAATTTTATACTATTAACAATTTAGAGATTAAAATTTTATGTATTGCAAACTAGTGCCTAAAACTATCTATAGGATATAATTGCTATATATTTTATCAATGTGCTTGTTTAATTGTTACTCTATGAAATCTTGAACAGCAAGAGCATCTTCTATAGCATAAGTGATTGAGCAATTCTCATTCAGTGTAAGGTAATGCCCTGAAAGTTGTATTAGTAAATGCAACATCTGCTCAATCAAACATTAGTCAAGTGGGTAAAGTTAACAACCACTTGTTGGTTACAGGGAAATCATAAACGAGAGATGGTCTTGAGATGGAAAAACAATTGTGTATCCAAGTCCTCTACATGTAATCCATAGTAAAATTGTATCCAAAAAAAATGCTTGAATGTGTTGACTCCAGACATTTAAGGTCAAAAGTGTTCCAAAGGCTACAATTAAGTTCTTAACAATATTCATATCGAACTTACATTTTCAGTGAAAATACTTTAAATTGGTTTAGGTCATATGATTCTGAAGGGATTTAAAACGTCATGGTGATCATCTAAAATTAAAGATAAAATCAGTTGCCTTTTGATCATCTAAAATTAAAGATAAAATCAGTTGCCTTTCTTCAGAACAAAAGACACTCACAAATAACTAGTCTACACATGAATGACTTTTACCTCTAGCAAGGGGTCTCTATTAATATGATCCAATATCACATACAACACCAATGGATCCGTGTTAAACTACCAGCATTGCATCCAAGGCAAAAGATGAAAGTTAACTGCCTCCAAAGGGCAAATGTGAATATGAAACCCTGCACAAGTAATAACCTTACTAATGTGATTTCAAAAGCAGTTTACATAAAAATCGACCACATCCAGGACTAATTCTGGACTAATAAATCTGTATATGCCACAATTGTTGATGGAACAAGAAAATCCCAGTCACAAATTTCAGGTGCAAATTACTGCCAATGGTAAATTGTCCCAAGAAAACTAATTGTCTGGGCAATTCACCAAACTTTGTTTGCTTTGATCACTTCAATAATCCCTTTTAAGGTTTCCTGGAAGGAAAAAATAATTATTTCTGTTATTGCTTTTGCCAATTCTAAAATTACAAACTAAACACGTCGATTTTAAAAACATTCTAAAGATCCATAATACGTACGATGGAATGATCCTTGAGGCCTAGAGAAACCAGTAAGGGCCTTGATGAACCTGTATTACTGCAATGCCAGCATACATTTATCAAATACTTAATCAAATGTAGTGCAAGCCAACGTGTACTTGTTCTCGATAAAACTAAAGACAATAAACAATCCATGTCACATTTTCCTTCATAGAATATAAAATAAAGTTATAGCATATGGGCAAGAAAGTAAAAAGATTGCAATCCGTTCATTTTTGCAGATGCAGCATAAATCCTAAGGCAGACAATTTGTCAGCTAGTAAAAACAAAAGAAAAAGCTTGTGAAATCCAACCTCATATGTTCAATAAGTTGCCTTGCACATGCCACCCAGCATTGGCTGCAAGTGTTACAAAGTATAGATAAGATAAGATAAGATAAGATAAGATTCACTGAAAAACTAGGCTGCTGGATGGGGTCAATTAAATAGATACCAAATATTAAACATGCAATGAACTTGCTAATTCCTTAAGCACGTCATTTACATAGATCATGCATGACCTTGGGTATTGTCTATAAAAGCAGTTTAGCTTTTCTCTCTATATTAACCAGAGTATCTATACCTCGTCTCGCTTTCCAAAAAGCACAGACACGTTGAAAGTTGCATTTGTCGCAAAACTCTCCTCTTTCCTGACCCAGAGAGCACAGAATTAGAAAGTATTTGATGTTTGAAGCTGATTTTCATATCATACATGAGCATTAGTTGAATAAAATTTATGAAGGTAACTCATTTAGCGGCTGGCAAAAATAATTATGAAATTGAACTGTCAAAACGCAGTACTCACACAGAAACACCTGGTCGGTTTAAAAAAATAAAAAGCATTTGATTAGTTTGAAGTTTGAACACTTCATAATACTCCTTGTATTATGCTTTACACAGCAACCCTCTATCACTCACTGCATTAATTATTTCCCTTTAAAATATAATATTTGATTGAATGGAGCTCTCTTGGCATCAAGTGCTTGATGAAGAGGCGTGGCACTAAAAGATTATTACAAAAAAGGTCTAAAGAGATATCAAAAAGCGTACTGCCCTTTCTGTTCAAATTGCAATGTGTAACCACCGTTGAAATGAGATAGGCATTGGTCCCCTTCGGTGACATGAAGAGTGCAACCCATGACATGGAAGGGGAAAGCAACCAAAGATAAGTTGACAACATTCAATTCATTAACATCATCATAAGTGGAGATGAACGTTTATGCTCTTTTAAAGTCTTTTGCACTTCATCTCACCTATACCTTGGAAGTTCATTTAAACAGTCTAGATTTCTATAATGGATTCCAAACATTCATACATGATTGCAAGACATAATTCCACTCAGGTTTGAACAAGAAACGGCAAGAAATTGGTGGTGAATGGCTAATGAATGACTAGTTGACCAATAGTAGCTAGAATTGATTGATTGAGGATTTTGCACCTGAATGGCTACATGAGGAAATGAAATATGGTGTGCATATGTTAAGACATGTTATAGAATCACTCGATAAAGTTTCATGGAGATGTGGGAACTTTTGATGGGATTTGACTCACCAATAGTGAGGAGCACTTGTACCACTGGCAACCGATAAACATGCAGTTTTAGTGCAGAAGAATTAACTTTTGCTTATCAAGTCAAATGAGCTGAAACATGGCATTGTAAGATAGACAGTGCTTCAACGTGCTTATTAAGTGCCGTGTAAATTTTTGACTGTTTGATGGATCAAAGTTCAAACAACATTTGCAAGACAACTCACAGACACAGTCTCAATTTTGTTAAACAAAACACTCAAAAAGGACACGTGGCCCATGCAGAATCTTTCAGTGTCAAACTTCTCACAAAAGTGCCGAAGTTGTCCAAAAAAGACATGGCAAGGGTTTGAATCCAGCAAAGTAAGTTGTAGGCGGTCGGTACATTCCAGATCCAGAAAGTGCCTAATCAGTCCCAACTACTCTTGATCTTCCAGAGGCGTGGCAACAGGGGTGACACCTCACCCAAATGGTTTGTTTTGTTCTCCAAATATATATCAATTGAGGAATCATATAACTAAAACAATCCTTTGGCATCTCTAAACTTGTGCATTGGGTCAATAGTTGATTTATCTAGATATCTGGACTGTGGAGAGGGTATCATCTATTCTGAATCCTGACTCAATCAAGCTACTCAGGAACGTACGAGTCTTCTAGGAAGAGGAGAAGAATGAGTAGTGCAATAGGAGGATGCAGTACCTTCCAGAGTTGAGGAATTGGTAAACTTCCATGCTACAAGATAGATTCTACTATGTAATCATTTCTTTAGCCATGGAGATGCTTGAAGCATTGCTTTTCAACGCTGGAGTTTTTCCCACATTGGGTTTCTCTGGGGTAAAATTTTGGCGTCCTTTTCTGTGAATGCTTTTAATGCTTTGTTATTTACATTCTTTCTCTATTTCCATCATTGCAAATTAAGGTGTATGAGTGATTGAGCATTCTAATTTCTAATTCTAACATTGCAACAAGATGACTATCTGTTGCACATAGATAGCATGGGGCATAGTTTTTGGCATCGTTACATGCATTTCACTGATGGAAAAAGATGATTTTGGTTGTAGTTGAATGTGTTACTAATATAGGAGCATGAGGTTTTGTATGCATCTGATTTTCAATGGTGTAGACATGTATCCCATGAACACGTTGAAGACTGTCATGATGCAGATGGCAGCATATAGCTATTACAAAACATCAATAGCCACTTATTTATGTTGAATTTCAGTAGCATGGAGCTATTAACGATTGACTTAGCTTTTCAAAGATCATTGTTGGTGAATTGTCCTTTGGAATATCCAAGGTAATTACAGATCAGAAGCAGAGGTCTAAACAGAAGCTATTCAAACAATAAACACTTTGTCCTCAAATGGAAGAAATATGGATCATGCTGCTCCAAATGATGGCAGATTTTTGACATAATGAAGGTTGAGCTTTCCAGCTGATAGAATAATTGAAGAATAAAGTAATCTAAATTTTAGAATACACAGATAAACTTCAGCACTTTGCAGAGCTTGTCCAGAAAAATCTTGATCGTGACGAGGGTGTTTGGTTATACGGCAGGAATGATAAACTAACGGGGTTAGTGGCACTCTGCTGTTACAGTTAGAGGTTTATCATGATAAGGTAGTTCATCTATACTGGCCTTTTAGCACTATTACTACTGCCCATTAGTCTTGGACAGGATGGAACTGTTATTTTAGTATACTTGACTACAGTACTCGGGAACTGGAGAAAATCATGGAGTATTCTAATAGCCCAGGACCAAGGCCCTAGAGCCCATGAGGCTAACCCCGTTATGTTTTTGTCAGTTCCCGTTTTGTCTCCTGTTTCTCACAACTGGTAACTTAGGTTCCTAAAATAGCTTGACCCAAGTTCAGAACAGGCATAATAAACTTAAGGAAAAGAAAATTCCGAGGTTACTCTAATCCTTCACCGACTTTTATGTTATCTTGAGAATTTGTCAAACATGAGAGGGAATCAGACCGTGTAAAAATGTAGTGGCGCCAGCCAAAAAGGGAACAAAGCAATAAAAAACACATAATAGTTGAACAAACCGTGTCAAACCTAATTTAATTGAATATTTCAGCCAAGATATTATTGATAATAGATTTTTTTCTAAAATAGCTAATACACTACGAAAAAGTTCTAAAGTGTCATTGGTTCAAGCCATCAATCAATAATTTACATAAACTACAACCATCCACTATCCTAGCAACAAGATAATGCCCCCAATAGATTTAACACTGCTGGAAACAACAAGCAAGCACCGGCTACATATTACAGAAAATGACATTAAAACCATGTTGAAGTCTTATCATAAGATACTGCCATTAATAGCCATGGAAAAGAGGCTGTCTAGACACCATCAATTAGTTATCTAACAAATTCCATCGAACAGGTTACAATGTTGTCATATGGCAAGATTTAAAAGGGAAGATAGGAGGAGATCTTTGGCATCATAGTCAGCCACCTGTAAAGCTCTAGTTTCTATATAGTTTTACTTTTCTGCAACTATGGTATGGAGACGATAAGTAACAATTTAGAAGTTAACCAACATTATCTAACCCACTATTCCCAATTTAATAAGTCACTTTAATAAAATGTTGGCAGCTTCCTAAATGAATGGATAAACATTTGTTTGCATCTAATCATGTCTTGCAAACTAATTTTTTGAAGGCACAGGTTGCATCATCTAAGAAGACAAAGATCTATCAAACACTATACCAAATAGTTTTGGCGACTCTCCTAAAACAGGACATTAGACGAGATCCTCTTTCTGTTAATGTTTCAAAGATATCTTTGAGGCCTAGAATCAAGCACAGAAGAATACATTATAAGAGCTTTTAAAGGATTGATATCATATGCAATTATAGACATGTTTTTTCTACTTGCCCCACTAGACTTTTTGTAGTCATAGAAAATATATTCCATTATCTATCACCAAAATATAGATTTGCAAACTTCTACACTTGTGAAATATCTATGGGTTATTTAAAGTCTGTGCATCTTCCTAGATTTGCTTTGACTAATTCAAAAAGTGTTCTTCTCCGACCAATATATTTTCAATTGTATCTTATCGGAGTATCCATAAGGAACTCTAGTAGAAAAATGAAATGCACATGTGGTTGCAAAAAACGAAATAACTAACACGAGCATGAAAGTGTAAAAAAACAACTCAATATGCAACAAAGCCAAGATTTCCCATGATCCTCCAATGCACTGCCTTAATAGCTCACAAATGAAGATGTACAAATAGGAGAGTAAATGTGTAACTCCTCCATGATTAGTGGACAAAGAACCCAAGATAGAAATGTAACTCCCACACTTGGCATAGTCAATCAAAGAGTAACTCCCACTTAGCTAACAATGATGGTCAAGTGTAATTCTTGTGACCAACTCTAAGTGTAACTCCTATGACTAAGTACACCTAAGCAAGCTAATTCTTCTAGTGTAGGAATAATCCCTATGTAGGAATGATCCACGATAAATAAATATGAGGAAAATAATATCCTATGCTAACATATCTGAGTTGAATGATTTTAGAAATTTAGTCAATTGCAGTGTATCATAAAGAGGAGTATATCTTGAAATGCTTGCAATAGAAAATGTTTTCCTGCCTGTCTCATTTTGATTCCTAGTGATCCCTTAGTGCTGAAAAAGCTGCTCTAGAACAGTGGTGTAGTCTAGTAAACAATAGGAATTTCTCAAACTCTTTCTACTCTCATTTTTCTTTGACATTTTTTCTCAACCTTTTTCCATCACTCCTTCCAAACAATCAGAGAGCCTGAGGTGATGAATTAAATAGCAAGAGAACATGAACTGGCTCGAAATAAGTAAAGAATCTTTACGTGACAATAATGCGCATAGACAAGTTTCTTAATGCTTGATTGAAACTGAAATTGTTTTTTCAGCTAGGTTTTTTATAACATTAAATACATTATTCCTTATGTTCAATTGCCTTCGTGTTTTTACCCATCGTAATGTCCCCTTTTCCAATCGAAGACCTTTGGCCCATTTTGTCAACCCGACAGCCAAAGGAAAAATATAAGGGTGACTTAAGTTATAATAAGTTATTATAAAGTGCTATAAAAAAATTAAATAAAATTATTAAAGCACTTATATTAATTTATTTAGCTTGATAAAAATAAATTGTAAACCCTATCGAAAATACAATTTGCCTTAAGGGGAAAAAGCCATTGTAAAGGAATTTATTATATTTTATTCCTCCTAGGAAAGATAAAAACATAATTAATTTATGTATTCCCCCTAGAAAATGCGACTTGCACTAGGAGGGAAATGTTGTTGGGAAAAACATTCAATATGGGAAAATATTAAATATTTGCATAGAGAAAATCATGTGAGCTTATTGGCTGGTTTGGAGGTTGGTTGTTGGCCCTATTCCTTTAAAAGGGAAGTTGACTTGCCCTCTTCCATAATCCAGATTTTTATATGATATTTTCTCTTGCATAGAGCTTCAGCTTTTGCATTAAAAATTCTAAGGACGAAACCCCTTGTGAATTAAACCTCTTGTGGACGAAAACTCCAAAAGTTTGAGAGGGATTTTCACTCATAATTTTTCATTGGTTATAATCAGATTTTCAGTCTATTTTAGGCTTTTTCCCAGCAGTTGTATGTTCATTGTACCAACTGGAGCGACCCATCTTTTGGCTGGTTTGCAGTGTATTTGAGACATTCCAAGTCTGAAATTTATTGTTGCTTATTGTACTGAATTTTGGGAATCAAAATAAATTAATTTCATAATTTTTGGAGCTCATTTGATGCCCTAAATGTGTGGGCCGAAATAGTAGGAAGGTCAGATCTGCATGTTTGGTAGTTGTTATAATTTGGTTTACACCATCTTGTTCCTTGTATTTTTCCAAGTTCAGGCATATGTCATTTGCCTAGATCGGAGTTGTGTAGAGAAAGTTATGCTATCTTGAAGACTGCAGCAGTTAGGGTTTCAGATTTAAATTATTTTCCAGCTGTTGTAGAATTTGATTTTAGCCATAAATTCTCCAGGGTTGTTCCGAGGGTTTGGGAGTAAAAATAATTATTGTATGTTGATTTTGGGTGTGTTTGCACATAAAACCCTAGTCGCTTTTTCCATAAATTAATCCCGGTTGCCCTAGTTTGTTTCCCATAGCTAACCAAAAATATATTTTATTATTTTATAAAGTGGGAAAAATCTTTTATTTGGGCAAAAGATCTATTGGGGATCTTTCATTTTCTAAATGCTTAAAATGTGGAGGTAATCTCTCACCATTATTTGAAAAACGTTTGCACAGTTGCTATTGTACCTCTCTTCAGCCTGATGGAACAAAATAGCAGTAAAGAAGAGCTTATATATTTTTAGAATTGGGACATTTCCAATGTATAAGATTTGATATAAATTCTTTTGGCACTTTATATTTATTTAATTTTCAAAATGATTTTTTTTCCTGGGAAACTGCACAATTTTTTTAACAATGCTACTATTGTACAACCAATGCCAAGCTAGGGTATTTACTTGATTTGGATTGTGGTAGTTGAAAAGATATTAATTTCAAATTATGAATACGAAAGTTTGTATGCGGGATAATCAAAAATAAAAAATATTTATCATCATCCTTGGGATGCGTTTATTCCTCTTAAATTAGAAAATGTTTACTTTGTAGAAAACATTTTCTTTCTTTAAAACTCAGAAAACCGATATTCTACTATATGAAAGCCTTTCACATTTGGACAGCTTATCATCATTCCCAATAGTGTGCTTTTGGGATCATCGTGTGAAAGTTTAAAATTCACACAGCACTCCCGGATGCACACAATCGGGAAAAATGTACATCATATAATCCTGAAACAATTAACTTATCATCTTCCAATATTTTGACTAGACTATCTCGGTATGGGTGTGGGTACGGGTACGGGTACAGTTTCGGTACGCTGATACGGCAAATTTTTATAAATCTCAAGTACGGTACGCTTTTGGGTACGTTTTATATATATATATATAAAGAAGCATTTGCATACTTATTGAAATTTAATACTCATAGAGTCATACAACTTAAAAAGTTAAAATCATTCATAGAACATGAAAACAAATTTGAAATTTCTCGTTTAAGTATGTATCTTGTATAACAAAGTATCTTGTTGCTCTTTGGTAACAGAGAACATATTGTAGTCATGTATCTTGTATGAATTTGAAATGTGTATTGATTCATAATGTTCAAAACATGATAATAAATTAAAATAACATAATACATTCAAATTTAAAATTAGAAATAGGATACTTTAAAATTTAAAAAAATGCATTTTTTTTAAGTTTTATTAAGTTGTCTTTTAAAAAAGACATGTTGAGGCTGTGGGTACGGCTGGGTATGTACCCACGATGGCAGGGTACGGGCAAAACTGTACCCGTAGCGTACCCTGTCACTGTGGGGTACGTACCCAGCCGTACCCACAACATACCAGTACTCGTACAAGTACCTAGTACGTTTCTAGGCTGGTACGAGGACCTCCAGGGCATTTCCGTGCAGTCTAGATATTTGATATTATTTGGTTATAGTTCATTAGGTTTGTATAAGATGGTTTAAATTTTATATGGTAACAGATTAGCATTAATCAGGTAAACCACTTCTATTTGGTATTTTGAAAAAGCATCCAGAAGAAATAATGCATCTAACCCATCTTTCCTAAAAACTAAATATTAATTTTTCTATGAAACTCTGCTTCAAATCACATTAGTTTTTCTTGCAAGCCATTTCAATGTTTGGTTTTGATTCAAAGTTCTTTTACTATTGCCTTTAAAAGTGGCATTGTGAAGAATTTAATGGGACCAACAACAAGACAAATACTTAGGAACTTCAAGAAATTATGTCCTCAATAACTTACCAATAAAAAATCTATTTAAAACTGGCTAGAATGCCAGCAACGGCTCTTGATGCAAAGGCACGGCAAGCATTTGCATGTCACAGACAATATAATTATACAAAATCTTCACCATCATGTGTGAAGATATATTAATAACTTGGTATTGTCAGCCTCAAATGAGTACCAATTGCAACAGCGTAGGAATGATCAAAGTGTCACTAAAGATGAGCACTTGGGTTTTTGTGAGGACATTCTTTCCAGTTTCCAATGATTAATGATCTACAAGCATCTATATCCTCAGACTTCTGGAGGCTAGCTCTCAAGAAAAGTTGCAAAATTGTACTTAACTGATACTCATCAACAAAGTGACTTGGCACACTTGGAAATACTTAAAATAAAATTATTTCTTATACAGGAAAAAATGTCAACAAATATACACCCAAGTATACTGCTGAGTAATCCCAGGTATGGCGAGTTTCACCTGTACTCATGGAGTCATGAGTACCCTGAGTATTGACTGTTAAATACTAAGGTCAAATGAATAGTATGAGTACTGGGAAAAATACTGCCAGGTATCTTGCATGCATTGTAACTATCTATCGATGAATCTCAGCACTTGGGAACACTGGTTTTTGAGGCAAACGAATCGCTGAAGTTTGAGACTAGTAGCCAAATGCAAGTGTCGAGGTTTCTAATAGCATAAAATAGATTGAGTGGTAATCAGAAGCTAGCTGCCATTTATAGTGATAATGATGTTAGGAATACTTTGTTTAGTACTCACATGGTTATGGGCTGATAAAAAAATATATTGTGAGAATATAATATTATGGGTAGATAAATATTATCTTGTGTTAGTTGTATTTGTTACAAACTTACAACAACTACACGTAAGTAGGATATTGTTGTTATGTGAGTTATTTGGTTGGAAAACCAACTCATGTAATTAGATATGCTGGAGAACTATGTGCTTAGCAAGACTCCTTAAAATAGGATGTCCATTGCCAATATGATGTAATGAGAGTTAAGGAATAAACGAGAGAAAGGTCGTTATTGAATAGAGTTGTGTTCTGATTTATTGATTTATGTATTTAAATCTGAACCAAAATTCACATTTGGTATCAGAGCAGATTTATTCTTTTGCCTGTAATGGAGTTTTAAAAGTAGCTAGGGGCAGTTGAGTTCTTATTGCCCCAACTCCAAGTGATGGCAGTATAGTTTATGAGCATTGGATTCGTATAGAACTGTAGAGTGTGAGAGGAGTGCATAACAAATTATGAAATTTGTATGGTAGAGAGTCTCAGCCCATGTAAAAGGCGCAGAGTTGATGTCATAGCGTGCAATACCCAGTTATTTGTTTCCGTGGGTGGTTGCTTGTGAACAGCTTTCCATTCTCAACGCAGCAGAAGAGTGATCATCCTCTATTTAGTTGAAAGCTCACAGTGGATGGCTTTAGAAGAGTATATTCGGCTCACCAAACTCCATTCAATGATCATGTGCATCGAATTAGGCAAAGCTTTTGTTGGATCCCCACAGTGGAATCTGCTTTGCATGTGTTGAGATCCACATTAGATTCTCAGCATCCAACTTGACAGACTAGAACGCAAAACAGCAGTCAAAGATCTCCAATACGTGAGTTTTCTATGGAATCGTGACGTGTGCACTTGGGGAGCTCGTGAATGCTCTGTTATAGTCCTATTTTGCATTGACGAATCAGTTTTTCACATTGGTGGATCCAAAGCAAATAATGAATAAATGCACATGCTTGACTGTCTCGTGAAAGTCTGCAACGGTTTTATCATCACGTACATTCACTAAGACTTGTGCAAGTCTTCCACAGTGACTATTTATCTTGCCTATTCACATTGGCCTCGAGATATCAATCCGGTTATTTTGTCATTTCTATCAGAGACGTCCTGCCTTTTACGCAGACCTGTGTTCATTTATCTATACGTTATGCTACAGTTCGGAGTATGCTTGGATCAGTTAATGACTGTTATGTAGTCCTGGACGGCTATGCAAAGCCAGATTTCATTGCTTCTGCCACTCATATCACAGCCGTTTTGCGTTATCATTGGTTTGATCTCAGATTTACATTGACCACTTCGTATTCATTCTGGATGCTCGAATTTACACAGCCTGTGAGCTATCTCCCCCGACTCAATCTCTCACTTTGCACTGCTCGAGGCCAACACTCAACGACAGTTCATTTCATTAGTCACCGACCTTGCATTGGATTGACCAACACTGTGTATTGGTTCGACGAGTTTCTATTGAATTTCCCAATCGACTCCACACCAAGCTCGCCATTCAATCTCCAAATGGTTTGATGCCGTATTTTTTTAAGGTTATAGGTGTCCTTCAGTTTGAGTCTGTGATTTAGTAAGTTTTTTTTTAAGTACTAGTTTTCTAATATAGTTTTAATAATTCATTAAAAACAGTTTTGATTAAAAGCGATGTAAACTAGTCATATGTCAATGGTACATTAATATGTTATATGAGTCTCATTTTAAGACAGTTTGTTCATGTCTTCATAATTTGTCTTAGATGTGCATATGTTCATATAGTATTGGGTCATTTAATTTTATATGTCTTCTCTATCATCATTGTTAGTTATTGTGTCATCTTTTACATTACTTTTATTATCATCATTGTTAGTCATTGTTGTCAATTTTAAGTTATTTTGTCATTGATAAAAGTGTCACTGTCAAGTTGTCAAGTATCAATTATATTAAAAATTGTCATTATTATTACCGTTATGTAATGTCCCCAATTCTGAGAAGTTGGCCTAACGGCCATATTTTGGTCTTAGCCTTGGTCATTCCCAAGGGGCTAACGACTTTGGAGGTTATTGGGGATGGTTGTCCGATTTCCTACTATGCTTTTGTTATATTTTGGGCGTTGGGAGGGTCTAATGGGCCCTTTGTGTTCTATTTTGTCGTTGGGATCACTTAAGTGGACACTTTTGGCATTTAATGTTATGTTTCTACGTTGGGGCCACTTAAAGTCCCTTTTTGCGACTTGGGGGGATATGTATTGCCATTAAATGTTATATTTCTTCGTTGGGCTCATAAAAAGCTATATAGGGAGGTGGGAGGGTGGAGTTGGAAATCATTCTTGCATACATATTTTCTTTGGTGATACTTGATAGTGAGTAACTGCTGTTTGCTTGTTCCGCTTGTGGAGTGAATCCCACAAGATTCCTAGCTTCGGTGGTGAGAGATCCACTCCTAGCTAGAAGGGCACTCTTCGGTGGTGAAAGATCCACCCTAGTTTGCTAGGATCTTTGCAGTTGTTTTCAGATCTGATTTGCAGAGATCATCTTCAGGCAGGGTTTTAGAGATAGGGTTTTGAGGGTTTCTGAGAAAATTGTGACGATAACTTTAGTGGGTTTTTCTCCGTTTGAAGCGAAATTCGTTGTGACATCAATAAAGAAGAGGTTCTTTGACGATCATTTTTTGAGGTTTGTTGAAAGGGGTTTTGAGCCATTCCTAAGCAAAAAGGGTGACCTGTTTTGGAGAATTGCAAGCCTTTAAATGGAGGGTTTCCAGTTGGCGGAATTTTCCAGATTTGAGGGTTGGCCTGTCGTCTTCTCATATTTGTCAAAAGTTATTTCTAGAAGTTTCATAGCTTTTTATGTTTGGTATTCGAAAATATATGAATTTTCCGGAAGTTTTCCATCATGTTTCAGGGCACACTTATAAAAAAATTCCTGGCAGTTTCCTATGTTGTCTAAAAATCTACAAAAACAATTTTATTATTGTTAGTTATTAATTTTAGCAAGCTTCATTTGTGAAATTTTCAAGTGTTTTGAGTGCAAGTATTTTTCAAGATATTAACTATTCTTTATTGTTTACTGCCGTAGCTGGTTCTGCAAAAATGTAGAAAAAAAGTCTGTATTTAGTATTTGGCAGCAAATTTTCAATATTTTGTCAATTATTTAAGTAAGTATCCCAACGAGGGATATTTCAGTGGTATCATAGCAGTTGTTTCTCCAGTCTGTTGGGATTGAAAGACGAGAGATAGAGACTGTGAGGATAGTGAAGAGATGGGAGTAGATCTGATGAAACAATTGTTTACCAACATGGTAAAACAGCAGGAGACTACCAATCTCTATTTGAGCCAGCTCACAGAGAGATTATCACAAGACATGATTGATGCTCATACAGAGAAGATGAGAAAATAGCAATATGGGACAACATGGTCAATAGAGGTGAGGGTGGACATTCAGGGACAACTGTCTCCCTCATGCTTCTACCAGGCCTTTGGGGTTTCACAAACCTTCTTTCTTGAAGGATTTGGAAGTTTCGCAGAGGTACGGTAGCCAGCGGATGTTGTAGATGATGAGTCTTATTGGGAAAAGTACCAAACCTCGAGTGATGGCTTTCCGGGACAACGTGCCATTTTAAGAATATTGTAAAATGAAGATTGGCAGTAGGCCTATGAGAGATCATCAGGTACAGGTACCAGAGTTGCAAAGGAGATTGGGACAGATTTCTATTCCACACTTCGACGGTTTTTAAGAAGTGTACTGTGCATGATCTTGGGTTCAAAAGTTGAAGACATACTTTGACTTAGAATCTCATGCGCGAGGAAGATGCAATTAACTTTGCTAATCTTACATCTAGAGGGAGACTGCTCATGATTGGTGGCATCATGGGTTGATTATACAGGGGCACATGCATATACATCATGACCTATGCAGAGTTCACACAGAGGGCTGAGTGAACAGATTTGATAGGAGGGACCCCGACAGGTATTTTAAAGAGTTGACTCATTTGAGGCAGACCGGTTCTCTTGGATTAGTATATTGCATATTTTTAGAGACTATCGGTGATGGTACCTGATGTTACAGAGATGAGGTTGATTTCCCTATTCACAGCAGGTTTGACAGACGCCTGTCGCTGGATTTGTGAAGGCATTTGAGCCTTCTTCTTTACTTGAGGCGATTAGGAGAGCTCAAGACTTGGAGTTATTCACTCCTAAGTCGAGGTTCCCACCTCGTGTGTAAACTAAGGGTTTCTCCTTCTAGATCTAGATGAACTTGCAGCCGAAGGTAGCCTCCACCTAGGCAAGAGGTACAACTAGGAAGACCATTCGTATCTAGAGAGTACAGAGATGAGTTAAGGTGAAAGAAACTATGTTTCGATTGCCGCACACCTTGGGTTCCAAGACATGATTGCAGAGGGTAGAGGGAAGGCCCAATTTATCAGAGGTCTTCAAGGAGAGCGATGGATGACAGAGGTGAGGAGTTGGAGTACACAGGGATTAGAGGATGGATGATGATGATGGAGTTGTGATTAGATAGTGCTGGGTGTTGAGCAAGAGGAGCAAGACTTTTCCCTAGGCACAATATAGCCACTTTTTCAAGTACCCCGAGGTACAAGGCATTCAGGAGTTAGGGGAGTTTTGTAGGGGTCATCGAGTAGTGGTACTCATTGATAGTGGGGTTACCCACAACTTTATTGATGCCTCATTGGTTGAGAGACTGAGGGTTACAGACGAGAAGAGTTTGAGGGCTTCAACGTGGCTGTAGCCAATGGAGATTCTATGACATATACACAACAGAGAGTTCCCCGATTGAGCATCACACGATGGGTAACTATACAGTTATTGATGATTTCTATATTGCTGGTATTCGAAAGACCAACATAGATGCTTGGGAGCACAGTGGGTTCATTCCCGTGGGGAGTTTTTAGACTAACTTCTAGACGATAGAGTTGAAGTTTAAGTCTGAAGGGTAGGAATGTGATCTTGAGGGGCTTATTGGCAGAAGGCACCCCGAGTTATTACGGCCAGTTGAGGGGATCGAGAGGATTTATATGGCACAATGGGGTGGATTGGGTAGTACATTGTTTGGTTTCGACCAAGAGTATCAGATGGATGTGCAGCAAGAGTGATCATGTAGATGTTGCACATAAGGCTTAGTTGGACAGATATAGTGCATTTTTTGGTTTACATACCTCCGAGCATACCATCTATGATAGGTTGATTTAAGCATGTGATCGGTAGACTTGAGGATGCTAGATTTTCTGGTTGACTTCTCCAAGAACTGTCACCCTTGTGACGATTCTAAGGATGGTCAGATACATGATGACAGACTACACATTGGAGGATCAGATGATATAAGGCATATTAGGACCGAGTTCTAGCCCTTTTGCTTCTTCGGATGGTCATTGGTTGAAGAAGAAGAGATACTGCGACCATGTGGATTATTCTATAGACTATCTGTACACTTGAGCTAAGATGAGACAATAACCTTCAAGTATCATGTACCAGGGTTATTTATGGCAGTTGTTTGACGGAGGATATCACGGTGTAATCTATTTTTCGAAAATAGATTTGTAGATCTGGATATCATGGGTAGATCAAATTCAGGGAGCGGGATGTGCATAAGTTCAACTTTCAGATGCCATTACTGGTCACTTTGAGTTCTTGGTGATGCCACTTCTATATGTATTTAATGCTCCATGCTACATTCCGAGTCTTACATAAATCATGTGTTAGCTAACCGAGGGACTGAGTCCACAGGAAGTTTGTATTGAGTTTTCACATGATGATAGTTTTAGTCAGTGAGTAGGGATTGGGAGGACCATATCAGACACCTTGGTGAGATATTAGGGTACCATTAGAGAGTCTAATGTGGGCTATTATGTGAAAGCTTCCAAGTGTGAACATTGGCATGACCAAACTTCATGGATAGCTTGATGACTATGTGAGGTGGTTTGGTTACTTTGGATCACAGTGATCTTTGGTGGACTGCAGAGTGAGATACAGGCAATTACTTTGATTGGTATGCCACCTAGGACATTGACACATTTGAGAGGATAATGCGTGGGGTTGTGCAAGCATACTACAGGAGGTTCGTGATTGTAATTTCTCTCGATTGACTAATCCATTGACCTATTTGACCAAGAAGGGGATTTTTCTTGGTCAAAGGTAGCACAACAGGTTTTTCATCACCTCAAGGAGGCTGACGAGTTTGTGTCAGGTTCTTGGGGATGGTTGTCTAGATTTCTCTCACCCATGTCATTCTTAGAGTGTGATGCATCGAGAGAGGGTGTAATGGGGCAATTCTCATTAGGATAGGCATCTCATTTCCTATGAGAGACAGAAATTGAAACCACATGGAGAGAGGGTATTCAATTTATTGTCAAGGATATATTATGCCATTATGCTACGCTTTGGGCCAAATTTAGACAGTACCTTATTGGCGAAGCAAATTTGTGGGATATCGTACGGCATCACAAGAGTTATAAGGTTCTTCGTTGGGATCAGAAGAGCTCAACGGTCGTCAACAAAGATGGGTGAACAAGGTATAAACATATGACTTCGACATAGAGTACACTAGAGGTAAGAATAATATTGTTGCTAACACTTTATCCTTACCTCACTTTTATGCTTGGTTCTCTGTCTGAGATTTCAGCAAATTGGAAGGCTCATATACTTGTTGAGTATTCCAAAAATTAGTTTGCATGTGAGATCATGGATGATATTATATAGGATGACCGATACAGAGTAGTGGATGATCTCATTTTCTACAAGGATAGGATTTTCCTTTTACTAAGATCCAAAATGAAGGAGAAGATCCTTCGAGCAGTACATGGTACACCACTAGCTAGGCATCTTGGGTATTTCAAAACATACAGGTTTATCAGGGAGATATTTGCATGGAAGGGGATGAAGGACGACGTCCTTACAGAGATTTTCACAAGGGTTTTGGTCATCTACCAAAGAGGGCGACTTGTTTGGGAGATTGCAGCCCTAATTTTTAGGGTTTCCTGTTGGCCGTTTTCAGATCTGAAGGTTGGAAAGTCATCTTCCATATTTGTATATGTTATTTCCCAAGTTTCATAATTTTTGCACTTGTAATCGGGAAGATATGAATTTTAGAAGTTTTCTAGCTGTTTTAGGCACACTGTAATTTTCTGGCAGCATTATGACTGAAAAAATCCAAAAATATTTCCCTTGTGTTCTTTATATTATTATCTAGTTCTCTTTAAATTTTCAAGTGATTTGAACGGATATTTTGGGAGTTATTCATATTTTACTGTTCGCTGCCCTAGCTGTAATTTTCTGCATAAAATCTGCAAAAATCAGATTTAGTATTTGCAGCAAATTTTTGTATTTTGTCATTTTTTTGTAAAATCCCAACAAGGGATATTTCACGTTAGTAGTTGAATAAGTAACATGTCAGTAGAATAATGATCTCAATATGCAATTAGAATAGCTTCACCACTTCGAGGGGGCAACCTCCAAACCATATAATAAGACTCAAATGCTCAAATGATAATGAAATACTACCTATAATCCCCTATATATACTATTCATATGCTATGGCCATCACCAAGGCCGACCTATTAAGCATGAGAAAGTATAAATGATATAATAAAATGATATGGTAAGCCACAAGTCGGCTACTCATATCCTAATACAAGCAATAGGTTAAGGGCGTAGCATGCCCTTCCCCTTCAAACCAACGTTGTCCTCAACGTTGAATAATCCTGGATGTTGCTGCAGAAAACCTTCATCCTCCCAGGTGGCGTCTTCTATGCTCAGATTCTTCCACTTGATCAGATATTCCTTAATGTCTCTAGTTCTCAGCCTCTTAGTACGTGTTTGCAGAATCTTCTCTGGCTCCAAAATGATTCTTCCTTCCTCGTCAAGTTCTGGTAACTCTGTCTGGGCTTCAAATTTTTGTCCAATAACCTTCTTCAGGCATGAAACATGGAATACTGGGTGTATGTGTGAAGATGGAGGCAACTCTAGTTTATAAGCAACACTACCAATTTTCTGTAGAACCTGATAAGGGCCATAATATTTAGGAGCAAGTTTGTTTTCCTTTTTCTGTTGCTTTAGGGACATCTGTTTGTAAGGCTGGAGACGTACAAAAACCCAGTCACCAATTTCAAAATGTCTTTCACTACGGTGTTGATCTGCTTGTTGTTTCATCCTGTTTTGTGCTAATGCTAAATTCTCCTTCAAACTAGCCAAAACCTGTTGTTGATGTTGAATGTGTTCCTCAACATCTCTGACCTTAGTTTGCACCCTCAAGGAGGAAGTGATAGAAGGTGGATGGTAACCATATAATGCTAAAAATGGGGTCATTTGAGAAGAGGTATGAAAAGATGTGTTATACCACCATTCTGCCAGTGGTAGCCATTTAATCCACCTTTCCTGCTTATCTGATACAAAACAACGTAAATACCCCTCTAAGCATTTGTTGACCACTTCTGTTTGCCCATCAGTTTGAGGATGATAAGATGAACTGTGAGCTAGCTGAGTACCCAAACATGAAAATAATTCCGTCCAAAAATTACTTGTGAAAATAGGATCACGATCACTTACAATTATCTTTGGGGTTCCATGTAGCCTTTGAACTGTCTCCAAAAAAATAGTTGCGACTGTACTGGCTGCAAATGGATGTGATAGGGCACAAAAATGGGCATATTTTGTGAGCCTATCCACAATCACGAAAATAACATTCTTACCCTCTGAACAAGGCAATCCGGTGATGAAATCCATGGAGACCTCCTCCCATCTCTGGCTAGGAATTGGTAAGGGTTGCAACAGACCTGGTGTCTTAATTGTTTCCCCTTTGTTTTGTTGGCACACTAAACACTCTGATACAAACTTTTGTACATCCCCCTTGAGTCCTTCCCAAAAGAATTCTCTTTTTATTCTATGATATGTCTTCAAAAACCCAGAGTGTCCTCCAACAGGTGAGGCATGTAGCTCTGCAAGAATCTTATGCTTCAACTCAGAATCTTTACTCAAGTATAACCTATCCTTGTACCATAGGGCATTACCTTTCCACTCAAATTTGTTAGATGTCATAGATCCTTGCTTGATATTCTGTATTAGAGATTGTGTATCCTTATCTTGATTCCATTCCAATCTTGCTTCATCCACCCAATCGGCCGTCAACATGGACATTCCACATAGTAAGGCATCTGCGGATGTATCCCTTCTGGACAACGCATCAGCTACTACATTTTCTTTACCCTTTTTGTATATGATTTCAAAATCATAACCCAACATTTTTGTTACCCACTTTTGTTGTTCCTCAGATGATAACCTTTGCTCCAAAAAGTATTTGAGACTATCATGATCAGTTTTTACCTTGAAGTGTCTACCCATGAGATAGGGCCTCCATTGCTTGACCGCATGAAGAATAGCCATCATTTCTTTCTCATAGACAGGTTTGAGCAGATCTTTTCCTTTGAATTGGCGACTCTCAAATGCAATTGGTCTTCCTTCCTGCATTAGAACTGCTCCCAATCCTGATCCTGAAGCGTCACATTCAACAATGAAGGTTTTTGAGAAGTTGGGAGTAGCCAAAACTGGGGTGCTGCACATGGCTTCCTTCAGCTGCTCAAAGGATTTAGTGGCTACGTCTGTCCAATGGAAGGCATCCTTCTTTAGCAATGCAGTGAGTGGGGTTGCTATTCTACCATATCCCCGCACAAATCTTCTGTAGTACCCTGTTAGTCCTAGGAACCCACGAAGATTTTTGAGATTTTTGGGCCTTGGCCATTCCACCATAGCTTTGATCTTCTGAGGATCAACTTTGACGCCTTCATGGGATACAATATGACCCAAGTACTCTACCTCTTGTACACCAAAAGAACATTTGGATGGCTTTGCATACAGAGTATGTTTCTCCAAAACTTCCAACACTTTATTTACATGTTGTAAGTGTTCTTCCCATGTCTTACTGTAAATCAATATGTCATCAAAGAAAACTAATACAAATTTCCTTTAAAAACGGCCTAAAAATAGTGTTCATCAAGCTTTGAAAGGTTGAGGGCGCATTTGTAAGACCAAAAGGCATTACCAAAAACTCATAATGGCCCTCATGAGTCCTGAAAGCCGTTTTATGAACATCTTCCTCTTTTATCCTAATTTGATGGTACCCCGAACGAAGATCTAATTTTGTGAAATAAACAGCACCATGCAATTCATCAAGTAAATCATCAATTACTGGAATAGGAAACTTATCTTTGATGGTGTACTTGTTGAGTTCTCGGTAATCTGGACACATCCTCCATGTTTCATCCTTCTTACGTACCATGACCACTGGTGAAGAATATGCACTCTGGCTATGCCTGATGATACCTGCCTTCAACATTTCCTCCACCATTTTCTCGATCTCACTTTTCTGGGAATATGGGTATCTGTATGGTCTGATGTTAGGTGTTTGGCTCCCTGGAATCAACTGAATGGCATGATCATGATCCCTAACTGGTGGTAGTCCCTTTGGAATTGCATCAAAAACAGATGAGTGAGCATCCACAATCTTCTGAAGATCGGGTGGCATTGAAGACTCTGTATTTTGTACTTCTATGGAAAATAGCTTTGCTATAAAGCCATCCACTCCTTTTCTGAGAACCTTCTGCATCTGATGAGAGCTAATAATCTGTGGAGACTTAGCTACCATCCCATTCAATTGTATTGTCCTTCCATCTGAATGAAATCGCATGAACAATTCTTGGAAATTCATCTCTATAGTACCTAAGGTTGTGAGCCATTGGACCCCCAAAACAATATCTGCCCCTCCCATAGAAATAGCAAACATAGGTGAGTCTAACATGTAGTCTCCCATGGAAAGCTTGATACTATGGCACTTTCCTGTGCACTTGACTGTCCCACCATCCGCAATCATAACTTGCATTTCTGGAGCTGGGTAAATAAAACAATTGAGGCGGGCAACTAACTTACTATTTATGAAGTTATGAGTACTCCCCGAGTCAATCAACACCGTCACCTTCTGTTTTTTGAGATAGCCAATAACCTTGAGTGTTTGAGGAGTACTAATACCTGACAATGCATGGCAAGAAATTGTAGGTTGGTGATCCTCTACTTCATCTTCTACTGGTTCCTCAGCCTCTCCTATAATTTCAGCTTCCTCATCATCCTCATTACCTCCGTCAATATAGAACAACTTCTTCTCAGCACATTTATGTCCCGGTCCATATTTGCTATCACAGTTAAAACATAATCCTTTTGCTCTCTTTTCTTCCATTTGTTGAGGAGTCAGTCTAATTGGCCTAGCAAATGAAGGGGAAGAGATACTACGGTCTCTGGTGTTAATGAAAGGTGGCCTCCTACTACAAAGAACTTTTTCCTCTGCACGACGTGCCATGATAATAGAATCAGAAAGCTTGATTGGATTAAACATACGTACCTCATGCTCGATGTGGTCCTTAAGACCCCCAAGAAACAGGTCATTCAGATTCTCTTCTGGAATATTCTCCACCCTTAAGGATAGGTTTTGGAATTGATGCACATAATCTTTGACTGATCTTGTTTGCCGTAACTTTGCTAATTGACTAAAGTAGTTCTCTGAAACACTGGAACTATAGTGCAATTGCAACTCCTCGGTAAAAACTGTCCAAGTGACACCTAGACCATTCTTCTGCCTCTGAGCACATAACCATCGATACCAAACAAATTGGTCGGTTCAAGATATAGGGATGCCAATGTCACCTTTTGTCCTGATGGTGTTTGATGTAACTCAAAGAAGTTCTCCATTTGATTTATCCAATTCAGGGGATCCTTACCATCAAATTTGCGCATATCCACTTTCGGCATCATGTTCCGTGGTTGCGAATAAGTTTGATTCTGATGGGACTGGAAAAGTGATCCAATATGGTTAGTTTGTCCATGATTTTGAACTGAAGGTCCTCCTTGGTTGATATGGGCTGGATTTGGGCCATACTGGTTACCCTTTACATGTTGCATGATATCATCCAACCGATGATTGATTTGGGCTATGTCTCCTTTAGAGGCCATCTCAGATTGTACATTTCGCAACTCATACTCAAGTTGGCTCACCTTATGATCAACTGAGGTAAACCCTAGTGCTGAGGAATCTGTATTTACCCCTTCTGACTCCATCTCTTCAATCACTACCCCATCTTTATCTGGGGTTTTACCCGGAGTAACCGGATTCTTTTTTGCTCTTGTGGAAGGCCCCGCCATGATGTCAAACCTTAGGGTTTAGGGTTTTGATACAATTTCGGCCAAACAGGAAAAAACATAGAGAAGATACTAATACTATTTTTTTGAGAGCTTTCCGAAAATGTAAAGAACTTGAAAATTTTCCACAATTTGCACCCTAGGGAGTGATTTTATGAAAAACCCTAAATTTGTAATAACTTTTGCAAAATAAATCAAAAAAGTCTGAAATTTTCAGGGAACCTTACTTGAAATGTTTCGCAACTCTGGTAAAAATATCTCCCACCAATTCGCTCTGGTTTGCAATATGTGGCGGAAACAAAAAATTAGGGTTTTTGCCCTAATTTTGGCCCAGATCGCAGCTCTGATACCACTTGTAATGAAATTACTTGTATAATTCAGATTATGAGCAACAATAGAACACCAAATAACACAATATTTCAGAATAATGATCTCAATATGCAATTAGAATAGCTTCGCCACTTCGAGGGGGCAACCTCCAAACCATATAATAAGACTCAAATGCTCCAATGATAATGAAATACTACCTATAATCCCCTATATATACTATTCATATGCTATGGCCATCACCAAGGCCGACCTATTAAGCATGAGAAAGTATAAATGATATAATAAAATGATATGGTAAGCCACAAGTCGGCTACTCATATCCTAATACAAGCAATAGGTTAAGGGCATAGCTAAAAGCACAAGGGTAAAGCAGCATCATGATATTTAGGTTGTTGGTTGTCCTGTAAAACCATCCTTGTAGGTTGTTGGTTGTCTTGTAAAACCATCCTTGTGGTTGTTAGTAAGCCATTGAAAAACCATTTTTTGTTGTGGTTATTGGTAAGCCACTGGAAAACCATCCTTTGTTTTGGTTGTCGGTAAACCACTTGTAAAACTATTTTGTTTGGTGGTTGGTAAACCACTTGTATAACCATCTTTGAGGTTGTTGGTTGTCCTAAAAAACTATCCAGATCATGAGCAAGCAAAGGCGAGCACACTGCAGAATAAGTGCGACTACGTTTCTCCCATGTTCGCACTATGGGGGGGAATGTTAGGAATACTTTGTTTAGTACTCACATAGTTATGGGTTGATAAAATAATATATTGTGAGAACATAATAATGTGGGTAGATAAATATTATCTTGTGTTACTTGTATTTGTTACAACAACTACACGTAAGTAGGATATTGTTGTTATGTGAGTTATTTGGTTGGGAAACCAGCTCACATAATTAGATATGCTGGAGAAATATGTGGTTAGCAAGACTCCTTAAAAATAGGATGTCCATTGCCTATATAATGTAATGAGAGTTGAGGAACAAAAGCAAGAAAGGTCATTATTGAATAGAGTTTTCTTCTGATTTATTGATTTACGTATTTAAATCTGAACCAATATTCACAAATGATTGATTTGAGTGAGCATCTGTTGTTAATAAACATTTTGTTATTAGACTGTTATTTGATCAAGAAGATAAATTATTAACTGTAAATGGAATAACCTCTTATTATTTGTTTTAATATCAGATAACCCGGCTTTGCAGATAAAAGATTAAGGAAAGATCTAAAATTCTAAACCATCTGAAGGGAGCGTGAAAATACCAGTATCTGGCAGTTGTCATTTTAAGGTGGCTGTTGAGCATATATCACCCAACACAATAAGCATTGTTAATCCATCAGTAGAAATCAAGCTTAAAGTGTTTCGAGTCCAGAGATGAAAATAATAGCAAGCACTCAGTCAGAAGCTTGGATTTTATGTTACAAAATTCAGAAATAAAGCATGGATTCAGTTGAAGCCCAATGCGAAACTCAAATTGTTGTTCAATGAGACCTTTCACTTCTGCCTATATAAGAACGAAATTGTGTTCTACTATGAGATCCTATGGATGCCAAAGATAGACAGCATGCCATCACCATCCGACATAGATTGATTTTGTCCTAAATCACATTTTTTGTTAAACTAAACACCCTAAAAGATAAGGTATCAAAGGTTTTCATGTTTGCCACAACTAAATACTTTATTCGTGTTAAATATGTATTCTTAGATCCTTTTAGTAGAAACACATGCAGAACATTCAGTAAGAGCAATCAAATATTTTGACCTTTGTGAATGCGGTTCAGATCTAAAAACAAATTATTAAAATAAATGACCTTGTTCTCCCTTTCACCCACCTTCTTATTCTGATTACCTAAGACATATCAACACTCATCCCTTCATGCTTCGCTAGAGAGAAGTTTGCATTGTATTTCCCAAAAATATATCCATTATTTGCAGTTAAGTTATGACCTAAATTAGAAGTGACTATGTTATACGTGCTATATAGGAAATAATTCGTCATCTTCCATTATTTTCCACAAAAAAATGATCTCAAAGGGATATTTCTGATTTACGGCAATCCAAAGTAGCCATATTTCACAAAAATATGATGCAAAGGAGGTCTCGGGATTTAATGAAGATCCCCAGAACATGTGGCAGAGATGGGATACAAAAACCTACACACTGATGGTGTATGTTTTACAGCATCCTCGTGCAACAAGTTTTGTATCATAGTTTTAAAAAAAATCATTCTTTAAAGCAAGCAAATTTCAAAATTATTGAGTAGTCTGGATCCCATGAGGTTTGGGGGGCAGTTCTCTAGATGAGAATCTAGATGTGTTGTATGCAAATGCAGAAGCAATAATGTTTAGTGAAACAAGATATAGAAAATAATAGAACTGAAACAGAAATTATATTAATCTGTGCATTATGTACATGGTATTCTCGCAAGGGAGATGTATGGCTGCTTTTATCTTCAACCTTTCTGCCTGGTATCTAATGCTACAAATGTGTGTGACCCATATAGTACAATGCCTTGAAGGCATAAAAAACTGTTATGGAAGTTGAACCGTGAGGGATTCCATCTGTGACACTTCACCTTCCGACAGTTATGAAGCCTGACAGCCGCGTGCATGATAGGCTGACAGATTCTCTAGTATAACGCAAGCCATCGAAGTGCCACTTGGCATGGTGTAGTGTGGCATGAAGTGTCCACGTCACCAATGTGTAACCTGGAGGTTCTGCGCAAGGGCTGAGCTTAACGGTATGTCTGTAGGTGCTGCATTGATGACCAAGGAGGCACAGAGGTTGTGTGTATGGCGCAGCACAGTGCAGGTTGTGCAGAATGTGAAGTTGCACCGAACAACATTGATGTTGCATCACAAAAAGTTGGTGCGTGGCAAAGGGGCCACTGCCCCTCAGCCCCACACTGGCTAAGGCTTCAAAACTTATGCACTCTGCACATATTGGGCAAAGTGCGCGGTGTAGTCTTCCGAGCTGTGCAGCATGGATCCTGGTGCTGTGCCTGATGCTGGGAGCTGTGCACAGGTGCTCGAAGCACAGAGGTTGTGTATTCATTTATTAAGTCATGTAACCAATCTATTTAGGTCCAAGAAAGTAAAGTTTTGGCTTGCAAAGGTGTATACCCCTACATGGCAAATGCTATTATGGTGTACTATTCTCCAAAACCTCAATAAGCAGCCGAAATAGGTATACAGAATGACAAGTGTCTATGCTCTTAAGTAGTTGAATCTTGAATAGTCAAGTGCAGCCTTTGACTCTGACATAGTGATGAAACTGACGTTGTTTTTCCAGTAAGCTTTTCATGTTTTTGAAGCAGCTGCCAAAACTGGTATGTGAAAAGACAGATGTCTATTGTGATAAGCAGTTGAAATAATGAGGCAAACCCTTTGGCTTTGATACCAAAAGAAAATTGAAGCTAGATCTCCAGTAATAGTGTCCCTTATACTGAAGAGGTGTAAAGAAAACTTTGGATAAGTGTAATATGAACAAACCATTGGTATACCAAGTATCTGACCCCTGAAATTTGGCACCAGCTTAGTCTGACGTCAAAACATCAATGGTCTTAGGAAAGAAATAGAGGAACATCTCACAGTTTTGAAATCCTACAACAATAGTTGTCTGCCATCAACGAGTTAACTCCGAGCTTGGAGATGGTCAAAACCAATAACAAAAAGCAACAAATGATGGCTGCATGAGAAGAGCTGTTGCATGTTGCACCTTCCCAGGCAAGGAACATACAAAACACACTCTCAAAACATGAATACAAGCTGAAGATTCGGTATTATGAACCAGTCATCTCAAAAGACATCGTCATTATTCACAATGTGGCAAAGATTGCAATCACCTTAAACTCTACTCAAATTTGGAATGCCCACTACCTTAAACTCTGATTAAGTTGGGAACACTCGCTTATTATCTGCGGTCAATGTTGGACCAATTTTGTCACTTGGCCTGCTAAGAAAGAAACTCTATTTTACAGCCTTAACCTAACTTATCTAATTAGATCTTGCCTATAAATATACATTTGTACACACGCACACACACAAAAACCACTACTGTGTATTGGTCAGCTGCTAGGCAGAGTCGTAACAATTTTGTGCACCCTACTTTTATGCCCAATGCAATTTAATGCTAATATAAGAACTGGAAATAAAATAAATAAATAAACAAGTGAAAATTTTGGTGTTTGTAAATGCAAGCTTTCTTGTGTACCTCAATTGATCATAACAAGTATATCCCTCACAAGACAGGATTAAACTGATTAGAGAAACAAAACTCTTCTCCAACATTGCAGAAGGGGGTGGAGACATGCAGCACAGCATATTCCACAATAAAGAGATAAGAGCTTGGTTAGTTGCTGTGTTTGTAGGTTCCATTATTTCTAACATTTTGCCAATATTTTCTAGCATTGCTCAGTGAAAAGCTTTACCAGAAATGGAATATGTGATAACTGATAGGTAACCATATATATGCACAATATATAACAAATGAAAGGATTTTGAAGCAATTATGCTTCAGTATCAACTAGTGGACAACTAACAGCTGTAAATCCATGCCAATGAAATTGAACAATCCTATTATGTTGATCCAAATTCTTGAAATGAACTTCTCTTTTGCATTGATTTCCTCAATAATAATAAATTAATGTGTACTGTTGCAATCTAACCAACTCCAATCCTTGGTTAGAATTTAATTTCTATGGATGATAATGGAACAGAAATCTTGCTTGTACTTTTGGGTTTAGGGCTTTGTGCTGATTCTACAACAATATTCAAGACTATGGTGCATATGCACATTTAAAAGGGGAGAGAAGAGGCAGCATTGTAAACAATGAATACTACCAAAGAATTAATGAAAAGTTTCAACTATATTGAAGAATAAAAACTAGGTACTAGGAAGCTGAGAAAAATGGGACTAATAGAAACGAATATGGATAGGTTTGGGAAATATCCGACATTTGGAGATTACTTCTACAGGAAACAACAACGAAGAGGTAGGAAACCACATCAGAGACAATGGGAAACTTTGGGAACATTTTTGGGGTTTGTGTCGATTCTTCAACAATATCCAAGACTATGGTGCATATGCCACATTTGAAATGGGAGAGAAGAGGCGGCCGTGTAAATAATGAATGATACTGAAGAATTAGAGAAAAGTTTCAACTATGTTACATGAAGAATAAAGATTAGGTACTTGGAAACTGAGAACACAGGAGTAATAGAAGCAAAGATGGATAGGTTCAGGAAATATCAGAAACTTGGAGCATACTTCTGAAGAATTAGAGAAAAGTTTCAACTATTTTACACAGAATGAAAAAGGGTACTTGGATACTACTGAAAACTCAGAGAGAAGTTTCGACTATTTTACACAGAATGAAAAGGGTACTTGGAAACTGAGGATACGGGAGTATTACAAATAGAGATGACTACGTTCGAGATATGTCAGAAATTTGGAATATATTTTTGTCGGAAAAGGCATGGAAGACGGAAATAGTAAGAAACCGCATTGGAGACCATGGTAAACAACACTGGAAGCTTGAGCAGAAAGAGAATAAAATCAAAATGCCATAGCTTTAGCCATCTGTCCCCTGAAAACATCATTAGAAATGCTGTCTGTGCCCCCAAAAACATTTACGACTTGGCCAGAAATGCTGGAAATGTTTTTGGAGTATCTGTGCACCTGTGACAAAGTTTCCAGAAATTTTTAATATCTGGCATCGACATAGTTTCAAAAAGTTTTCCATTAAAAAGAACTCCATTTTCTCAAGGCATGCAGATGAACTGTGGGCTTTAAATAATTTCTGGATACCTGGGTGCATCCACCAAGCACCACAAGTTTTTAAGGACGATTTGGAAATTTGATCTCAACACCAAGCATTGCAGGACCTCTCATTCGTGTGCCGGATGGAGCAAAACACCCAAGCTAGGGTAGAACATATCCGCCTAGTAAGTGCAAATATGCATTTGAGTCTTGATTCTTATCAGCGCAATATATGAGAACAATGTGTTAAGCAAGCCTAACAGGATTCCAAAAGTTATTATCTGGAATCCTGTGTTTCATATTTTAATAGCAAAAACTACAAAATACAGGATTCCAGAAAAAAACTCTTTACAAAAGCCTACAAGGATTTCCCAAAAACCAAACAGCTGGTAAAGATTTTGAATCTTTGATAGCTTTCCTGAATCAGATCATGCAACTACAGCAACTCAGAATAACTTTAGTAGCTCTGAAGGTCCTATGTCCAAGCGTATTCAGATGACCAATGCCTTTGGAGAGAGTTAGTCCATTGCTTATATGTGAATTATACTCAAAAAATGCATATACTATGAGGTTAGCAAGTGATATATTGATTCCAACCAGAATTATTGACCCAATACCTGGGTAGCACTACCTATTAGAGAATCAAAACAACTAATGCACTTATCAGCTTAAACACCCAAAGATTAATGAAAGGAAGTAGGGTCACACTTGTGTTGTTCATAATGACATCTGAGTTGTGCCATCCACATGGGCTGTTTACCTATGTCTCAATAAGAGCTTGAACTCATGTCCCAGTCACAAGGACCAATCTCACCCACAGGAATCTCTTAGCTAAGTCTAGGCCTCACCTATAAGAGACTTGGACACGTCTGAATCTACCGCACAAAGAGCCTTTTGGCGTAGAGCTCACATTACTAACTCTTTAGTCCGGGTATGAACAAACAAGAAAATCTTACCTCACCACTTATTCATATATATGATCAAATGTATGTTAAAAATTTATAACCCGGACAAAAACTAGAAACCACTTAAGTTAGAATAAAGAAAGTGCAAGAACATTTAATGCTAGAAAAGACAATGATCAAATTTGTATGTTAATGTTTTCAAATCCACACAACAAATAGAAAGCACTTTCAGTTCAAACAAAAAAACAAGTGTAAGACTCAGTCATGTCATGAAAACATATTATTTTAAGGCTGAAGGATATAAAATTTCACAGATAGGATAGCTTGCAACATTGCCATAAGCAGTAAATACAAACCTCGCATGAAGCATTGTCCCTGCTGCTCCTATTTGGGTTGCCATCACCTATTATAAGAAATCAAGATTGGGGTATAATATAAACAGAAAACTAATCTTGTATAAGAAACGAGAACAATTTCAAAAAGGTGATCTAAATTTTACCAGTATGTGATCATCATAACTGCAAAGAACGAAATCAGTTTTTATTCCCTGCACAAAAAAGGTTAAACTGGGATGAATATTATTCTAAAATAACTCAAACGGTTTCCCAGAATCAATTCAATACAACTAGCATTCTAACTGGAAAAATATCAAATGAAAAATTCACTGTAAGACCTCTCATTTCCAAGACTACATAATAAGGTTGTTGTTCATTTAAGGCAAATTCTGAATCTTCGAAATCAATATTGAGATAAACCGCAAAAATAGAATTGGATAGTGAGCTAGTGAGCTTCAGCCTTTAGGAGAACAATTTCAAGTATATGAAACTTTGTCAGAGAATTACCCTTAGATATAAGAAATTGACTCTTAACAGGTACATCTTTTCAATTTCTATCCAATTTCTTCCATTACGAAAAACCTCTTTAGACGTCTTACAGCCCTCAACTGGAAAAACGATAACAAAACTTTGGAAGAAAACAAAATTATTGTGGAATGTGTCCGGTAACAAATAAGGACATATTAAAGGAAGAGGGCTGAAGATAAAAAAGCAGTGTTACGCAGGGACGCGTCCCCAAGATTTTGGTGACGTCCTGGACGTCCCAAATGTTTCAGGGACATGGGGACTTGGAGGGGACGTCCCCAATTTTTTTTAAATCTTTCAAAAATTTTCTGATGTTTTTACTTTTAAAAAGATGTTATTTTGACCAAGAACATCAAATTATAATCTTGAAAGTACCTAAAATACATTAAATACAGTTCAAATCCCTAAACGTCATTGAAAAAAAGTTAAAATATTGAAATATTAATTTTTATGTATTATTTTAAAAGCCGTCCCCCTGCCGTCCCCAAAATTTGGGATTTTTTTTGCCATCCCGGAAACCCCGTCCTTCCATACCCCCGTCCCCAAGACTTAGGTAACTATGTAAAAAAGAATGGCAATATATTTAGCCAAATTAAAAATGGCATATTGTATCTTGTAAACAAATAGAAATAACTGAAGATCTGAATGTATCCCACAGCCAGATGCAGCATTTAATGTTTATTAATTTTAAATATGCCATAGTATTTGAACTTTGCATTTAAGATAGGACAAAATAGTAAATACTCGATATCAAAGGCAATTATCAAGAAATAAACAAGTACTCATATGCCCCAATAGAAAGAATCTTGAACAAAGATCAAAGTCTTGTTTTAATCCATACGACCCATTGTGATTGAACATAGAATGAATCTTCATATAAAAGTATAAACAAGGAGAAGAATGACGACACTTTTTCAAACAGGACATTATTTTCATCCAGGACTATGTGCAAATAATTGATGACAGTACACAGCTAGTCAATGAAGATTTACAACCTGGATGGCACGTAGGAACTGTAAAGGTTTATGCTGATTTTGTTGAGTTCACCACAAAAGCAGGCCAACCATTTTTTTAATACATTTATATAGTTTATATATTTTTGTATAGTATTATGATTAAGCAGTACTAACTCCGAAAAAAGTTTTAGGTACTTCAGCATTAACCATGTACATTGCATGCCAGTACGCTTCCATTTGAATGATCTTGGTCATTTCAGGAAAATAACATAATTTTAACCTCAGTTTTTCAATGTATGCTTCAACGTGTGCCCAAAGGGAGCAGAAGCAGGCAAAGGTTGCTATGATATTATCATTTCACAAGCTGAAGGACTGCAGAAGGACACCACAATGACTTTGAGTTTGGAATTTTAATGTAGTGTTCTTCAAATTCCATCTTAAATTTGAGAAAAGACAAAATTGTGCAATTGACCCATAATTGGACCTTTATAATTGGATTTGAAGGTGCGATAGCAATAGTCTGAACAAAAAGGATCTGAAGAGAACTACATTGACATGGAGAGGTGGAATAAAAAGGTTTTAGACAACCCTGTTTACTCCAAAAACAGTCTTATGATTTATGTTGCTTATATGCAAACGCAATCAATAACTGTGTATCAAATGAGAAATTTGATATGGAGAGAGGCAAAAAACATAGGCATAGGTGTGGAAGGCACTTGGCCATTTTCCAATCTTCTCCGAGTTTCGCCAACCTTCCATTGTGACCGTGTGCCTCTCTAAACATCAGATTACTGCTGAAAATCCGTCATTGCTCTCACTGCAGCGACTCTTAATGGCTTAGTGTGTCAATACCACCCAATCTTGTCCACCCACGGTAGCAGTTCTCAGACTGAAGAGCATACATCCAGGGGCAGCTTCACCTACAACTAATTCTTTGACAAAAAGGTTTCTTTAAAAGAAATACTAGCTCCAAGATCCAATGTGGATTGTCATTTAAAGATTAAACCTCAGTCTATCTCCCATTCTAGCATTTCAGGATAAGCATTATCAAATGTATCTCAAGATGGTCAATCGGGATTGACAGTACCAGCACAGGTTTAACAGGGGAAGGCATACAACCGGCCTAGGATTAATACGTGAGAAGGCAATCATGTACGAAACATGATCAAGTAAAGAATGTTGTTGGAGAAACCCTTACAAGAGCCAATTGTGTGCGGGTTGCAACTAGCTGCATATTGCAAACAGATTTTTAGGAATCATGTGACCTCTGAATAGGTTGAATGATTCCTACATGTTGAAAACATAGATCAATGTATGAGGTGGTTGACTCCAATGAGATCATACCAGTGTGGTTGAACAAAGCTATACAAATAGAATAATCTTGGATGTCAGTTGGAGCCCAAACAGAAGGTGGCATTCTTAGGTAAGGGATCATGTAATGTTGAATGAGATAACTTGTAGTAGTTTCTCAAGCCAAATGGTCTCAGAAAGTATTAGATTTTGTACAGGAACAAACCAAGGAAGGAAAGCTCAGTAAACCCAGGGGACACTGCCCACAAAATCCCTTGTAATATGAACCGTGAATCAATATAATGTAAAGGGACTGTGATATTCTGGTTGTCAATGTTCATTAATACACCAATTGTTCTAAAGCATGCATATAATAGCATTAAGCTTGATAAACTTGAACATTGACCCCTTTAAGTAACACCTGAACACCTTCCCAATGTGGAGAGAGGCAGAAAAACAAAATACTGAGCAAGCTAGATCTTGATCAAGACTAATGTTGAAATATGCTTTCACATGGAATTTGGCATCTTTCCCACAAAGTAAAAATCTTTCAAACAAGATAAACTTGGTCTAGGATCGAATCAAAAACAATCAAGACATTTAACAGGATGAATAGGCAATGCAAATAAGCCCCACTAAGAACTGATTTTTGTTTGCTTTGTGCACATATAAAGCCTTACAAGCCCTTTCATATTGTATAATAATTGATATTTGAGTCTGCTTGCATCAACTCATCTTTGCAATAGATCCATGATATGCATGTTGCATGTCGCCTATTTTGCAATGCAAAAGGAGAGCAACACCATATTTAAGGTCAATACTCTTAATTTATAGGCTCTTTTAATGATACAGTGTTTTCTCCACCAACAGATTACATTCATTGCAACAGCAAATTACAGTGCCATTCAATGAATAATTTTTTCAAACTTTTTAAGCTGGAATATTTTTTTACTTTAAAAAAATAAAGTATATAGAAAAGAATACTATTGAAATAGCTTGGGGGAGATTCAATGATCAGCCTGACCTTGATATCAGTTGTTAGTTGCTTGTGAGGAACTGGAAACTTAGCATCACCCATGTTCGTTCCTTTCCACAACCTGTGCCCAAAGAAATATGCGAGGGTGCAGAACGTTAGCATTGTGCGTTGCCATTGCTACTTGCCAATTCAAAAGACAATGGGACAAGATTTGGAATTCTTGGTGTACAACACAGTAACCATGTTTGTTAAGAATGAAAAAAGAGAACGTAATAAATAAAAAAGTAAAATACTAAAATACTTTCTTGCAAAAAAAAACTTTAAAAAAAATCTTATAGCATGATGTTCAAGTAAATATACCAAAACATGTAGTTTATAAACATATTCATTAAGAATTTTCAATTTAGGGAAATAAACCTTAAAATCTTAAGTTGATAAAGGTTAGAGAGAGAGTGGATCAACATTGTCCCACTCTCTCCACAAAATGGGTGTTTTATACATAAAACCAAGTAAAAAAAAAACTGCATATTTTTTGTTTTTGATTTGGAGAAGCTTCTCTACTGTTGTGTACAATACTGGATCAGATATCTCAAATATAACCATCTGCCATGACATATCAATCTCGAGGTTCCTATCTTGGATTTGTCACACAGTTTTGCCCATTGAAGTGTTCCACATTGATTAACAAATCCATTACCTTCTCCACAAAATTTCCACTGATAGGTGATAGGTAGCCTCAATCTATCTACACCATAGCATCGGGCTCGAAAACATATTTCCAGGTTAAAAAAAACTCCACCATGATATTGTGATTTTTCAACTGCCTTCTCTAAGCGAAGAAAAACTTCCTTGTGACAGTCAAATCAACATTGATTTTAGGTCGGTCATTTTTTGACATATTCACTCCCCTCCCCATCCCCGTCCCCCTCTGCATCCCCATGTCTATCAATGTAGGGTAAACCTCTTGGCATAATTAAGCCTTACGGAAACCCCTCTATTAGAAATACTGATACAATTAAATTCAAGAAACATTTGAGCAAGACAAAAATAGCAATAAAGCAAGACAAATATTTGTAATGCTAAAATCAGGAGTGATGGAATATTTTGACTTTTGTACTTTGGTCTGGGTGGCATGGTTTGGTTCTGTTGCCCATTTTGATGAACTATATTAAAGCCCCAGCGGATGTGTTCGCGAATTGGCAATATAGCTTAATAAAGTCTACGAAAAAAACATTTTTTTTAATTAGTTAATGATCAGCTGCCACTGGCTCATTAAGCTTTTTCTTTTAGATTGAATTGCTTGCATCCATCGTCTTTTTTGTTTTATCAACAGAAAATTGATAAATCAATAGAATATAATGTACCACAAGAGAGCCGAGGGTTCCAACTGCCCACAAAAATACGAATGTAACCAACAATTCCAGGGTTTGTGGGAGAAGTTTGCAGTGACAGGCTAGTTTGCTTAAAGCTAACACTATAGAAGTATATTCCGATTAATACTCCATTTAACTTATCCTAATGCAATGTTGACCCTATACAATCTTCATGTTTAATATTTAACCAATATCACTATAAAAAAGAACCCTTCAATTAAGAGTTACAATGCATCGTGAATAGAGAACCTTCCTACAAAATGTATGATTTGCTCCAGCGTATAATCTAATTGAATTCCATTTTCAAATTCTATCCACATTTTTAAGAGTATGATCCTAATTCCCATTCAAAAATAAACAATGTGAACACTGTAAAGAAGAAATAATAAATTAGAAAGGGTATCTTCTTAAGGTATTATAAACAAAAATGATATTGTTCCCAGGCTCAGATATTAGGGTAACTCCTCAGTGGAAACCAATTTTATCCGTGCTTGTAGTAAATCCCATATGACATCCAGCTAGGGTCAAGACCCGCTGTATTTATATTTTAAACTTTATGCTTGGACTACACAAAAGTATTTCTATTAGGCTTAAAATATATCAAATTGCCCTCAATAACCACATTAATCAACACCTAGTTGATCACTAAGCTTTAGTTTCACAATAATATGAGCTTAAGAATTTTATACATTAAATAAAACTCTGATATTTCGTCAAAACATCAAACCCTCAAAAATATTGTAAGACTTTCAACATAGTTCTAAGATAGCATTTTGTGCAAAAGAGCTTTCAGACTTTCTAGGAATGAACTTCAAAAATTATGCATACACTCAAAGAAAGATGGTTGCCCTATATTGATATGCATAACATGTATTGGCTTGCAACCTAAAATTTTCCAAGAGAAACTGTCCTTTCCACAAACTTGATAAAATCCCAGCTGCTCACTACACAAACTTTCACACTGCAAAACGTATTTTATAATACTAGGATAGTAATATTTATCAGTCAAATTAGCATTTCAAAGTAGTAGAATTACACAGCTTTGAAACAAATGTTAATGGAGGAGAGCTCAACTCAGGAGTTGGTTCATACCTAATAACCCCACCAACATGGCACGATATAGCTTGGAAATGGGGTGGTCATTTGAACGACTTCGTATTATCTTTATTTTTACAAAATATTTTTTGAAGTGATTCCCTACAAAATACAATATTACGTACAAATTATTTTTTGGTCAACAAATGCAAGGATTTAAAACATATATGATATGGCCTTTGAACATGATAATTGTTTTCATCTAAAATTGAAAGTACATACACAAACTTTAATTTTTAAGTAATTAGTCCCTATCATAAGTTGCAGTGTATAATCAATTTCAAATAATCATTATCAATTGAATCAGTAGAGCCAATAGGATTGGATTAGTTTTAAAATAAGTTGATTGTTTCTAAAGATTTTATATGTTATCGCTTCCGGCTCCTTATAATTCCTAATTAGCATAAAACTTCCACATCTGCTGAGGAGATGAATGGTCCTAAAACAGGTTATGGAAGAAAATTTCAGGCTTCAGTTCAGAATATATGAGCAGAAGCTGGGATTTGATAGAGTTGACACAGTTCATGCAACTACTACTGCTCAAAAGGAGCAATAAATCCTCTTCTTTTCATCACTCTGCACACAGGGCAAAAATGTTGCATAGTCATCGGAGTAGACCCAGAATGTTGGAAATGTCTTGTGCATTTTCCATGAGTTTCACTCTTTTAGACTGTACACCTTGGCACGGCCTGCGGGGTTTGGGGCATCACCCTCGTTGGGGAGTATGGGGGGCTTGCCCCCAAGAAAAATATTTGGGGTCCCCTTTATTGGATTTTGGGCTAGTATAGGTAATTTCAACCTATGTTATTATCCATGGTTAAATAACTCGTGTGAACCGTTATGGGTTGTATTCTTGGCCCATGGTTTTGGTACCCATTGTATTGTAATACCGCTAATGATGGTTACCTACTGATGTGCTTACATATAGCTGGACATGCGGTAAGATGGAGCAGAACTGAGGAAGTACATTAACGTATAGTAAAACAGTTGAGTTAATACAATAAGGAGATAAATTATTGTGCGAGGTGTTTTCCCAAAAGGGTTTCCCAGGATATATCGTGTACTGTGTTATTTTGTGTATGTCATTTCTCTATTTTTTATTTATCTAAAAGATTTTTTGAAGTATTGCTTCTCTCATTTTGTTTATCAGATCAAATTCTCTTCACAAAAAAGAGCCGTATAATGAGCTGCCACGCTCTCTTTCTCCTCCTTGAGAGAAGAATACAAGAATAGATGCTAGGTTTCAGTGATGTTCTAATTATAAATTTTTGGAGAACTTATATGCCCACAAAAGAAATACTGGCAGGAGTCTTGAAGATTCAAGTAGAGGAGAAAGCATAGGCATATGAGTTAGCAAAAGAAATAACTTCTAGGATAGTTTATCAATTGAAGAGTGGAGAGAACTAAAGATTTGATAGAGACTTCATTGCTTTGACTGAACAACAAGATACGTGTAATGTCCCTTTTGGGGCTGAAAACAGAGAAAAGGGGTTTACCGGCTATCCACAATAGATTTGATTTGAAAACACCCTCAAGCACACACACAACAATTTGAAAATAGCTGAGAATATCTTAGAATGACAGACTGATACAAAATCTGCAGTCTCCTACGGCAGCGAACTGCCTATGAGATTCGAATCCACTTTTCATTATACAAATCAATATAGAATGCCACGACAATATTTATACATCACAAATACATCAAAAGATTGAAGAAATGTCTGATCATCACAACTGGAATTAAATATTTATAACAGCAGCAGTCCAGCCAAACCAAAGGGCTAGGAAAAATAGCAAATCCTCACCAAAATTCTTCAAAGTTCAGATTATGGCCTTATAAATTATGCCGAACAAGAATATCAAACCAAATTGGTTAAATCAGCCCTACAACATACCAAACCGTCCATCCATGCAAGTCGCTTAGGATAAGAAGGGGGAAAACCAGCAATAAATCACCTTGAAGTACTTTGGAAACCCCCGTATGGGATTCCCCTCAAGCTTGTGGAGTGTTCGTTCCTTAATCTTCCAACAATGGAGGTTTTCGTCCCCAAAGTTGAGCTACACTAAAGGTTTCGTCTTTAGTGGAGAGTAGGGCACATTGTGCACAAACCCAAGATATCAATTCTTAAATTAAAAATGCATAACCCTTCAAATGAAACTTCACGTCCTTATATATCATCAAGTGGCGCCAACATCAAAATAGAAGCCCAATGCATAGGCCGACCTTCAAGTAATTCTATTTCTTCATTAACCTCTATGTAGGCTCTCCAAACAAGGCCGACCCATAAGGATTAAAAGTCTTTGAACCAAATAAGAGGCCCCCATGCCCAACTCACCATTAAAAGTATTTAAAAATACTTTTACGCCATTACATCAAGTAGAATTCATCATCCATTGAGCCAATATTAACTCAAACAAAGACATAATGGGAACTAGAAGAAATATGAATGCAATTCTCATTGTGTCCCATTTAGGGGACATTATAATACAGCGAGATCAACAACTGAGACAGTAGTTCAAGTGGTCCAACCAACAAGAGTTAATCCCAAAAAGTCCACATCAGTTCTAACTTCTCAACAAAGAAGTTGCCCATGTTGCTTTTTGCAACGCTGACAGATATTGGAGACAAAACAGCAAATGCAATCTCAAGTTTAGAGCTTGAAATCACAATTAAAAAAGAAAGCAAATCTATGATCAAAGAGGTCAAAAGAGCAGAGGCATCCGAGCTTGATGATAAGTATAGTAATGAACACTTAAATGCAGTTAAAAGTTTGAGTGTGCAAGGATTTTATATGAACATAGAAACAGATTCGATGTATGTGGCAAATATTATCATTCCTTTGGTCAAAATTACCAGTTTTATTTTAGACAGTGGAAATTAGCAAGCAAATACCTGCTATCATTCTTTACCATGTTTATCTAGGAGTATGTGAAGTATCATTTTGGTATCAAGCAAACACAGTTTCCGACTTGATATTAAATGGCCTCCAAATATAGAGATAAGGCAAAGAAAAAGTATTCTTACAGAATATCTCAGGAAATGGAAAGATCTACCTAAAGAACATGCCACTTGGGATGGGCCTAACATATTCCAACATCCTTCATTGTTTACATCGATTGGAGATCAACCAATTCAAGTGGGGCGGATTTGTAATGAGCCCAATACATTTCATTAAAAGGAATTTCCATGTACGAAATGGTGAATGCGAACAGAGAATTAAGTTGATTGTAGGAAAATAGAATAAAGCAAATATAGTCATGCAAAGGCTAAAGGTTGTTTCGAGAGAACAAAGCTACATGAAAGCTAAAGATTGCTTTGGGAGGAAAAAGGAAGGAAGATGCATTTTTGGAGGAAGACTATCTTTATGGATGTGTCTAACATAGGAGAGCACTGACTTAACTATCTAAGTATAGCAAGCCTTATAGGTATAGGAATATTTTTCTTTATGCAAAATTACGTGATTTTGCCAAACAAGCACTTACTACATTGAAGATTGGTTCGTTTTCACTATTGGGAGTGGTCTCACCTCAGAGCTATTGCCTGTTCCATGTAGTGTTTGTACTAGAACCGAATTTTATTGATTGTTATATATGGAGTCAATCAGTTTTTTATTTCTTCCCAATAATGGGTATTGACAGTTGAAATGTGGGAAAAGGTGTTACTTGGTTCACCCATCCTCCAGGGTTCATCAAGCTCAATTTCAGTGGTGTTGCAAAGGGTAATCTGGATCCAGCTGGGGGTGGGTGGGTGTTCAGAGATGAGAATGGGCAACCTCTTTCAATATTTTTTATGGACCTAGGTAGAAATTCAAATAATTAGGCAAAAGGTATTGCAATGCTTAAAGGATTTCAATCAGCTGTAATCCAAGGCTGGAAAATGATCATGATAGAAGGTGGTCCACAGATTCTAATCAACACAATGAAGAATGGTAAGAACTTGTCATGGAGACTGAAAGCAATAATTTATGAAGCTCAGTGAAAGCAACAATATGGAATTAGGTGACATTCTTTCTGTGTCAAAGAGGTGCTCTATGTAAATTAAAATCCTTTAGGCGATTAAGGATGGGTGTTGTTTGCCCTCTGCCTCAAACATATGCTCCCGCTCAAGACCACAGATAAATTTGTTGACTAAAATAAATGTATGTATGTATGTATGTGTGCATGTGCGTGTGTGCGTGTTTACATGTGTGTGCGTGTGTGTGTGCGCACGTGTGTGTCTATGTGCGTGTGTGTGTGTTTATGTATGTATGTATGTACGTACGTACATGATCTTGATTTGTTGAATATGGGTGTGACCTCATGGCATTTAAAGCAATATAATGAGCTATGCACCCACTACAATATTGTCAGATCCAGTAATTGAGGAACAATTGCAATCCTACGAACTTTATAATTTGTTGTTATTTGGGTAATGAGAGGGAGGGGTTGTTATGTGTCTCCGAGAATTTTTAGGCATCATGCACTCACATCACGGGTCTCTGCTCAGCTGAGGACAAAAATTTAGTTGGAAAGAAGTAGAAGGTTGATGAACAATCAAAGAATCGGTTGAAGGTGCACTATGAATCTACACAACATAGCTAACTGGAGGATCACCATTCTCTCACTTATTAAATAGCATGATAAGATGGACATGTACATGTCTTGCATTTTTTGCACCCTTTGCATTCAATTTACTAATATGGTGAGATGATTTTGGATGATTATGAAATATCCCTTGTGCGATACCACTTAAGAATGCACAAAATATTGAAAATTTGCAGCCAAATAAATTACTGATTTTTGCAGATTTTTAACAGCTAGGGCAGCAAACTGAAGAAAATTAATATCTCCCAAAATACCCACTCAAATCACTTGAAATTATTAGGAGAGCTTGTTAATATTATAAAAAACATAAGACAACTATTTTTGGAATTTTTGGAATAATATCATGCAGCCAGAAAATTAGAGAAAGCCCTAAACAGAGGTAAAACTTCAAAAATTCGTAACTTCTCCAATAAGCAATATAAAATTATGAAATTCTGGAAATAACATATACTAATATGGAGAATGAAACCCCAACCTTCAGATCTGAAAATGGCAACCCGGAAACCCTCCAAATAAGGGCTGCAATCTCTAAAACAAGTTGCCCCCTTTGGTAGATGGTCAAAACCCTTTGGAAATCCTCTAAAAATGATGCCAAACCCTGTTCTTATCGCTGCCGTAAATCTAATCTGAAAACCCTTTCATCTTCTCCACAAAATGTCTCCAAAACCTTCAAAACCCTTCCTCTGAAACCTCTGAAAATATCTCTGTAAATCAGCCCTGAAAACAACTCCAAAATGACAAACTAGGGTGGATATCTCACTACCAAAGAATGTCTTGCTAGCTAGGGATGGATCTCTCACCACCGAAGCTAGGGTTCTTGTGGGATTTCACTCCACAAATTGTAAATTTGCAAGCAGCAATTGCACATGAAGAAAAATAATTATGTATGCAAGAATGAATCTTCACTTTTTCCTCCCAACTCCTTATATAATTTTCCCCAAGGCAAAAGAGCCCCAAATATCCCAAGTCGCATTTTTCCTTAGGAAGAACCAATAAAATAAAAGTAACTTAAGTTATTTTTTCCCTTTTAAGTTGACATAGTCCATATGTGACCCGCAACGCAAAATTAAAACATTAAGTGTCATGTGGCCCCTTCCTAATGATAAAACATAATATCTAGTCCCTCCAAAACAATTTACGCCCATGTCAACGAAGAATTAAAACAAAACAGACTAGATATTCATACCCAATAGCTCCCAGCGTCCATAGCCCCTTGGGTATGACCAAGGCTTGGACTCGAATTGGCCCTTAGGCCTTAGGCGTAGGAAAGGGGACATTACATGTTAACTTTGAATCTATGTTGATATGGTTTTGTGTGATTATCTTTAAATCTATGCTGAGTTGGTTTTCTTCTTGTTTGGGTAGTGGGCTCGAGTATGATTCTGCATTCAAAACCAGAAAATCAATCCATATTCTTGTTCAGTTTCTATTCATGTCACCTCTCACTCTCTCAATGGTAATCTGACAGTTCTGCTTTGTGGAAGTCTCTGTATTTTTATGGAAGATGGGCATCATGTTTTTCCCTATCCACTCTATAAGATATGGTAACAGAATTTGTACTATAGGTCGTGCTTTTCTTCTTCAAGACAAGGATATTGATACCTCACCTTGCAGGCTTGAAAATGGGTATGGTATATATCCAATACGGATACAGTACAGGAGTGCCTGTGGATGTCTAAATACACCCTGGACAATCCAGATACAACCAGATGCATATCTGGACCATCATGAGCGTATCCGGAGCAAAAAAAACATCTTTTGTTTTTCTTTTATCAACATTAGAACATAAAGTGACCCAAAAAAACACAATGAAAACCCAAAATAGTCAAAAAGACAACACAAAACATAAAAATCAAAACACTTAAGCTCTCATTCCTCTCATTGCATACTTACCTCTCTTTGTTCATTTAGGTTTGATACTTCATCGAGCAACATTGTTATCATCTTAGTACAAGTGCCCACTCATTGCCAAGGTGATTAAGGAGCTTGAAAGGAGGAAGATTCTTGGATTGAAGGTAAGGTTTTAACTTTTTAATTTTATTTTTTTTGTTTTCAAATCTTCACACACTTTCTTCACTCTTGTTTTCATTTTAAAACATTGTCATTTATTTAACAAGTTGTCAACTACATACATGCTATACCTGACAATTTGTTGATTTCTTTCCTTATGGTGTTAGTTTTTAAAAGTTGCAAATACAGCTAAAAAGACTACAATGACAAAAATTTCTACCTCGGTGGACCAACCCTAATTCAAAATTGATCCACATTGCTACAACGGCTTCCAAACGACGGGAGTTTTTCTTTGGCAATGTCATGATTCGATTGCGAATTAAAAAGCTTATACAATCAGGTTAAAGACGACTTGTGTGCAATACCTAATCAAGGCATCAGAACTTGCAAAGGGAGGAATGGTGTATGGGTGCCAACATCAAAAAATATGGAGTACATCAAGGAGTAGGAAGAAACAAATGCAGCTCATGCCTTGAAATTGGATCATCCTTGGGAAAAGAAATGATCGTCATCAAAGAAGCCACTAGTTGCACCATCTCATAGTGGTTCCCAAATTGTGGTAATGAGACATTCATTTATGGCCACGCAAGACGAGGATTGAAAGAGGTCAAGTCCTAGAACATTGGAAAGGTCCTTTCAAAATGAGAACAAGGAAATGACGAATGAGCAGATCACGCAATGTGTGTTCACAAATATTTTGTCCTTCAATGTTTCCAGGTCACTATATTGGCAAGATATAGTGAGAGTGATCAACGAGGCCCCAAAAGGGTACAAAGGACCATGTTAGGAGAAGCTCTGCAACACCCCAAGGACGAAGAGAAAAAATATGTAGAAAAATTACAACTAATTAAGGATTCGTGGGCCAAAAAGGGGGGTGTCCATCATTTCCAATGGGTGGAAAGATACAGAAATCGGCCTTAATCAATGTGGTTGTAGTATAACCTAAAGGGGCAAGTCTTTGAAAGTAGTTGATTGTAAGAGGCATATGAAGGATGGTCAATTCATCACAAGTGTCGTCTTCAAAGCCATTGAGGTGGTGGGGCATCAAAATGTTCTCAAAGTCAAAGTAGACAGCTTGCAAATCCGTGGAAATGTTGGTGAAGGCGAGGTATGGACACATTTTTTAGACACCTTGTGTTGTCTACTTGCTCAACTTGATGCTACAAAAGTTGGGCAAAAAAAATGAGTGGATGAAGGGATCTAGATGTTTGTGATGAACCATCTCATGTCACAAACCATCTTCAAATGGTTCTCACATTTGAAGTTGCTAAAGGTAAGAAAAATGATCTGTCTTTTATTTTTGACATAAATTTTCTATTTTAATCTAGTGCTTGTAGCTTTAGAAGTTTTCAGCATTTTTAATTTTTAATTTTATTTTTTTTAAGTTGAGACTTGATTCACATCACACACAATCGTCTTGAGATGAATTGTGAAGGTGCAAGAGGCGCTTAGTACCATGGTCGTCAACAACCTTTATTCAGTATGTAGATAGTCCAACACTAAGCGGACCCAAAAAGAAAAGATGTTGTTTTTAGATGACAACTAGTGGGCTCATGTAGAATACTTGCTGAGTTTCGCCAAGCCATTTATGAGTATGATCTGCCTAACTAACATGGACCAGCCATGTTTGGGAGAGATACATGATGGATCAACTCAATGATTGAAAAGATAACCAGCATTATAAATAAACATTTTTCAAACAAGTACAATCACACAAAATTGATCAATGCACTAAAAACGTCCTGGCAAAAGAAATCAAGATTATCATGGAGGCATGTCTGTACAAGAAACAACTTTCATTGAAACAAAGGAATATTCTAGGGTTTGTCTTTGACATTTAGAGGGTTTATGGTTGGTTATGGATGGGCGTATTTCGTGGGCTTGGAAAGACAAGATATAGTTGAATTTTTTTCCAATGCTTTGTAAGCTAGTTACAGGCAGCTTGTGGTCTCGTCAACCCATCTGTCATCTTTCACATAAGTCTCAGTCTCCAGGATACCGACCAGGGATCAAAAGATGGGTTTCTACCAGGTTAGCGGGGAAAGATGGGAATCTGATTAGCGGGGAAAGGAGGGTTTCAGCAAGGAAAGGGAGTTGTTGCCTCGGGTTCCCGTGTCAAAATTGCATCTGTCAACTGCTACGCCCCTTTTGCTTGAGAACGGTCTCAAAATCTCAGAACTAATGAAATACTTGGAACATACCTTTACCATGTAAACTTCGATTGTAAGAATGTCGCGGATAGTCGCTGCTCCTAAAGCCCCTCGACTGCACAGAACGCAAAATTAATCTCTCAGATCATCACTGAACGGTCTCATTCACTCAGATTTGGTATGGGAAAGAATTATTTCGGAATAAACTTGCAGTGATCAAAATCGAACCCTTCTCAGCCCTTCCAAGTCTTGCAAAACTGTCATAAAGTGCAGTTCAAAAATCACCGGTGAAAATAAATTGAAGTTTTGAATTCACTTGACATCCAGTAAGGAAAACGAATATTATCACTGCAACTAGAGCTGTAAGGGATTCCTGGATAGGGAATTTCAGAGAAATTATGAACTATTTGTTTTTGTTTTTGTTTTTTTCCTGAAATTTTGAATTTGAAAAATGATATTTTTTATTTTTATTATTTCTTTAGTGATGTAAAAATTCAAGTACAAAAATTCTTATTAAATAAATGAAAGTGATGCAAATAGATATCATACAATAGGGGAGAGGACCCGGTTGTGGTGCACCCTATCTTTGCATAGTCACCGTACGCCACGTCACTGCCACCTGAGTGAGTAAAAACACCACCAGAATATGCAGCACCAAATTCTTGACCTCCAACATTGCTTTGCCACCTCACTGCCACCTCAGCGCCACGTGTACGAGCCGCATTTGGGGGGATGTCAAAAAAGTCGAGTTTTTTTACATGGGACCAGGTGTCGTCCATTTCGCCACACTAGTTGTTGTCCAGGCTACCACCATACATTGAATGCTCACCCACTAGCCGTTTAATGCGCACGGTTTGGTTTATGGAACCTGCAACCGCCAAATCACGCCATTGGGATTTCACGGGAAATGGAGACGAGAGCTCGTTTAGTCTAGTTTTTGGGCGTGTTCAGTTGCAGAGCTTGAGCGACCATTTCTTGGGATCTTGCAGATCGGTGGGTGCATTGCGTTTTCTCCACTCCTGACTGACTTCTTCCTCGGGCATTAGCTTAGCCTGCTACGAAGATGAGAAGAAAAGGCAGAGGTGAGAGGGTTCTCCACTCAAGGCAATGATCCTTAGTGTATTTAAACACTGCACTATTATGGAAAGTTTGTTGTTTGCCATTCAGCAAAAGAAATTTGTTTTTTCATTTGTTTTATTTTACAAAATCCAAGCGTAAAATTGTTGGTTTATTTGTCTTGTATATGGATGTGCCAACCGCTGGGTTTAGGCCATTTCCAAGGTGTTTGTGCTCGATGTTCGGGTTTCAATCCAAAAGAGTAACTTTTCAGTCCAAAAAATGTAACTGTTAATGAGTGTTATGTCTCGGGTTTATGAGTGCCAGTCTCGGGCTTATGAGTGCCAGTCTCGGGTTTATGAGTGCTCATGTGTTTTCAACTTGGGTTCCTAATTACTGTTAATGGGATTACTGTAACTTGGGTTGCTAGTTACTACTTACAAAAACAAAAAGTAAGCCTTCAGCTTCCATTATAGACATTCAGCTTCCACCGATACTTCATCTCAGAGTTTCAGAAAACTGAACTTTTACTACAACTTTAATGAAGATATCTAGAAATTATTTTTTTAGTGTTTATATAATTTGAAACAAGAGGAACTGAATAAATAGTATCTTGTTTAGTGTGAGTTAGAAACATATCAGTACCCAATGTTTTTAGTGTTTATATAGAAACAAGAGGAACTTTAATGAAGATATCTAGTAATTTATGCTTCACCTCTTAGTGTATCCAATTGTTTTCTTTTTTTATCAGTACCCAATTGTTTTTAAAAGTACTTAGCAGCATTACCTCATAATTGGACTTAACGTAATCTATTTTCTAATACCCAATTACCCCTTTAAGCAATTTATGGGTCTAATTATAGACATATTTTTATGGACAGAACCTATTTAGATAATACGAATAAATATTGCAAATTGTTGAGGGTTGGCATAAAAGCTCACCACCAGAGATAAGATCTCAGTTGCTGTATACAAATGTCTTTCTTTCTATGGAATTTTATTGCCCAAAATTGTTTTCTAGCTTAAAGTGTCTCCCTGGTTCCAGCATGGGCCAAATGCCTTTTTTGGCTTTCAAAGTTTGAAGATAACTTTCATCATTTTTGGCATTACCACTCTCTGTTACTGCCATTTACATTGTTTTCTATTGTAATTGCTCGCTTCTGTATTAGCATTCTCTCGATCTTGAGTCTAAATGTTTGAAGTGTCTTCCATGGTTCATGTATACATGTTGCTCCCACGGGTTGCATTGCTGTAACGCATTGCACCTGTTGTGGTGCACCCTATCTTTGCACAATCACTGCGCCACGTCATTGCCACCTGGTCGAGTAAAAACACCACCAAAATATGTAGCACTAAATTCTTGACCTCCTACATTCCTTTGCCACCTCGAACCTGTCACCTCAGCGCCACGTGTATGAGCCGCGTTTTGGGGGGATGTCAAAAAAAGACAGTTTTTTTGCTTAGGACCAGGTGTCGTCCATTCGCCGCGCCAGTTGTTGTTTGGGCTACCGCCATGCATTGAATGCTCACCCACCAGCCGTTAATGCACGCGGTTTGGTTTATGGACCCTACCACCGCCAAATCGCGCATTGGGATTTCACGAGAAATGGAGTTGGAGCTCATTCAGTGTTGTTTTTGGTGTGTTCAGTTGCAGAGCTCAAGCGACCATTTCTTGGGATCTTGCAGATCGGTGGGTGCGTGGGTTTTCTCCACTCCTGACCGACTTCTTCCTTGGCATTGGCTCGGCCTACTACGAAGATGAGAAGAAAAGGCAGAGGTGAGAGGGTTCTCACTCAGGCAATGATCCTTAGTGTTTTTAAACACTGCACTATTAAAATAGTGAGCATCATCATACTGATATATTAACATAAGTTTGATTGTATACATAGAACAATGGAAAGTATCTTAATTACTTATGCAAAATTTATATCAATATTCTGATTACACCGCCAAATAGTGTGTAAAATATAGTGCATCATCATATTGATATATTAACATAAGTTTAATTGTATACATAGAACGATGGAAAGTATTTTGATTACATACGCAAAATTAATATGAGTATTCTAATTAGACCGCCAAATAGGGTGTAAAATATAGAGCATCATCATACTGATATATTAACATAAGTTTAATTGTATACATGGACGGCTGGAAAGTATTCTGATTACATACGCAAAATTTATATTGCACTATATAACTTTAGAGACTACATAGGAAAACTTCGGTGAATACATCTAGCAAAATTGTATCACCAACAAAATTACTACCATCATCATATGGGGTAATAAGCATTGTTTACGGGCACATGTTCAATATCTTAGTTAGTATGAGTAATATTGCCCTCTTTCTATACTGCTTTTGGATTTTCTTTTCCTGCCAATACAATGTTTGATTGGCCAGTTGAAAAGGGATTTAGAATCCCTTTTGGCAGAGCATTTGGTTGCCCAACTGATAAAGGATCTGGTCCCCCTTCTGAAAAAGGATTTGGTTGTCCGCTTGAAAAGGGATTTGCACCTGTTGTTGACAAAGGAGTTGGTTGCCCTGTTGAAGCTTGCATCCATGGTGGCATTGCAAATGAACTACTAGGACTGCTTGAACTTGTACAAAGTAAATGAGGTGATACATACCAAGATGGAACTGTACAAGAGTTATTCATAAGTGATGGAGGTGTTCCAATTTGAGCATAACCTGGGATTTGAATATTTAACATATCTTGAAAAATCCTTCGATTTTCATGATCAGTTGGAGAACTTACACGCATCCTCTTTTCGTATTCCCTTAATTGATTTGCAAGTTCCCTCTCCCTCTTCTCTTGCTCTTTCCTTTGTTGCTTGTGTGCCTTCTCAATCTCTTTCTGTTGCTCCTTAGCCTGCTTCTCCCTTTCTCTTTCAAGCTTCTCCTGCAATTTTTTTTCTTTTACTGCAAGTCTAGCAACCTTTTTTTCTTGTGCCACTTCTTTTTTCCTTAACTTTAGTGTTGCTTGTTCCTCCTTTTTTCTTTCCGCATCAACCAATAGCTCCATGTACTTGGATGCAGTCAAAATATGTGAATGCCTACTCAGTCTAATAGAACCATCTGATTTGTTTATTATCTCCCTTGGAAGTTGTAGAAAATGGGAAAGTAACGTACCGCATCCATCTTGGTTTTCATTGTCTTCAGGGTGTTGAGGTTCATGTTGCATAACTTCTAAGTTAATTTCATTTTCTTGAGCATCCTCTTGAAATTCGACTTCGTCTTGTTCATCCTCATCTCCAACATCTACATAGTAATGAATTATTGCTTCTTGTTCTAGTCCTTCAGGAAAGGAAGGCAGATTTAAGCTTTGATCTTCTGTGCTGGATGGTAGCTTGTAATCCATGTTTTTCATGGCATCCTCTAACCATTGTGGCGGGTTAACTTGACTTGGCAAGGACAAATCATTGTTACTTACAAAATCTGAAGACCCCTCCTTATTGTTGATGATGTTACTTGGGTTTCCAAGAGCACCATTTAGCTCCACTCCATGTGTTGCAACGGCTTCCATATCATCTCTTGAGTCCACATTTTGCATGAATTGAGTTTCAGGTACCACCTCTTCACTGTTATTTAATTCAGGATTTATTTGTTGAGATAGGCTCAAAATGTTTGTGACAGCATCAACATATTCCTCACCTTGCATGTCAAATGTCTGGCTACATGCCATGTCATTTAGGAGAGCATCATAATTTAATGGCCAAATACTAGTTCTTTTGAAACCTGCAATTATGTTAGATGGTGTTTGTGCCTTTTTTAAGGCTCTACTTGCAAGCTCAACAATGTCACTCCTTTTCACATCTACACATTTGTTCTCTACCATCCATTTGGACCTCTCAGCTCTAAAATATGTCTTGAAAGGGCTGAACACACTCACATCAAGAGGTTCCAACTTATGACTAGTATGTGCTGGTAGTGTTATCAAATCAATGCCCAATTTGTTTGCCTCCTCCACAGTTTGTAATGCTACATGGCTGCCATGGCCATCAAATATCAATAGGTGTCTATTATTTGGAGAAACACCGCCTGGTACTGAACGTGCAAAATGACATAGCCAATTTAAAAACAATTCCTTTGTCATTCATGCATTTGGATGTGCAGCCATACATGCTCCAGGTTCACAATTTTTAATGTAATTATTTATCATTCTCTTTCCCTTGAACAAATAAAATCTTGGGATTGACAAACCTGCTGCATTGACACAACACAATATAGTGATCCACTCCCTGCTCTTTGGTATTACCTTTGGGACATTACGACTGCCCCTCTTTGCAATTACACGAACTCCACAATTTCTTCCAGCCTGCAAACCAGTCTCATCACAATTCCAGATTTTATGAGCGTCGTATGAATAGGTTCCATAGCATTTGGCCAAATTATCATAAATTTTAGTTACTATTGCAGGGCACAAGTTTAAAGCTTTATCCCTGTCAAGTCTCTCAGCGGTTCGGATTGCAAGGTCTAGATGACGTTTTCTGAATCCAGCCCACCATGATTTACCAGGAAACCCATCTCTGAAGGGGTTTTGTCTTGTTTCACAAATCTGAGCAACATTTGCCTTTAGCTGCATTAACTCCAAGCCATGACCCATATCAGCCATTTCTTTGCACCATTCAACAATTTCCTCTTCTTCTTCTTCAGTTAGAACTATTGGAGGACCCCTCCTCTTTGTGTGGGTGAGACCATTTAGCCAATAGTGTAATGATGTGGGTGGAATGGAATACTTCTTTGCTGCTGCTCTAACTGAGAACCCATTAAACTCAACATCATCTATCGTCTTTTCCATATCTTCTTTTGTCCAACCTCGGATGACACTAAGCTTCTTTATTGCAGATGTTCTTTGAACTGAGACAGTGGGTGGGTTTCTACATTCTGGTTCATTACCAGTTGGTGCTGAATTATCCTCTTCATCACTTAAATTATGTGATAATTGTACACCTCTCACTTTGGGCCTCCTTGATCTTCTAGCAAGAGCACCTTTTCTCATGGTGTAAATGAAATACCTGATTCACAACATGAAATATGATTTTTGGAAAAGAAACTATAAATATACCAAAAATGAATGCTGGAATATGATTTTGGAATTGTTGAAGGAAAGATGATTGCTAGAATATGAATGATTTTGTTTCATTTTTAGGAATTAATTGACTTGTAGTTTTCATTATGACAATGAAACTTGTATGGAATATGTTGAATACAGAAAGTGCTTGGATAGACAATGTATATTTGACTAAATGAGCACAATGTTGTATAGTTCAACAATGTTGTATATTACATTTCAGAATTCACTATATTGTTCTTTTTTCATGATAGACCATTCTCTAGTGTATTCGTTGGACTCTTCCTATGTAGTTTTTTGCTGCCATGGCATAAATATCATTGCCTGTAGTGGACTTTTCCATGGTTTTGCTGCCATACCATTCTCATTCTGTATTCGTTGGACTCTTCCTATGTAGTTGTTAAAGCTAAGTTGTCGTTAGAAATATGGAAGGGAAAATTTATAATGAAAACATTAACGGCTGGTGGGTGAGCATTGCTAGGGGATAGGCACCGATTGTGGTGCAGGGTCCAATAATGGAGATAGTAGGTGAATGACATTGACTGTATTGTATTGTATTATTATTATTTAAACATGGAAGTATGAAATGTTGAATAAGACAGTTTTTAAATTGGTCAATATTCTCTTATTCATTGATAGAACTAAAAAATTTCCTTCCATATTTCTAACGAAAACTTGACAAACTACTATATTCGTCGGACTCTTCCTATGTAGTTTTTAAAGTTATGTTTTCAATATAAAATTATCACATATGATCATAATACTTTCCAAATTTCTATGTATACAATAAAACTTATGCTAATATCACAGTGATGATTTGAAAAAATACTTTTCAACTAGAGAATGAGATATCTGGAAAAAATGAACAATAAAGTGAATTCAGAAATGCAATATACAATAGAATGCTGTTGTGGTCATATTCCAACAGAGTTTTATATTCCAGTAGTGTTGTACTTCCTAGCTGTGTTGCATATTATATTTCAGAATTTACTTAGCATAATAAGAATTTACTATAGTGTGCACATACAACACTGATGGAATATACAACACTATTTTCAATATAAATTTTGCACATGTAATTAGAATACTTTCCATCTTTTTATGTATACAATTAAACTTATGCCTATATAGCAGTGATGACTATAAAAGCAGCTTCTAAGGCAGCTGCCCCATGGAGGGCGCTGTTGCACCTATTCTTATGTTTCGTGTAGTTCTATGCAACTTTTTTACTAATAAAAATGCAAGAATTCATGGAGCAGCAGCTGCTTAGAAAAAGTTGTATTCACCTCAAGTTAGTTGTGGGGGGCTGAGAATTTGCAGTAGCTACAGAGATTTTAAGGTTTCTTTTTGCCAAATGTTAGCTGCACATAAGTTCTAAATTTTTTTATTCCAATAGCTTAGTGGCTGGAAAGGTTCTTTGCCAATTTACCAGGCAATAAGTTTCATGCCCACCAATTCGCTTCTTTGTTTGTCAAAAATTGCACGAGAAGTTTCCAACTTCTGCTTACCAATTCGCAGAGTACTTCCAGCCTGTGCAAAACGGGGGTTCGAAACAAGAAACAGGGTATGAACATTCATTAAAGCAAAAAGAAATGTCTAAATTGTGTCAATGCTGGAGTTGCAAATGCCCTGGTAAACATGTATTCAAAATGCAGGAACATGGACAAAGCACGTGAAGTGTTTGATGGAATACCACAAAGAAATATGTTCTTCTGGACCCCAATGACTGTAGGATATGTAGAAAATGCTTTTGTTGGAAATGTAGGTGAACTGTTTGATAGAATTCCTCAAAGAAACTGTTAGGTTGTGGAGCCTATTTTTCATGTGTGAAAGTGTTGAAGACTGTACACTAAGAGTAATGTACACTTTTCATGTATTCACCGGGGTTCGGGGCCGGGCCGGGCCTCGAGCGGGGGTCCGGGGGCGTAGCCCCTGAAAAAAATAAATTTTTAGGCACAAATTTTTTTTGGCCTCGAAAAATTACACCCGAAATATCGGGAAACGTGCTTTTCTCATATGGGCGAGTTTTTTGACCCATAGGTTTATGGGACAGGTTTTGCCCATGGTTTTGATACCCACGGTTTTGTAAAACTACTTAAGCATTTGTCTATTTATATGGTCTTATGCATATGATAGATTGTACAAGCAAATGTATTGCAGATGTGTTTTGAATTCAACTGTGAATTCTGTAGAGTTTGTTGAGCATAGCTCCAAACAGATCTGGGTATTGTATTGAGAGAGCGGTGGCTTGTAATAAAATCTGAGCAAGTGATTCTTGGTGGACGTAGCCCAAATTGGGTGAACCACGTTAAATACTGTCTCTTTGTGTTGTGTTATTTTATTCTGCAATTTTATTTGAGATCTATAATAATTTCTGCATATTAGTTTCTACTGTTGCGATTCTGTGAGGGATTATTCTGCATATTTTATTCCTTATTTCCTAACAGAAACGTGGTCTCATAGAATGCCATGATGGCAGGATATGCACAAATTAGATTTGTTGAAAAGACTTCAGAAACTTTAAAGCAAATGCAATTGGCATATACAACTTTGCTGCAATATGCAAACACTAAAAAAATAAATAGAGGGCTTGAATTATGAAATAGTTTGTAATTCATAAGTATCTTACCTGAACTGCACTGCTCCTCACTTCTTCAACTTTGAGAGATGAAAACTGCATGAACAAATGGAATTGTAATCCATCCTTCAGCTTTTATTCTATCATCCTAAATTCTGATTGGTTGATGTTAGTTGACATGGATTCAATATGATAGTTCAATCAAATGGTTGAGATTTATTGGGATTTAATCCAATGGATAATATTTTAGTTGGTCATTTTTATTATTTTATGTAGTTGGTTACACAATTTATTGTTCATATGGTACTGAGTTTTTAAACACTGTGAAAGGTGAGCCTGACCATAATTTCATTTATTGTTATGTAGGTGTTTACTTGGGATTGAAGACTCTTACATAAAAAATAGTGCATTATATTTGAGATTTGGTTTAGAAAGTCTTGAGAAATGACTTGTTGAAGTGACTGTAATAGATATGATGTACATACAATGAAAATATTACTTAATGAATAGTTGACTGCATAGACTTGGTTTTTGTACACTTGTATATAAATTAATATATATTTTTAGTTCTATCAATGAATAAGAGAATATTGACCAATTTTAAAATTGTCTTATTCAACATTTCATGCTTCCATGTTTAAATAATAATGACACAATACAATACAATTAGGTAATATTAACTTCACATATCATTCAAAATATGTTATTAAAAAGGTGAATGTCTTTTCACCTATTATCTCCACTAATGGACCCTGCACCACAACCGGGTCCTCTCCCCTAGATTGGTACACATTTACTTTAGATGGAAGTCAATAAACATTAATTCAACATTGAAAGCTCGTACAAATTACAAAAACTAAATATTTAGGATAATATGGTTGTTTATAAAATGGTGAGGAAAATTTTGTCATAATGAATGTTTTTTTTCAAATTTAATGTTATATAACAATATTTGTGTGTAATGTATAAAGTTTTTCGAAATAAATATAGATATGGTAAAGGTGTCTTCTTTTAATTAAATTGGTGATTGAAAAGTAATTATCTAATTGTGATGGATATAATTAACCTAAAAAATGATGACCATTTAGTCCCTAAATTCTCAATCATAAACAATTTTGTGCACTAAAAGTAGAATTATTCATAATAGTCATATACATTCTCTAATGACAGTGAAACCTTTTGGTTGTTACCCTACATATTTTTTATGTCCATTAAATAACTTGGCACACGAGTGGGAGCCCACTTACACCATGTACTACTACTCTAACCATTACACTACAACCCTGAAGGCATTACTTTCATATGTTAGAGTATACTTGAGAAAGCAAGTTATGCATTTTGACAAAGAATACCCATGTTTGGGCATGTTGTTAGTTATTTCTTGTCCAAACCAAGGGTTCTATTGGTTATTTCTTAAATGTTAATTTTAAAATTTAAATTTGTATTATTTGTCCATAACAAGGCCTTTGATATTGAGGTAGTGTCTCCTCTTCCATTAACTAGCTATAGTAAGTTCAATGCATGCAAAAATAACTCCAAACACTTTCAATACCAGTATTCACCCCTACAAAATTGAGTGGAGTAACACGCTCCTTTGCATAGCCTAAAATACCTAATATGTGACTCCAGATGTTCAAATTGGAAAATATTGAAGAGGGTGTTTTTTATTTAAACAAACTTTAACTTGATTGGATAACATGTTAGTAAAACACAATGGAATATGACTCTATGCCTACTAATTGCATTTTCTAGTAAGATTCCAAGACCTTTTCAACATACCCATTTTGTGCATATCTTATAATCATTACAATTCATGAGACCACACTTCTTTCAAGCATTTAGTCGAGTAGTGCACATGTCAAGTGCATGCTTCCACCATTTTCACACCTGCAACAATAATATATGAGAAAAGTCCCTTTGCAAATCTCAATTCCCTTACAATTGAGTCGCCATTTTCACTAACAAAGAACAAAGCATACTACAGTTTGCCTCAACGGTGAAGAAACCCAATCACTCGACCAAAACCTTTCATTCTATCGGCTGATGAAATTCCAATAAGGATGACTTCTCCAAATTATTATCAATTCCTCTCTACATAAAAAAAAAAAGTTTTATTCAACTATATCACTGGTTATACAATATTCCTTCCATGGTCTCGAATTTGACAGGGTGTACCCAGCAACCATAGCAAATATGTAAAATTGGGGGCAACAGTGCTCAAACCTCCGCCAAGGATCCCCTGCTATTGACTAACACTGCTTATTTCTCGAACCAATTCTTTTAATGGGATGAGGTAATAGAATCGTTCATCTCTTCCATATCAAATAATACAGGTTGGTTGAATATTATGACCTACAATTCTACAATCCTAGATCAGGTAAATATCATGAGGCTTTTGCGGCTTTGTACAATCTAAACTCGTCAGCAGTTTTGAGTTGTAATTAAACGCAAGGATTTTTGGACAGAAAATTGCGGTGGAATGGCCATTCATGGATAATATTGGACGCTCAAGAGTGCAGAGAATGTGGGAATATGAGCTGAGGCGCCCAGTCCACGCAACATAGTGGTTCATTTATCTTTTTCATGGTGAAATTAGATAAATGGCAACGTACAGTACAACGAGATTAAAAATTGTGGTTAGTGAAATGTGTCACAGGAAAATCAAGGTACTTAAGCCGCATACAAGAGAAGCAATGTCATGTATGAAAGGCATAAAGCCACAAACATGGGACACTCGTGGTGTTACAAGACAAACAAGGCACTGAGGCCGCATACAACTAAACAGACAAGTAGTAACTCATGTGACTAACAAACATGTCGTAGAAAATGGTGATAGAAGCAATCAGTAGTAAAAAACATATGAAGCAAGATATGTTAGTGTTGCACATAACACATATGTTACCTATTAATTCGGAAAATAACATGTACATAATATATCTAATCAAGCGTAATAAGGAATTATGAAAGAACTATAATGAAATAATAGCACATATATAGTGTGGAGGGATGCCCCCAAGAGAAATAATGTAAGGAACCAAGCTAGTTCCTATTACCATATATTGATCTACATGTCATGCATCAAGCTCAATATACCTCATAAATGCATGTGTGTCAAGAGTAGAAAAGATATGCCGTCGATCAAACCACAATGATAAATAATGTATGAAATGTAAAGTGTAAACAATGCAAGTTGTGTATAGGTCCTCAATGTGTATTTTTACAAATATATTAATGCTTTTGTATAATTGAATATAGCTACGTACGAGAAGAGGTGTAGCAGAAGAGCTAGCTAATGAGAGTCTCGTGAGGAGGTGAAGCTGGTCTAGAAGAAATGAGAGGTGTGGGTTGTAGTTGTGTCAAAGAAATATGCTCGTATGCAAGTGGTACAAAAGTAGTAACATGTGCCATAGAAACCTTAGGAGGAGAGCAAGGTGGAGTGGATCCACAAGAGGCAAGGTGGAGTGGATCCACGAGAGGCAGTGTGTGATGGATTAGATCTATGAGGAGGAATAGCAAAGTGAGAGCCACTAAAAATAAGATGTCCACTAAAAAACCTATGAGGAGTCCTAAGAGGATGAGAACCACTAGATATAACATGTGTGTTGGTAGGCCTATCAAGAGACCTAAAAGGGATAGAACCATGGGAGATGGCATGTGTGTTAAAAGGCTTATTAGGAGACCTAGGAGTAGGAATAAGAACTACACAATTATGATGAGGCAATATAGGAAGAGGAGCCTCAAAATTAATACCTTGAATTGATATAACTTGTTGCTAGTGAATAAAGTTAACGCATTGGTGTATGATAGATGGGACAACCCTTAGAGCACATAACCAAGGGAGCCCTAACACACGTCACATGAACTAAGAGTGGAAGCCACTAGAAGTGGGACCTATGTAGTAACAAAGCTAGCAATGATAGGTAGAATAATATGTCCATAGGAAAAATTAGAATTGTGTGTGAATTTATTTTTAGAATAACCGAGAGAACGAAGTAGCTTGAGAGTACATAGATTATCCTTATTGTGTGTCCAATTAACCAAAACACTATGTATAGGGACTTGATTAATTTATGCGCAAGTGCACAAAGTATTTGGGACAAGAGTATCATCCATATCAGATTCATTAAATTAATAACGGGTGTAGAAGGTGGCATAGGGCCAACAATGATAATCATTACATCCAATGGGTGATCATAAATTGATGGAGGTCATGTTGCACAGTAAACATTATGCATTTCTGAAGTAGATTTGTGAGTGTCATGATTAGGAAGTGGGTCATTAAAGGTTTCCATCTTAAAAGATTATCATTGTTAGGCTTAGAGGATTCGATAGGCTCATCCCATTCGATTGCATTTGCACCAAAAGATATTGCATAACATGTTTGAGATTGATACCTTGATTCGTGAGGTGACCAATGCATCTATGATAGTCGTGATAAGCATTGGCATCAAAACTCTTATGACAAGGTTTGCTCGCATCAACATCAAGTGGTGGAGGGAGAGAGACAACATTGCACTCAAGTAACTACTTTAGCATAATGCGAGGAACATAGGGTAGACACGTAAATTACCTTCATGCATGATGTAATTGCAGCTTAGTAGGTTGAGCTATGACATTAAAAATGTCCTTAGTAGTAGCTTTATTATTAGAAGCTTTTCTTCTAAATGTGGATTTTCATGGGAACTTGGCATTAACTTCAATAAAAGAGCTAACAACATACTTAATCTTATTCATATGTAGTAATGATGCCTCACATTATTTTAGAGTATGGCATAGATGATCAAATGAGGGGAACTTATCAAAGGTATTGAAATATTTCAAGGGAGCAAACAAGATTTATGTGAAGAGATATTGAAGTTCGTTATCAAATAGAATATTATTCATTTTAGTAAGCATAGTTTTATAACATAAAACATAGTCATTGATATGCTCATTAGACCTTTGGCGTACTTTAGACATTTTAGCATAAGAAACTTTTCCACCAATGTTGATAGAAACTTGTGCAAGAAATTGATTTTCCTAAGTGATGAAAGATCAGATAGAGTATACAAGTAGAACATAGAACCATTGTAGGGAAATTCCTTGAAACTTTGAGGGAAAAGCTTTGTGAGTAAGATGTCGTGAGATGCATAGTCAAAGTAAGTCACGTGGAATGATCGAAGGTGTTCTACGGGGTCTCTCTTGCCATCATGAATAGGAATCGTAGGAGAAAAAAATTAAGAGGCAAGGGATAAGAAGCCACTTTTAGGGAAAGTAGGTTGTGAACCAATTTAGTATAATCCATAGTATGAGAAGTAGCAGACGTTTCTTGTTGTAATTGTAAGATTTGAGTTGTAAACTATAAATAAGGGTTTCAAGGGCATGCGTGCTAGAATAAGAAGCATGTGAAGCATTGTGATTGCACATAGGAACAACAATTGATGTAAGAATAGGCATAAAGACATGATGCCTTACAACATTAGGGGCCACCATAGATGTAAGCACAATAGAGGTAGTAATAGGAGATGTTTGTATATTAGATTAAGAAGTATGCTTAAGTTGTTCCCAATAAGCATTTAGAAGGATGTCAATATGGGTAGGATTATCTTGTAAGACATGTTCCATATGTTGTGTCTTATCCTTAGGAAGGGCATGGGAATGATTGTCAGAATTAGCATTAGACCCTTCACCTTGTGCATGGTCAGTGATAATAGTCAAAATATGATTAGCAAAGATATCAATGGTATAATAAGAACCAATAGGAGGGACCATAGTGCCACATTGTGTACTGACAAGGGAATAATATCTCATAGTACTGGGAGATCAAAAACCCCTAGGCTTAAGGCAAATCTGGTAGAAGAAATTAGGATTAAACGTGATGATATATAGAAATACAAGTATGACACCAAAAATGAATGAGAACAACATACAACAATGAACCCTATAGTATCTAGGGTTTGATAAAAAAATGTTTGGTGTTAAAGTTGGGTTCACCAAATGTTTACACCCTTTTTTTAATTTGTATAGATTTATGTTGTGGACATGCACAACACTAACAAGGAATGTAAGGTTTGAAACTAGGAGTTATTCTGATTAATTAATTTATAGCATTAATTATAAAATATCATAATAATGTATTGGTATTTGTTATTAATGATTTCAATATGTTATAAGCTAGAAAACACAAAAGGGAAGACACACTTAACTACACATGACTATATAAGAGATATCTAGATGCATAGAATGGAAAATATAGGAGTGTAAGGACTGAAGATGCTTTGATTTGGATACTATTACTAGAAAATCTCCTAGTGTGGGACCGTAAATCTTGGTTATTTTATAAATTTATGTGTCCTTCAATGGTTTGGAAATGTGCTCCATTGTCAAACACTTATCATCACAAAATCCTAAAACGATCGTAATCAACTAAATCACGCTCAAACCCTAACCATGGGTGGAAGACCCTGTAAGAAGGTTAGCATTTGGATTAAAGTGTAATATGTGCACTGCCTATGTTGGTACTACTATGAAGAGGTTAAAAACCACACATAGTTCTCCACCTAACATTTACATCTACATGAATGTACCTAGTTGGCAACTTGAACCAATTTGAACATGCTTGATAGGATTGTGCTCTTGTTAAGAATTTGAAGTAGGGATATTGGTGTGTTTGGAAATGATGGAAGCTAGACTCCTTGACCTTATTGAGTGCTTTAGAACTATAGAAGTAGTTTCCCTAATGGATGTGCATCAACTTTTAGAAGATTTAGGGAGCCATAAGTGTCTTTTGTGAGTATTGCAATGAGTGTGTCAAATGATTTTGTTATGTGCTTGTTAGGTGTCTTAGGTGTGTAAACGGGGGTGACATTGACTAGCTTATATAGGGCTTTGAATGCAAATTATCATGACAAGGCTAAACCAAGAAGATGAGAAAACCCCACAAATTTTATTGCATATAATGTAGAGTAGGAAGATGTGTTAGTCTACGACTGTGCACGTCATCCAAGACCGGACTTCGCATCTTGACTAGTATGGACAGTTTTGGAAAGGGAAAAGGTAGATCAAATCTAAAAGTTGCACTATGATAGTCAAAGCTTAAGCATTAATTTCATGGATTTATATTCAGAATTTTTTGATGCATTAGTGTGCGGATATAAGCAAGTTAGGAGGAGATATCAATATGCACTAAGTGGGGAAAGGATGTGGGTGTTTGTCTTAGCCAAGAAGAACAATCATAATTAGCTGTGTAAAATGGTAAATTTCTAAATTTGAGTGTCTACGCATACAACTTCTTTGAATTCCATCTGCTAGATTGTTGTCGTGTTGTTATTTTTTTAGTTTTGTCCCTACAAATCTCCCTTCAAAACCTCTTTTGTTCATGCTTACCTAAGTAAATCAAATCATTCCTTTGAGTACTAGTATACTATTTTTTTTCCTTGGTCATTCGATCATACCTTTTGTCATTTGCCTTTTTTCTACTGCATATCTCCTTAAGTGGTCTTCATGTTGCCTTGTACTTTTGTAATGTCCCCTTTCCTACGCCTAAGGCCTAAGGGCCAATTCGAGTCCAAGCCTTGGTCATACCCAAGGGTTATGGACGCTGTGAGCTATTGGGTATAAATATCTAGTCCATTTTGTTATAATTCTTCGTTGACATAAGCGTAAAGTGTTTTGGAGGGATTAGATATTATGTTTTGTCGTTAGGAAGGGGCCACATGACACTTAATGTTCTAACTTCTAATTTTGCGTTGGGGGTCACTTTTGGACCATGGCGACTTACAAGGGGAAAAGTAACTTAAGTTACTTTTATTTTATTGGTCCTTCCTAGGGAAAAATGCGACTTGGGCTATTTGGGGCTCTTTTGCCTTGGGGAAAATTATATAAAGAATTGGGGGGAAAAAGGGAAGATTCATTCTTGCATACCTAATTATCTTCATTTCATGTGCAACTGCTGTTTGCAAATCTATAGCTTGTGGAGTGAAATCCAGTAGGAACCCTAGCTTCGGTGGTGAGAGATTCATCCCTAGCTAGCAAGGCATTCTTTGGTAGTGAAATATCTACCCTAGCTTGTCATTTTGGAGTTGTTTTCAGGGCTGATTTACAGAGATATTTTCAGAAGTCTTAGAGATAGGGTTTTGAGGGTTTTTGAGATATTTTGTGAAGGTAATCAGTGGGTTTTCAGATCAGACTTACGACAGCAATAAGAAAGGGTTTGGCATCATTTCTAGAGGATTTCAAATGGGTTTTGACCATCTACCAAAAAGGGCGACTTGTTTTGGAGATTGCAGCCTTTATTTGGAGGGTTTCTAGTTGGCCATTTTCAAATCTGAGGGTTGGAACATCATCTTCTATATTTGTAAATGTTATTTCCAAAGTTTCATAGTTTGTGCACTTGTATTCGGGAGGCTATGAATTTTAGAAGTTTTCCATCTGTTTAGGGCCGCTGTAATTTTCTGGCAGCGTTATATTGTTTGAAAAATTTCAAAAATAGTTTTCTTATGTTCTTTATAATATTAGCAAGCTCTCTTTAAATTTTCAAGTGATTTGAGTGGATATTTTGGGAGTTATTAATTTTCTTCAGTTCGCTGCCCTAACTGGTAAAAATCTGCAAAAATCAGTATTTTATTTGGCTGCAAATTTTCAATATTTTGTGTTATTTAAGTGGTATCCCACAAGGGATATTTCATCTACAGAGCAGTTGCCATCACTTTGTTGCAACATGGCACTCAAACACCTTGTGCCCATTTTCTCCACATCTATGAAACAAGTGGCCATGAATCCATATCCACAGCCCCATCCATAGGATCCTCTACCTCTGGTAGAGTTTCCCTTTCCTCCCTGTGCACCATGCTTTTGCTAAGATATACTAGTTTCACCTTCTTGCAAAGAGTATCCAATGTCAATACCTTGTTCGTGACCATCACACGAATCTTTCCATTGCCTCACACCAGCTCCTTGTTGTCTGCACGACAACTTTTCTTCTACCTTCAGCATATGTTGAAAGGCTTCCTCAATGGAACGCACTTGAATCATACTATATGCAATCCATTCACATATCATGAGATCTTCTCAACATCATCTTCAACATGACCTGCTCTGATGGTGAGTCTATATGAATATTCCTCAGGCGTAGTATTTTATACTCAACTTCTGTCGCAGAATTTGCAAAGGAGATTAAACAAATTGTAACTCCATACTTTGAGAGTTCAAAAATTGTAGCCTTCATACTTTGTTCACCAGTCTATCCCAGATTCATCATCTTATCTTTACTTCTACGCACTCTCTCGAATTGTATATGCTCCCACCATAAGGATGCACAACCCTTCAACTTAGTGCATGCAAACTCAACTTTCTTGGGATCTTCCGTAACATCATATTCAAAGTATTTCTCTAACTCACGATCTAATCAATTTGGCCTTTGCAATTCAAACTCCCAGAATTGACTCAGAGTGTCCAATTAGGCTTATTACTCATCCTTGCAATTTGCATGCAAGAATATATCCTTTTGTATCATCAAAATGTTCTTCTACAACTATCGCTGTCAGGATGCTTCAACAGCGAGGTCTCATCCTCACTGTTTACATCATCATCCACCACAAATCCTCTATGTTGGGCAGTCTCCATAGCCTACAGAGGAGTTTGCACTCCTCTCGTCAACTCCGCCAATTCCACAAGTCTTGGCGCTCTAGGTGCACTTGCCACTTTTGAATGAAATCTCCTCTATGTGCCATATCCTTTTCCTCGAAATCAAAATCCATCATGATCTCCACAATGTTCACACCATCTACCCAACAATCTCAGGAGGTGGAAGATGTCTTCATTGTTTTCTACCCACACTCGCAAAAGTTGTGGAAATCAGACAATTTGTGACCACTCACAAGGAAGAACCTTACTCTGGGTACCAAGACAATGCAGCCATAGGTTAGGGAATCCAATTAAGGTCAACCTTAGACCATGCAGCATTTCAGAGATCGACAACTCTGGACTGGACTTCGCAGCCTTACTCGTGGATGCAAGGTAAGATAAAACAACACTTTATTCAAAATTCAAAGAGGAACCAACAACTTACATAAACATAGGACCGATCGCAAACAGATACGACCCTTGAACAACCTCGGAGGTGACACAATTGTCAACACTACTATTCAAACTAATCAGATAGACCTACTACACAGCTCTTAGAAAAACTGAATCTATCAATTCTCCCTACCCAAAGGATATTAAATGTGCTTACAATAATTAATCACAATGATAAAAGCTTGAATGCCTCATTACAGACCTCAAGCATAGCTCAACTGAAGAACTCTGATGAACCACAAGCCGGCTCAACAAACTCAATATTGAGTTAGGTGAGTGCTTGTCAGCTTCACTCTCTTGGTTACATTTCAATTAACTTTCAACAAAGCAAGTTTGAGTTCAGGGCACGAACGCTGATTTTGAGGGGATTCACCTACACACAAAACACTCTTGGGTGTACATTAATGTTTGCGCACAAGGCCTCAAGGCAAAATCATGAGTGTTTTCTCAAATAAACTCCAGTGCCTTTGATGGATTTAATGGTAGCCTCCTACCATCAAGATGAACCTCTAGACACAACAACAGGCCTTGTAGTAAGAAGTATGTGTTACAATGCACTTTTGTCATCTGACAAGGTTACAAAATTTTCAACTGTCTCAAGTTTCCTAGTCCTAAGATCCAGGGGATAATGCCTTGCACCAATCACTTCTAGTTCTTGTGCCATCCTTCTTAAGGTGTATAGCATGGCACGGGGATGCTGCAAAGCATTTTGACTCTCCTTTTCCTTGCGCACGATCTTTCTATGTTCAAATGCAATTCTTGTGCTTTTGCCATTGTATCACTGTCTGCACCATCTTTTGAGAACTATGCTTATTATGAGACCTAGAAGATATCAGGTTCACGTTTTAGAGGTCCTTAGATGGGATGCCAAGGGACTGAGAGCCTCAGCTTGTGATATCCAGGGATGTACTCCTGCGATGCAAAGCAGGCTAGATAGATTCTTGGGCTCTGATGATAGGTTGGAACATGAATTTTCATTATGCAATCAGAGGTCCCATGCAAGATGGGGGCTCAGATCATTGGCTCGGTAAGCCTTAGTTATTCAAGGAGGGTATCACTGGTCCAAAAAGATTTCCCTTCAGAGTTTGAATTGCCAATATGTGGATGGAGCATCCGGGATTTTTCCCCCAGAAGTCAATTTACACATGGTTGGATGAGGCCACTCCAACCTGTGGGATCAAAGACGTACACGTTGAACTGAGAAGCTAAAGTTTCTCACAGGAAAGCTCAAAGAGTTGAAGACAAAGGTCTTCAAAAACGGATCTTTACATACCCAGAAGCTTAGTAGATCAGGTTAGAAAGGTTCAGGACGGCATCGAGCATTTGAGCTCTGGAAGGATTGGAGCATTCTTGAAATCTCGATGTGGGTACTAGTGGAGAGTTTCATGGCTATCATTCCTAAGGCCGTTCAGGACAGTCATGTACTCTCGTAGACAACTTTAGACATGGCAAATCAGCAACACCCCCTGGATAAGATCTATTGCTATGGTTATGGCTAATAGGCATCAAGCTTGTGCTCCCACAACATAACACTTCTCGAGAACGTGGAGGGTTGGTGAAGGGAAGGAAAATCCAGTTTGGAGGTGCAATCTTTGACCTCTGTGAGATATCACTGGTAAAAAAGTTGCAAAGGCTATCTTCTTCAAACATGCCTGTGAGTCTAAAGGCTTATGATAAGGTTTGCAAAAAAGTTTCCTCAAGCTAAGGTTATTGATTGGTTGGTGAGTCTTTTGAGCAGTGGAGGGACTGTGTTACGGAATGCCATTCTGCTCCAACAAATAAACACTCGTGTACAGTTGGCTGATAAATGTAATGAAGGATCATGACTGACAATATGCAAATTAGGCAGTGAACTCTGGCAGAGGATGAAAACTAATACAGAGGCTGTATTGTTATTCTTGCTCAGGCAAAATGGGCACTTCTATTAAAGCGGCAAGATGGAGGCACAGGTTGAAGGGGCAGCTCTTAGAATAGCAGGCTCTAGTGAAGCAGTTACCATTTGCAATTTGTGGACGACACAATATTAGACAATGGAGCCCTCCATCAGAAAGCAAAGTGCTGAAGGATATTTGTTGAAGTCCAGAGCTTTCTTTCTAAATATGAGAAAGCCCAGGGATCTTATTTTTCAATAATTTTGGGTCGTGAGGTGGCTCATTTTCCAGATTCCTATCTGGGCATCCCTCTTTTTGTTGGAAAGGCGAGTGTTAATCCTTGCCAGACCTTGTGGACAAAATTACAAATAAGTTAAGCATGTTGGAGAGGGAAATGCGTTGTCTTCATCTGAGAGGAATACTATGATTAAACGTTAGTTCTTTAAGCTATACCACGAGCCAGTTGGTTCTCCGTTTTGAGCTGTTGGTTCTCCGTTTTCCAGGCCCCAAAATGTAAGATTCGCTCTAAGATCTTGTAGAGAAACCTGTGTCTCATTTATATAAAGGGACTGATAACCAAAAGAAACTTCCACTTGTGGCTTGGATTTGAGAGTATTAGCCTCCCAAAAAGGGGAGGAAATGTATCAAGGGTAGCGAAAAAATTTGAATTTTTGCACCTTAGGTCAAATTTGGAAAATTAGGAAAATCTCCCCATCCGCAAAAGTAGGGGGAATGGTGGAGCATCATCATTGGCCATAAAATTTACAGCGGAAACTCTTCTAAGAAATAAAGGCTCTTTACTAGCCATAACTTAAAAAATACATGGAGTCGTCCAGGATGGAATAACTGTACCTCTCTGGAAAGTTGAGAAAGAGCTATTATTCAAACGTGCTCTTTTCCAGAAGGATTGGCAATGCGGAAAAAGCAAAATTTTGTGACTGAAGCACAAGAGAGGGAAGAATGGGAGGAGTTAGCCACAAAATGAGCAGGGGGCACATTTTGGATAACAATTTTGGCAACTCATGACTCCATGCCCAATGGATGCTTCAGGCAACTAGTAACTTCATCCAGCAGGAAGATGACCCCTCTGAGTCAATCAACAAATACATGGAGGACATGATGACTACATGGGGTTTCTTGGTTACTTCGGATTACACTGATCTTTGGTTGACAGCAGGGTGAGGTGGAGAAACTTACCTTGTGGTATTCAGCTTCTGCAGCATGACAAGATAATGTTTGGGGTCAAGCATTTCTCGGGAAGGGAGGATTGTAATGTCCCCTTTCCTACGCCTAAGGCCTAAGGGCCAATTTGAGTCCAAGTCTTGGTCATACCCAAGGGGTTATGGACGCGGGGAGCTATTGGGTATGAATATCTAGTTCATTTTGTTATATTTCTTCGTTGACATAAGCATAAAGTGTTTTGGAGGGACTAGACATTATATTTTGTCGTTAGAAGGGGCCACATGACACTTAATATTCTAATTTTGCATTGGGGGTCACTTTTGTACCATGGCGACTTAAAAGGGGAAAAGTAACTTAAGTTACTTTTATTTTATTGGCCCTTCCAAGGGAAAATGCAACTAGGGTTTATTGGGGCTCTTTTGCCTTGGAGAAGTTATATAAGGAGTTGGGGGGGGGAAAGGAAAGATCATTCTTGCATACCTAATTATCGTCTTTCATGTGCAACTGTTGTTTGCAAATCTATAGCTTGTGGAGTGAAATCACACAGGAACCCTAGCTTCGGTGGTGAGAGATCCATCCCTAGTTAGTAGGGCATTCTTCGGTAGTGAAAGATCTACCCTAGCTTGTCATTTTGGAGCTGTTTTTAGGGCTGATTTATAGAGATATTTTTAGAGGTTTTCGAGATAGGGTTTTGAGGGTTTTTGAGATATTTTGTGAAGATAATCAGTGGGTTTTTAGATCAGACTTACGGCAGCAATAAAGAAAGGGTTTGGCATCATTTTCAGAGGATTTCAAAGGGGTTTTGACCATCTACCAAAAAGGGCGACTTGTTTTTGAGATTGCAGCCCTTGTTTGGAGGGTTTCTAGTTGGCCATTTTCAGATCTGAAGGTTGGAATATCATCTTCTATATTTGTAAATGTTATTTCCAAAGTTTCATAGTTTTTGTACTTGTATTCAGGAAGATATGAATTTTAGAAGTTTTCCAACTGTTTAGGGCACGCTGTAATTTTCTGGCAGCGTTATATTATCTGAAAAATTCCAAAAATAAATTTCTTATGTTCTTTATAATATTAGCAAGCTCTCTTTAAATTTTCAAGTGATTTGAATGGATATTTTGGGAGTTATTAATTTTCTTCAGTTCGCTACGCTAACTGATAAAAATCTACAAAAATCAGTATTTTATTTGGCTACAAATTTTCAATATTTTGTGTTATTTAAGTGGTATCCCACAAGGGATAATTCAACTTTTCATTATACCATGGGTTTTTTTGGGAAGTTGTTTATTTACTTCTTTCTGGGTTTAGCTCTTTTGTGTGCATTTAGGCCTTTTTCTCTTAGTGTAATCTATACTGATAAAAAGTGCTCCTTTACTTCCCCTTTCTTAGAGTTTTCTCTCTAATGCCACTTTAAAAGCTTGTTGATTTCCCTCTGACGTTAGGATGTTTCCTTTGAAAGGAGGCTTATTTTGGTTGACCTCAGTTTGATCGTCATGTTGTTTATATTCTTAACATTGGAGTTTCTAAAAAATGTGTTGTGGTCTTATTTAATTTCCACAAGAGAGTCTTCTACTTATAGTTATTCTATTTTGGCCACATAATTTTAAGAGCAAATAACATAGTCATTTACACTCTTCATATTATATGTGTTGTGCATAAATTTTCTCATACACATACATATAATCAAGTTGTGAATGTTGCACAAGCCTAATAATTCTTCTCTAAAGCATGCAATGTCCACATGTTAATTGTCTAAAACCCTATACCATTGTTGATATTCTTCCTCTATCATCAAAATTATATTTATATCTAGATCCTCGTTATTTGGACTAGAATGTTTGCTTACTTTTTCATTGTACTTGCATTAAAGTCTCTGTGCTAACCAAATAACCCTGATCCTACTGTAAATTGAAATATACCTCTTTTGAAAGGAATACGAGTCTTCGCAGTCTAAGTTGTGGTTATTATAAAATTTGGAGTTCTTAGGCAAAAAATTACACGCAATTATGTTAATAATAGTGTCAATTTCTAGATGTATTGTTTATTTTCATCTTTTTTTTCTATTACGATATTTCTACCCCCATGTTTCCTTTAGTAACACCATTAATACCCTTGTGTCCCCTTGTCATTCTATGCTACTTTATTCCAAATTGCTATATTCTAGTATCCTTCAAAATATGACATTTTACACCCATTGTGTTCATGCATTTCAGTCTGGATAATTATAATTTTGTCTTTGGCTATAGACCCTAACTCAAGTCCTCTTATCCAAGTGTATCCTCTACATTTCTAGCTTACCATTGTAAGATGCTCCCATGCGGGCCATATTTCCTATTTACTTTGGGTTTGTCTAGTTAAATGATATATCCTTTCCCATTATTTAGGTATGTTTATCTCCCTTCACTCCTTGTCACCTTCATCTTTTCCCACTCCTTATTTCTCTCTTCCAACTTTCAAAAGGTTAAAACATTATTTAGGTAAAAGCGTGAACCTCTCAACATACTTTTGTTTCTTAGCACTCTTGTTTTATTCTCATAGTTTACTAGTGTGACCCAAATATGCACACACCCTTCCTCCATCTCCCATATTACCAATTCTACTTGCCTGCTCAATTTTTCCCTTTCTATAACAACTGGTCTATGAGGAAGTCCCTTGCGAGGTCATTTGTATCTTCCCCTTCTCCACCATATTTTAGCTTTTTGATAATTTATCATATATTTGAATGTTGTCTTTCCTCTCTATCAACTCATTATGCTTGTTTAGTGGTTATTTTACCACTTGTTCCCATATCTTATCCTCTTCTAACTCACTTTATAGCTCATTTTTTATCCTTTTTATATTATGGAGTGCTTCTTGCACTTATTTTATTTGCATTTGTACTTGTTTTTCCATCCCCTACCTTGACATTTGTTGAAGATTAGATGGTTGTTTGACGATGTTTCATTCTTATTACCCACCATTCATGGGATTTTGTATATTTGTCACTTTTTAGCCTTTGTGTGGCATTTTCCACCTCTTCCATTGTAACATATTTCAATTTATCCCTTGCTTCCATGATTCCTAGTTTTTCTTTCAAGCTCACTATTTCTTGCACATAGAGCTTTAATACCTGATGAGTGGAGTCATTGTGGGGTTGTATGCTTCTTCAATATCCCGAATCTCTACTTGGTGGCCATTGAATTCAACGCTATATGTTTTTCTACCTCCTTTCATGACTATTTTTTCCTCGTGTAGTATTGTATCTAGTTTCTTTGCAACTATTGGTTTGTCTTGATTTCATTTTACTTCTTTCCATTTACCCTCTTGATGTTTCAATTGAGATTTATAGTCCAAAATACATAAAGTCACTCGTTATGTTTTCTTATTAGCTTGCTTTTGTTTATGTGATTGTAACCCATTTGTTGTTAGTTTTTATTTATGTTAGTTTTTATTTATTTTTCTTCATAAATATTGATCTTTCCTTAGTATATTAGTACCAAAGACACCCCCAATACAACTTAACATTGACGTAATTTAGTTATGAAATTATATTTGGTGTTGTTACGCTTTTCTGTAATGACATGTTTGTCATTATATAAGAGCCATGTCCTTTGAATATAAATGAATGTCTACAATATAAAAACTCCATAAGTTCCATTATTCCCCTCAATGATAGGGCTTTGGGTGTGCGTATACCAAGATCAACCAGAATTTCGTAATACCCTCTAGTATTATAAGTGTTACTAACTTGGCTGTGTTTTTAGATGCTAGGATTTGTTATCCCTGTATCCAAAGAAAGGTTACATATGAAAATGAAACATTACCCTATTTTAAGGGGTTTATTGTTCGGTATAGTCATCAAGAGTTATTACCTTAAAAGTTAAGGGTTTGTGTATTCATAATAGCTTGTTTTTTATATAAGAGGCTTCCAAATTCCTTAATTCTTATATTTTGTTTATTTTGAGTTTTTTAATATTTGTTGGTTATTGTGTGTTTTTAGAATAATTTGATTTCACAACAATCAATGTGAATGATTATTTATTGCAAACTTAAGTCTACCTATCATTATTTTCTTTGGTTTTGTATCATCTACCTGTCATTCTTTTCTTTGGCATTGTATCAAATAAAGACAAATTTATCTATTTTATTACCTTACTCTTCTTTGTCTTTTTTGGATTTGAAAATCTCTATATTTGGCCAATATTTTGGCCTATATACTTTTGTAATAGTTGGTTAATTACCATCTACATGTTTCGTGACTTTGTATTATTGTTTATAAAAGAGGAAGTGTTATTTTAACTACACTGATTACTTCAATAAATATAAGCACTATATGACTAAGTATCTAATCAAGTATTAACAAACCACTTCTCACCAATAAAAAATCCATGTAATGCCTCAACAAGCCTTTTCAATCATCACCCTCTCAAGATTTTGGGGTCGAATATGGGGTTGTAATGGTATCTCTTCCTTGATTATTACTCCCTATGAATGTTCAGGTCAAATCTTGGGTAATGGGATCACATATGAGTATTGAGGCCATCTTTCTTGTAATGGTGCCAAATGTGTGCCATTCACTATGCTTGAGAAGTTAAGACTCAACATCTGGTATTTTTATGCCCTTGTCCTCATGAATGGTTACCATATTACCATCATTGTATCTCTTCTCAAAGGCTTGGTTAAATGCACATACACACATTGCACCAATGATTTGAACCTAATTTGTTTTCTTTCTCTTCATGTGAATAATTAACATGGTTATGTCATGGCATGCAAGATTAGATTCTCTACATTTAGCATGTCTACATCGCTACATATAATCATCCAAAAATTAATAAACATGTAGACCCATTATCTTCTCACATTTCTCTAAGAACGCATGTCACAAAGCTTACAATTATGCCTATGATGATCCTACTAATCTTATTACATGTTTTGGAGATGACTATTTCGTCATCTTCTACCCTTATTTATCACAATGAAAACTTATTATTGTACATATTTGGGGTTTGAATACCTTTGGACACTATAATATTGTAGCATTTAAAATCATATGAATTGATGAAATTGTAGCTATAAGTCTCAAATCATAGTTTTTGTCCATCACATGCAAATTACTTTGAGTTATATTATGAGAATAATATGTATTTTAGTTGTGTTGGAACATAACTATTGATAAAACAAATAAAGGTGTTTTGTATGCCATTTTCAAGTAGAACCTTGTTATTTTATTTTTCTAATATAGTTAATGAAATTATTTATTGTGTTATGTTAGATATGCGATTTTGCATTGTAAAATAATGTGTGTGCAAGGATTTATTTTGCATTCCAGAGTAGATGATTACAAATAGGATGGATAATATCTTTGCAGTGGGGAACTACAAATATGGACACTGTCTTATGGTTTTTATTGATCAGAGACTAAAATCCATTGGATGTTAGATAAGAAAAGTTACAAGGTTTTTTAAATATTTCAATGTTATCTCATGTTTTTCACTGTTTAATTCTAATACCCAAAATATTAGATTGTTTGAATGGGAGGACATAATCCCAACAATAGTATACAATTATTTTGAATAGTGGGAAATGAAGATTGTGCATCTTTAAATACATGTGACTCATCATGTCTCGTTAATAATGAAAAATAATTCTCATTTACTTCATCCAAAATATAGTTTTAAAATCATTACTTTTTCCAAACATGCATTCTTTGATTGAACTTTCTAACGTGTTCAAACCCATCCTAGAAGTTGAAAGCTATGAAAATTGAGATTGTGATATTTTATTTAACATATTTTTAATAAAGTGTGTACTTAATTTAATCTTGTCATTTGAAGGACAATTATTATTTGTAATTTTTCATCGTGGATAGACCTAGAAGAACATATACCCTCTAACTTGAAATTGAGACCAATCCTTCAAATTAGACCAACGATTGTATTGGAAAGCTTTTGAAGCGGAAACACCACAAGAACCCATATAAATTACACTTAGACAATTTTTGACTATAACATTTATCACAACAGACCAAAATCAAACCCTTCCCATCCCTAATAAAGGGTTCATCCTGTCCTAAGAAGAAAACTAAAGTCTTGCATTCACTTGTCATTTAGGAAGGGAGATTTTAAAAAACAAGTCTCCAAATAAGACTTGTGAATGGGTGTATACAATAAAATTTGGTAGCTTGTCCTTCTGTAATTTCAAGTTTGACCATGTATCCTTGCTAAGACAAATGCTTACACTCAAAATCCAATCTACTCATCTCTCCAACTCTTCCACAATTTGATTATCTTTACATTTTACTATGTCATTAATTTTTGGAATATTATTTAATCAAATCAACATAAAACATCTTATATTCACGACTCACCTTTTAGTTTTTGTATTTCTCTTTAGTCTAAAAACATATGAAAGGGTTAGAATGTAAGGTCTGGGTCTTGACCAACTTGTATGGTCCCACTCCTTCACAATCACTAATTCTGATATCAATTTTAAATCATTCTTTGGGTTGTTTCATCTTCCCAAGGTTGACATTATTAGAATATTTCACCTACAAAAGGCTATACATACAAGCCATTATCACTTTACAACTCACATGACATTCTTATAAGATATTATTACAAATATTTCTCCAATAGCACTCAAAGGGTTCCTAAATCTTCCTAAATCAATTGCACATCATCTAGTGTAGCCCCTTACTATAAGTTTGAAGCAATCAAATAGGTCAAAGAGTCTAGCTTTATCTATTTATAGGCACACAAAGGTCATAGATCCATTTTTTTAACAAGAGAAAATTCACTCCAAGCATTGAACCAAGGATTTTAATCAACAAACGGTTATGCCACATAGCTAAGGCACACCAAATCTCACTACTATCACATTGAGTACGTTAAATACTATGAAATTAGCCCACTATATTGATGTTAAGAGACACAAAGGCACCCTTAGGGGGTTGGTTATGTTAGGTTATAGAGTCTGTTTTCATGTTGCATGTGTTGTAAATTGTACACTAAAAGTTACTGTACACTCTTCATGTATTCTCACCACGATTTGGGGGTAGAAACCCCCAAGATTTTTTTTTGGAGTAACCAAAAATGTGGTTTTTTTTCATATATTAATTATATGGGTGGTATATGACCCATATGTTTATGGGAAATGGTGATGGGTTGGTTTCTTGGCCCATGGTATTGGTGCCCATGTTACATTGTAAAATTGCTTAGGCAATTACCTATTAATGTGCTTATAAATAGTTGGACATACAACAGGGAGAAATATAGTGTGTATGTGAATTTAAGTGTGAATTCGACAGAGTTTATTGAACAACTCCAAATAAGATTTGTGCATTGTAATTGTGAGAAGATGGATCTAAGAGTGGATTGTACTCATGTTGGATTGTAACAAATTTTGAGCAAGTGTTTCTTAGTGGATGTAGCCCACATTGGGTGAACCACATTAAATTGTGTCTTCTTGTTGTGATTTTTTTTATTTCTATTCATAGTTCTTGTTGTTGCGATTTTGTAGGATTATTTCGTAATTATTTCTACGTTATCCTTGACATGTTAGTTTTACACACTTACACAAGCACCTAGGAAAACTACATGAGGCTTGACCTTGTAATAAGGGTATGTAGTAAAACACTTGGATTGATTCATCATCTGGGAGTCTGACCACTAAGGGTAGTCCAACCTCAACCACACACGTTTGTTTTTCTACTTTAGTTTACAAATTCTCTATTAAAGGGTTATGTAGGTTGTTATGGATTCTACATTGTTCCATGTTATTACAAGTCATCCTGAGGCTGTGTGAGCAAGGGAAACATACAATGAACATCATTTAAAAAAAAAAAAGCACACAAAAAGTTATAGATCTAGAATGTCAAAGGGTCTAATACTGTAAAATTTTAGGTCAACACCATGAATTTATAATTTTGACTGTAAAATAGTTGTACAATCATATTAGTGCTTAGTTTCCGGTTTTAAAACTTGCACGGAAGCATTTCTAGTTTCTAATCAAATTTTTTCATCATATTACACATCCAAATCCTCTATGTCCTACATTGAACATCTAATTTTATTTATCCTCTTGTGTATTTGAGTAAGTAATTTTTGTTTATCATCTGTTTAAATCATTTCAAGTTTGAATGCATTATTCTGATTATATATAATTGATGTCAGAAGTTAATTATATCACAATAGTCTACTTTTTTCAAACCCTTACATCCTTTTTTATATTGGTATACATTAAAAACATAGAAATTAAGTAGGGTGTAAACAATGGTATGTAAATGTTACTATCCTAAGGTGTATATTGTTTGAATAGTCCTTAAGATTTAACTTGCAAAACAATATAATATTTTTGTACACATTTATTGGTTATTATGTGTATTGTTAATAATTTATATTCACAAAAATCAACACGAATGTAAAGAGTTATAAATTCAAATTAAATATTCCTTCTATCATTCCCCATCATAAATCTTATTCCACCCATCATTCTCTTATTTGAAGTCAACCCAAACATAGCTGAAATTTTTCCATCTTATTGCCTTACTCATCTTCTTTTGTGTTTTCATAAATAAAAATCTATATATTTTGCTAATGTATTAGTTCATGTATTTAAGTAGAAATTGTTAATTACATCAGTGTGTTATCTTGTGAATTTGTATTATTAGTTCTGAATGAGAGCGTGGTGTTTATAATATGATAATATTGACCAATATGAAACCACTATGTGGCCTAGTATCCAACTAAGTATTAGCAAGCCATTGCTCATTGACAACATATTCTATATAATGCCTCGGTAGGCCCTCTTCAAACCATCGGTCCCTTGATATGGTAGGATCAAATATGGGATTTCATGGTTGCTCCTCTTCATTTGTTTCTCCCTAAGGATTGTTGGGTAGAATCTTATGTAGTGATATAATAGGTGACTATAAAGGCCAACTCTCTTATAATGGTAAAAAATGTGTGTCACTTATCACACTTGAAAATTTCACCCTAGAAACCCAAGATTTCTTATCCCTCATCTTCATGGATGGTTACCATATTCCCACCACTATATCACTTTGCATATGCTTGGTCAAAAGCACATACACAATTGCATCAACAATTTAAACCAAAGTTGCTTTCCTTCACTTTCATGTAAAAAATGAACATGACTATTTTGCAGCATGTAAGAGTGCATACTTTACCTTTAGCATGCTTGTATCACTACACATGACAATTATAAATCATCATATGTGTAAACCTATTACCTTTTCTCATCTCACTAAGAATACAATGTGTCTTGGATATTACAATTATGTATATGAGGATCCCACCAACCTCATTACTTTCTTTAAAATTGACTATATCATCATCTTTTACCCACATTAAAAATAATTGATACTTATTTTATCATACACCTCCAAGGTTTTAAACACCTATGGGGTGTTACACTATTATAACATTTAAGATCACAACAATTGATGAAATTATAATTTTAAGGCGTAGATCATAGTTTTCGTCCAACATATCCATCACTTACAGTCCTATTATAAGATACAAAAAAACATTATATGTATTTTAGATTTGTTACACTTGAAATTAAGACCAACCCTTTGAATATGATCATTTGTAGTGTTTATGTTGGGAAAATATCATAGAGGAAGCAAGATAGGCTACTATAAAAAATATGTGTGGATAGTGTAGACATATTAAATGTCAACATGATTAATTACAATTAGTTTGTCCCGCATCATCACTATCTAAATTCACATAATAATTAATCGTAAGATTAATTATTATGATGAATCAATTTTATCATATTTACCCTTTATCATTTTATCATCATTTATCATTTATCCCATCATTCCATCATTGTATACAAAAATTGGTGTTAATATGCAAATGAAAAACTAAGAATCTAAAGTAACTAGTTCCTAATCTAACACAACTATTAATCTAGCTCCGATAGAGCAATAGATGGAAAGGAGAAAGAATATAATACATGTACTTACCTACAAGATTACACAACTCCTCCTTTGATGTGGCGGATTCACTCTTGGATTGCTTGATTGGTTGCTTCAAATTTTGGTGGAGACACACAAGCATCACCTCCCCTTGATTTTGCTTAATAATTGCTTAATGAAGATTATGATAGATTGATTGTAGATGAATGGATTGATTGAGTGATAGAAGATAAAAATGGATGATTAATGAACCAAATTAATAGAGCTTTGTTATGGATTTGAGTGATTATTCCAATCTTGCTCTCATGGAGGAGGATAGCTTAATTTATAGCTTATGGGTGGAGGATTCAATGACTAAGATGAAGCCATGTTGGATTTGAATCAATGGTGGAGATTGCATGTGAGGATTAGAGGATTATAGAAATTTGAATATGGAGGGAAGAAGCTTCCATGAAATTAAAAATTCAATGGAAGGAGAAGGTTAGAGAAGATTCTAGATTTAGAGGTGAGGATGTGATTAGGATTAGAGTTATATTAGGTTTAAAAATGGTGATTAGGGGTGATGTTACATGGAAAGGCCAGGTGTAAAGATGTGTAGGGTAGATGGTAGGTGAGATGTAGGAATATTAAATTCCTAGGAAATGTTAATGAAGAATTAAAATATGATATAATAATGGATTAATGAGATTAATGATAAAAATGGATTTGGATGAATTAAAATGATTAATGATGAAATGTTGGGATATTTGATAAATGATTAAAAGGGGAAATATGATAAAATTGATTAATAATAAAAATTAATCTTGCGATTAATTATTATATGGATTTAGATGATGTTGGGATACTTGTGGACAAATTAATTGTAATTAATCATGATCGACATTTTAGATGTCTACATTTTGCCCCTCTTTAAAGTGTTATTTCTGGAGAAATGACAGTTTAAAGAAGAAAGAAGATGTTAATATGGTGATATGATGCCCCCTCAAGGGGTTAGGCGGGGAGGAATGAGTCAGGTAACCACTCGAAAAGAGGAGAGGCCCAAGTTAGTAGATGAGAGAGGATTAGAGGATGAGAAGATTTGAGGATTATGAGGATTAGGAGATTAGAGGTTTAGAGGATTAGGAGAGAGGATTCAGAGAATTAGAAGATTAGAGAATTTAGAGGATTAGAGGATTAGAATATAGGAGGATTCAGAGGATTAGGAGTAGAGGATTAGAAAATAGGAGATTAGAGGATGAGGATTAGAGGATGAGATAGACGAGGATTATGAGTATTGCTCCCTAGTCAATGATGTATGATAAGGGTGGATATTTAGATGATGTCGGATTAGGACAATGCCTTGATGATTTTTGAAGATATTACATTTCAAGATGCCCCAGTCAAGGGGTTAGGATTTGATGATTTGAGGATGTTAGATTTGAGGATGTGACATTTAAGGATTTTAAAGGATTAGAAGATGGAGGATGTGTGGATGAAAAAATAAGGGTTGAGGTTTGATGATCGGGTTGGATGTGAAGAGAATGTGGATGTTTGTGTTTGATTCATGAGAGGATGTTAAAGGTAGCCCCAACCAAGGGGTGAGGATTTTGGATGTTAGATGTGAGATGATAAGATTTGGATGTGGATATTGATTGATTGATAAAGGATTGATTGGATAGGAGGATGAGGAGATTAGATAGTTAGTTAGATGATGATGAGGATTATGGTGTGGATGATGATAGGAGTAAATGATGATGATAGAAGGGGGTGTGTTACCTTAAAGTGTCCAATGTTATCATCATTAGCATTTTGAATGTGAAAGTGGCATTGAGAAAAATGCACCAAGGTATGAAGACCATGATGATTGATTTGTCTGAATGCCCCTGTCCTGCATATCATTGGACAGATTAATATAAAAATGATGATCCTCATATATGCATTAGACCATATCATTGGAAAAAGAAAAAGAAACAAAATTGGCCTCATATCATCGACCAAAATGTAAATGCAGACAAGCAAGTAAACACACACACACTGAAACACACACATTGCATTTGTTGTATTTTTGGTGTAAATTTTGTGATCTTTTTATGGATTGTTATTGATTGTTTTGATTTTTGGATGTTTTGATGTTTTGATTTTTTGATTTTGAATTTTTTTTTTTGTTTAGATTTTGGATTTTATATTATTGGATGTTTGGATTTTTAGATTTTGGATTGTGAAAGTTCAGGATGTTGAGATTTCATGGACGGGATAGGTGATGTAAGGCGGGATGTGAATTTCTCCTATAAGTCCCAAAGTGTGTTTGGGTAGGATGAAAGGGAAGGATTGAGGGAAATTGGATAGGGATTAGTTGATAGGTTAGGATTAGATGGGATGTGGGATGGGAGATAGATATGATGAGGGATGTGGTATAAGATAAGATGCGGGATATGGAAGATGATAAGATATGCCCCCAAGTATAGGGGGGATGGATTGAGGGATAGATGTGGTGTGCCCCCAAGTGTAAAAATAGGGTGGCCTATGTGGATGGATGGATGGGTTCGATTTTCTCCCAGGTGTAGGGTAGGATGGGAAGTGAGGGGTATCTAAAATGGATGATGCCCCTAGCAGATGGTAGTTAGGTTTCCCCCAGTCATGATGATGACGGGTGAAAAGGGACATGAAGGAGGATGAAAGGATCATCGTCTTCCTATGGATGTTCGATCCAAGGAAAAAAGGATGTGGATGTGATGGATGGAATAATAAAATGAAAAAAAGATAGCCTATGATAACACATGTTGTAAGGCAAGAGTTGGACTAAAAACAAAAGTGTGACAAAGGTCTAAACAATACCTATGGCAACATGTGAGCCCTATGTCTCTTCGAAGATCAAAGTGTGTGTGATTGTGATGGTTAATTACCGCTTGAAGTGAAGACTTAATGGGTAGTATGTGAAGACAAACTAGCCAATGTATAGGGAGTGATTAAGTCAAATAGGTGGATGGAGGGTGAATGGAAGGCTAAGTCGTGCATTACTCTGCTGTCAGCCAGGTGTCCATAGCCCCGACAAAGATGCATCTGATTCTTGTCACAACATTGCTCTACTACTAGACAGGCATCCATAGCCCTGGTAGAGTTGCTGGAAACACCCCTAGAGAGAGTCTTGAGGTGGATTTTATTTTATATTTTTTATTTTGATATGATTTTTGATTTTTGATATTTGGATTTTTTTGTATAAATAGGTTCCACTCTCTTGAGAACTCTCGAGGGGTTAAGAATCACTAGTGGCTTGATGGGGGATGGAAATGAGTGTGGTGATGACATTGGCTAGAGTGTCAAAATATGAACCCAAGGGTCTTCACCACAAGTTGATTAAGTGTGTTAAAGTGTGTGGATCTCTAGGAGGAAAATGGTGCTTAAATGTTGGAGGTAATGATAGACCAAGGTCACACAATTGTAGTAGGTACTATTGGCTTACAACATGTGTGAGAAATATGATCAAGTGTTCAAATGAATGAATTAGAAGAGGATATGAATGGATGTGATGATAAGAATGGATTGAATGCAAATGGTATTTGGATGTTGGATGGAAGGGAGGATAAGGGTGGGAAAAAAACATCCGTGCGCAGGGTGAATAAATTATGTGTTCATCCATTTTTAGATGTTTAATATTTGTAGGGGGATTAAATAATTTGTGATTAGAGTTGAGTGGTTGGGATGGTAGGATCAATAAGAGGAGTGGTAGAAATGGGGTTGTGATGGAGTAGTCAATGGGAGGGTACATTTTTAGTGTTAGGTTTATACCCTAAGCCTGAACATCTTGGATTTTGATGAAGGGAGATGGGTTCGTGAATTCCTTGTTCATGGATTCCTAAGCCTTTGCCTCGATGTTTCATATTAGCGAAACATATTTTTGGCTATAGGATATGAATGGATGGGGAAGATGATGTCCATGTGGTCATCATGAGACTGGGGGTTGTAATTTTGTCATCCGCTAAGAGGCTAGATCTTAACAAAGGATGGGAGGTGAGATTTATTTAGGTTTTTGGTTCGATGAGGGATGTTTGGATGTACGATGAGATTTGGATGGCTGACGATGTTTGGATGTTGAGTGGGATTTGGATGGTTGATGATGGTTAGGGATGGGAATTGGGATGGAAATGTGGTGGATAAAGAGGTACAAGGATAAGAATTCCCTTGGTTAATGAGGTTTTGGACATAAGACCTAAATTACATGCAATGATTGGTCAAATGTCCATGGGTGCGATGGAAGTCACAATAATAGTGTTCCCAATACCAAGATGGTTTGGGGAAGGTTTTGATTGCGTGATTTGATTGGGGATGGATGATCATGTTAAAGGTTTTTAGATGATGGAAGATGGTGGTCAAGGATTCTCCTAAAGGAGTGAAGTGGTTTTGGGTTAAATGGTTTTGGGGGAGTAGGAAGTAAAGGTGTGAGATTGGGTGGATAATGAGATGTTTTGGTTGATTTGGATTTATGAGTTGAATTAGATTATTGTGGATTAGAAGATGAAAGGGATGGATTAGGCCCAGGGGACGAAGTGGATGGTTTGGGTGTTGGAGGGCCGAAGTATATTTGGTTAATTTTGGATTATGTTGGAGTATGTGGTTTTGAGGTAGATGGCTTTGGCTTAGTATTAAATTGTTTGGGATTACCATAGATGTAGATGAAGGGGATGGGTGTGATATGAAGGGTCACATGAGATTTGGGTGATAGATTGGGGATGAAGGAGATGGATGGGAGATTTGGGAGATGGACGTGGTGTAGGAACCACATTTAGATTTGGTCGATTTAGGGGATGAAGTAGATGAAGGTGGCATAGGATTGGTATTGAGATTGGGTAGGAGATGGGGTGGGGAGAGGATTGGTATTGGATTTTTTAGGTTTAGGAGTTGAATGACTTAGTAGTCACGTTAGATGTTTTAGGATTGGGGGATGGGGGATATGAAATAGGATTAGAGGATAGGATAGTGTGAGGTTTAGGTGATTAAGGGGTTAAGATAGGATTAGATGTGGATGAGGATGAGGGTGGCATAGGAGCCACATTAGATGGTTTAGGATTAGGGGTAGAAGGGGATGAGGGTGACTTAAGAGTCACAGTGGATGAGATAGTTTTGATAGGATTGGGCTGTAGGTGATGGAGGGGATGAAATAGGCTTAAGGGCTAAATTTGATGGTGGATTAGGGGATTATGGGACTATCTAGGAGAAAGTCTGTAGGATTGGATTGGGATGATGAAGATGATGAGGATGGAGGACTAAGATGAGATGTGGGAGATGATAATTTTTTGTTAAGTTGTTGGGGTTGTTGTGGATATGTGAATGAGACTCGATGATAGGTTTTAGGATGATTGGATTTAGGAGTTGAGGTTTTAGATGATGGTGGATTGTTTTCATGATTTTTGATGGTAGGAAGGTGTTGGTTATGATGATTGATAGGGGATTTGGAGGTTAGGGTTTGGGATGGTTCTATGGGTTTGGGTATGGGTGGCTACATTAGCAAGGACATAAAGGAGGTCCTCTTGGTCTAGGTCAAAGTTAGTGAGGTGGTCAAAGACAGTGTGATTGGCTTGTGGGGATAGTGGTTTATGTTGTTTAGGTTGAGGTGTGGATTGAGATGATTTGGGTTGCTCGAGGAGGAGGTCAATGGGGTGAGGGGTAGGGATATTAGGAAGGGGAAATTGTGGATGGGGTTCAGTTAGGAATATGATGGTTTAGAAGATGATTGATTGATACATGATTGAAGATTGGATATTTGTTGATTAAGATATTAGAATGGTTTTTAAGATATTAGGATCAATATGGGATGGTTGATTTGGATGACGAGGGGAAGATTGGTTAAGGTAGGATGTTAAGTTTGAGATTTGTTTGTTAATGTGTTGGATGGTGTGTGGGACTTCGTGGTCAAAGTGAGATGGTTGACTTTGATGGTTGGGGGATGATGAGATAACTTGGTTGATGGATTTAGAAAAGAGATAGGGGTTTGGATGTTGGTTTGGAGATGATGGGGATTGAGGATCAAAGGCCATGGTTTGATAGGATGTATGGGTAATTAGTTTTGGATTAGGATTGATGGTGATGGGATTATGGATTTGGATTTTGTGACTAAGGATGGTTAATTATGATGTTTGATTGATTAAAATTTTAAAGTGATGGGATGGTTAAGGGTGTTCACAAGTAAGAAATATACATGCAATCACAAACCCTAACTAGTCAAGTGGGATTGCAATCAAGCTATAGCACGCTTTCAATACCACACACCGATGGTGGTGCCAACAATTGGCTCTCCACCTATGTGTCAATGTGGGGTCAGCTAGTAAGTGATCTTGGGGAATGCGACCTCCTTGCACTATAGCTTGATATGTGGTCAAGATGGTTTCCTAGTCTAGGATGTACGGGCTCACTAGGGGAGTCCTTGATATACCTTTTGGTACTTGGGGCCCAAGTCCATGTTTCAAGGATGTTGTCTAAGGCCTGGGTGTTGGGATGTGGAATCCCCTCACTTCACATTGCTCTTAAAACAAGCAAGTGCTTAGCTAATAAGGACAATTGTCCTTACATTTATATACCTCTTCACAATAGGGGGTATCTCTATGTATGTGGAGATAAACCCCATGGTCACGAGACCCCTAGGACTACATTAAGTGCGTGGATGTCACTTCCACATCATGTTACCCCCTAAAAAATGAAAATGGGAAGGATAGTCGCTTTTGATCCTCAAGATCATCCTAGGACGCGAGAGGAGAGAATACATGGTTTTTCCTTCGGGATGAACAAACAATAAAGGAAAACACACAAAAAGGATGATAAATGCAATAAAATGGATGCAAGATAAAACAATTGAAAATTATGTAATGGGTTCTTCAAGAGGAGGCCCTGCAAAACAATAGGATTAGTATTTTATTTTATGCCCCAATATTTTTTGAGCTATTCAACCTACAAAACAAAAAGGATTAGTAGTTTTTTAATGCTAATTAATGTCTTGCAACCACAAATGGGTTAGATCAAATATAAATCATGTATTAAAATTGACGGAGTTCCCCCTGTATCCGCGTAATATTTTTATAAAAGCATAATGTAAGATCATACAAGACACCACTAAAACACCAGAAAGTGTGATTATGTTGGTTATTATCAATGTAAAAGTATACTAGAACAAAAGTGCTAAATGACAGAACAAAGGCACTGTTTTAGGTAAAATGTGCCAAAAACAGAACAAAAACATGCTATTTTAGAACAAAAGTGTTATTCTACTCAAACAGCATTGAAACAGTAACACAAGTCACTAATTTCTTGACAAAAGCGCCAATATATGCTCAAATGTGTTGAAACATAAATAGACACGATTAGCAGAATTCAATTTTTAAAGTCTAGATAGAGGAAATGATATACAGAAAAAAGCACCACTATATCTTGCAAACAGCACTACTATATCTAAAAATGCTACTTTACTGTGTACAAACAAATCCACTATATCTACAAACAGTGTTAATATATCTGCAAACACATCCACTATACAAAAGTGCAAATGTGCTACTTTATCTGCAGATGCTGCTACTATATACAAAATACACTACTATTAGCTGCAAACACGCTCCACTATATCTGCAAACACGCTCCACTTTGTTGACAAAAGATGGAAACAAGTATTTCAATCTCCAGGGGGTTTTAAAGGTTAAAAAAAGTGTTGAAGTTATTTACAAAAGTACCAAAGTATATCCCTGTTGACCACAAAATGGCAATCTAGGGATTTCAAAGGTCCAAATAAAGCATTGAAGTATTTAGGTCAAAAGCACCACGTTGTTTATTCTGCATTGGTGATGAATAACATGTCAAAAGTGCTAAAATAGAATGACTGTCACAAAAATTTGAAATTTTAAGGTGCAAATCTGAGTGAAAAAATTTACAAATTTGGACAGTTTGTTTTATAATATAAAATTTTATTAGAAACAACACAAAATTTTGGGGGGTAATCCCCATGGTGGGTGCACAAAAATGTAGACATGCAAGAAAATATTAGTTGTGAAAATGTGAAACTAAGAATCTAAACAAACTTTTTCCTAATCTAATTGAATCTTTTCAAACAAAACCTCAAATAGAGCAATGGATAGAAATGAGGAGAGAGATATAATACCTACACTTAACTACAAGATTGCACAACTCCTCCTTTGATGTGGTGGATTAGCTCTTGGATTGCTTTATTGGTTTCTTCAAATTTTGGTGGAGACACACGGGAGCACGTCACCTTGATTTTGCTTGATGATTGTTTGATGAAGATGATGATAGATTGATTGTAAATGAATGAATTGATTGAGTGATAGAAGATAAAAATGGATGATTAATGAACCAAATTAACAGATCTTTATTATGGATTTGAGAGATTATTCCAAGATTTATCTCATGGAGGAGGATGTTAGAATTTGTGGAGAGAGAGAATAAACCGAATAAATGTGTAAAGAATGATTGAAGAGAAAACTGGAATACACATTGTACAAATGGGTTGGGTCCGGGTATTTATTATGCAAAGACGGTTACAAAATTAGTTAGCGGTTACAACCGCATAACCATACAAAACAATTATAAAAGGGGAAGTCTTATTCATTTATTCCTAAACCCCCTCTTAATACTTACCCTACATAACTCAAAAACAAACAATCTAACAAAACAGAACTACGCTATCTTCAAACACTTTCACTTTGAAAGCAATGCTATGATAGGATAGGGCTCCATCAAGCTGCTTTGTGACCTTCGTAAAGGTGTAGCTCCCGAGCTGAATTCATGAGTTCCCGGATTCCACCTCCCCGAACTCCCGAATCACAGATATCCTGAATTATTGGACAACCATCCACACTGAGCCATCCACAAGCTCCATCAAGTTGTCTCATGACCCTTGTGAGGGTATAATTCCCAAGATCCACAGTCTCTCAAACTATTTGAGCAACCATCCATACCGAGCTTCATCTACCCTGTATCCTTTCTTGCCTTCAAAGTTTAGAGCATCTTTATAGCACGTATTTGTCACTGTCCTCACTACCTTCTGCATCTAGTGGGTCTTCAACCATGGCTATATTGGTTGTATTTGATATGACTTTACCCTTGAGCACATCATTGGCTCGAACACGACAATCCCATGTTGTGTGACCTCTTTTTTTACAATAATGACATTCAATCTCTGACTTATCTGATCTTCTATGATATTTTCTGGTTCTAGAATAGAATGCACTTTCTTGCTGGGAATGACCTTCTGCATCCTCTGTAGTTCATTTTTTCCTCAGCTAGAAGAGCTGCTATCATATCATCCAGAGATTGAGATTGAATTTGACTGAGGGTAAAAACTACATTGCTATATTTTGAAGACAGACTATTTAATAGGATAGCTTTGGCATCTTCGTCCTCAATTGTTGCTTTCACTTCTTCTAGTTGTCTGATCAAGGACCTTAGATTATTGATGTGGCTTGACATAGAGACTTCGTCATCCATTTTGAACCTATATAACTAAAGTTTCAGGGAAAATTTGGCATTGACTGCTTTTGCTCCAAATAATTTATTTAGAGCATCCCAAATTTCCTCCGATGATTTGTCTAGGTCTACATGATGAAGTTCAGAGTCAGAGAGAGCAAGGCCAATAATAGATTTCACTCTATCATCTCTACTTTGCCATTCTAACAATTTCAATACATCGGTAGGTGTTGTCTCTTTCCCGTTTACAATGCCCCACAAATTTTTATTCATAAGTTGCATTTGTATTTTCACTCTCCGTGTATGAAAATTTAGACCAGAATATTTTTCTATGGGCATTTCCATTTTAATAAAATAGAATAAATACAACTACGTATTTTGGCAATGAATAAATAAAATAAAATAAAATACCAATTGCACAGTTCTGTGCCCTAGTGCAGGTAGTCTTTTTACTTCTGCGTCTTTCTAGCCTTATGTCTGTGATAAATGTTTGTGCCCTAGCAATTCGTGACTGTAATAATGCACCATATTAGCATAAATCGCGACTGTAAAAATGTCTAAAATCACGATTTTTCATGGCTATTAAAATCTGACTATTTGTGCTCGAAAATGTTGTTATTTTCTTGAAAAACGTACCATTCACGACTGTATTTTTGTGACTTTTTTTTCTTTTTTTAAAATTTTTTCTGAAAAACATGAGTGTATTATTATGATTCACGACTGTATAGCATGATTTTTCGTGCCCTTGATTTTCGACTGCAACGTGCCCTAATGGGACTCACGAAAATATATTTCTTCCTCCCTCTCTTTGCTTGTCCCGCGCTCTGATACCACTGTTAGAATTTACGGAGAGAGAGAATAAACCGAATAAATGTGTAAAGAATGATTGAAGAGAAAACCAGAATACACACTGTATAAATGGGTTGTGTGTCCAGGTATTTATTATGCAAAGATGGTTACAAAATTAGTTAGCGGTTACAACCGCATAACCATACAAAACAATTATAAAAGGGGAAGTCTTATTCATTTATTCCTACAGAGGAGAGCTTAATTTATAGCTTGTGGGTGGAGGATTCAATGGCTAAGATGAAGCCATGTTGGATTTAAATCAATGGTGGAGAGTGCATGTGAGGATTAGAGGATTCTAGAAATTTGAATATGGAGGGAAGAAGGTTCCATTGAATTAAAAATTCAATGGAAGGAGAAGGTTAGAGAGGCTTCTAGATTTATAGGTGAGGATGTGATTAGGATTAGAGTTAAATTAGGTTAACAAATTACGATTAGGGGTGAGGTTACATGGAAAGGCTAGATGTAGGGATGTGTAGGGTAGGTGGTACATGCAATGTAGGATATTAAATTCCTAGGAAATGTTAATGAAGAATTAAAATATGATATAATAATGGATTAATGATATTAATGATAAAAATGAGATATTGGATGAATTAAAATGATTAATGATGAAATGTTGGGATATTTGATAAATGATTAAAAGGGGAAATGTGATAAAATGGATTAATTATTATATGGATTTAGATGATGTTGTGAGACAAATTAATCGTAAGTAATATATCTGCAAGCCATTGCTCATTGATAACATATTCTATATAATGCCTCGGTAGGCCTCTTTAACAATCGGTCCCTCAATATGGCAGGATCAAATATGGGGTTTCATGGTTTCTCCTCTTCATTTGTTTCTCCTTAAGGATGGTTGGGTAGAATCTTATGCAGTGATATAATAGGTGACTATAGAGGCCAACTCTCTTATAATGGTAACAAATGTGTGTCACTTGTCACACTTTACAATTTCACCCTAGAAACCCAATATTTCTTATCCCTAGTCTTCATTGAGGGTTGCCATCTTACCATCACTATATCACTTTTCATAGGCTTGGTCAAAGACACATACACAAATTCATCGACAATTTAAACCCAAGGTGATTTCCTTTGCTTTCATGTGAAAAATGAACATGACTATTTTACAACATGTAAGAGTGCATACTTTACCTTTAGCATGTTTGTATCCCTACAAATGACAATTATAAATCATCATATGTGAAAACCTATTACCTTTTATCATCTCACTAAGAATACAATGTGTCTTGGATCTTACAATTATGTATATGAGGATCCCACCAACCTCATTACTTTCTTTAAAACTGACTATATCGTTGTCTTTTACCCACATTGAAAATAATCGATACTTATTTTATCATACACCTCCAAGGTTTAAACACATGTGGATGTTACACTATTATAACATTTAAGGTCACAACAATTGATCAAATTATAATTTTAAGGTGTAGATCGTAGTTTTTGTCCAACATATCCATCATTTACAGTCCTATTATGAGATACACAAAAAAAATTATATGTATTTTATATGTGTTGCTCTTGAAATCAAGACCAACCCTTTGAATATGATCATTTGTAGTGTTTGTGTTGGGAAACTCTCAGAGAGGAAGCAAGATAGGCTACTGTAAAAAATATGTGTGGATAGTGTAGACATCTAAAATGTTGACATGATTAATTTGTCCCGCATCATCATTATCTAAATTCACATAATAATTAATCACAAGATTAATTATTATTATTATCAATCCATTTTATCATATTTACCCTTTATCATTTTATCATAATTTATCATTTATCCCATCATTCTGTCATTAATCCTTTTAATTCATCATTTTATCTCATTTCATCATTTATCCCTTTAATCCTTTATTTTATCCATTTTCAACTATGTAATAATTAATCACAAGATCAATTATTATTATCCTATTATAATCCCTACTAACATTCTTTATGAATTTAATATTCCTACATCTACCTACCCACCTACCCTACGCATCCCTACACCTAGCCTTTCCATGTAACCTCACCCCCAATCATCATTTATTAACCTAATCTAATTATAATCCTAATCACATCCTCACCTCTAAATCTAAAGGCTTCTAAATCTAGAAGCCTCTCTAATCGTCTCCTTCCATTGAATTTTTAATTCAACAAAAGCTTCTTCCCTCCATGAATTTTGAATTCAAATTTCTAGAGCCTTGCACTCTACAATCCTCTAATCCTCATATGCATTCTCCACCCTTGATCCAAATCCAACCCACAAACTATAAATTGAGTTCTCCTCCTCCATGAGAGCTAGATAGTTAGAACTCAATCAATCTATTATTTATCTTTCATCCATCTTCAATCTAATCCAATCCAATCATCCAATCCTTCATCCTTCATCAAGCATTCATCAAGCAATTAAGGGGAGGTTTTGCCCAAGTGACTCCAAAATCTGAAGCAACAATCAATCATCCAACATCTTGACCACATCAACAAATTAAAGGGAACTCTACTTTGGTAAGTAAAATGTATTGCATTCTATTCCCTTTCCATCTAGCTCAATATGAGGTATTTTCTAGGAAGATTAGAGTAGGAAGGCAAATTTGTTTGTTTTCTTGCATTTTCATTCTAATATTTTTAACATATACAGATAGTTTTCAACTAAGAATATGTCACCCATGATCAAAATCAAATCCTTTCTAACCATTCCAAGGGGTTCAAACTTATCCTATAATTTCAAGTTAAAAATCACTAGTCAAAATAAATTTCAAGTTTTGAATTCACTTATCATTTAGAAAGGGAAACAAGTCTTTTAAAGTTTAAAAATAAGGCTATAAGTGGGAAGGAGATATAACACTCTATTAGTGTGTTTATTGTTTGGATAACCCTCAAGATTTAGCTTGAAAACTATCCTAATATTTATACCTATTTGTTGGTTATTATGTGTATTCATAATAATTTAATTTCACAAAAACTAGTGTCACTATGAAGAGTTATAAATAAATATTACCATATTCCCTCCGTCATTCCCTTTCACAAATCTCAATAGATACATCATTCTCTTCTTCCAAGCTACCCTAATTAAAAACATTTTCTCCATCTTACTACCTTACTCCTCTTCATGTGTGTCTGTGGTATGGAAAATATCTATAATTTGTTAACATTTTGGTTCATATATTTCAATATTACATAATTAATTAACATTTGCATGTTGGTCTATGAATTCATATTAAAGTTTGTGAAGGGGGAAGTAGTTTTTTACTATGATGATTATATTGAACAGATGCAAGAACTTTGTGGCCTAGTAAATGACCAAGTAACAAAAGTCCATCACTTGCCAATAACACATTTGGTATAATTCCTCAATTGTCCTTATTAATCATCACTCCCTTGATATGGTGTGGTTGAATAAAGGGTTGCAATTTTTTTTTCTCTTTTTTATTACTATATAAGGACATGGTCAAGATAAATCTTGGGTAATGAGGTCACAAGATGGTGCTAAAGGTATGTCACTCTCTATGCTCGATGATTTCGCCCTTAATAACTAGAATTTCTACACCCACATCCTCATGGATGGTTACTATCTTACAATCATTGTCTCTTTGTAACGACTTAGTAATATACACATACATAAAATACATTAGTGATTTGAACTTGATTTTTCTTCCTTCTCTTTATGTGAATAATGATCATGGCTATGTCATGACATGTAAGAGTGCATGTTTTTCCTTTAACATGTTTAATCATCACACAATATCATTAGAAATCGCTACACATGCAAACATACTAGCTTCTCTCACCTCTATAAGAATGCAGGCCCTAAATATTACAATTATGATTATGACAATCCTACCAACCTCATTACATGCTTTGGAGCTCACTATGTGTGTACAAGAATTTATTTTACATTATGTAGTAAATGGATACAATCAGGATGGAGAATAATTTAACTATGGTGTTGCAACTTTGATGAACAATATCTTGACGATGTTTATTAATCAGTGACTAAAATTCATCATAAGTTAGATTAGAGAGGTCACTATGTCTTCAAAATTTTAAGGCATCTTCTAATATTTTACGTTTAAGTTATTTCGTTTTGATCTTAATATTTGACTATTTGAATGCAATGACACGATCACAACAATAATCTAAACTTGGTTTGAAGAGTGGAAAATGAGGATTGTGTGCCTCCAAATACACGTGGCATGTATGTGGTGCATTATGTCTCATGAATAATGAAGAACAATTCTCATTTATTTCATGCAAAAATATAGTTTTAAAAGTATTTATTTTTCACAATTATTATTTATTTATTTAGTTCTTCCAATGGGTTAAAATATATCTTAGAAGTTAAACTCTATAAAAAATGGAATGATATTTTATTTAACATATTTTTTAGTGAAGTGTGTATTAGTTTAATATTGTCGATCGATATACAACTATTTATCGTGACTTTCCTTCATGGAATGGCTAGAATAATATACACCCTTCAACTTGAAATTGAGAGTATCCCTTCACATTAGATCAATACTTATAATGTTTCCATTGGGAAACTTATTGAAATGAAACATGATAACTACCCACAAAAATATGTAGAGATAATTGTCAAAAACTGAATATGACACTATAAAATTGAATCAAACCCTTCCCATGGGTTCAAGACAATCATAGAAGTGAAATTCAATAATCATTAGTTAAGATAAATTCAAAGTTTTGAATTCAATTGCATTTAGGAAGAGAAATAAATTTTATAAAGTCTTAAAAGGACTACAAATGGGAAGGAAACATTACACTATCCTAATGTGTTTGTTTGGATAGCCCTCAAGAGTTATCCTACCAACTACCCTCAACATTTTGTATACTTGTTGGTTATTGTGTGTACTTATAATAATTTAATTTCATGACAGTTAATGTGAGTGTGAAGAGTTATAAATACAAATTACCACATTGCCTATAACATTCCTCATCTCAAGTTTGAGACCTCTCATCATTCCCTTATTTGGAGTCACATGAGATATGGAAAAAAAATTCCTTTGTATTTTTTGTATATCCAAAATGTTAATTATTTTTCATATATTGACTTGAAGAGTCAATATCACTAGATACACATAAGAGAATGTGATGAGTGGAAGACATCATTCAAAGGAAAAAAAAAGATTTATGAATGGTTCAGTATGTCATTTAGGTTAACAAAGGCACTAAAGCCATTTTTCAGGTGAGTTCATTATTGTCTATTTAGATAACATTTTGATTTTCATCAAGTTAAATTAGGAACATTTGTTACATTTTTGCAAGGTGTTGATGAGGTTGTGAGATGAAAAGTCTCTCATAAATTTGAATTTTTTTTCTTCGTCAAATAAAAATTGGTACTTAGTCTTTGTGATTTACTAAGAAGGTTTGAAGATGGATCTAGAAAATATGTACACAATAGTTGATTGTATGTCACTTAGGAGTTATTTTCAAATGTAAATTCTTCATTGATTAACAAGTTTTTATAGGAAATTCATCAATAATTTCAGTAAAACATTTGCAAAAATTATAGATGTAATGTGTAAAGATATAAAAGAGTTTATTTGGACCACACAAATAACACATAGTTTTCATAAATTAAAGACAAAGGTAACTAAACAACACATTCTATCAATACTAGATTTTTGTGATGTTTTTCAAGTAGACCATGATGATATTGGCTCAGTAATAGGTGTAGTTTTAATTCAAGAAGGAATGCCCATTGCATATTTTAGTGAATAATTGAATAACATAAAACATAATTATTTAGTATATAATCAAGAGTTATATGAAATTATACAAGCACTCAATAAGTCAATGAATTATTTGTTGCAGAAGGAGTTTGTTTTATAAACAATCAACCAAACACTACAATTCATAATTTTTTTGGGAAAATTGAATCAAAGATATATGAAATGGGTCAAAATCCTTTAGAACCAATCTTTTGTGCAACAACATGGAAGTAGAAAGTTAAAAAAATTACAAATGCTTTGACTAGGAGAACTTCATTGTTTATTGAGTTAAGGGTTGAAGTCATGGGGTTTAATTTTATGGAGGAACAACACATAGATTTTGGTGAAGCATGGAAATCATGCGTATAACCAGTGAGTGGTGATTGGTTAAATTATTTTGTGCGAGAAGGTTTATTATTCATAAAAGTGCAATTGTGTATACTTAGGTTTAATTCACAAGAATTTGGTCAATGAGAAATGTAGTGGAGGAATGGCTAGACATTTTGGTTATAACAAGATATATATGTAGCTGGAAGGAAACTAATCATTTTTCGCACATGATTTTAGAAGCACATAACTTTTTATAAGAGTGTAGAGTTTATCAGGTAGAAAAAGGGAGAAGTTGAAATACAAGATTGTATCAATCATTGCCTACTCCAAAGAGACCATGGAAGGATGTAAATATGGACTTCAATTTAGGATTGGCTAAGATGAAAAAAGGAATAATTTAATATTTGTGGTTGTTGATGTATTTTCAAATATGACATATTTTTTGGTGTGTAAAAAGACTTGTAATGCAACTAACATTGCAAATATATTTTTTTAAAGGAGGTTGTAAGACTACATGGTTCATCATGTAGTATTGTATTAATGAGATGTGAAATTTTTAGGATGTATATGGAAGAAAATGAATATAAATTTTATAGTTTAGTTCAACATACCATCCATAGACAAATATAGTCAAGAAGAATTTAGGTAGTCTATTTAGATGTTTAATTGAAGGCAATCCATGAGTATGAGATCCTATTTTGACCTAATATGAGTTAATTGAAGTACATTAAAAATAATATTCTAGAATGTGTAGTGGTTGACTCTAAGGGAGTCACAGAATTGAGAATTCTTGTAAGCGAGCAAAGGAAAAGCACACATGTAGAAGATTTTGCAAAGCATATAAGGGAAGTACATAAACAAGCAAGAAAACAATTGGAGAAGAGTAAATAAAATTACAAGTAGGGCACAAACATGAAGAGAAGATAAAAATAATATCAAATCAGAGACACGGTCTTAACACATTTTTAGAGCATAAAATATATCAAAATTCAAGACTATCGGACCATATAAAGTGTAGGTGAAATTTGAAAATAACATGTATGAGATCGGGTTGCCTAAAAGAGTATACATTTAACCTATTTTAGACATTGTAAATCCATATCCATATCAAGAATCATAAAATAGAAAGGGAAACACATATTCATATTCATATTCAAATTTTGATTGGATAGGTAGATGTCATATAAATGACGTAAAGAGGTGGAAAGGGTAATGAATACAAGGATTAATAAGAGGACAAGATATAAGGAATAAAAGAATATTCGGTCAAGTTGAAGTGAAATTAAGGATACAACCTAGATAATCACATTCGAAGTTGTAAAACGTGGAATACCATTAGAAGATCCATAAAAAGGATCTTATGATTTTCTTCATTACATGGGATGTATTATAAAATATCACACAAGCTCCCTTGAAATTTTAAATCATCTAAACATATCTTAGGTTATAAAATATAATCCTAATAGTGTGCAATAGTTATGTTTGTGCTTAAGAATTTTATTGTATGTTTTTTGCAAGTCATGTTTTACACCACAATATCTTGTGATGTTTTATGCCACTTGCAAGCATGCAAGTGTCATGTTGTTGGTTTGCACCTAGTGCCCAATGTCTTGTAATGTTTCATACCACATGTGATCATACAAGTGTTATGTACCTAATGCATGGTACACCAATATTTATAATGTTTTGTGTAGTCTATTGGTGTGCATAAGTTTCTATAATAGTTTGTAGTTGTTTATGCATTACATAATGGTTAAAGGATCTAGTCAAGTTTGATAGTCGTGAACATCAAATTCATATTTTTTTGCAAGAAAGTATTTCAGTAGCATTGTATCATAGATTACTGATGATAGGAAAGGTCATGCGCAAGAGATGGAGATTCAAAATGCACCGAGACTTCTCCATGGTATGCATCCATGTTCAAATGGATGTTCAAAAGTTTCAAATTTAGAACAGACTAGATATACTGCAAATAATATGAACTCCAAAAGAAAATAGATATCCTTATTTGTTATCAAATAATGAATTACAATGTTTCCTAAATAGGAAAGCAACTCCCAACTCGAGTTTCCAAGTAAACTCTAGCTAACTCTGACTAAATCTACTCTAGGTGGTGGAAATTACTATTTTTAGCAGTTTACTAGAACCTGCTATTCTTAGTAAGTTTGCATGCTTATTTCTACGGGCATAAAAATTTCCATGCATCTTCTACATCCCTAAATTAGAGGAATTTCCAACTTTCTAACTCATAATGCAACTAATAGACTAAAATTAACTAATGCTCAAAAATAGGAAAAAACCAAACTATAACTTAAATCCTAATTTTCGGCCTCAAGATGGCAGATTTAGGGCCCGAAAACATGTCAAAAAATTACCCCAACTAGTAGGACTGGGTTTTTGCTGCATTCGTCTCATCGAAACATGTGGTTTAAAAAAAAAAGGACTCAAACAGACACCCGGAGCTCAAGTTATGACCTTGTCAAGTTCCTGCTAATTCTGGCGCATCATTCTCCCCTGCTTGAAAAAAACGCAGCTCCTGCAAGTTGTCTTCTTCAAACTACTTCCATTTATCTGCATCCAACTTCTGAATCTCCCACTCTATGACCCAAGTATTTTCCTCTTGTTCCAGTCCTTTCCAATGTACCAAATATTTGTTGTATTTCCCATGTCGCGTGTCCATTGTTTTCTTATCTAGAATCTGATCCACTTCTTCTTTCTTCTTCACCGGAACCTGCTGCCTCCAATCTACTACTTCATCAATAAAATCCCCTTCTGCACCATCCCCATGAAAAGAATACAAATATGAAACATTAAACACTGGAGAAATATCAAAATTCCCTGGCAATTCTACCTCATAAGCATTATTTATTTTTTTCACGATTTTGTAGGGACCAATCTTCTTGTACTTTAACTTGTTATAGGTTCCTCTTGGAAACGTTTCCTTCCACAGATATACCATAACCAACTCACCAACTGTAAATACCTTTCTCTGTCTGTGCACATCTACTATTTCCTTATACTTATCATTACTATTCTGTAGCTTCTTCCGCACTTCTTCCTGCAATTGTTGTATATGTTTGGCAAATGCTTCTGCATCATCACTGACTCTGTCATCAATTGGTAGTTGTACCAAATCTAACACCCCATTTGGATTACTCCCATACACAATTGAAAATGGAGACTTTCTTGTGGATCTGTTTATGGAACTGTTATATGCAAACTCAGCTTGTGGTAATGCTAAGTCCCATTGTTTTAGCTTTTCCCCAACAATGCACCTTAACAGGTTTCCCAAACTCCTATTTACCACCTTTTTTTACCCATCAGTCTACGGATGATAGGCACTGCTGAACTATAGTTGAGTTCCAAATTTCTTCCATAAAGTCCGCCAGAAGTGACTTAAGAACCTTGTGTCCCTATCTGAAGTAATGGTTTTTGGAACACCATGCAAACGAACAACTTCTCTGAAAAACAAATCTACTACGCCTGTTGCATCACTTGTTTTCTTGCAGGAAATAAAATGAACCATCTTAGAAAACCTATCAACAACCACAAAAATTGAGTCATTACCTCATTGTGTTTTTGGTAATCCCAAAACAAAGTCCATACTCAGATCTGTCCACGACCCTTTAGGAACAAGTAACGGCATATACAACCCTGTATTCTGTGCATGGCCTTTCGAGACTTGGAAAATTCGACACCTCTCCACATATCTTACCACATCTCTTTTCAGCTTTGGCCAATAGTATTTGTCTGCTACCAAGGCTATCGTCTTATCTTTACCAAAATGCCCAGCCAACCCTCTGCTATGTAACTCTTTCACTATATTCTCTCTCATAGACCCAACTAGAATACATAGTTGGCGTCCCTTGAATAGGTAGCCATCCTGTAAAATATACTCATCCTAGGACATCTCCTGCATTTTCTGACAATGGACTAATTAGTCTTTCAACAATATCCTTGAAATCAGAATCAGAAGAATACAAACCCTTTATTGTTTCAAAACCCACCACCTCATTTTCCATAGTGGTAAACAAAGTAACACGCCTACTCAATGCATCTGCAACTTGATTCTGTTTTCCAGATTTATGTTTTAGAGAAAAAGTATATCCCTGCAAAAATGATACCCACTTTGCATGCCTACTATTCAACTTCTTTTGGGTATTCACATACTTCAGGGCTATGTGGTTTGTAAATAACACAAACTCCTTAGGCACTAAGTAATGCCTCCAATGCCTTAATGCTTGTACAATTGCATAAAATTCCACATCATAAGTAGAGTAGTTCTTTCTTACCTCATTCAGTTTCTCACTAAAGAAAGCTACTGGCTTTCCTCCTTGACTTAGAACAACTCCAATACCCACATGTGAGGCATCACAATCAACCTCAAACACTTTATCAAAATTTGGTAGTGCCAAAATGGGTGCCTCTGTCACCTTCTTCTTCAAGAATTGAAAACTATCCTCAACTGCCTTTGTCCACAAAAACTCCCTTCCTTTTGTGCAATCTGTTATAGGTGCTACAATACTGCTGAAATTTTTAATAAATTTTCTGTAAAATGTTGCTAGACCATGAAAGCTTCTTACCTCTGTTATACTCCATGGAGTAGGCCATTCAATAATTGCCTTTATCTTTTCTAAGTCCATCTGTACCCCATCTGCTGAAATAATAAAGCCCAAGAATACCAAACTCTCTTGCATGAATGTGCACTTCTTCATATTTGCATAGAGTTTCTCTTTCCTTAACACTTCAAATACCAACCTTAGATGCCTCAAATGTTCTTCTTTAGTTTTACTAAAGATCAAGATATCATCAAAATAAACCACAACAAACTTACCATTATACTCCCGTAGCACGGTGTTCATCAATCTCATAAAATTACTAGGTGCATTGGATAACCCGAATGGCATCACCAACCACTCATATAATCCATTTCCTGTCTTGAATGTTGTTTTCCACTCATCTCCTTCTCTGATCTGAATCTGATGATAACCACTTCGAAGATCAATCTTGGTGAAATACTTAGATCCAGCAAGCACATCCATCATATCATCAAGGCGAGGTATTGGGAACCAATACTTGATTGTAATTTTATTGATCGCTCTGCTATCCATGCACATTCTCCATGTTCCATCCTTCTTTGGTGTTAATAAAGCTGGTGTCGCACACAGACTCATGCTCTCCCTTACGACCCCCTTTCGCACGAGCTCTGCCACTTTCCTATTCAACTCTTCATGCAATGTCAGGCTCATCCTATAAGCCGCTTGATTTGGGAGTGAAGACCCTGGAATCAAATCAATATGGTGTTGAATATCTCTTTTGGGTGGTAATCCATCTGGTAGCTCATCAGGAATAACATCTGAAAATTCTTCTATTAATTCTACTGTTTCTATTGGTATTTGACCACTTACAAGTTCATCCTTATTTACAACTAGTGCATAACAAAAACCGGTTGCCTTTGCCTCCTTCACAAATTCCTTTGCAGAAAGCATATTTTCAGCCTTCCCCTCTTCTTTAAGAGGTAGCAAAACTATTTTTGTGCCATCCTTCCAGAAAGTATAAGTATTCTTTCCCCCATCATGAATAACTTTTCTATCAAATTGCCATGGTCTTCCTAGCAGCATATGACATGCATCCATAGGAATAACATCACACCAAATCTCATCCTTATAACTGTTCCCAATAGAAAAGCTTATTAAACATCTCTTATCAACAGTAACTTCATTACCCTTCTTAAACCATGCAATACGATAAGGGTTAGGATTCTTCTCACAATGCAGACCCAATTTATCGACCATCTCATTTGAAACCATGTTCTCAAAACTACCCCCATCAATAATAACATTACATACCTTTCCTCCTGAAGTGCATCTTGTTTTGAAAATATTTGTACATAGCCATGTATTCCCCTTGACCTCCTTTCTTGGAGCAATCATCGTCCTCTTGATCATCAGATTTTCTCCCATATCTGGTGGAATTTCCAGGTCCTGTTCGTCTTCTACTGTTCAACTTCAACAAGATTTACTCTTGGAGCATCTCCTTGCCTTTTGTCATGTGTATAAGTATGTGGGCATTCAAAAGCCTAATGTCCTTCTTCACCACATCTGTAACAAACAAATGGTCTTCGTGGAGCCTCCCATCCTCAATCGCCAACATATCCTTTGCCCCTAGAAAATCCTCTGCCTCTTTGTTGATTCTGGAAATCTTGTCTCGTATCCTCTTGCTTTTCCAATCCACGAGATGATTCTCCCCTACCTTGGCTAAAACCATCTCATCCCCGAAAGGAAGATGAGGCCCCCCTATTCATTCCAGGTGATCTCCTAAAACTTTGACGATTTTGTTTTTCCTTAGCCTTTAAGGCTAATTGATAGGTATCCTCCATGCTTTTAATCCTATGCATACTTATCTCATCTTGAATAGAAAATTTTAATCCATTAACATACCTTGTAGCCATTTGTTCCTCAGTTTCTTCATGCTCTACATGAATGGACAACTTGTAGAACTCATCTGTGTATTCTTGCATTGTTTGTAAGTTATGTCTGAGATTCTGAAACCTCCTGTAAAGGGTTTGTGCATAATCCACAGGGAGAAATTTATCTTTCAGCTTCTTCTCCATCTTACTCCACTGTCCTAATTCTTTCTTTCCCCTTTCTTGACCGCTCTTTCTATAGGTGATCCCACCATAACATAGCATGACCTTTCAATTTCGTGCATGTAAATTTTACCTTCTTTTCTTCTAACATAGCCTTCCACTCAAAAAAAGTTCCCATGCTAGTCAACCAGTCTATCAGCTCCTCTGGTTTTAGACTACCACCATACTCTGAAACATCAACTCTTATCCCATCATTCTTTCCTTCTAATGCTCGAAGCATCCTTTCTTCAAAAGCTAATGGTGGTGCTTGTGTTTCCTCCTCTTCACAAACTTCTTCTTCATATGTGTCATCTCCACCTTGATTTCCTCTCTGGGTTATCATTACAGCAAGCGTAGCAACTTGTCTCTGCAGATCTTGCATATTTCTATTCATCTGGGCAATACCGCCTCCTCTTCCTCTTCCTCTTCCTGCCATTTTTTTTAAAAAACTTCGAACCAACTCTGATACCAGATAATGTAGCCAAATTATGAAACAAACCAGATATACTGCAAATAATATGAACTCCAAAAGAAAATAGATCTCCTTCTTTGTTATCAAATAATGAATTACAATGTTTCCTAAATAGAAAAACAACTCCCAACTTGAGTTACCAAGTAAACTCTAGCTAACTCTAACTAAATCTACTCTAGGTGGCGGAAATTACTATTTTTAGCAGTTTACTAGAACCTGCTATTCTTAGTAAGTTTGCATGCTTATTTCTACGGGCATAGAAATTTCCACGCATCTTCTACATCCCTAAATTAGAGGAATTTCCAACTTTCTAACTCATAATGCAATTAATAGACTAAAATTAACTAATGCTCAAAAAAAGGAAAAAACTGAACTATAACTTAAATCCTAATTTTCGGCCTCAAGATGGCGGATTTAGGGCCCGAAAATGTGTTGAAAACTTGCCCCAACCAGTAGGGTCGGTTGCCGCTGCGTTTGTCTCATTGAAACACGTGGTTTCAAAAAAAAAAATGGAACTCAAATGGACACCCGGAGCTCAAGTTATGACCTTGTCAAGTTCTTGCTAATTCTGGCGCATCACTTCTCCATGGTATGCATCCATGTTCAAATGGATGTTGAAAAGTTTCAAATGAATAACACAATGTTTTATCACCTAACACAAAGGTTGGAAGACTTCATGTCCATGTGTAGAAAATTACATTTTTTTATGTTGTATCACATAACCCATTTTTAGAGGTTTACACTACCAGTATGCACTCATCTAAATGACACACATTTTCCATTGAAACAATAAATTCATTTGAGCTAACATGTATGAGTGCAAAAGGATTCCTTTGAGAGGCCAATGTACACTCATGCACAAGGGTTATAATTGTGGCATGTAACTTTCAAAGTTTGAAATAAAACATGGTTGAAGGAGAGGACACAAGTTCACCTAACATAATTATAACATTTGATTCAACTCAATTACATAGAGTTATGTCACAAACATTTAGGAATTATCTTGCGTAGAGGATTATGACACACATTTAACGTAAAATGGGTCATTTGTAGTTTTGAGGCAATATTATAAGTAGGTGGGTTGTGTTTTTATATAAGCATGTCTGTACGCTTGTCTATAGAATTAGTTAGTTCATTGTTTTCCATAATCATTATTAGATCGACTCAAGCTCAATACAATTGAATTAAGTGCAATACATTTACAAGGGTATTAATTACTATATAGTTGATTTGATAGGTGTTATAATGGCTTGGTCTATTAAAATTGTAGTAGTTATTATTGTTGTATCTCCTCAGACTTTATCATTGGTGACCAATTTTATGTTGATGTTTACTTATGGTCGATAAAGTGGCTGAAATTAATCTTATTTACTTCCAAGAATTATATCGTTTCATTTTCATTGTGTAAAATTAAGGGATTTGATTTAACTGAAGTTAAATATTAATCGGAGGATTGGGATGAATTAGATACATACAAGATATACTTTTCTAATGACAAACAATTAAAATTAATAAGAGGATTATAGCGACTTAGCTGATAACTTTTTGTTAGTACTAGATCTAGGATGGAATAATGACACAATATGATAGATCTAGGTTTTATATGATTCATTTGGAAGATAGTTATCTACAAGTATGTTGGATAGTAGCACCTAGAATGGGACATTACTGCCCAGGTGCTAGTTTTTGTATTGGGTGCTAGTGTCCTAGAAGTGAGTGTGGATCTAGATCTTTTAGGGTCTGATCACATTGCCTTTACTTCATTCTGTCACATCCACTTCACTATGGGGTTTTAATATCACACATGTACCTATAAAACAAACCCTAACTACATGTACAAGGCTTAAACACACATTAAAGTAAACAAAATAAAATATTCTTGATTCAGACTAACCTCGGCAGTCACCCTAATGTGATTGTCACGGAGCATTACACTACATTTCAAACTCAATGTAGTTCTAGTTAGTGTGTGTGTGTGTGTGTGTGTGTGTGTGTGTGTGTGTGTGTGTGTGTGATAGAATTGTGTCCCTTGAAGCTAAGATTCCCTTGTGTTAGTCACACAAAAATAACGGGCTATAACTAATTTTCCCCCAGATAATGTGTGTGATGGAATTCATAATTTTCCCTACCTATACAGTGAATAATACAACCCAAATGCACTCCTCAAGTGTTCATTTTGTCCAAGTAGTAGATTAAAAGTAATAGACCAATTTCCTAATTTCATAGTCCCACCACTTGTGACCTTTCACATTCCTCTAGGAAAGACAAACAATCCCCTTTCTTATTAATGAAAAGGGGACTTTTACAATGAAAAATTACAATGGCCACTAAAGTGAATAGGACGAAAGAGCCATAAAGTAAAATATACAATGGAGAATTACAAAGTATCCAGAGATAACAAAGAGAGAAGAGATGTGAAATGAAGGAGGATGAAAAATATTTGAGTTACTTTGTAGAGATACACTCCAGTGAACTGTTGATCCTTTGACCACTTCCTGAATTTGATGAAGCCTCCTAGTGCAATCAATATTTCATAAACCTCCTCTTTGGGGAATATTTCGAATCATCAACTTCTGTATCCCAATCAGGTACTTTGGGAGGAGTGAAAAGAACATTATTGGTAGACCACTGAAACCAATGGGAAAAACCTTCTTCCACTTGAACCAAACTTCCAATCTTTGTAACATTGTCACATCGCTCTGATCTTTCTTGCATTTGATGCACCCGGTGTGCACAATGAGAAAAAATTATCACATGGGGTGATCTTGGTGATCATGTCATTCAATGACCATGGTGACTTGTGAGACACAATGGAGTACAAGACAAAATCCTCTGATCTAAGATAGGTGAAGGAGAGAGACTGAATGAAGAATGTTTCCAACTTTTGATCAATCCATATGATGATATGGGAATCACTCTAAGACAAATTTTAGGGAACCAAGAGTGATTAACTTATATGATTTGAATCAAAAGGACCCATTGAGTTCATTCATAACATTTTCAAGAACCGATTCATCTTTCAATTTTCCTTTTCAGTCCACTTTCCACTTTTGCCTACTTGCATGCGCTAGTAAACAAAGTTTCCACTGGAGTCTAGAATGAGTATGAAAAAATCCAACACATGTACCATGATGAGGGTAAAATGTAATCCACTTTTACTTTTTTTAGGCACCTAACTCTTCCTGAGGTGTCTGAAACCCTTTAAGCAAGTTCCACCTTGTAAAAAGACTCTCGTGCTGCACTGATGGATAAGTTTCCACATTTTTATACTCCCAAAACTATATATTGATTATTGTACCATGAATTAGGCTATGTCCTATTTCCAATTCCTATTATCTGGCTTCCCAAGACCTCATGAGGCTTATGAAACCCTTCAAGCAAGGTGACTAGATCCTTTGAAACATGCTTTTCGCAATGCCTTGCCCAAAAGACCCGGTTTTACTTGAAAGTTTCCCAACCTCTCATGGCTCCACAAAAAATTTCTAAATGACCTTAGATAATCTTATTATTCTCCAAAAAAACCTATAGATGGGTTGTTCCCTTATAGTTTCTTCCAGAGGATGTCCTCCTATGACAAGGAGACCAAAAATAGCCCTTTTAAAGCCTTCGGGAGCAATTTTTCTTTCTTAGATCTCAACACCCTTGTGAATCAAGCTAGGTACACTTCTCTACACATGAAACACACTTGAAAATAATGTTAACATGTTCCTTTCATCCAGAATGAGGATGACACATTTGAAATGATAGCCAGAGGAAAGGTTTACATTTACTAGGGGAGGGGATTTGAAGTGTGGGTTTTGTTGTCATGACCAAAATTTTAAATTTTGTATACTAGAAATTTAGCATGTCAACAGAAACATAGCTCATTTTTTTGAAATTTTATTTTTATCAGTAGGCAATCAATATTCTTTATCATATCCCTAATTGAGTTGCCAACTTTAGAACTATAAAAAAAGTGTGATTTGTTTTGAGGATTTATGTTAGACTTAGTTGATTCTTGTCAAATACCTCCACTTGATACAATATTGTAAACAAGACATAAAATATATGTAATAATTCTTTAACTAGGATGTAATTTTGGTACTAGATTACAAAACATAATACATTCAATAAAACTTAGAATATCTTCATTTGTACTTGAAATTACATTATATGGAGGTGTAACTCTTATAAATTAGAAAAGCTATAACCTCTCCTATATTACTAACAACTCACCTAATTACTATTTATGTGAGTAATTATCACTTTATTACAAACATATATGACTCACATAATATTTCTCATATGAGTGCTAACCATGGTTTCCTAACATTACCCCCTTAGCGCGAACATGGGAGAAAAATAATTACTTCCATTTGTAGTGTGCCGCCCTTACGTTATCATGACCTTGGTCCATCACTCAAAATGAAGGTAGAGAATGAACTCATCAACTTCTCGTCGACCATGCATTGTTGAGAACTAATTTGACCAAACTAGTGTGGGAACTATGAACATGGACCATCTGATTATCAATCATTCACTATAGGGAACACATTAGACCTACTTGATGTGGGAACTCAAGTAGGAACCATTTGAACAACCTTCAATGGTTTTATAAAGGTTAACCACAAACCTAGGTATGAACCCTATTCATCCTCTTCAAGTATCATAACATTGCTTTTTCTTTGTGCTTTTTATTTTTCCACTACATTTTCACATCAGGGAATTATGTATGAAAATGATGCTCACATATTACAAATTCAAACAAGAATACTACTTCTATTCTTATTCACTGCCACACAAAGCATGGACTCTAAAAAATAAGCACACCACAACAGAAAGAAAAAAACACAACTAAAAAATGCCACCACATCTTCATGTGGCTCCATCATTGGTGACAGACGAGAGGATGTTTCTTGTCCTCCAATCTTTTGTGCCTCCATCTTCTAGTGCGATGCTTCTAACTCAACATAATTTTATCATGACACTCAATGATATCCACATTATTTATTATCCCCCCCATAATGTCAAATTGTTTATTTTTGGCACGTCAGGTAACATTGAAAATGTGGCCATGAGGAATTTTTTGTTTACAAATTTGACAGCTTGACTATTTTACTCCTAATGAATTTTTAATATTAACAAGAAGACGACATGACACATTAACGATAACTTAACAATGGCCATTGGAAACAAACTATATTTTAAAAGTAATAACGCAAATTACTTTTTGACGTAAACCAACCAAAATTAATATGAACCTGAAACAAGAACTAATGAGGTAGTGACATAACAATAATAATAACAATGACACTTTTAGAATAAAAAATGCCCTTACAATGATTTCTAATAATAACACACTCATATGGTACATTAAATTATCTAAAGACACAAAATACAAGTAACAACAAAAAAAGAATAATAAATAAATATCTTTGACAAAGTTTAAAAACCATGACTTTTAACTTCTAAATCCACTAAAACAAAAATAACTAAATTATGTTTTTGACACGTATTATTAACAAACTATAACTAATAATTACACGTGAGTTGTAAATTACATCGGAGAGGATAACAATGTTAAGTTTGTTGGAGTTGTAATTTTAGTAAAATGTATGTTATTTTAAATTGTTTGTAGTTTTTTTTTGTGATGGGGAGGAGAGACGAATGTAGTACAACTGCAACATTTGACAAAAACTACCTCTCATTTTACACTAAGGGATGTTCATACTCTACTTCAAAAATCTTATCTTGCCACCACTTATAGATAAATTAGATTAGACTAATACAACAAGTCATAAAATATTTTACGACTAAAATCACAAAAAAAATCTAAACTATCAAAAGATAGATCCATTTGCAGAAGCAACACTAGGTTAAAAGGCATGATATGTCAGTGAAAGGAGAAGATGACACCAATGCTGAAGCATGGGATCTGATCAACCGTAAAAGAAAAAGTCATATAATTCTTGATAACTATGAACATTGTGGAAACAAACATCGATCACTTTTATGTTTTTTACTTTTATTTTAATGGACAGGTAACGATCACTTTTATTGTTGATATGGGACCTTTAATGCATGTCGCCTCTCACAAATTTCACTTCAATGTTATCTCCCTCAACGGTGACTATAGAAACATTGAAAATACCTCCACCAAGGTCAAAAACTATGATATTTCTTTTGTCTTCATTGCTTTCACAAAAGTTATAAGTGATTGCAGAAATTGTGGGCTCATTGATGATGTGTATGACATTAAGGCCTACAATCTTTTTGTCATATTTGTTGGGCTTTTATGTGAATCGTTAAAATAGGTAGGCATGGTAATCAATGCATTCTTTACATCATAGTTTAAATATTGTTCAGCTATCATTCTCATTTTCATCAATACCATAAATGATATTTCCTCCGCTGCAAATTGCATTTTCTCACCTTTGAAGAAAATTTCAACCATAGGCTTATTATTACAACCAGAGACAACAATGAAATGCTACAGTTTTGAGTCACCCTACATACAAGGATGGCTAATTGGCCTCCCAATAAGTCATTTGACGTCAAAGACTGTGTTTGTAGGATTAGTAGAAAATTGGAACCTAGCGCCATCTCCGACAATTTTCTCATCGGATGTGAAAACAACCATAGAGGGAGTGGTTTTGTTACCTTGATCATTAACAATATTCTCAACCCTGTCATGTTGCCACACTCCCACACAACTGTAAGTTGTTCCAAGGTTTATCCCAACAACCTTCTATTTTCCTTTTTTGTCCATCTTAAAATCAATGCAGTTGTTAACAATAAAACCCTTCTAAAAACTTGTTTAGCTATAACCATTAAGTAAAAGAAAATTCAGGATTATGGAAATTATCTATTCATTTTTTTTGTTTTATCGAGGCACAAACTCTACAATTTGCATCCTTTTTTAATCAAAGGAAAATGATAGATAATTGTTACCATGAAAAAGTGGCAAACATAATTTTGTCTAGACTCTAAAGGATTTGACTTTTTAAAAAGAACATGACAATTCCGTAGGAGACTGCAGCATATTCCGTGGAAGAGACCCATCGGGAAATGACACATTCCAGCAAGGGCATATTCAAAGGTGGACACCTTCGGTGAAAAATGGCATGCAGAATTGAAGAGGTGGAACTTGTGAATAGACTGCCAACATTTTTAATCTACGCAAGTGTTGACAAATAGCAGTCAGTTGAGCCATCAATTGACCCCTCAACTCTTTGATCTCCATGCATGTTATGGCTGGTGATAGAAAATAAACTTATGTTTCCTAGTGTCAAGTGCACAAGAATTAAATACAAAGATGTAAGCTGATGATCAAGGTTGGTAAAAATAATAACATGTGTAGATATGAGCACAATACACCACCAGATCTTTACGAATGGAACATGGGATAGATGCAAAAGTATGGAGGAGAAAACAAATGGATGCAAAGAACATGATCCAAATCAGATGTATATAGAAGGTTGCAGGAAAATCACTTGAATCCCTTATTCTAAAAAAATAATGACAAAGCCTCATGCACTACACAGAGTATTATCTATAAACATCCACTAACAATACTGGAAATAAACAATATAATAAGCAAATATTAATAGAAAAAAAATTCTCTCATCTTAAAAACTCCATTCAAGGGGTAAATAGCAATAAGATAATATTTATCATGTGAGTACTAAGTATGATTTCCTAACACAAGAATACAAGTGTAATTAATATTTCTCTATTACAAATTATTATTCATAAAAAAATGCTCGATTTCTTGAAATGCTTGTAAATGATTAATACTCATTCTATAAATTTAACATGAATATTCTTGAATGCTTGATAGACACTGAATTCTTTATTTATATTTACTTTTCATGTATAAATTAAATAGGATGATTGTGTTTGAATTAGGACTAGTGGTGTGCAAACTAAACTCCAACGATCATAAAATGTGAAAGATGGGATAAAATTTCAACATGGCAGAAAAAACAAGTTCCCATCAAAATTATGTACTATAAGTGGTTCAAAATAATGGAAACATAGATAATAGGTAAAATGATGGCTCTAGGAACAAAGAAAACTAGCATAACCATCATCGTATGTGGAGTAGTGAAGTACATTCTTGAGTGGTGAATACAAATCCAAATTTTGTAAGGGAAATGAGATCAATTCTTAACTACGTTTATGCCTATGCCTATGCTTAAGACTATGTTTGATATGTTCAACATGAGAGTAAGTGTGGTAGTAAACATTAGATGGGCGTTACAATTATATTTAATAATCCCTTAGGAGTTGGGGTTGGAATGGGATATTTTCCCTTGATGTACTCACATTACTCGAACAACAAAGAATCGTTGTTGCCTCAAATATATTTTGTGTGATCTTTTTATCTTGAATACAACATTTATTTCAACATTTCATGTATTTTTTAATACACACACAAGTTTAATTCTTGCAACAAACTTCAATGATGTATTTATAGACATTGAAAATATAATTACACATAAATATGTAAATCAGTAAATAAATTATAAATTATCGTATTTGGTGAGTTTGGGCTTGATTTGCACTAATCGATCCCCAATACACCTAATACAACAATTTAATGTGTGTTAGAGATTTATTTGGCCTTGTTTACACTAGTCGAGTCTTGATACATTTTAAATTACCATAATACATGTATTAGGGCCCTGCTGGAGAAAATGGTGCCAAATTGAGTGAATCACATCAAATTGTCATATTTAGTGAGTTAGGGATTAGCTGGCCCCATTTACGCCAACCAATCCCTAATACACCTAATACAATAATTTAATGTGTATCATGACTCATTTTTCCCACACATGCACCAATCAAGCCCTAATACATGTCAATTTTTTACAATACATGTATAAGGTCTCGATTGGTATAAATGGGGCTAGTCGAGACTTGATACATGTTAAATTGTCAGGTTTCATGAAACAAGGCACATTTGTTCCTGTGAAGGATCAACATTTTGCACACTTATGAAGGTTAAGTTTGGTCTCATTTTTGCCAATTGATCCCCAATACATGTCAAAATTTTGGGATTCTTGTATTAGGGCTTGGTTGATGAAAATAGGGCCAATTGAGCCATGTCACGTGATTAATTATCACATTAGGTGAATTAGGGATTGATTGGCCTCGTTTACACCAACTAAGCCCCAATACACATAAGGTGACAATTTAACATGTATCAAAGATTAGTTTGGTCCCATTTTCACCAATTGGGCCCTAGTACACGTTAAATTGTTAGAGTACATGCATAAGGGCTTAGTTTCATAAAGTATGTAAAAATGATGAAAGTGTGAAAAAGGAACATGTGCACTTGATCCGTGATGAGGAAAGAGTGCAGAAGAGGATCTTGTAGATGATGTTGACGTGCACGAGTTTTTCGGGTGATCTCATGCCAATGAAATGGAAGAAGTGTAGGGAGAATAGTCTGGTGTCATCCTCTAACCTTTAATTGCTTCCTGCAACATAGAACACCACTCGCAGATGGTGTGTATAAACAGCATGTGCTAAGGATTGTTTTTCATGTAAAAGCCACTATGTGTGGAATTTTGTAGGCTCTGTTGAACTACCAATCGTTTTGTAACTACCCCCCTGGTTTTAGGCATCCAGGAAAGGTTGGTGTGCTAAGGATCCAAGTCTGATTTTGATCCATGTCTGAAACTGCTAACTATGTTATACTGGTACTGTGTTGTGTTATGTATAACATTGTATGGGGTGCATGATTCAGCCAAATTATGCCCCCCTAATTTGGGGTGCATGCGACATCATTGAAGGAGTATGCAACCCAAAGGATGAATGACCATGCTATGCTGAAATTGTACTCTGTAGGGGGGAGGGAATGTGTTTGGTAAAAACTGAATGACACGTGTCAAACAAAGTGGCTCAAGAAACAAGTGTTAGTACAAGCAAAGACAAACATGCATGTATAAGATGAAATGTAATCTAAGAAAACAATGTGTAAGATAAGACGCAAGTAGAAGATGATGTAGACCATGAAAAACAGGTTGTAAATATGGGACATCACTCACAATGTCACAAGAAAAACAAGGTTGTAGTGGTCGTAAGTAGACAAGTGTGCATACAAGACAAAGGGAAAATCCCACAAGTCAGAGCATACAAAGAGAAAACAATGGTAAACAATGTAACAGACAACCATGGAAGAAAATAGTCTTGCATAACAAATTTTTCACATTAAGCACCCGTTAGAACATTAGAAAGATAACAAGTATGTCAAAACGTGTATAATCCAATAAATTAGTGTGTTATGAAACAATAAAACATGTAGTGTATGAAATTGGATGCCCCCAGGAGCCGTTGTGGGACTGGTAATAGGTATTGCGATAAATATCTGTGCTGCATGTAATAGATCATGTATAATATGTGATCACAACTATAAAGAAATTGAATGTGCATGTTTGTATGGAAAGATAATGACTTACAAGATATATATCTAGCATGTGTAATAAGATGAACATGTAACAAGTAAATGTAAGCAAGATTAAATGCAACCAAGATATGCAGTATGTTGTGGATGAGATGGAATGGAATGCAATGTGAATGATAGGTGATAGTGTGCCCCATAAGTGGATGTGTATGTCTGTAATGAGGTTCATTTATTTATGCCCCCTCAACAGTCAAGAATGAATTGTAAACGAGAGTGCGTCATCGGGAAATGGTTTGAAATGTGTGTGTTAGAAAGAGGTGATGTTGAGTTTAGGGTTGTTTGTAGAATGATGATTGTAGATGATATTGAATATTACAAAGGATGATTTGATCTTGAAGTTGTAGAAAGGGTGATGATTTAGCTTAAAGTGTATATCACAATGTGTGTAATGAGGATGTGAGAAAGCATGATGATGCTAGAAAGTGTGATGATAGGAAATCTAGAAAGAGGTGACGATGAAGAAGGCACTATAGGAATGCCACATGGTAAGATGTGATGAACGTGTGAGTGTGATGAGGTTCATTTGATACGTAAGTGTGATGATGAGTGCGTCAGGGTAATGGTTTGAAATGTGTTCTCAAGAAAGATGTATATCATCGTGTGACATGTATTATGAATGTGACAAAGGAAAACTGATCCTGAGAGAAGGAGTGATATATGCGTGATAGCATAAAGCATATCATCATGTGAGGAAGATGCTAGAAATATGTGATTTAGCAAAATCATAGAAGGTATATGTGATGCTAAAAAGCAATGTCGCATCATGAAATGTATGAATAGGATCCTAAAAGATTTAGATTGTATATTGAAATGTATGAATAAGGTGATCAAAGTCACATAATGTAATAGAATTTATGATAATTAAGCAGATGATGCAGGTGTGAGGTTCAATTTAGAATTAGACCGTCAACAGTCGAGTATGAACCATGGGACTAGAGTGCGTCGTATAGGGTAGTGTGCACTTTACGGAGGTTGGATATAGAATGTGTGGAATGTAGAAGAGAATAGTATGATGTACTAGGAGGATGTGTTAGAATGATGTAAATTATAGAATGTTGTTTGAAATTGTGAAGCTAGTAGGATATGTGTGGAACGTGTCAAGTTTGATGATGTATAATGTACATCATAAGATGTATAGATCGTGTGAGTGTAGAAAGCGAAAAGCATGTATGATGCATGGTATATGTAAAAATATGATGGTGAAGATGTGTATAGTGTGTAACACAAAGTGTGTATGATGTATAGAAGAAGATATGAATAGAAGATATAGTATAGTGCACAATATATAGGATGTGTAGGAAGAAGGAGATGTTGTGATGGGTATAAAGCGTAAAGCGTGTAAGATGTATAGTAGATGTAAGAAGAAGATATTGAAGATGTCTAGGATGTGCAATGCATAGAAGAATGTGTTGTAAATGTGAAGTGTGTGTAATGTGTAATGTGTAATGTGTAATGTGTGAGGTTCATGTGTATAGGATGCCCTCAACAGTCAAGTGTGAACCAAAGCACAAGAGTGCATCATCGGGAAATGACCATATGAGTGTGTGTGAAAATGTATATGCTAGAAGTGTAGGTGTGTAATAAGGTGACATGTAAAGATGCATGTTGATGCTAAGGGGGGGAGAAATAAGTATAATGCCCCCAAGTGTGCCTATGATGGAGATTTATGCAGTGAAATGAGAAGTACCTTGCCATTGTGGGAGAGCATTGTCTGTGTCATAATAAAGAGAGAGGTGCCAACACAATAGTAGGGAAAAGCAACAGTAGGACCATGTGATGGTGGCAGAATTTGAATTGTGTCTTGGCCATCAGTAGAAGGAGTAGTTTCTTTGAAAAAATGAATGGGAAATGGAAGTGGAATAGGATGGGGAGGAATCTTGAATGGTGGTAACTTAGGTGGGATTGATGATGCTGAAAAAATATTTATAGGAGAAGAAGGTGGACTGATTTTGAGAGGTGGTTGCGTATTTTGACTTTGTAATGTTGTAGATGACTTAGTAGGAGTGGGTGTTGGATTGATTCTTAATGGAAGGTTGCTTAGGTGATGCTTGATTTTCCGTAGAAGGAATGTGAGAGGTGATGGCATGATGTTCATTAGACATAGATGAATCAGATTTAGGAACACATTGGGATGTAACAATTGTAGAAGGGAATGTGAAAAAATGTTGTACAACAAATGAGATAAATCCCTGACCCTCAAGATTTTTGATTCTTCATCGTAAAGCATAACAATCATTGTCATTATGTCCATTGATTTGATGATAATTACAATATGGAAGACCTTGATATTTTACAAGTTGGTAAGAGAGGATAGGATTGAGTAGATGATAAAGTGATCAATTGATGACTCAGGAGCTCAGTAAGAATTTCATTTTTCTTAGCAGTTGTGATTAAACATGAGAGGCTCTAGTAATGGCAAGACTTGAGGCTCACTAATATAAGCACATGTATAATACATAGAATGAAGATATGATGGAGAAGGAGAACAAGCATGAGCTTGAGAAACATCCTTAAGATGTTGGATTTCAGATTTGAGAGATGTAATTGTGGATTCCATAGCCTGAAATTTATCTTGAAATAGAGAATGTAAAGCTTGAATTGAGTAACATGGATTTATTAGGATCGAATACTAGGGTCTTAGATTTCATATGGATACGATGGTATCTTTAGGAAGATACATGGTGTCTAAGGTTTTTTGCAGCACAATTTGGCAATCGGGATGCATCTTAAGTAAATTAGACAAAGAAATTTGATGAATTTTATAACCCATGATAGAGGAAAAAAGAGGATCCTAAGCGTGAAAGCATTGGGGTTCACCAAAAATGATTAAGCTAAAATGTAAATGTAAAAATTTGAATGCAAGATTGTAGTAAAATGAATGATATAATGAAGTACAGAAATAGACCCAAGTAAACTAAGCAATTAATAATGAAAACCCTAAGTACAAAGAGAGGGTATAAGATGCTTAGCTGATTTCACAGTAAAGTCTGTATTGGATCGAATCTTTGACCAACTAGATAAAGATGGAATAAGTTTCGTACACAGAACCCTAAAAAAAATCAGAACTGAATGATCAAGCTGAATAGGGGCACCTGGAGAGGGATAGGGGCGCCCGTGGGTTCCCAGGACCTGATTTCTGGGCACCTAGGTCTGTGGAAATGCTCAGAAAACCTCCTCTAAGGTGTCGCAAGGTGTTTCACCTTTAGTCACCTTTGGTCTCTTCGGGGTCACACCAAGATCATCGAGGTTGTTGTAAACCTGCAATGAAATATGAACCTGCAAAACCCTCAAATAGACATCAAATCCCAAAAAAGAAAGATGCAAAATGAGGGATCGGACTATCCTCAGCAGTCACAATGGTGAACTTACGAACGGATGATTGCACTACATCTCATACCCAATGTAGTTATGTGTATGTGTGGAATTTTTCCCTAGGTTTCTCTTGTGCATGTCACACTTGGATAGCGTGTGAGTTACTAGATGTATAATGTAATAAATGTGTGCATGGAATAGAATGAACTTCCCTCCTATGAAGTGTGATGTAGAAAACCATCCCTTGTGTCCCTTATGATGGTGTTAAAATGATGCAATGGATCTCTTAGATGCCTTTATGGATGAAACCTTAGGTGGTGATAGCTAATGCTTAGTGCTTGGTCCTTTATTATGATCACATAACTTTATATTTATATGATTCCCTTGCTTGAATTTCATAATTAACTTTGAAAAGGTTGAATACCAAAAATATAACATGCTCAATGGCTAGAAAGGACCTAAAAAGTGCGAGTAAAGTACAAAGAAGATAGGAGCACTTAGAGGGGAGGAGGGTGCTTGGTGCTGGTGTCCAGGATGAAAAATGCTGAAGAGTAAAAATATAGACTGAGCAAATAAGGATGTAAGACTGAAAGTAGCAGCAGAAACCAAAGAAAGGTGGCCAAAGACATGGGTTAATTAATAATTTTCTTACTTCGGAATCATATGAATAGTATTATATAACTAGGACTAGATAGTTACCCAGAGTGTGTGATTTTGTGTCTATAGGAGAAAACCCACTGAAAGGAGAGAAATCAAAGCAATATCAAGGATAATTGTCTAGCAATAATTACAATGATCTCACCAAGTGGTGAGCACCCACTCATGCTGAAGCTCTAACTCTAGTTTTGAAGCACCTACTTCAATTATATGTCAAGCACCCACTTAACTGTTGTTTTGCAAGCACCTACTTGTAAGGAAGATACTCCAGTAAAAAATCAATCACCCACTTGACAGCTTTGGCAAGTGTCCACTCCTAAATTGTTGAGGAATAAATAGGACTTTGAACCTAGAAATTTTGATCACCTTCTTCACTTGGTTGCTTACACAAAACTAATGTGATCATTGTTTCAGCTCTTCACTTCATTTTTACTCTTCTCTCAAACTAGCATTCATCTCTCTAGCTTACACAATTGATATCGGGTCTTCAATGATGTTTTACAATTTGAATCATGCTCCCCACTTCATGAAGATGGTCCTTTCAATCTTACATTGCCTTCCAAGATGACTTCACATCATCTTCTATTCCCAAGATCAATCAAGCACTCTCAGGATTTAACATGTATCAACAAGCATATTCAATACTTCTAAGGAACCTATATACATTAAAAATTATTCCACATATGTCCTTTGCACTTCATCTGCCTTTGAATCTTCAAATAACTCCTTTTACAACTCATACAAGGATATGGAATGATCCATAAGGATCCAAAATGAATCTACTTCATCAAAACAATCAGCACGAAGAAGGAAAAATGATACATGGAGGTTCTGTCTTTTTAGTAACAGGATCGCCACTTTGTGTAGAGCAGCGGTTATAGAACCGCCACCCAACCAGGGTGGCATTCTTGGGACCACCAGTCTGTATTGGGTGGCAGTCCTGGCTCTTTTGAACAGAAAACAAAAATATGAAACGAACAACCCAAAATTTGGAAGGTTGTTCTTGTCTCTTCTCCTCCATGACCTTTTCCATTCTCTAGTGCACAAGAGGACATGAAAAAGGCTATAAATACATGTTTGTAGAAGAGAATAGGATCATCAAAGCATGAAAATAAGTGAGCAAGAAGTTCTTAGTGCTAGAATTGTGTTTTGTAGAAGAAAGGAGTGTTGAGATAGAACAAGCAAGTATTTGGGAGGAAGTGTGAGATATTATCTACTTTTCTTTCATACTTATTGTAAATTATGTACTTGTTATTTTGAATTGGCCAATAAAAGTGGGAAGAAAGAGCAATTGCCCTTCCCGACTGGTTTTTCCTCCTTTGGAGGTTTCCAGATAAAATTTGTTGGTGTTTATGAGCTTAAATTCTTTCCTTTCCTACAATTGTGGATTCTAAGCATAAAAATAATTCATTCACTATCTATCTCTGTCATTTTCTAATAGAAATTAGAACATCAGCGTTTATTTGTGTTTCTGTGGATAATTCGAAAGTTGAAGAGTTTACAGATCATTTTGGTATCAGAGCTAATGAGTATCCAGGACTGTGGTATCCGTTCTTGGATTTGTATGATAGTGACGAGATCTAAAGGCGAAGAGGCTTTACCTTGTGATCCAGAAATTTCTACAAAGAAGTGGAAACAAAGAATTCAGGGACAAATGCAGGAAGAGAACTTGGTCCGTAGAATCAAGATACTGGAGACCATGATGGATAGGATGTTCAGAAGGCAAGAAGAGCTTGATGATTTACAGAAGACAACTTCTGTCAAACAGGACTCCGTGGACTCAGTGGTTCGGGGCTTAGCTAAAAATTTTGGCATAGGAAGGAGCCACCATGAGGAAATTTATGGGGAAGAACATGAAGAAGAGACTTCAAACACAAGAGAAAAGGTAAAATCCGATCATACTCCTTTTAAAGTTGAGATGAAAGTTGATATTAAAAGCTTTGAAAGACAAGTAGATCCGGAGTTGCTTGATAAATGGTTAAAATAGTTAGAAGTCCACTTTAGCATCCATAATGTCACTGAGGCATAGAGGATCACCTTTGCACGTCTCAAAATGGAGGGACACGCTCTGGTTTGGTGGGAAACCCATCTAAACACCTGTGAAAAGAAGAAGCGTCCTATTGTGAAATCTTGGTAAGAATTTAAAGAATTACTTAGAGCTAACTTCTATCTTATTGACCACAAGACTGACCAAATGATTAAATGGAAGTATTTTAGACAAGGCAGTGGTCAAAGTGTGCAAGAATATACTATGAAGTTTTGGAGGTAGACCATGTTGCTAAACATGGACTTAGAGGATGAGGATATTTTGACTAAGTACTTGGGAGGAATTCACACTCACCTTCGAAGAAAAGTCATCTCCACCAAGCCCAAAGATCTCAACGAGGCGTGTGTGTAAGCATACTACATAGATGATGAAAAGAAGCAAGGGGAAGCAGAGCCAAGGGCAAAGTAGTTGACAAATCAACAAAAAAAGAGTATGGGAAATTAAGTAACAAGGGTAAGTGGAAAGGGAAAGGTAAACAAGCTGCCACTACTTTAAATACTTGTAAAGACCCAAAGAATTTTTGCAAGAACTATGATATTAATGGTCATACTGACGCTACATGTTGGAAGTTGCATATGGAGTTGCATCCAAAGAACCAAACCAAGGACTCGAAGAAGTCCATGACAGCTGTAAGAATAGAAGGGGAGGTGGAAATTGAAGATGACTCTGATGTAGACGAAAGGCTTGGATGCATGGCCACCAACATGGACAACCAGGAAGAGGAGATGAGTAGACTATTCCAGATCAAAATCTAGATCAAGAGAACTAAGGTAAATACTTTGGTTGATACCGGTTCTCAGTCTAACTTGATTTCTGAAGCAGTTGTAAAGAAGCTTGGTCTTGAGACTTACGAGCATCCACACCCTTATCCTTTGGGTTGGGTGAAGAAGGGTGTTGAAATTTAGGTAACAAGAAGATGTAAGGTCAAGTTTGGGATAAATTCCCAGTATATTGATGTTTTGGAAGCTGACATTATTCCACTTGATGTTTTTGATGTTGTATTTGGGAGTCCTTACTTGTATATCAGGGATGCTATATTTATGAGAAGGGAAAACCAGTACAGATGGGTCAAGGATGGGATTAGCTACAACATCTGGGCACACCAGCATAAGACACAGGTTACTATGGTGAGTGCTAACCAAGCAAAATGACTTATACAGGACAAATCATAATCAATTTTGTTTACTTTTGTTAAAGGACAAACAAGATGGGGTAGAAGTTTCAGAGATTTCTAACCAGGGAAAGCATGATTTGGATAGTATTATTCAGTCCTTTCAGGAAGTTTTTCAGGCTCCCAGTGGGTTACCACCAAAATGGGAAGTAGAGCATGAGATTCAACTATTGCCAGAGTCCCCTCTACTGAACATCAGGTTGTATAGGCAATCCTTTGCTTGAGAGTACTGAAGTAAAGAAACAACTCCATGAACTACTAGACCAAGGGGTGATACATCTGAGCACCTCACCATGTGGTTTGCCTATTGTGATGGTGCCAAAGAAGGATGGTTCTTGGAGAATGTGCATCGACTACCATGCTTTGAACAAGATCACCATAAAGAACATATATCCACTTCCTCGCATAGATGATCTCTTGGACCAGCTACAACATGCCAAATTCTTCACGAAGTTGGATCTCAAGTCCGGTTATCACCAAGTCAGAATGAAGGAGGAGGATATATGGAAGACTGGCCTTCAAAACAAAACAGGGTTTGTATGAATGGTTAGTACTTCCTTTTGGGTTATGCAATGCACCCGCTACATTTATGAGATTAATGAATGATGTATTGCGGGATTTCATAGATTCACGTGTCATTGTATATCTAGATGATATTTTGATTTTTAGTGCCACATGGGAAGAACATCTAACCCATTTATAGCAAGTCTTGCAAGTTCTCAGGGAGAAATAACTGCTTTGTAATATGAAGAAATGTGAATTTTCCAAACAGTACCGCTTGTCTATCTTGGGCACGTGGTTGGAGGAGGATAGCTACGAGTGGATCCAAAGAAGGTGGAAGCCATCACTAACTGGACGAACACCAACAGGAGCCATAGAGACTAGGAGTTTTGTGGGAGCAGTACAATACATGCGGAAGTTCATTCCAGGCTTCTCTGTGATTGCAGCACCTCTACACACAGTGGCCGCAAAGAGTAAGGGTTTTGAATGGGGTAAGGAACAAGACAAATCCTTTGAGTTATTGAAATACAAGATTAGTCATGCTCCAGTACTTGCTCTTCCTAATTTGCAGTAGCCTTTTGAAAGTAGAGACAGATGCCAGTGATTACGCCATGGGTGCCATGTTGCTTCAAGGAGGTAAACTCATATGTTATCATTATGAAACTTTCACTTTAGCAGTTAAAGGATATTCAATATATGATAAGGAAATGTATGCACTAGTTTAGGCAATTAAAAAATGGAAGCATTATTTGTTGGGTAAAGAAACTATTGTGCACATTGACCAAAAACCTCTCTAGTATTTGTAAGCACAGTCTAAATTGCAGCAGGCAAGGCACTACAAATGGATGGGGTTCCTTCAGCAGTTCCATCTGGTGATCAAATACAAGAAGGGTAGTACAAACTTGGTGGCAGACATGTTGTCTAGGCCACCCACACAGGAGAATTTTTCCTTGTTTGGCCACTATCTCTCAGATCGAGCCCTTCACGAAGGAAGCTTACGAAGAGACATATGCCCAAGACAAAGAATTTGGGGTGACATTTCAGCAGTTGCATTCCCAAGGGGCTAAAAGGACAGGGATTGAAGATTGTTATCTCAAGGACGGGCTGACCCTGCCGATGGGGGAAGATTTGCATGCCAAAAGAAGAAAGAATTCTATTGATGAGGGAAGCACATACCTCAAAAGTAGGGAGACATTTTGGTGTTGGTAAGACCCTAGCCCACTTGCAAAGGTGCGTGTATTGGCCCAATATGCAAGAAGAAGTATCAAAATTTATACGTGGATGTAAACTTTGTTATACTAACAAACCTAAGACTAGGAAGGAGGGTTTGTATATGCCTTCGTCAATACCTACTCGTCTGTGGGAGGACATTTCTATGGATTTTTTAAGAGGATTACCTATGTCTAAACATGGTCATGACTATCTATATGTTGTTGTTGATAGATTCAGTAAGATGTGTATTCTTATGGCATGTAAAAAGACAGTAAAAGCACATGAGGCAGTAGATCTTTTCTTTGCTAATGTATGGGTGCATTTTGGTTTACCAAAGTCTATTGTTTCTGACAGGGATTCCAGGTTCTTGGGGAAGTTTTGGACTACTTTGGGGGACAAGATGTATACTAGGTTACAGAGGAGCACAACTTTCCATCCACAGACAGATGGACAGACAGAGGTGGTAAACATGACTTTGGTACAGTTGATCAGAGGGTATAACAGAAAATATCCAAAGACTTGGGATGAGTCCTTAGCCCACATTCAACATTCCTATAACTGGGGAGCACACACATCCACTATGAAGTCACCGTTTGAAGCATGCTTGGGATATCTACCTACAAATCCGTTGGACATAACAGTTGGGTAGCAGGATGAGGAGGAGACACGAGACACAAAGATTACTGGAGCAAACAAATTCATTGAGAGGATCCATCAAATTCATCTCAAAGTTTAAGAACAACTAGAGAAATCTCAAGCCAAGTACAAAGCTAGGCATGATCAGTATAGGAGAGAACATAAGCTACATGTTGGCGATAGAGTTTGGCTTTACGTGAGCAAGGAGAGATTACAAGGTCAAGCACAGAAACTCAAGCCATTACGATATGGGCCCTTCACCATATTGGAGTAGGTTGGAGAGAATGCTTTTCGACTTGACTTGCCACCATTTATGAGGATGTACTATGTAGTAAACTGTGAGAACTTGCACCTATATGAGCCATCCATTCTAGATGAAGATGAAGGTCTACAATTGCTATCTTCCATTGAGGACTGCGTCTTAGACTCATGAGGTGAATTAGAGGAGGATGTAGTGTTGCAACAGAAGGTCAGAGAGATAAGGAGAGGTCTGCAGGAGTCTTGGCAGATTGGACTGAAAGGAAAGACACCAAGGAAGGCCCGGTGGTACTCAAAGGAGAAAGTGAGGGAATTATTTCCTCATCTACTCCCCCACTAAGATTTTGTGGGACCAAAAGCCTCCTAAGCAGGGGAGGTGTGATCCATAGGGATCCAAAATGAATCTACTTCATCAAAATAGTCAGCACGAAGAAGGAAAAATGATACACGAAGGTTCTGTCTTTTTAGTAACATGACCTCTACTCTGTTCAGAGCAACGGTTACAGAACCACCGCCCAACCAGGGCGGTGGTCCTGGGACCGCTGGTCTGCATTGGGTAGCGGTCCTGGCTCTTTCGGATAGAAAACAAAAATATGAAATGAACAACCCAAAATTTGGAAGGTTGTTCTTGTCTCTTCTCCTCCATGACCTTTCCCATTCTCCAGTGCACGAGAGGACATGGAAAAGACTATAAATACATGTTTGTAGAAGAGAATAGGATCATCGAAGCATGAAAGCAAGTGAGCAAGAAGTTCTTAGTGTTAGGATTGTGTTTTGTAGAAAAAAGGAGTGTTGAGACAGAGCAAACAAGTATTTGGGAGGAAGTGTGAGATATTATCTACTTCTCTTTCATACTTATTGTAAATTTTGTACTTGTTATTTTGAATTGGCCAATAAAAGTGGGAAGAAAGAGCAATTTCCCTTCCCGACTGGTTTTTCCTCCTCTGGAGGTTTCCAGGATAAAATTTGTTGGTGTTTATGAGCTTAAATTCTTTCCTTTCCTGCAATTGTGGATTCTAGGCATAAGCATAATTCATTCACTAGCTATCTCTGTCATTTTCTAATAGAAAGTAGAACAACAACGTTTATTTGTGTTTCTGTGGATAATTCCAAAGTTGAAGAGTTTACAGATCATGGAATGAATTATCTTTTAAACTGCCTCAAGGAGTCATAAGTGCATCTTAACAAATTTCAGTTAAGTCTTTATGGTATGCAAACTCTTGGATATTATTTGAGCTTGAATGATGGACAAATAAGGCTTTTGAACTTAATGACTCTTTGTTTTCCCTTATAATATTATCTTCTCCCTGTTTTGTAACATATGGGAAGACCTATTTCATATTCTTCCAATGATAAAATTTTGTCTTGTAGTTTAAAATATGCTTCATCAAGTGTTTCCAGTCAGGTGGAACATTACAACAACCTTTCAACTCCTACAAAACCTTAAACTCTTCACCTTTCTTCATAGTTTACTCTTCAAGCTTCACTTGAGCCAAAGAAGGCATTATAACTTGAAAAAACATATGAAACAGAGCATGGAGCATCATAGGTGAACTCGATACATATGAATAAGGGCATGGAGCATCATAACATCACCTTTTGGATCTTGGTCATAATCACACCAAGGTATAAAGCATCATTTATTCTTCTTTTGTCAACAACATACAATCATAGAGAAACTGAAACACATTCCTCGATTAACTTGACATGTATAAGAAGGAAGGTATTCAAGAAGTTTAACACTTTGAGATAAATGTTTGAGATCTCTTAAACCACCTACAACTGACAAGGAATCAAGACAATTTAATCCTTCCTTTTGAAACATGCATTGAAACAAGTTACTCACTATTTTGCTCCTAATTGAATTATGTTTTCAATGTTTTAACAAATCCCCACACTTTCTTAATACAAGCACATTCTTAAAATCCTTTTTCCATGTGTATCATAGCTTTGTAAAATGTCTTAGTTCAAGATATAATCTGAGTTCATATCCAAAGGATCAGATTGGATTAATTGTCAAAGATCGTGCTTACATCGAGTTTTAGGACACAAAACCCTAGTCATGCTTTTAGAGACTTTCCACACATTTTATTCATTTCTATGTCAGTATAACTATATTCAAACTTTAGTATGAGTCCTTCCTACAAAATCCCAATCTTCCTTTACCTTAGATGCAAAGAAAACTTCATGGTTTAAGGCATGAACACAATCTTGCTTGACTTTTATAAAAGACCAAACCTTGTCTTTAGGAGAAGATATGTTCTACTAAAGGAGGCCTCTAACCCAAGGCATCTAAGGAGAATTTTGAGAAGCTCTTATCCTTTTTACAATTCACCCTTCCCAATGTCATCACCATTTCAAGAAAGGTAAACATGACAACAAGCATTTATAGGACAATATATACTACTTCTTGAGACAACACAAGATAATCTAAACTTTGGAGGTTTTTTTATAACCAAGACTATAATCTCATGACCACCCATGGTAGGGACACTTCGAGAAGATCGTTTACACTTCCTTTAGCCACTTGAATGCTTAGTTTGTTAAGATAAAACTTCAATCTCAACTCATACCATAGTCTTCTAAGTAAGAATCTTATAGGGTAGTTGAGAAAACATGAAGACAAGGACCATATATCACTTCATAAAATCAAATGTGAGCTTTAACAACTCAATCTTGGACCTGTACTATACCCTCATATCCATTTCTTTCTTTAGAGATCATGCATATGTACACAAACATCCTTCACACACGATGACTAGATATAACATGCACATTCTTCTAGTGGTAGGAAGGAGAAATGCATCTTTAATTCAAATTTTTATCACACAAAATTCTTAGAACACTTTGTGAGCATTTATAGGACATCAAGAGATATCTAGAAAGCTAAGGTTTTCTTCATGAAGCACCCAACATATACCTATACCTACAAATTTCAAAAAACCCAGTCCTTTTATGTACGGTACATTCAGTCCTATAAATGCACACATGGTTTTTCACGACCCTCGGAGAGTCCTTAGCATGTCCAAAGAATTAAATGCACTTTCCAAATACATTTTATGACCATACTTTGCAAATTTCTTTTATCACTTACAGAGGGAGTGACAGAGAGCTTCAAACCAACTTAGAAAAAAGGTTAGAACTTTTTCATTTCATCTTCTTTTGACTTTGGACCTTTTGCATTAGCTTTTTATCCAAATTTTCTCCAAAAAAGTTAGAATTATCTAAAGAAGTCCTAACAATTTAGCACAATTGCTAATAATTTCAGGTGCTCAAATTGGCCTTATCAAAAACCCAATCTTGAAGAATTTTGCTCTATAATCTTGATTTTCACTTTTTGACCCTGAATTTTTTCTCACATCATCAGGAATCACTCCTCTACCATCTCTCATGGTTTATTTGTCATGGTGCACCTTGAAAAATTCTATCTCATCTCATTTATTTGTGAGTATAGTCATGTTCTTAAGCCCTCATTTGTACTAGGTCCCCTCCAAGCTTCAAATCCCTGATTTCTTACTTTTTGCACTTTCATATGCCTTGTACAAGGATTCTCCATCCTTCACAAGCTTGGAACATCAATATCATACCTGCAAGGCATCATACACCATGACTTGTTGGGAATAGGCCTTTGCACTAGGCCTAGTTTATCTTGTTTTCCACTTTGAACACCAAATGTGGCCTGATAAGCCCTATGTGACCACTCTCACACCTCTGAGACACCTTAGGAGACACTTCAGACACATTTTTCCTCCATACCAAGCACCAAGAAGTTTTGCAAGCTCACTCTTCCTTTGGACTTTGAGACACACGTAAGCATTGCATCAACATACTTCTAAACCAATCACTACTTGACCCTTGGAGACACATATTTATAACTTCAGGAGTATGATAAACACCGATATAGACACAAGGACAACTCAAAGACCATGCTTGACTCCTTGAGACACACACTATGCCACTAATGAACTCATAACACCATTATGACTCCAAGTTAGGACCTTGCACTAATGATAAGACCTTAAACCAAAGTAAGACACTATAATGCAAGACACATGACATTATGACACACTTCAACAAGAAATCGTGAAGAGTGGTCCATACTTGCTCAAGCTCATGCTCAAGCATGTTTGACATCAATGAAATTTTTTTCAACAACAATGACATGGTGGGCCATTTGTGTTGGATTCCACCTGGCCTTTGGGAAAGTGTAAAAAGTAAAAGATGATGTGGTGTGAATGGATTAGAAAGAGAATGAGGCCATGCAATTTCCATACACACATGTGGCCCACATTTTTCATGCATATAAATATTTTTTCCTCACCCATAATTAGATACTGGTGAATGAAAAATTTGACGGTCAATGGCATATTTAAAGCACACATGTCATTTACTTTAGACTCGGGTTTGAACACATGCAAATAAAGAGTCATATCAATCTTGTATTCCAATTTCCAAGCCATCCAAAAGACGTGTAATAACTACATGTCTTTAAACACGATCCTATTTTATGAGGATGTATATAATACTGATATTTATCAACATCAGTGTGATTCATGCACTATGCCTACCCATAAAAACTACATCTACCATCAAACATTGCTAAAATTAGTCTTAATTACGTTGATAAGAATGTTCCAAATTAGAACAAGGAAGAGAAAATACTAACAAGTGATAAAGCCATTAATAACACTAATTTATTCGGTTATTACATCACAATTATAGTGTGTATCCTCCTAAATTTACGTTTATTTAAGGAGCTTTGTTTAGATTGTGATTTTCCATGTGGGCAATATGTTCCAGTGCTCTTGATATTTTAAATTATCGAAGTTAATGTGACCCTTACGTAGATTTTTTTGCTTTCTCTATTTGTCAGTATTTTCTATTTTCACCGCATTTACATATTATATTTGTCATATTAATCAACACTTATGTATAAAGTAATTGCAGTCATCCCAAAAATTTACAAAGCTATTAACAAGTAGGGTTTTGTTGTCGGTAATCAAGACAAAGCTAATACTAAAAAATATAAGTAAGAGGGACCCAATACTCAACCAACATTACATTAAATAGGGAAATCATTTATAATAATTATTAATATTATGTAACTTTGTAACAACACTTACATACTTTTATGACATAAATGGATATTTTTGGTTGAGTGGCTATTAAAATAAAATTATGATGTTGTAACAATGGTATTTCAACTAGGTTGACCATCTCCCCTAGCTTTATTTATGGGACACCTTTTGAATCTGCTCCCAATGTGCATGCCTAAATTACACCAAGTTTAGCTATATTGCATAATATTATGCTAGAAGTATTGTACTAGTACATCAATTCCTCTTATTGAAATTCTAGTCAAAACAATTAAGACAACGTTGCGATGTTACGAACTATGCCAATTTTGTTTTTCGGCATATGATTTGATTACTTTTTTATAATTGGTTTGTTGATACATACATTAATTTATCATGAATATACTTATTTTTATTTGATGTGTTTGTGACTTTATCTCCTGATAATATGTTTACACATTAATGTATTCTCTTGAGAGTTATGTTTGTACCCGGTCTTCAATAGATGGTGGAGGGATTTGAGTTGTTGGTGACTTTGAACTGTGCTAACCATCTCCCTTAACTTCATATATTGGATCCCTCTTGATTCCACTCATATTGTGCTCACAACGTTCTTTGTGTGAGAGGATTCATTAGAAATATAATGTAGGGCACGAATTCTCAAGTTTTACATCATCAAAATTATAGTTGTCTCATGTCGAATGCCCAAAAATGTTTATGCTTCTTTCTTCACTAGATTCATCGACTTTACGTGAGGCTAAAGATGCATTTCAGGTATCATATCTGAAAGAAAATAGATCAAATGAATGGACACAACCCTCATAAAAAATACATAGAATTCATAATATTAGATTAATCATATTCAAATTGGTGTTTTAGTGTAATAAAATTACTTGTATAATTCAGATTATGAGCAGCAATACAACACCAAATGACACAATATTTCAGAATAATGATCTCAATATGCAATTAGAAAAGCTTTGCCACTTCGAGGGGGAAACCTCCAAACCATAAAATAAGACTCAAATGCTCCAACGATGATGAACTACTACCTACAATCCCCTATATATACTATTCATATATTATGGCCGTCACCAAGGCCGACCTACTAAGCATGAGAAAGTATAAATTATATATGGTAAGCCACAAGTCAGCTACTCATATCCTAATACAAGCAATAGGTTAAGGGCGTAGCATGCCCTTCCCCTTCAAACCAATGTTGTCCTCAACATTGAATAATCTTGGATGTTGCTGCAGAAAACCTTCATCCTCCCAGGTTACATCTTCTATGCTCAGATTCTTCCACTTGATCAAATATACCTTAATGTCTCTAGTTCTTAGCCTCTTAGTACATGTTTGTAGAATCTTCTCTAGCTCCAAAATGATTCTTCCTTCCTCATCGAGTTTTGGTAACTTTGTCTAGGCTTCAAATTTCTGTCCAATAACCTTCTTTAGGCAGGAAACATGGAATACTAGGTGTATGCGTGAAGATTGAGGCAACTTTAGTTTATAAGCAACACTGCCAATTTTCTGTAGAACCTGATAAGGCCCATAATATTTAGGAGCAAGTTTTATTGTCCTTTTTCTATTTCTTTAGGGACATTTGCTTGTAAGTCTGGAGACGTACAAAAACCCAGTCACCAATTTCAAAATGTATTTCACTACGGTGTTGATTTGTTTATTGTTTCATCTTGTTTTGTGCCAATGCCAAATTCTCCTTCAAACTAGCCAAAACATGTTGTTGATGTTGAATGTGTTCCTCAACATCTCCGACCTTAGTTTGCACCCTCAAGGAAGAAGTGATAGAAGGTGGATGGTAACCATATAATGCTAAAAATGGGGTCATTTGAGAAGAGGTATGCAAAATGTGCTATACAATCATTCTGCAAGTGGTAGCAATTTAATCCACCTTTCCTGCTTATCTAATACAAAACAATGTAGATACCCCTCTAAGCATTTGTTGACCACTTCCATTTGCCCATCAGTTTGAGGATGATAAGATGAATTGTGAGCTAGCTGAGTACTTAAACATGAAAATAATTCTATCCAAAAATTACTTGTGAAAATAGGATCATGATCACTTACAATTATCTTTGGGGTTCCATGTAGCCTTTGAACTGTCTCCAAAAAAATACTGCATTTGTACTGACTACAAATGGATGTGATAGAGCACAAAAATGGGCATATTTTGTGAGTCTATCCACAATCACCAAAAAAAAATTCTTACCCTCTGAACAAGGCAATCTAGTGATCAAATCCATGGAGACCTCCTCCCATCTCTAGCTAGGAATTGGTAAGGGTTGCAACAGACCTGGTGTCTTAATTGTTTCCCCTTTGTTATGTTGGCACACCAAACACTCTGATAAAAAAATTTCTACATCACCCTTGAGTCCTTCCCAAAATAATTCTCTTTTTATTCTATGATATGTGTTCAAAAACCAAGAGTGTCCTCCAATAGGTGAGGCATGTAGCTCTGCAAGAATCTTATGCTTCAACTCATAATCTTTACTCAAGTATAAAATGTCCTTGTACCATAGCGCATTACCTTTCCACTCAAATTTGTTAGATGTTATAGAGCCTTGCTTGATATTTTGTATTAGAGATAGTGTATCCTTTACTTGATCCCATTCCAATCTTGCTTCATCCACCCAATCGACCTTCAACATGGACATTCCACATAATAAGGCATCTGTGGATGTATCCCTTTTAGACAATGCATCAACTACTACATTTTCTTGACCCTTTTTGTATATGATTTTAAAATCATAACCCAACATTTTTGTTACCCACTTTTGTTGTTCCTCAGATTATAACCGTTGCTCCAAAAAGTATTTGAGACTATCATGATCAGTTTTTACCTTGAAGTGTCTACCCATGAGATAGGGCCTCCATTGCTTGACCGCATGAAGAATAGCCATCATTTATTTCTCATAGACAAGTTTGAGGAGATTTTTTCCTTTGAATTGGTGACTCTCAAATGTAATTGGTCTTCCTTCTTGCATTAGAACTGCTCCCAATCTTGATCCTGAAGTGTCACATTCAACAATGAAGGTTTTTGAGAAGTTGGGAGTAGCCAAAACTGGGGTGCTGCACATGGCTTCCTTCAGCTTCTCAAAGGATTTAGTGGCTACGTCTGTCCAATTGAAGGCATCCTTCTTTAGCAATAGAGTGAGTGGGGTTGTTATTCTACCATATCCCCTCACAAATATTTTGTAGTACCCTGTTAGTCCTAGGAACCCATGAAGATTTTAGAGAGTTTTGGGCCTTGGCCATTCCACCATAGATTTGATCTTCTGAGGATCAACTTTGACACCTTCATGGGATACAATGTGACCCAATTACTCTACCTCTTATACACCAAAACAAATTTTGGATGGCTTTACATAGAGATTATGTTTCTCCAAAGCTTCCAACACTTTATTTACATGTTGCAAGTGTTCTTCCCATGTCTTAGTGTAAATCAATATGTCATCAAAGAAAACTAATACAATTTTCCTTAAAAACGGCCAAAAAACAATGTTCATCAAGCTTTGAAAGGTTGAGGGAGCATTTGTAAGACCAAAAGGCATTACTAAAAACTCATAATGGCCCTCATGAGTCTTGAAAGCCATTTTATGAACATCTTCCTCTCTTATTCTAATTTGATGGTACCCAAAACAAAGATCTAATTTTGTGAAATAAATAGCATCATGCAATTCATCAAGTAAATCATCAATTACTGGAATAGGAAACTTATCTTTAATGGTGTACTTGTTGAGTTCTTGGTAATATGGACACATCCTCCATGTTTCATCCTTCTTACGTACCATGACCACTAGTGAAGAATATGCACTCTGGCTATGCCTGATGATACCTACCTTCAACATTTCCTGTACCATTTTCTCGATCTCACTTTTATGGGAATATGGGTATATGTATGGTCTAATGTTAGGTGTTTAGCTCCCTGGAATCAACTGAATGGCATGATCATGATCCCTAACCAGTGGTAGTCCCTTTGGAATTGCATCAAAAATAGATGAGTGAGCATCAACAATCTTCTGAAGATTGGGTGGCATTGAAGACTCTATATTTTGTACTTCTATGGAAAATAACTTTGCTATAAATCCATCTACTCCTTTTCTAAGAACCATCTGCATCTGATGAGAGCTAATAATTTGTGGAGACTTAACTACCATCCCTTTCAATTGTATTGTCCTTCCATCTGAATGAAATCACATGAAAAATTCTTGGAAATTCATCTCTATAGTACCTAAGGTTGTGAGCCATTAGACACCCAAAACAATATCTGCCCCTAACAAACATAGGTGAGTCTAACGTGTTGTCTCCCATGGAAAGCTTGATACTATGGCACTTTCCTGTGCACTTGACTGTCCCACCATCCGCAATCATAACTTGCATTTCTGGCGCTAGGTAAATAAAACAATTGAGGCGGGTAACTAACTTACTATTTATGAAGTTATGAGTACTCCCCGAGTCAATCAACACCGTCACCTTCTGTTTTTTGAGATAGCCAATAACCTTGAGTGTTTGAGTACTAATACCTGACAATGCATGGCAAGAAATTGTAGGTTGGTGATCCTCTACTTCATCTTCTACTGGTATTCACCCCTTTTGACTCCAACTCTTCAATCACTACCCCATCTTTATATGCGGTTTTACCTGGAGTGACCAGATTCTTTTTTGCTCTTGTGGAAGGCCCTGCCATGATGTCAAACCTTAGGGTTTAGGGTTTCGATACAAATTCGATCGAGAAAGAAAAAACACAGAGAAGATACTAATACTATTTTTTGAGAGATTTCCGAAAATGTAAAGAACTCTGAAAAATTCCACAAATTTCAGTCTAGGGAGTGTTTTTATAAAAAAACCTAAATTTGCAATAACTTTTGCAAAAAATATCAAAAAGGTCTGAAATTTTCAGATATTTTTACTTGAAATTATTCGCAACTTTGGTTAAAATATCTCCCACAAAATAGATGTGGTCCATAAGATAGAGTGGAAACAAAAAATTAGGTTTTTTACCCTAATTTTGGCCTAGATCGTAGCTCTGATACCACTTGTAATGAAATTACTTGTATAATTCAGATTATGAGAAGAAATAGAACACCGAATAACACAATTTTTTAGAATAATGATCTCAATATGCAATTAAAATAGCTTCGCCACTTCGAGGGGACAACCTCCAAACCATAAAATAAGACTCAAATGCTCCAATGATGATGAACTACTACCTACAATCCCCTATATATACTATTCATATGTTATGGCCATCACCAAGGCTGACGTACTAAGCATGAGAAAGTATAAATGATATAATAAAATGATATGGTAAGCCACAAGTTGGCTACTGATATTCTAATATAAGCAATAGGTTAAGGGCGTAACATTTACGACATCTTTTATAGATTTTTTTAGACTATAACAATGGTATTTATCAATTGTAACATTTGTGTTGCTTTAAAATAAACTATCCTTCCCCCCCCCCCCCCCCCCCCCCCCCCCCCACACACACACACAAATTTAATGAATAAAAAATTAATGCATTTAATTTTGATAAATATAAAAGGTAGAAACCCTGAATATAATGGTGATAAAGTCAAATGTAGTGCGATGATCGTGAAAAACTCATAAAAAATATTTTTTTCGATGTCCATCCCCATGTCTATCATTAGTTGAACCCACGTTAAATATAACATCTATAAAATACCTCCCATATTTTGTTCTTATCAAAGTTAGTATTGCGACCGAGAAGCTTCGTTGGAGATATAATCTAAGGAGAAAATTCTTAAGCCTTGAACCAACGAATTTGTAGTCACCCAATGTTGAATGCCTTGAAAATTTATTGCTTATTTCTTTGTTGGATTCAACAGTATTGTGTGAGCCCAAAGATGAGTCCTAGAGCTTCTTGTGTTCTTGCATAGCCCAAGAAGACAAAAACATTCCTCTTATCGACATTAAAGGTTGAACATTTAATACAATATAACATCGATGCTGATTGCATCAATTTATTTTTCAACATTCAATTTCATTGATTTTTAGCATGGGCTTGTTGACACACACATTAATTTATTATCAATATACTTCTTTTAATTTGATGTGTTTATGACTTAATCTTATGTTTACACATTACTGTATTCTCTTGAGGGTTATGTGTGTACGTGGTCTTCGATAGATAGTGGAGGGATTTGAGCTATTGGGCGGTTTCAACTGGGCTGACCACCTCCCTCGACTTTGCTTATTATATTCCTTTTGATTCTTGTATTATGAGATGTAGGGCACAAATTCTCAATTCTTGTGTCATCAAATATGTCATTGTCTAAAGTCGTATCTTAAAAATAATGTCTCATGAATAACCACAACCCTGATGAAAAATACATACAATTCATAATATTAGAATGATCATATTCAGATCGGTTTCTTTGTGAGACATGTTATAGAATCTTCTTAGACTATAACGATGATATTTTTCAATTGTAACTGTGTTGCCGAAATCAACTACCCTTCCTATTGTTAAAGACATACACTACTAGAAAATAACATTTAATGAATAGACAATTAGTGCATTTAATTTGGATAAATATAAAAGATAAGAACCCTAACTATAGCTATGAAATCCATGTCTTTGACTGAGTAACAAGAAAATAATAAGAACGGTTCTAGGTCGCGTGTTCAAACCTTGACAATAACATTACTTGCAGCATCATGGTCAACAAAAACATGGTGGTGTAGACACAAAATCATGCACTTTAGACATTATTTAGTCCTGGTCTTATACTACTATTTTAGAAGGTTTTTGAGTGAAGAAAGTACTAATTAACCCCCATGTCTCTTGGTCATCTTACTTTATTTTATTTTTATCATTTCCTGACCTTGCACACACATACCCAGTCAGTTTTTTGATCATTTCACGTTATTTTAGCTTTGATTGAGGCGCTAGTACAGGTAGTACTGGGGGGATCGGGTGCCTGGTCCCACCAGGGGCACCCCGGTCCTTTTTGAACTTTCCTACCACTTTTTGGGCACTTTCTAGCCATTTTAGCTTCTTATCTTTTTGGTGGTCAGCCATTTCGGGGTTAATTACGAAATTAGATCAAGAGAACCCTATAAATATAAAGTTATGAGACCATAATGAGGGACCAAGCACTAGTCACTACTATCATCCACCTAGGGTTGCATTCATCTAAGGCATTTGGAGATCATTTGCATACATTTAGCTCCATCACAAAGGACAAGGCTGGTTCATCTGCATCACACAAGCATAGGAGGGGATTTATTCTATTCCATCCACCATTCTACTACATTTTCTACATCTAGTTATTGCTCAAGCTACTTCACAAAGTGCGACTGACACAAGAGCACCTAGGGCACATGATGCACACACACACACCAGAACTACATTTGGGTCTGAAATGTAGTGCAACGCTCAGTTAGTAAGCCCACTGTTGTGGCAACTGAGGTCAGTCCAACCCATTCATTTGCATTCTTCTTTTTTTAGGGTTTTGATACTTCTTTTGGTCTTTTGCAGGTCTTTCTTTCATCTTGGATTATCGGTGACACCTGAGTGCAGTGCAACGAATCTGATGCGATACACAACGAGGGTTTCAGACTACCTATCGAACATATGAAACTCATTGTTTCTGACCTTTTACACAGACTAGAGTGCCCATTCTGCAGACTAGAGTGCCCATAGGTGCCCCAGTCCCTCTCCAGGCGCTATAGTCTAGCTAGATAACTTGATCCATCCTTTTTGGGACCTTTGCACAATCATTCCTGCTTCTATATTATTCTATTCACTTTGTGACACAGTCCAGATTTGCTCCTCGAATCAACTAAGTCTTTTCCATACTTCTCTTGAATATTAGGGTTTTTACTTTCATTAGATTAGTTACTTGGGTCATTTCCATAGTTATTTATTACATTTATTTACATTTACATGTCTGTTCTAGATTATATTTACTACCATATATCCCAATAATCTATTTTTAGTTAATCATTTTGGTGAACCTGACTCGATCATTCATACTTCTAGATTCTTCATTCATTGTTAATTGATTTCATCCTAGGTTTTGGTCATCATGAGTATCTCAATCAAGAGTCCAAATTTTTCTTGCTACTACTCGCATTCGTGCTGACATGCATCTAGACTCAGTTTATCAAGCCTTTGTCGATGCTTTATCTTCATACATAGCATTCAAGTCTAACCTTCCTGATGATGTTCACTCTTTTGATAGTGACCCGCCTCTACATATCATATGTCATATCATAATGTAGCTATTAAGCAAACTTTCATTGATAATGGATCTAAACTTAACTTGTGTCCTATGTCATTCATTGGAGCTTTAGGTATTTCCGCTTATGACGTTAGTCCTCTAGTGTTTCACTGTGTGCTTATGATGGTTATGTCCGTCCATGTTTCAGTCGCATTACACTACCTATCATTGTTGGTCCTAAGACTGTCCATACTGTCTTTTTCATTGTTGATTTCCCATTTTCCTACAAATGTCTACTTGGTAGGCCATGGCTTCATGTCATGCAAGATGTCACCTCCACTGTCCATAATTGTGTAAAATTCTTACATGAGAGCATTGAGTACACCATTTTTCGTGACCGTGATCTATTCCAGTATTGTGACCAGGCTCCTAATACTAGTCTTCCTATTTTGCACACAAATATTACAGATGAGCTCCAACCTATCAAAGAACCACCTCACTTACCACCGCTTGATGATGCCATTTGTGTGATAGATGCAATTTCTTCTATTTCACCTGTTACTACTACTGTTATGATTCCTTATCAGGGGCCTCTCCAGTCTATGGACTTCACCCTATCTCCTACACCTTCACATGTACCACCTACATTAACACGCCCACCATTCACTTTCACACTCTTCATGAATGAATCATACTGGGAACATATTCCATTTGATCCTACATGCGATGACACTATATGTACACATGAGGTTTGACTCGACTAGGTTTTAATTTTGAGGACCTTTATCCTCCATCATATTCTCATCATCTTTATTATGGTTTCTTCACTATTACCATTGTTTATGGGTTACATGTCTTTCATCTTATGGTCTATCTATCACGCACTCCTCGATCTTCACCACTCACATTAGGGAAATCATGGCTTGATTATATTGGGGGCACTCTAGATGCCTGATCATATAGAAATCTCTTTCCCTATGCCTTTTGGACGTATCTTCATTTGCAATAGCTCTTTCCTAGGATACACACAAAATATCACTCGTTGGTATGCACACAGTTGTCCACTTCCTCCATTTACTGATGAGGAATATGCTATGGGAATGTACAACTACGCCTCAATGGCTCATTACATGATCAATAGAAACTATTGCTTATCAAGTCACCAATGCTTATCCATTTGAATTTGACCCTGAGAGATGATGATCTTCTAGATGACATTACATGATTTCCTTCATCACATACTTGGGGGCATAGTCATTTAACACACCCCCACCCCATTCTAGTATACTTGCATCATATTACATCACACTCGTAGCATCTATCATATCATCTTTGCATTATCATACATCAATATTATATCATAGGTATACTCATCATACGTTCTAGCATCCTCATTACCCGATGGCACACTCTTGTATCTTCATTCACATATTGATGTTGAGGGCTACTACACATGAACCCCACACACTGCATATGATTTACACTCTTGTGCTTTTTACGGTCATCATCCCACATACACATTTAGTCTACATCATTTATTGAGGTATTACTACATATATGAACCCCACACATCTTACACTACATATAGCATTTACATCATTGTGCATTTACATACACATACATCATACATCATACATCATGTGTCACACATACTACATCTAGTCTACAACATTTTGCCTAATATTTACATCATTTCATACATCATACATCATACTAGTCTTCATCATACTCATCTAGCATTGCATCCTACATACTATACGCTCTTAGGCACACTACACATATTGCATTTTTAGTCAATACATATTGCATCTATATACACATCACATGGTCATTTATCATCTTCATTGCATATACTACATCATCTTCTACACGCTGCACTCACTACCCTATGATGCACACTTTAGTTCCTCGGTCCATACTCGACTGTTGAGGGTTTACAAATCAAATGGACCTTATCATACTCACATGTTTATCATTCGACCTTTCATCATGCAACATTACTAGGATAGTGACATACACTATAGGCTAAATTGTCACTTACTCTATCATCTTGTAGTGGTATACGCTTTAGGCTACATCACCACTCCATGTTATTCATCTTGTAGTGACACACGCTTAGGCTACCATCGTCACTTACTCTATTCATCTTGTAGTGATACATGCTTTAGGGATAAATCATCACTCATACATTCATTTTTTCATGATATACGCTTAGGCTATAAGGTTCACACACATCTCTTCTATATGTCGCATATCATCATCACTACACATACATACTCATCACAATGTGCTAGACACAACACACACTATTCGACCATTTCCCGATGACGTACTCTCGTTTACAGTTCATTCTTGACTACTGAGGGGGAAAACCAAATGAACCTCATTGCATAAACATTTCCATTCACTCAGGGGGCATGTGGCTCCTATCATCCATCTTGCATTCCATTCCATCCATCCACAACATACTACATATTATGGTTACTTTTACTCTTGCTTACTTTTACTTGTTCATGGTCACTTTATTACACATGCTAGTTAGATTACTTGTATGTTCATTTATCTATATCATCCACATATGCACGTTCACGTATTTTTCTAGTTGTGATCGCAGATACAAGTCTCTTACACGCAACACAGATGCTCGCCTTCTACCCTTCCTACACTAGTCACTGGGGGCATCCACATTCGTCTCTCATAGGTGTTATTGTTTCATTTTGTACTTAGCACTTTACATTACTTGGTTATACACGCTTTTGACATACTTGTTATCTTTCTAACATGCTAACGGGTGCTTCATGTGCAACATTTGTTATGCAAGGATATTTGCTTCCATACTTGTTTGTTATATTGTCTGTATTGTTTGTTCTTGTATGTGGGCCTTGCCCTATGTTTGGTGTGCACACTTGTTTTTTGTATGCAACCATGATGGCCTTGCAACATGTCTTGTGACATCCTGAGTGATGTCCCATGTTTGCAACCCACTTTGTGCGGTTTACTTTTTCTTCTTGCGTGTTTACATTACTACTTTGTTTGGTAGCTTATACACTTGTTTGCATGTAGCTTACACATTGTTTCTATATGCATGCTTGTTTCATACTAACACTTGTCTTTGGCTAGCCTTCTTGTTTGTGTGCATACCTTGGTTTCTACCAAGTGCATTCCCTTCCCCCCTGTAGGGTAGAGTTTCAAAGTTCATGTGGTTGGTCCTCTTTTGGGGCCGCATTCTCCTATCAAAGAACGTCGCATGCGCCCCCAAAGAGGGGGGCATCATTTGGGGTTTTACATACTACACAATGCTTCTACACCGGTTCAATTTAGTGCACTTTCCACCCTTGGCATTGTGGGTTACATACAACGAGTGGGTTTAGACTAGTCTACGAACCCCGTACACAACGGATTTTACAAGACATGGTTTTCCTTAGCATTCTGGGAAGTAGTTAAAGGTTGGAGGATACAACGGAATTCCTCCCTATACTTCTTCGGCCAGTGGCGTCGGATCGCCCAAAAAACCAGGACGTACAGATATCTCTTCACACATGTTTAGGGAAACAATTACAGGAAGGAGGATACATACAATTCCTCCCTATACTTCTTCGGCCTATGGTGTCAGATCGCCAAAAAAACCTGTAGTACAGGATATCCTTCTACACTCTCTTTCTCGACATGGATCAGGTGCACATGTTCCATTTACACTTTTTCATTTGTGTATTTTACATTCACATGCATTTTACATTATATACATGCGTCTTTTACATTGCGTTTTTACACATACATACATATATATTTTGACTACTTGATCATTTTTTCCTTACAGGTCCGACCGTATGAGAAACAAACAGTCAAATGGGGGCAAACAACAACAACAACATTTTGGCAACACACACCATACTAACCATGCAGGTACATCACACACATCAGAACTACACACGTGTTTCTACCCTAGGTTCACTCTCATCACTTTTTTGCACTTTTTCATCTTTAGTTTCCACACTCCATCATCTTTTTTCATTCCACACTTTGTCTAGTCCTTCAATGCATTTCTACTTCACTCTACATGGACATCAGGTACACATCTCTATCTACTTTATGTTACCGAGCTTTCCGCTCACCAACATAAAGTGGGGGAAAATGTAGACACAAAATCATGCACTTTAGACATTATTTAGTCTCGGTCTCATACTACTATTTAGAAGGTTTTTGAGTGAAGAAAGTACTAATTAACCCTCATCTCTTGGTCATTTTTATTTGATTTCTATTCGTCATTCCCGACCTTCACCACACATGCCCAGTCATTTTGTATCATCTTCTATTTTTAGCCTTAACATTTTAACCTTGATTAGGCACCCAAGTTAGTACTGGGGTGCCCATGGGTGCCCTTGGTCCCATGAGGGGTGCCCTGATCCTTTTTGAACTTTCCAACCACTTTTTGGGCACTTTCTAGTTGTTTGAGCTTCTTTACCTTTTTGGTGGTCGGCCATTTCGGGGTTAATTACAAAATTAGATCAAGAGAACCCTATAAATATAAAGTTATGAGACCATAATGAGGGACCAAGCACTAGTCACTACTATCATCCACCTAGGGTTGCATTCATCTAAGGCATTTGGAGATCATTTGCATACATTTAGCTCCATCACAAAGGACAAGGTTGGTTCATCTGCATCACACAAGCATAGGAGGAGGATTCTATTCTATTCCATGCACCATTCTACTACATTTTTACATCTAGTTATTGCTCACTACTTCACAAAGTGCGACTGACACAAGAGCACCTAGGGCACATGATGCACACACACACACACAACTACATTTGGGTCTGAAATGTAGTGCAATGATCAGTTAGTAAGCCCACTTTTGTGGTAGCTGAGGTCAGTCCGACCCATTCATTTGCATTCTTCTTTTTTTAGGGTTTTGATACTTCTTTTGGTCTTTTGCAGGTCTTTTATTCATCTTGGATTATCAACGACACACTGACACAGTGCAACGAATCTATGTGACACACAACGAGGGTTTCAGACTACCTCCAGAACCTGTGAAACTCAGTTCCAGACCTTTTACATAGACTAGGGTGCCCATTTTGTAGACTAGAGCACCCACAGACACCCCAGTCCCTCTCCAGGCACTCCAGTCCAGCTAGATAACTCAGATCCATCCTTTTTGGGCCCTCTGCATAGTCGTTCCTACTTCCAAATTAGTTCCAGTACACTTTGCAACATAGTCCATATCCAGCTCCTCTAATCAACTAAGTCACTTCCATACTTCTCTTGCATATTAGGGTTTTTAATTTTATTAGATTAGTTACTTGGGTCATTTTCCATATTCTTTATATTTTTCACTATATTTACATGTCGTTCTAGATTAGATTAACTATTATTATTCACCATTTTTAGCCTTAAATTTCCGTGTGCTCTAACTATCCACAAAACAAGCAACGACATTGTAAAAACCAACTATTGACATTGCAAGTATAGATTGACATGGGCTTGCTCTTGAGATATCTTGAAAGCACATTGCCTCAATAATTTGTGCACCATACCCCCTTTCTCCTTCAAACGAGTGACAAAGATGACATATGATTCATATATGTCTTTATGAAATAAATAAGAGTTTCACATACGTTCCCTCCACCGTTCTCTCCTCCCTCCATCCCCTTCTTCACTTCTCATCTTCCTAAACATATTTTACTCCTTCATATTTAAGTTCTACCATGCATTCCTACTTAATATATTTCTCACGCACTTTTTTCACGGTAAAATATGTGAAATTATGCTTTGCTTTATGAAACAATCGCTGCAAATCCAATTGTTGTGGAGGTTTATAGCGTGTATATATATTGCGTTTGCAACAGTTACAAGGAAGTTTTTACTGGTTATTGTATCTAATTACCGAGCCTTTGGATTGCAGAGTCTGCGCAGCAAGTCGGTCTCCAAGTTTGGCGCAATAGATTTTTTGTTGCACTCTAGAGGTAAGATCTGTCACATTTTGCTTTGCTTTTTTATTTTTTCAAAACCCTGCAAATAAAATAATTGCGAGGTTTCAGTATTTTCATTTTTTAACCTATTTTTATATAAAACCCTAGTTCTCGGCGTTGGGTATGACGTCCCTTAACAAGAGATACTTTTACAAACAAAAAAGCCTACTTCTGGATGCAAAACTTGAAGAAAGCCCAAAAAAATAAAATTCTAATTATGTAGTGTTCTTGAATTGCTGAATTTTGGAGTTGGAATGTTGACACCCCTTATTTTTTACAGTCCGTTAAGATCTTTTCCACTGGTTTTTGACTAGCTTAACTAATGCGTTAGTGTATACCACTGATTTTGTGAAAAGGCATGTGGGATTCGTTGAATCCCTATAGCAATTATAAGGAGTTTTTGAGCTCCATATTTTTGGGGGGTTCTTAGTCCATATTGTACTGCTTTTGTGGCTTCATTTACTGCTCTTGTAAGAGGGTTTTGTTTGTTTGCTTCTTTTCATTTCAATGTTGCTTTTTGATAGTTTGATTTCTTATATTTCATCCACTGTTTACTATTTTGCATTGATCCTGTGATGTGCAGCATTTAGAGAAATACCATCCATTCCGTCTTTAGATTTGGATGGTAAACTGGAGAAGAATCTAGAGAGACTCAATTCGGGCTACACCAGGCAGGTATTCAACTAAGGAACACTACAATTGCTGGAGGGGATGAAGGAGTACAATAATCCAAGGGCAGATGTTGTGTACATGGTCAACAGGCACATGGTCACGCTGCCTGTTGCATAACCATTGCACTGGAAGGTGTTCTTAATAGCTAGATATTTATCTATATTCAATGCTTCTCCTATTCATAACTACGATTTACAGGATACTATTGCCGATCCAATAAATTAAATCAGATGCTGAGAAGATGCAGGTGGTCATTTCTTTTCCTGTGCTTAGAGTTGAAGTTGGGCAGAGAGCTCAAAGGTAAGGAGACATTCCCATCTTTCATCTCAAGCTACCAAAGAAAATGTGTACTTGGGCATTTCTCAACGTTGAGGTCTGCAGCAAGCCATCTAGTGGAGTTCCATGATCCAAGCATACAGAAAATTTCATCGTCCTTTAAAGAATGGTTCATTCAGTGCCAAGCACCTCAAAATGCACAAGTGCTAGCCACTGTTAAACACATAAATTCAATTATTTCGGCAGGAAAGTGGGATGCAGGCACTGAAAATTTACTCAGAAAACTTAACCTAAACTTAACTGAGCAGTGTGTTGTTAGGGTTTTGAAGCATCAAAAGGATGTTTCCCTTGGGATGAAATTTTTTGATTGGGCTAGGCAGCAAAGTGGCTGCACCTACACTACACATGCTTACTACACATTTTTCAAGATGCTTTCCAGGACAAAGTTAACTAGGATTATAGAGGAATGGTTGGATACATTTCAGAAACAAAACACCGATTCTATACCATGGTATTATTGCACTTTAATACTGGGATATTCGCTTGCAGGGAAGCCTGAATTGGCACTGCAGCTGTTTGAGCAAATGAGCTGTGAGGGTTTGATTTTGGATAAGTTTTCCTACAACGAGTTGGTCAATATATTGGCCAAGGAAAATTGTTTTGAAGTGGTAGATGTAATTGAGCAGAGAATGCCACGAAGGAAGTTTGAAGTTAAAATTGGGTGTTCAGTAAGGATTAAGAGTTTATGTGAACAGGGTAAGTTGGATGAAGCAAAACAGGTGCTTAATGAGCTGAGGAGGAATGGGTTTTCGGCACATGAGGTTGGTGTTGTTTCACTTGTTAGTGCACTCAGCAAAGAAGGGAAACTTGACGAAGCTGGGATGTTAATCGAGGAGTCCAGAAAAGGAGGGCTAATTCCAATGTATAAAGTACATCACACGTGGATTGGCTGTCTCCTAGAGAAGAATAGAGTAGATGAAGCATTAGATTACTTTGAAAAGAGGGTCTCTGAAGGTTTTCATCCTGGCTCTCAATGCTATGGTGCATTGGTAACTGGCCTTCTTAAAAATAAAAGATACAAGGAGGTTATTTATTTGCTGAATGATATGAAAGATAATCATATCGTCCCTGTCACAAGGACTATGAATACCGTGGTTTGTTTATTCTGCAAACGAAAACTTATTAATGTTGCAATTGATTTGTACAAAGAAAGATCAGAAATAGGGTTTGTTCCTGATAATATTACATACAGGAAAATTATAAATGCTCTTTGCATTTCGGGAAAAGTGGATGAGGCCCATAAAGTCCTGGATGAAGGGATGGAAGCTGATTTTTTTCCACGTAAACAGACACTGGCTATTCTTCTCAATGCTCTCTGCATGGCCGGGAAACTTGATAAAGCTTATAAGCTTTTTGTTGCAGGAATCGAAAGAGAATGCGTCCCTGACTATTCTACTTGTCGTCAAATCATTTCTGCCTTTAGCCAAGCTGGCAGAATTGATGATGGATATGCAATTCTATGCAAATTGGTAAAATTAGATGTCTTTGTTAAGAAAAGCACTTATTCTGCATTAATAGATGGCTTTTGTGTTGCAAAAAGGGGAGATATGGCTTCCAAATTGCTTCTCGAAATGAGAGAAAATGGTCACTTACCTGGTCGCTGTGTTTTGAAAAGTGTAATTTGTACTCTTTGTGAAACAGGTCACACTGATGAAGTTCTTGAACTATTAGATGCACATGTTTGTGACTCCTCTCCAGATACCCATTTCTATAACACATTTATAAAAATCATTTGTAGGTTCCGCAGGCCTGATATAGCCATGAGAATTGTTGACAAGATGTGTGAAAACAGCTGTATGCCTGATGCCAATACCTATATTAGTTTGTTACATGGCTACTTGAAAAGTAAATATGTGGTTAGTGCTGTGAACTTGTTTAGGGCGCTATTAGCAGAAACTCTATGTTCCTCAAAGCTTTACAATGTCATGGTGAGTGGCCTTTGCACTATAGAGAAACAGGATCTGGCGCTAATGTACTTCAATGAAATGATCAAGAAGGGAATGAATCCCAGCTATGGGTGCTATGAGAAAGTCGTATATGCTCTATGTAAGCAAGGTGATTTGAACAAGGCACTGAAATATTTTTGGGATATGAAGCAGAAAGGGCACCACTGTAGTACTTTCATTTACAATGTGCTTGTGGGAAATTGCTTTAAGTTACATGAGGCTAACCACGCCTGGTTCATCTTTGATGACATGCGAAAGCAAGGTTCCTCTCCTAATGTTTCCACTTTCAGCATATTGATTGCTGGTCTATCTGATGCAAAAATGTTAGAATCCACCATGGGAGTGATAGAAGAAATGATGGAGGAATGCTTTACTGGCGACATTTTTATTTACAATATGCTACTTCGAGGCCTTTGTAAGGAGGGTAAAATGGAGGTTGCTTGTGATCTATTTAGTAGAATGCCCAAGAAAGGCTGTCTGCCAAATGCATCAACTTATGATTGCCTAATACATTATTTAGACAAAGCTGGCAGAGTAAATGATGCTCACAAGCTTTGGGAAGAAATGGTAGGAAAGGAATTGCATCCTAATAGATGCAGGGGTCACTTCTCAAGTAAGGGTTCCAGCCAAGGCCTAAAATATGTGAAGTGAGATGCATAATATTCATTTGATGAGATCCTTTGGTATGGTCTTCATATTTGCTCTTTGTTGTCGGAAAATAGTACGGGCCATTGTTTTCTTCTCATTATTTATCCTCTTTAAATTTATGGAGGTAAAGAAACTCTTTCAACTACATACATAAAGGGTAATGCTCCCGATTCTATCATATGATATTTGATGCAATTTATGGTTTGATACAACAATTTGCCGCATCTGATTAAATCCCACAAGGTTTGGTCACATAAACAAGCTGGGTTCTGCTCTGTTGTGCTTTTTTAACGATTACTTAAATACAGGCAGGCAGCCAGAGGGCCAATATAATAATGGCTACCCAGGTGACCCAATTCCAATAAATGAATATAAATTTTTCGTCTTGGTACATATGTGACGAGGCTGTTTTTACCCCCCTGGATAAACATGAGACAATCTGTCAAGAAAGGGGGCCAGTTTGCAATAAATGAACCTAAAATTTACATCTCAGGTTTATGTGATGAAGTTCTAGCTCCCTGGGTAGACATGAGACAATCTGTCAAGAATCTCTAGTCAAATGGGATGAGCTGAAGTGGTAATCACCAAGGCTTTCGTAAAGTCCCAGGCCTAATTCTCCAATGGTGGGCGTGGCATACACAATGCACACGAGACCTTACATCACAAGGTGAATTTAGTAATTTACCAATAAAAGAGTCGTACTTTGATGGTGATTATATCTTAATGTTTTCAAATTAGAGATCAATAGCGAAAATGAACTGCAAATCATACGATCAATCCTGGGATAAACACTGCTTAGCTAACCTCATATATGACAAATGTTTTGGGAGTCGATGCCCCTCTTTTTTCATTCTCCTTCCGGTCACTAGAATTAGCTATCAACCTCAATAAAGTTTCTTAACCGAAATTCAAAATGCTCGGAGTACAATGAATTTGTAGACCAAAAAGACAGAATATTATTTGTAAGGTTTCTATTCAATACTAGAAATGTATATTAAGGTCATTTGGCTTTGTAGGATTGTGATTTCGTTAGAATTAATTTGAAATACTTTTCCTCTAATATTCCTTTGACTGATTGCGGTTTCCCTGGACTAATGCCCAGTTTGTACCAAATAATTTGTTTTGGGTGTGACTGGATCGTGTTTCATAATATTTTAAACTAAAAAATCTGCATATGGGTTCAGATGTTCAAAATTGAGGAGTGAAACAAAAAACTGGGGTTGAAGGCCACCTCTCAGCTGAAGTAGCATATGAGGTTAGACATGTAGAAGAAAAACCCTGTTTTGATGTGAAGAATAAGTGAACTCCAAAAAAGAACAATTAATTATTTTGAATCTCCATCAGGAGTCTGAGATTAGAGGACATAAATTAGGGAAGTAGTTCAGTTGGATTCAAAATTTGAGCGTAAAATATGCAGGACATACATTTGAGCAGATTTTAAGAAGCATTATGGATTTTACAGTTCAGAATGTGAACAATGAGGATAGATATTCAATACAAAAGATAAACACAGTTGACTTGGCAACAGAGTATGGTGACAATGCCCGACTTTCTCAACCTAATAGCAAAATAATTGATACTTGGTACTTCGCTTGGTAATCTGAAGTTGAATTTAAACCAATGTCAAACACCTACACTAGGAATTTCTTGATTGCAGCTAGACAAGAGCATTGTATGGAGTCAAAATACTCTGCCATTCATGTTCACATTTTTTATTATACTTGCAAAGCTGAAACTCAGCCTAGGCATGACAACAAACACTCAGCAGCCTGATTTGCGATGGGCTAAAGCTCAACAAATTTAAAAACCATTAAATGTATGCATTTCAGAAAAAACGACACATATGAAGCAAAAACAGCCCCAGTAAAAATGCAGTGGTTTTCCAATGTACCCTCCTGCCTCACTATGTAAATGTGAAAGAATCAAACAAGATAATGTGGATTTGCTCTAGAGTCTATTTTGTTCCATGGTTCTCAAGGTATGCTTCCACACACCTGGAAACTGTAGTTGACAACCTGTGTTACTAGCCCTTTGCTTATTTGTTTCTTCTTATCCTACCTCAAGACTAAAACTTTGTGGTGGTTTTCAAAACCACAGGCCTTCCAACCTGCATAATTTCTTTTTTTCAAACGCTAAGAATTGAGTTCAGTTTATGATTAAAATTAAGTCCCATTTGGTCCAATGGGCTTGACTGATTGGTAAAAATGAAACATGACGACAATGGTATCTGGGGTTCAAATCTCGGAGGAACCATAGCGCAGGGTCTTGGCACTAATGCAGCCAGGGTCTCTCCAACCATCACCTTACCTCACCAATAAACCTCTCGATAATAATAATAATAAAAAATTAAATCCCATGTATGTATAGGGAGAAACAAAGTTTTAGTGGGTGGTGATAGTTATGGTTTTGATTTTATCAACAAGGTAACAAACCATACATGTTGCAATCTGGTTTTTTGATTGAAAATTGTTTAGCAAGTTTGACGGTCCACATACAAGGCAAACTAGGCAATTGTCTAGCACGCTAACAATCAGGGGACACCTGAATTTAATTATTTATTTTATTTTTGGCTATTTTAGAACTTAGCATTAAAATAATTTACCCAAAAATTCAATATTAATTGATCTATTTTTCCAAATGAGCTTAAGGTGGTTGTGGCTGACACATGCTAGCAAAACATAGGGCAAGGATTTTCACTTCGTGGTCATTGACATAAGATGTCAACATGACCGTTGATTGCATTTCTTGCCTTTGATGTTGTAGTTCTCCACGTCCTCCATGCACAGGCATGCCTAAGCTACCAGAGGCCCCTTCGGATGCATTCACAAACTTTGCTCGAGCACTGGTGATGCAGTGGCTTTGGGAAGTGGCCATCTAACACCATCGTGGCATGTAAGACTGACTTGCGTTATTGGCACCACGCTACAATACATCATCGAATAGTTTGGTTGCAGTATAAAATGACGGTGGAATGTGCGGTAGCTATTGATCTTCTCCAAGAAATAGTACACAACATCCACAAGCTTCACCTTCATTAAGAGCAGGAATGTTTCTATATGGCACGTCAAATAGAAATGATGGCAGCCCATCATTCTTACACAAAATGATGAATTGTTACAACTGCACAGATGACAACTGCCATTCGAGGAAAATGTGGCGTGCGTGCTAAACCAAATGCATTGATTTCCTTACACCTTGACCTGCCCTAGGGGAAAGGCATCAATTGGCGAACATGCACCAATAGATGTGCACCTTTTTGTGAGGGTGGGGTCCACTAAGTGGACTAATAATTTCAAATTAATATACTTAAAAGGACCCAATAAATGTGCATATTAGTACAAATTTAATATGTTTTAAAATCTTTATAAAACTTGAACTACTAGTACACTCTTTAATACAAAACTTGTATGAAGTGACACGTTGGGAACATTAACATTTAGACTCCCATGTTTGAGACTTCTTACAAAAGCCAACTTCTAGCATTAAAATGTCAACATAAATAAAATAAGTACATATGTATACAAAATCAAAAGCTCACTAGTTTATTCATAGAAACAAACTTGTTCACATTTACCCCATTTCACATACATTAAGTACTTAATGCACAACCTTCCAAGTTTCCCAAATAAAATTAAAACACATTTTTATTTTAAAACAAACAAATTTCTCCAACGTTTTGATCATAAGTGTCCTTCCTTTTGCCACCTTCACCTTATTAATTGTTACACTTGCAAACAAATTTGTGTTAGACTCACCTTTTTTCCCACAAAAATTAGAATTAATGCCAAGTAATAAATATCCCTCCAAAATTTGAATAATCCTTCCAAAATCTAAGAATCCGAATTCAAATGAGATGCTATATTATATTTTGGATGAATATGGGTAAGAATTCTTTTTGTGGAAAAAGTTGACCGAGCACATAACTGGTAGAGTTGTATACCAAATTTAGATTTGCATGGAGGCCACATATACAAGAGGTAAATGATTGTTACCTTTTTAATATTCAATGTATTCAAAGGAATGTTGAATACGCGAAGAATGCCTGCAAATGCAATGAATATCTGAATCACTTACCTTGACATCTGAGGAATATGTGAATATAAATAAGTGTTGTATTCGTTTATGCAGTTAATATTTGAATATCTACGGTTAACTTTATATTGATTGACTAGATATGTGAATGATGTTAGAAAATACACAAAATGTTAAATATGAGAAGAATGTCTGCATATGCAATACATATGTGAATCAATTACCTTAACAAATAAAAATTATCTGAAAATAAATAAGTGTTGTCTTTGTTTATGCAATTAATATGTGAATATACATGGTTAACTTTATATTGACTGGCTGAATATGTGAAGGATGTCAGAAAAAATACAAAATGTTAAATACAAAAAGAATGTCTGCATGTGCAATGCATATGTGAATCACTTATCTTAACAAATGTAGAATATCTAAAGATAAATAAGTGATCTTTATTTATGCAATATTCATACATTACAATAGTTTTTGTGTTGCACATCTCAATCCCCATAAATAACACCAACTTTCCTCTCTACATAATTTTGTGACTTAACACAAATGTTTGGTTTGCATGGAAAAAATGATGACGAAATGATTTACTGCCATGACTCGCAAAATTACTACTTTTGACTGTTCGAATAGGTTGTAATGCGTATTGTGTCACCCTTGACAGAGGCTTAGGATTTCATGAGCTCGTCGATTTTCTTGGAGAGGACTAGACAAGCACTTCTTCACGTCACCAAGAAACGAGCTATATAAGGCGGCAGTCGACGACCTCCCGACATTTGTGTACAATCTGGAAAATTTCAAAGATCATTTAATATGCGTTGTTTTCTTATGCGAATGTGAGCAGACACCAAGTGGATGGATGTAAGGAAAGTCGTACATCAACAACCAAACATATCAACATCGCTAGTTGCCCTAGCGTGTACTAGGTAAAATGAATTTCAATCCAACTTAGCAACGCCTTTGTAAGTAGTCTCACCCATATTCTCTATGGTTTGCTAAGGTTTAACCAGTCTATGAAAAGAGATTTGTCTTTACAATAAAGAAAAAATAACAATAAAATTTCTAAGATATTTTTTGATCTAATCAATATACCCTAATTTTGTTTGTATTAATAATTACAAATGACTCCTTCAAGGAAAAATTGGCATATTTACATGTACGTGGAACATTAGACTCTTTGATTCTTATACTTTAATTGTTAAATAAATGCCACATCTTCATTTTTTTAAATTCTAAACCAGTTCACAAGTTAACATTTCCCTTGGGCCCAATCAGAAGAAGAGAGAAATTGGGATGTTTATCTACTCAAACAAGCAAACAAAAACTTATTTATGTTCCACAAAATAATTAAATGTTGAAAATGTCTGAATGATTTGATAAAATTGTAGGATATTGAAGTATAACAATTAAAAATTTTGTTTGGCATTTGGCATGCAAATCTCCTCTTCCTTCACATTTGGATGCTAGAATCTTCATGGCCACCTGGTAATTGTTTTGATGGCAATATTCCATTCAACATTGCTCTTGAGACTATTCCTCGAAACAATTCTTCAAAATTTTTGATGGTGCCCCCAAAAATCCTTTAGAAATTATGATGGTTAAGTAGAAAAATGTCTACCATATTTTATGTTTAAGAAAACATTAAAAAAACTCATTTGGTACAACCTATGATGACCAAGTGAAGAAATCGCTGAAAAGAATTATTGTACTAGCTAGCAGGCTTTCCCCATGCCAAGTCGACATGACACAACCTGAGTTTAGTCGAAAATAACCATTATCACCTGACACATGCTAACCTTCACTGTTTGCCCGTACGAATTCAAGAAGACCATGGTGGAAAGATCAGAGAAAGTTGTACATTAATGACCAAATGAATCGACACAATTCGTGGCCCTGGCATGTGTCATACGAAATAACCATCGATCCAATGTAACGTCTGTAGACACCCTAAATTACACACTTGTTTCCATCTTATTCCAATACATCCTAGTTCATCCCTTTATGATTGATTAATCCAATTAATTAATCATTGCACCCATTTAGATTAGTTAAATTAATCCCTAGTACTCCTTTTGCTAGTTTAATTATTGTTTATTAAATAAATGATTAATTAATTAGTGTGCACATTATAGTTAATTAAATTAGCTATTTAAATGAGAAATTGCACCTATTTCCTCGTTCAACAACTACCGGGACTCCACTTCCTTATCCCAGTCAACTCCACTTGGACTCCACTTCACCAGTCTAGTCAGCTGCACTTCTAGAATCCTAGAAAGGCGGGGGCAATTAAATTGCACGTACAAACACCTTTCCGGATGCAACTACAACCAATCAATTTTTTTACTCCTCGATTACAATTATCTTCTCGGAACTGCTACAACTTCTTCAACTGCTAAAAATAGCATGTGCATTCAACTATATGTAAGCAACTTCCAACCACTATTCAACTTCTACAAAACACATGCTTATCCTCTTACAAATCCTCTTGGATTTCGCGTACAATGACTCTGTCTAATTTACTCTAACTTTTGCTATTTTGGAAGCAATAATCCAAGCCAACATCTGCTCGTAGCATTAATCTATTTCTAATTTGGAGGTCATTCAAGAGCACCCACAATCATTTACAAGATTACATAAATTAAACTTCATATAACCTTACTTGAGGTTTGCATTGGAAAGCTATAGGAATGTTTGCACTTGTTTTGTTTGTCTTCCATTTTAGTTTAGTTTTTCACTGTTAACAATATCTTCAACAAAATTAAATAATTTTTTTGATAAAATTCAAGCTAAATGAAACACAAATTCCTAAAACAAACTCCATTATTTTATAACTCAAACTGTTGACAAATCTAATAGGATTAAGAGGAAAAACAATTTCCTTAGGTGAAGTTTCACATAATAAAACAAAGGTTTTTAAATTCAAAAACAAAAGAATGCAATCAATAAAATATGTAAAATTTGAATTGGTTTGTTCGAGTACAAACTAAAGATTGCACTTTTCAAACACCATTTAAGATTGCATGTGTTATTCTAAGTCCCATTCTATTTTTAATGTTGTTATTGGATTAACTATTTAGTATAAATATCTTAAATATATTTATTTGAAAAATATTCATGGATATTAATTTTGAGGATCTTAATTATATCTTGGATTTTCCAAATATCACATTGATTAATAATTTTATTACATATTTTCATATTTATCATTTGTTGATAACAAAAAAATATTTTTGGAAAAAAGGAGTCCCGAACTTTTACCACATGGTCCACATATTGTCATTTTGAGTGACTTCTAAAAGTTTAAAATAAAAATTAATTGTCAATAAAACTAAATGTCGAGAATAGAAGTTGAAATAGTCACACCATTAGATCCCACCCCTTGCCGTTACCAAAGATATTATTGACTTTTCATAATTAATTTGTTTTACTAAAAAGATGGTCAAATGGATGCCAAATTTAATGTAGAGGATAAAAGTTGACATTGTCACACACCATTAGATCCCATCCTTTCTTGCCATTTTAGAATTCCTAACTACATAATTAATACTTTTTGATTGACTTCTCTTTTTTTTTTAAAGAAAAAAAAACATTAATATAATGTTAAAATGAATGTCAAACTTATTGTAGAGAATACAAGTTGACACAATCAAAACATTAATACCATCTCTTGGAATCATTGTAGGATTATTGATATAATAATATTGATTAATTTAGTTAAAAACAACAATTATGAGACAAGGAGGAAAGAGGTGAATTATTCTAACAATTTTATAAGTTCCCTTTTTTAATTTATTATTTTAAATAATTTAATTTAGGTTGGTTTGGGTCTAGAAATGGTTTACACTATATGAGATTCTTTGATATTTTAATTGTAATCAAATAAAGATTTTTTGATAAAAATTGTGAATTTTTCTATTGATATTTTGGATCATCCAATGATAGATTATGGGAGATGATTTGCAAGTCGATAGAAAAACTCACACAATTTTAATCAATTTTTTTTTTAATTTAATCTTATGAACTTAAACACATAAAAACTATGATCTTAATTATGCTTAAAGTATAAGATGTAAATACCTTACTCTATTCAAAATTTAACTTATAAGTTGTAACCTCTCTTTCAAAAACACAAAATTTTCACCTTTAAAACCAACTCAAACTCTCAAAAAAAATTTGCTAATTATTGACCAATTCTTTTGGTGGATGGGGTGAGGCTTCTAACCTTGTGTGTTGCTCGAACCGAGTCTTGTGAGACAAAAGAAACCAACAAAACAAGGACTTATTCAAAACAAAAGAAACGGGAAAAAAAGAGGGGATATTTTAGAATGAACCAAAATGGCCGTTTAAACAATAATGTAATTACAATCAAGATCTGAACCACGGTTTACCAAGCAAATGACATAACGTATAATCTTTATAACCTTCGATCCTAACCATAGTTAGCACAGAGCCGTTTGGAGCCCCCGCGTTACACCAGTGACAAACCATCCGTTAACCACGGTTATCCTTGATCGTAGCAAAACCACCAAAAAAAAAAAAATACAAACTCGAAGTCAAGTGCGGTTAAGCAGATATACACGTTATCAAATACAGAGTTTGATCTCCGTCTCCGTTACTTAACAGACAGATCAAAGCCGCGATCCTTTGAAGTAATCCGCAGACGCAGACGTAACGGCGGCTGCAAACTCCGCAAAGCTGATTTTCCCGTCACCGTCTGTGTCCGCCTCCGTTATCATCTCCGTCAGTTCCCTGAAAGAAAGCGCGTGTCCCAGCTTGGCCATAGAGCGCGCCAGCTCAGCCGCCGTTATGTAACCGTTACCGTCCCTGTCGAAGGCGCGGAAGAGCTCGAGCAGATTTTCCTGGTTATTACAGACCTCCACGTTGTCAGCCACGTCAGGGGCTATGACGCTGAGGAGCTCCACGAATTCGACGAGGCCGTTGTTGTTGGCGTCCACGGTGGCGAGCAGAGAGTCCAGCTGGTCGCCGCTTGGCTTCAGCCCCAGAGATCTCAACAGGGCGCCTAGTTCTAGGATCGTGAGGCTGCCGTCCGAGTCGAGATCGAATCGCCGGAAGATCTCCTTGAGCTCCGATATTTGCGATTCTGATACTTTTTTGCCTTGTTCTTCGCATCCCATGGCGTCTGATCTAAATCCCGCTCGTTTCAGGTAAAAGATCTGTCGATAAACAGAAATTTTAGAGGTTCTAGGGTTCCAATTTGTGGAGGCTGTGGGGTTTGGTCCATTAAAAAGGCTGCGTGCCGCGTATAAAGATATAACTATGGCTGCTTTGGGTGGATGTTGTCAATGGGTAGATTTTTAATTCGCGGCTTTGCTGGCGGGCGGATGAATTTTGACATGGTTTCATGGAAGTTGCCTGTTCGATTCACGGGAGGGGTACCTAGGCCTACCTATGTTGTAGAGTTGTCATTTGGTTGTTTGGAATTTGCGATAGCGGTGCCGGTGGGTTTCGTTTGACGGTGGATGGGGAAAATGTACCTAGGGGTGCCTTGGGTTTATATGTTGAGTTTGGACCCGATGCAATCATTGCTTTGAAAGTTTCAAAGTTTATTTGTAAGTAACTATGGGAGGGGAGCCACTCATGGTGCACCCAAATTTTGGGACACTATACTGAACATTAAAAAAAACATTGTAATCACAAAAATCTGTCAAAAAAAGCGTGTGAGAATTCTCTACAGCGCCATCTCCGTTGCCAACAAATTTGACACGTAGCCTACCGTACACACTCGATGGAGTGTGAGGTGTCACAATCTCCGAGTTTTCATGGTGCGGACCAATAGCTATTAGTAGAACACCCCACCTATTACTATTTTCGCTACCACATATCACTAAAAAATTCGCTGTTTTCGAGGACTACGAAATCCACGCATAGGGATATGGTAGTAATAAACAACCTCTATGCCGTGTCAGGGAAGCAACAGAGTTCTTAATGTTTGGCATGCGGATTTATTTACTGATATTCATTGCACCAACTACTCCCAAACCGCCATCCAGCTGGGGAAATGTTTACCGCTCGAACCATTGCGGAATGCAACAAATTCGTGGAACAGAACGGATGAGGAGGGGAATGCTTACTGTATTCGCTGGAAAATTTAACAACAACATTGCTTACGGTTTTGGCCTGATAATTTTGTTCTCAGTTGTTTATACTAACCACCTTTGTGTTGGGAGCTAGTCATACTTCTCAGTGTATTGCCTGGCTATTCGTTATAACAGCAGATGCAGAGAGTGGAAGGTACTTCTGCTTTCTTTCTTCAGCAATAATATCTAGTTTAAGTGATATTTTAACATTGCTTCCTTCTAAACTAGAAAGAATCATTTGAATCTTGTCGTGGATGCTTCAAAAGAGTTTTCGTTCTGTACACTGTTCTGTTCTTAGTCATTTAGTTCTTTTATGGTAACGAAAACTTAGTCATTTTAATGTGAAGTTTGGAAAATTGTTCATATTTGAAGCTAATCAAGGGTTTAGGCTCCTTGAACAATAAATGAAATGGAGGTGATTGATTCAAACAACACTAGTATGAGATCGATTTATAATCAGATAGGATTTATAAATGAATATATTTCAATCATAGTTGATGAAAGCCTTCGTATGTTACAAGAAAGTCCAAGAGGTTGATTTGTCAAAAGACATGGTAACCCCTATTATTAATAACTGATTTGTATAATTTGGTGATTTTACATATTAAAAACTGATAGTATAATTTGTACATGTCTTGCAGTGGTGTTGTTATACTTGTTGGAGTGACTCAGAATGGAAGTGCAGATGCTTGTTGTTATCAACACATTTTTTAGTTTGGAAATTGTTTCATTCTCTTTGAATATCTATAGTCCATACGGTTCTAATAGGTGAGGTTTTTACCCTCATTGAGGCAGTGATAGAAACTATTGCATATTTCTCTTTTCTACTGTAGATTGTGTTATTGGCTTCTGGCTATTACTTTAATGTCATTTACTATTTTCTGTTACTCAATGTAATTTTCAGAAACAATAGGAGTTTAAATCTTTGAAAAAAGGTATCACATAACTTGGAAGACATATATTCATTCAGTAAACATTTCCATTGTCCATTACAAAAACATGGCCATACAATATACTCGGGCCATATAACTACTATTACTATATTGTAGTTTTTAAATCGAAAGGCCAATTCCACACATCAAAAATTCAGCCCTCAAAATTAAATATTTACTTTCGATAATATCATTTCCAAAATCCGAGGAAGGGCGGTGTTGAATCTGCAGTTGAGGTTGACGCTGGGGTGTTACTTTGCAATTGCCTCCCCATGTTGACATCCCTCACAGGCGTAGTTGGGAATGGATTAGAACTTGGAGAAGCATTCACTCCAACTGCAAAATTATGTGTTGAAACTGATAAAGGGCAATGTATGCCCATTAATTCTCTTAACATTGGGTGTTGATCAGGAAAAGGATTAATTGGACTACTCAATCTCCTTTTCCTTTCTAACTCTCTTCTTGCCTTCTCAAACTCCTTCTTCTTTATCTCTTGATCCCTTTGAATCCTTTCCTGTTCCTTTCTCTGTTCCCTTTCTTGCCTTTGAATCAACTTTTGGTGCTCCTTTGTTTTCCTTCTATATTCTTTTTCAATCTTTTCCTGCTCCTTCCTTTCCCTTTCAACAATTCGTTCATCCTTCTTCTCCTAGATTTGTTCCTTTTTTCTTTGCTTCAATTCATCTATTTCTTTTTTTGTGTTCTCTTTCTCAACCAGAAGCTCCATGTATTGATCTGCGGTAATTAGTAGAGATTCCCTATTCAATCTTATACCAGAAGCACTATTTGACCTTGATGATTCTCTAACCTTTTCCACAGGGAGTTTCAAGAATCTACCAAGAGTTTTTTGTCCTTGGTTTGCCTCACAAGTTTGGTTTGAATCTGCCCCTAATACCCCTGCTGCCTCTAATTGTGAATCTGCATCATTTTCTTTAGGTTGACTGCCAACATAGTAGTGCACCAAATTTGAGTCATGAAGTAGTGTTGGATGAGAGGGTAAAGAGACGCTGACCTCTTCATTATTGAAGTTCAAGTTGACACCAAGATTAAGAGCTGCTTCTTTCATCCAATCGGGAGGGCTATCTTCTGTGGGCAAAGATAGCGATCCATCGATTTGATTAATTCTGTTTGGAGTTTCCAATTGTTGAGCAACACATTCATTTATATTTATCTCCATCTGTTGAGATTCTGATTCTTTCTCCAATTGTGTGTTAGGCACCATCTGAGCATCTTCACTTTGCTCTAAATCAACCCTAGATAGATGAAACATATTTTCTGCTGCACTAGCATAATCTTGAAAAGATGTGTCAAATGTTCTGCTTGGTCCCATGTCTTCATCCAAGGCATTGGGATTAAGAGGCCATATCCCTGTTCTTTTAAATCCTGATTTAATGTTGCTAGGTGTAAGAGCCATTCTGAATGCTTTGCTCCCTAACTCAGCTAATTCAGCGCTTTTCACATCTATCCCATGGTTTGCAACTATCCATTTGCATCTCTCCTCCTTGAAGTATGTTTTGAATGGAGCAAAGACACTCACATCCAATGGCTGTAATTTATGAGAGGTGTGTGCAGGCAATGTTAACAAATCAATCCCCAAACTCCTGGCTTCTTGAATTGTCCCCAAAGCAACATGTGAACCATGGCCATCAAAAATTAGTAAATGCCTATTGGTAGGAGACACTCCACCAGGTATAGATGATGCAAAGTGATGTAACTAGTTCATGAATAAATCTTTTGTCATTCATGCATGTGATTGTGTTGCCATGCAAGCTCCAGGCTCACAACTTGCAATATAATTTTCTAAATGGCTCTTCCCCTTAAAAAGATAGAATCTTTGAATGCTTTGTCCAGCAACATTTACACAACACAATATGGTAATCCATTCTCTACTTTTTGGGATGATATATGGCACACTCCTACTACCCCTTTTAGCAAGCACTCTCATACCGTAGTTCCTTCCAGCTTGTAATCCAATTTCATCACAATTCCATATTCGGTTTGGTCCATATGGGTTGGCCTCATAAGCTTTAGACAAATTAATGTAGAAGGAACTGACAATTGATGGCCTCAAACACACTGCTCGATCCTTATCAAGGCCTTTAGCTGTCCTTAATGTTAGATCCGAGTGTCTTTTTTTAAAACCTGCCCACCATGACTTACCCGAAAAACCATCTGTGAATGGGTCAGACCTTGTTTCGCAGATTTGTGCCACACATGTCTTAAGTTGTATAATTTCTAACCCATGTCCCATGTCAGCCATTTCATGACACCAACTCACTATCTCCATCTTTTCTTCATCTGTTAGAATTGTTGGTGGACCCTTTCTTTTAGTGGTGGTAATGCCCATCAGCCAAGAAGTAAGGGTGGTCGCTGGTATACCCCATTTTTTTTGCAGTAGCACGTGTAGAGTATCCATAATCTTCAACATCTTTCATGGCATTATTCATATCAAACTTGTTCCAATCAGATCTTGGCTTTGACACATTTTGTGTTGAAGGGCTCACTCTTATTGCTTGGACATTTACTTCTTCATGTGGTGTGTCATTGGCATCTTGAGGTGGGGTATTGATAGCCTCTTCTTCATGTTCTTCACTTGGCGGAAATCTTGCTCCCCTAATTTTGGCACATGCAGGTCTTACTCTTTTTGGAAGCTGCCTTCTCCTCATGATGTCAATAAAAACTTGTTAAGATAGATAAATTTACCAAACTGATGTAACTTACAACAATGAGATTTTTAGAATATTGAATCAACAAACGTAAAAGGAAGTGCAACCATTTAATGTGAGTGCCTATGTTCTGAGCAATGGATACTTCAAAAATCAAAGGTGAAAATGGGTCTAGTACAGAGGAAGGCAATGTTATTGAAACAAATACAAATTTGAATTTATGACCAAATATACATCTACATGAAAAAGGCAGCATGCAATATAGTTGTATGCTTCCTTTTAATGTAGATGAATATTCACAAGTAATTCTGAGCTAAATTAATGAAACCTGTAGATGTCTGTGTACATGTAGATTTATATTTACAAGTAATTCCAGGATAAATTGAAGAAATATGTATATGTATACTTACAAGTAATTACATGTTAGATGCATATTTTATGCTGCCTTTTCATGTAGTTGTATATTTTATGCTTCATTTTCATGTAACTGTATATTTTACGTTGCCTTTTATTGTCGTTGTATATTCTGTAGATGTATATTTACATTCAAATGTGTATTCTGTAGATGTATATTTACATTTAGATGTGTATTATGTAGATGTATTTTTACAAGTAGATGTATATTTCGTATATATCTATTTGTAAATATAGAGCCTTTCATTAATTTAGCCTGGAATTTCTTGTAAATATACGTCTACAGAACATACATCTACTTGTAAATATGAAATACTAATTTCATTAATTTAGTCTGGAATTACTTGTAAAGGCAACATAAAGTATATGTAAAAGGCACTATTAAGTATTGTTCTGTTCTTCTAGTATACTTTTAAGTATATACTTTTAACATACTATTAACATTATACTTAAAATTAAGGCACTATAAAGTATAATAGTATACTATTAAGTATATGTTAAAAGTATAAAGTATAGTCTGGAAATACATATTTCATTAACATGAAAAGGCAACATAAAGTATGCACCAGCAAGTATGCACAGTGGGTTACATGTCAGATTTGTTTGCAAAGCAGATTGGGCTGTAGAGAATTCTCAAGCGCTTCTTTTGACAGATTTTTGGGATTACCAGGTTTTTTACAGGCTCCCCTCCCATATATAGATCGACAATTTTTTTTTTTAAAATTAAATGAATGTGCATCAATATAACAACAGAGTTAAGAACTTACTATGTGGCACTATGATGTGGAATAACAGTTGATTACGGCAGCTTAGAACTGTAATTGTCATGCACTAGCAAAATAACACTAACTGAATAAAATTTCAGAGCAGTTGAGGAACTGGATTTATAGGAGATATGAAAAGTGTTGTAGTTGATTGATCCTTGTGCTTGTTTTTGATTGGGTGAAACTGATAGGTGTGAATCAAGATTTATGATATTTTATTTCAATACTCATATTTGAAGTTCAATTTGATTTGATTTCTCATTTCAATTCAATCTTTGTTTCTTGAGCCTCACATTTGTTGAAAATATGCAGGTACATCATTTATGAGAGTAGCTAGTATAGAAAATGGTGAGAAAGTTAATGCTTAAAAGACAACTTGTATTTGAAAATGGTGCACTTTGGACTTCTGCTTGTGAGAACCTGCCCCAAGGTGTGTGTATGACAAGACCTTTTACACTGTAAAATGGGAACTTAAATTATATGAAAAGTGACATCAAATTGATATGATGATGTGGTATCAATTTTGTATAGGGATGAAATACAATTATATATCCTTGTATTAAATACATGTTGACTTTAAATTTGGCAAACATGGAAGTATAATATATGTTATTTTATGTTTAAAAATGATATTGACTATTCTATTATTGATAGATTCATGGCTGTACATGAAAAGTGACAGACACATTAGTTTTGAAGAGTGTTTGTACATTTATAGGATAGTATTCATTCAATTATTAATATTTTACTGTGTAAAAATTGGAGTCAAATATGTCAACTACCCTCACCACTATTGGGTAATGCACCATGACTGGCTCCTCTCCCCTAGCAATCACATATGTACAAAGTAATGTGAACGTCTAAGGGTATATGTTATTTGATTTAGAGGGATAGTGGTTACTTTTTTTAGTTGATGTTGATAAGGGGTATGATTGATTTTGGTTGTGTAGAAATATAACTAATTTTAATCTAGAAAAATAAAATAAAAAAAGAACCGACTAGCACATATCAGCCCAAAATCAAATATTACATGTGGTACTCATTAATGGGATCTACACTATTGGCACATATTAGGGCACAGTTAAGATTTTACAAACATTGGCAATGATAGGAATATGTAATAGTGTCAGATCATATAAACCCATGATTTCATTAAGCAACATAGGATACAGAATGCTAGGCGAATTATAGATAGATATTTGAGAAAGGAATTTCCCTATATTATTTAATATAAAATATTATTGCAAGGAGCTATATCGAAGAAGCAATAGAGTCTCTTGAAGATATGATGAAGGGGGTTTCATTCCATAGAACACACCATTCATGGAACTTGATAAATGTTTACATTTGCTAGATATGAAAATGAAATATTTGTAAATGCAAAAAGTCTACCTGCAGAGAAGGCCATACTGAATGGGTTTCTCAAAATGTGCAACGTGCAAGTTACCACAATGGATAGCCATGAAAACTAAATCAATATCCATAAAATACCTATGACATGAATTGTAGTAGTTGGGAATTATAAATCCCCTTATGTTGTTGAAGAATAGCTTGTTGCATGGACTTTTGTTATTTCAATATTTCTTATGGTTGTTGGCTATCCATGAAAATTAAATGGGTATCAATACAATACCTCTAAAATGAAATTGTTGCAAGGAAGAATGACAAAGCCCATGTTGCTGCTGCATGAGCTACTATCTTTCCAATATTTAATGTAGTTGTTGATTTGCTAAATGAAATACACTTCCTGTCCTGCAACTACTTTGTGTTGTTAAAGCTAACACATCTATACACCATACATGTTGCCAACCTCCTTTCTCACTATCAACACTGATACACCTTTTGTTCTGGGCTCTTTGATTAGTATCCTCAAGTCACAACCAATATTTTTGAAGAGCTAAAATGCCTCTTCAATGGAGGGAGGAGAACCAAGATGACCAACGTCATGGAAAATTTGTGAATTCTGTAAATTTGGTACTACAAAATAGTATTTAAGCGGTAGAAAACGATCACATCATGGTAAGAATGCATATTGCACATTGAAATAAACAAGGTATGATTATTAAGAAAAGTAATCTTTAGTGTACATTAAAATTCTAAATATGAAATTGAACTACTTTTATCATGCCACAAACTATTTTTGTATGTTGCAGATTTTATTGAATCAAATGGCTGTGCATATGAGCCAAAATTTCATATGAAACAACATGATTACGTTCTTGAAAATGTTACACTCAATTTGGAACAAAAAATCGATTGTAGGAAGCTGCTAACTTTTTGAAAGAGAAAAGGGTATTTGCTCCCGACCAACATATAAATTAACTTAGGGATGCCAAAGGAGAGGGAATTTGCAATGCACATATCAATGGCCTTCTAAGAATGGAGAAGGCAGTTTGCAAAATTGATGAAGAAAGATGGATTTGTCCCAAATCCTGCTACATGCTAGACACTGTTAGAAAGGTAAAATACATACGCTTTGTGTCAAATGCACTTCTAAATGAGGGAAACATAAGAAATAAAAATGACTATTAAAGGGAATGCTCAAGCAAAGATTTAATTCCTACTCACAATCCACATTCTGCAGAACTTTATAGAGGGCAACAGATGAAAAGAGTTTTTACTTTTCATACCTTTAAAGATGTCCATACCCTGTTCCAAAGATCTCATTCTAGCCCAAGCTGGGAGGATGTTGGCATAGGTTGGGAGGAGGCCAGAAGAATATTGGGGAATGATAGTTGTGGAATTTAGCTTTACACCTGCCAATTGCATTTACATGAAAGTTTCTAAAGCCTTCTCAACAAACCCATTTTGTGTGTATCCTGCAATCAATGTTGTCCATGAAACAACGTTTTTTTGAGACATTATGTCAAACAATTCACGTTCATTGTGTAAGGTTCCACATTTTGCATACATGTCTACTATTGTATTTGCAACTACAACATCTAACAAAATTCATCTTCTCGCGGAATTCCATATCTGATGAACATCGGTATGTCTAACTCAAATTCCACAAGGAGGACAAAACAAGGGTATTTGATTCATATTTGCCACATAAAATGGCGGAGGGAAAAATAGCGGCACCAAAATATTTATACCAATAACGGGGGTAAGAGCTTTGAGCACTGTAAGTCCGAGGAGATGACGATAAACACTAGAAGTTTTTCGTTGTATATATTACTGTCATGTTATGGATAGCGATAAAACTCTAGTTTGAGGGGCTTAAGGGAGCTGGATTGTTGTCTTTATTTTGAAAAAATTGTTTGTAGCAATGCTAAGGAAAGATCACGAGGAAAACAACAAGGGGAGAATGAATACGTGTGTTGGAAAGGAAGTGGGGCCATCGTGTTGGGGAGGGGGTTTTATGTAGTTTTGCTAGTGCTTTCTACGCATCGCTGTTGGTAGTCCTGTGACTGTTGGGTGGATCTATTTATTGGTAGTCAGAACGCCAATAAATTTGTGTTACAATGCCCTCTTGCAGCCCAACACAGAGGTAAAATATATGACTTCAATATTGGAGATTATGTTCCCTCAATAATTTAACATAGTGAATTGCCATGGAGGCAATGTCCATTTTGGAGCCGCAGGGACAAGTTTCTGCAGAATTTTCTTTTTTTCACTGATCCTCTCTTGCTTGTGTCACGCAGCCACGCTCTGCAGATCTTTTGATACTCTCAAGTTCCTGCGCTTTGGTTGGCTAATGGTGTCGAGATCCATGCTACTTACGGGTTGTAGTGATGCATCCCTGATCATATTATTATAGAAACCCCCCTTAAAAATGTTAAAAATAGTTAGAAAATGCACAAACATCCAAATGACCATCAAACCGTCAAATATAACATAGTCGCCGAAACGTCTGGAAGGTCCTTTTCCATAGGGGGGACGCCTTGGGCATAACTAGCAATCATACGTGAAATGTACGATGTGAACGTTGAAAGGGATCTAATGAAGAAGTGAAATTAGATGAAAAGAAAGAATGGGAGAGGAAAATGGGTGTAGCAAAAGAAGTTCGAGGGCAGAGAATTGAATGGGAAATGAAAGAGGATTTGAGGAGCCAATGTGAAAGTATACCCTCTAAGAAGTGCATGACAAGTTCGACAATTGAAAGAAGGAGAAAACCCATGTTGTGGAAGATGTCGATGAAACTGTAAAGCTCAAAAATGCAATTAGCGGTCAGAAAATGTTGGCAAGGTGAACATTTGTTTGAATTTACAACTCTTGACTTTATTGGATAGTTAGAAAAAATGTAAATGTAAGGAGAATTTGAATGCATGTTTTATCGGATACGTCAGAGATAGGAAGGCACTGAGTGTAATTAGAGAGCTAAGTTAGTGATATCATGCAAAATTTAGAGTGGTGTTTTTCTCCAACTACCAGATTAACGATAAGGGTATTGTAGTATTTATGTGAGTGCAATCTCTGTCTAAAGGGGAAAAATAAAAAAGGGAAAACCCAACATGTTCCAAGTTGGGAACCTGACCGCAATGACTACTTGTTTTAGAACTTTGCAACCCCCGTTTTTAGTTGTACGGAAAAGTAATTGTAGAAGTAGATGCACATACATGTATTGATAATTGACACTTTCCAACAATATTTCATACAATTGAAAGATAGATCAAGGATTTGGATTGCATGTCGTACACATTTTCTACGGATGACATTGTTCCTACCGAAATATTATCTACTGTGTGCTCCACTTAAGAATTTCAATCTCATAAAGAGGACACAATAAAATTTTGGGAAACATGAAAAGTTTTAGGGTTCAAAACTCAGGATAAACGGATACATCATGTAGTAATTTATAGCCTCCCTTTCAAGTTGTAAGCCGAAGTAAGTGTAGGAAAATAGATGGTGCACAAACAAACACTTTTAATTGAGTTCGAAGAGCAATCAAACATATCAGTGAAAGGTATCTTTTATCTATTACTCAAGCTTGTTTATTTTATTTTATCGCATCAAGGTTTACGATTGAACAAAATTTAATTAGATAGGTAAGATGTAGACATGAATGGATTGTTGGAAATTAAAACATGGGAAATTGAATACCTGCATGCCCAAAACATATTCCATGAAGCATATTGTTCCTTCCCAAATAATATCTACTATATGTGCTCCACTTAATCATCATAATCTCATGTGATTTATTAATGTGAGTGCAATGTGAGTTTAAAGTGGCCAAAATAAAAATTTATGAGACTTCACAAGGGTTCCTGTCGAAACCCAACCGTAGTGCTTGCTTCTTGTAGTGCACTTTCTAGACATGTTTTTTTGTAGTTTTATGCTCGAGAAATTATAGTGAAGTAAGCGATGTAGGAACAATCATTGATATTAGGGCAGCAAACATGGTTTGTCTCTAGCCGAGAGGCATGTAGTTTTTTCAAGTGTGGACGATGTAGCTGAAGTACACCTGGAAACGTGAAAGACGATGCAATGTGCTTATGGACATGAAGATTCTTGTAATTGGGAGGGAGGTCTATTGAGATTGTAACTCAACAATAGGCATTCCTCCATTCGGATCAGGTAGAAAGGATACACAAAAGGAATGTTGAAGAAAGGCAAATACATGAATTGAAGGTTAGAAATAAAAATTAAAGGTCAAGATATTGTTATTTGTCCAGGCAGAGGCACAAGTCAAGATACTCTTACTTGTCCAGTGAACCTTATTTAAAACACATGAGCTCCACACCACACTCTATTCCTGAAGTCAACGCCCAATTGGGTATGGAAAATTGAGGTGGTTTTACATTTTACTGAATATATGAGTATTAGAACTCGGGATTCCCCCGAATTCCCTGAGGGGGTATTAGGTTTTGAACTCAGCGTGGAGTGTGCCATGGCTATATAGATATATTCTCTTGTTTGGGGCAGGATGGGTGGCCCTATATCTATATTCGACTTCCTAATCAGGGCTTACTAATTTTACAAATAAATTTGTAATGTCCCCTTTCTATAATGTCCCCTTTCCTATGCCAAAAGGCTTGAGGGCCAAGTTGAGTCCAAACTGTGGTCATACCCGAGGGGCTGTGGATGCTGGGAGCTTTTGAGAAGGGACCCCGTGGTTCTAATATCCAAGTTTTGCATTTGGGGGTCATTTTTGGACCATGACGACTCAAAAAGGAAAAAGTAACTTTAGTTACTTTTATTTTATTGGCCCCTCCATGGAATGAAATGCGCCTAGGGTTATTGGGGCTCGTTTGCCGAGGAGAAGTATATAAGGAGCTGGGAGAGAAAGGAAAGGAACTTTTGTCACATACATTTTAGCTACAGCTTGTGGAGTCAAATCCCACAAGGACCCTAGCTTCGGTGGTGAGAGACTTGTCCCTAGTTAGCAGGGCATTCTTCGGTAGTGAGAGATCTACCCTAGTCTGTCATTTTTGGAGCCGTTTTCAAGGTTGTGCTACAGAGATATTATCAGAGGGTTCAAAGGAAGGGTTTGAGGAATTTTGGGGGAATTTGGGGAAGATAATCAGAGGGGTTCCAGATTAGACTTACGACAACCAGTTGAGCTGGGCTTAGCATCACTTTGAAGGCGCCTCCATCATTTTTTGACCCCTTTCCAAGCGAGGCGACTTGCAACCTTTATTTGGGGGTTTTCCAGTGAGCCATTTTTAGATCTGAAGGTGGAAATATTATTGCCTATATTTGTTAATGTTATTTCCAAATACCCTTATTTTTGCTCTTGTATTTAGTGGGTTACGAACCTCTGAAGTTTTCTAGTGGCCTAGGGCATTCTGTAATTTTTTGGCATCAATATACTAATCCAAAAATTCTAAAAATGTTTTTCTAGTGTTTATTATTATTATTGCAAGCTTCCCTCAAAATTTCATGCACTTTGGGAAAATATTTTGTGAGATATCAATTTAATACCATTCACTGTCCTAGCTGGTCATTTTCAGCAAAAATTAGAAATTTTACTTTGCTGCAATTTTCACATATTTTGTACATTTTTGAGCAGTATCCCATAAGGAATATTTCAAAATTCCCATCGAGGCGAGAAATATAAGAAATGAATAGGGCCACATCATCCATCCCCATGTCTAGATCGGGGTGAGCGCATAACTATATAGATATAGTTGGTTCCTCACTCTTTTGCTGGATACATCATATTAAAGGATAAATAAGCACATAAGTGTAGCAAGATTGCTTAACAAAATACAATTCGAAGAAAAACATATAGGGAAAAAACTCCAACACATGAAATGTGTTCATTAATGATGTGATGGAACATTTTAGCCCATGGTGCAGACATGATACAAATTTTGAGATGTGGTTTGGTGCGTGGATGATACATTTGTCACTTTTTTATACAATTTTACATCCAGATTTAAAATTTATTCAAAATTAATAATATTTGGGTTCGGCTTAAGAAGCACTAGAGTTACACTCAACCTAGACGCTATCATTATTGAAAATACTTTCATATACAAGAACCTTAGAGAAATGTAATAGGTCGACGCAAACATTATCCAATCAAAATCACAAGTTTTCTTAAATCAAGCTATGAAATTAGTGCTAAGAAGATTTAGTACAATTTACTTAAGTGTGCAAGGTGACTGTGTTTACGTCTGATGTAACATGTACATTAAGTGAATGGAGATAAAACATTACTAAGAAATTAACATGTGCTGAGAGAGTATCCTGCGGCTGTCGCTGCCGAGCTTGAAGTGAAATCCTTGGATTTTGTACCATGTTTTTCCTGTGTGTGGAATGCTCTGGTAAACAGGCGTTGTACTAATTTGGGAATTCTGAATCCAGTTAAAGTCATAGATGGTAGTGGGCGATCTTCCTGTTTGGCGACACTACTGGCGTAGTGTAGCATTGACGCGCTCCGGGCATCTTACGCATCAGGGATATTTTACCAGAGGCAAAGTGGACTTAAAATGGGCCTGCACAGGACGTTGATCTCAGGGCGTTGCTCGACATAATTAATAATATGGACAACTACATTGATGACGAGAAGGTTGTTACGAAAATAACCGAACAAGAAATGACTATGAAGGATTCGTCTTTTTCAAATGAGGACTTGAAAAACGAGCTTAGCTATAATTACTTTTTGGATTCTGCAGATGAGATGGCCATGAATTATTTTGAATTCTGTGACGAGGATTTGATGGCCGGTTATATGGTACAGACTTGGATGTGACTAGGTGGGCATCAACGACCTAGATTTGTTTCAGGTCGACGATACGATGCTAATATGGACAGTGCTGATTAGAACATGTTGTCAGAGCTCTTTGGGATTTCTACCAGAGAACACGCCTTTCGACGTAACTAGCAGTTTCTCTTTCAGGGGGAGCAAGGATACACAGTGATTTTTGCGGAGGTAGATGTTACAGTAACAAGTTTTTTTTTTAGTTTCTTTGTTTCTGTGTGTATATGATCCGCAATAGGAATAATGAATGTTAAGTGTGTATGGCGAATGCCGACTCCCCAAGATTTGAACTGGTTGTATAAATATTATTTTCAAAAATAGTAATTGCATGCATTATTTATGCCAAATAGGTTGCCCCACAGAGCTTGTTAGCCATTAGACTATTTGAATAAACGTCTTTTTCATCCTCTATATATTGCATGCGAATTTCTTCCCAAGCGAATAGGAGATTCAACTAACAAGAACTTCCTGCACACCTCCTTAAAATGTATGAAAAAAGCAAAGCATTCAAAATTGTTTACCACAAATCATATTTTGTTTGAAATAATTGGAGATCTGAACCAAACCAACACACTCCTTAAAAATGTTGATTAGTCAATTCTTAGTCAAAAATATTAATAATGATTTGAACATTTATTAAAAAATGTTAGTAATGGGTTGATAATATCACTAATGAGTATGCATTGCCATCAATTTGTGGCTATTATCACCATATTTTTGTGATAGTAAAATAAAAAATGAAAACTATATGGAAATCACTTATTTATGGAATTGAAATTGAATTAATTAAATAATTTATGTTTCTTTATGATTAAATATTCCTTGATATTTGACGTATAATTTAATTGGTCGACCAAGAGCTTTTATTTGTGATTTTCCTTTGGAATACGATGGTTAGCTTTCGTCTATTTTTCGTATTTTATTCATCATGCTCGATTAATTTTATGTACCCAAATGAAATTCATGGGGCTAGGAAATTTTTGAGGAGGTTTAACATTTATGTTTAATTTATATATTTTAGACGGTAAATTTTACATTCATCATATTAATTACATTTACTAAAATATATTTTAAGTAAATAAGAGACATCTCAATCTCTTCATTGCTTTGTGGACATCTGTTTTTAAATAGTTACTTTTAATATTATTGGATGGATATGGAACACGCCCCACTTGAAACATCATACACCGAACCCTCAATTCATACTTTAACTTAAAACTACACAATTGAAAATTTAATATTGATAATAATTATTTATCACTTAAAACATTTTTCATTGAAAATAGATTATTAAAAAATCCTAGGTAAACAACATAATAATAATCAACTCCTACATTGATTTTTTTTACATATTTTGGTTAAATATTAACAGAACAATTTTTCTCTAAATCTTTGCTACCGCAATATATTAAAATTTAAATATGAGAAAAACAATAAAATTTAAATTATTACGCTGAAGGCGTTCCCCTTATGGAAATGGACCTTGCGAACGTTTCTGTGACGATGTTAAAATTGACGGCCTCCCATACGTTTTTCCAATGTGTTTTATTTTTGATGGTCATTTACACGTCGTTTTTTACTATTGCAGGTACAGTTTTTAACCGTGGCTTTTTTGTTTTCTATCTTTAACAACCTGTTTTTAAGTGTTGTTTTTCTAATTGGCTTTTTTTCTACATTCGGAATTGTCTTTAAATACTGGATAAACAACTTAATCAACGTAAATTATTAAGCATCCAGTTTCATTCTGCATTCAGCTGCATCGAGGTCCATTCTGTTTTTGTTCTACATCTTCAATTGCGCTCAAATTTGGTCTTCCCTTTGTTTGCATCATAAGGGCACATGTATCTACTAATATTTCCTCCAACCTCTCACTACTTTTAGGGGATAATGAAAAAGTGGAACAATACTATATTCTTGATTTATGTTTTTTCTCCCATGCCTTGTTGAAAATCAAATATTGTATTCTTGGGATAGATAATAGTTGCATAAAAATGTTGTGATTGATTCTGTCACTCTGATACACTTGGTTGAGAAATTTGTTAAATTATGAAGAGACTGCTTGATTCCCTTGTTTTATAATGAAGACATAAAGAAAAGGAATTATGAAATAATATCTTGATCTTGACAACTCTATTTTTACTCCATAACTAGTCTAGACATGGTAATGCATTCTTGATGCTCACTGCCTGAGTTCACTGATTTAAAAGAATTTGAAGGATTCTACTAAATTTACGTAATAGTTATGGTGAAGAACTTATAAATTGAATGCAAAAGTGAAAATGCACTGTTATTAAATCTACTGCCACCTGAGTGTTGAGATGGTGAGTGTACTTAAATGGCTGTTTCTAGAAGAGTATGAAAAGTGTAGATGCTATTCCTATATTAATGTTTGAATCTTTGTCAAGAAGAAAACTGTACTAGGAATACATTCTGTAGTTTCCTCTGGAACAGTTCTTGCACTTGTCTTATAATCTAGATGGATTATGAAGTTATTCTGAACTCAAAATTAAATGAAAATATCAGATCATCTAGGATTCTTGTATATGTGAATACATCAAGGGTTAATGCCAAGTTGTTTGTACTCTCTGGGTATTTGCTGTAAAATCACGGTGCATACAGATGAATTTTGAATATCTGACGCCATATTATATTATCAGTTTGATACACCAGGTTTAAGAAATTCTGGCTAATTGATGGGTCAACTGTTTGAATCAGGAATTTTCTCTAGATGATGCCTAGCAGAAAGAAAAAAATGTTTCTGAAATAGTGTATCAGTTTTGTCTGTTCTGATTATAGGCTCTTATTAAACATTGTGATGGTAAATGAAGATTGTAGATGCAAAATGCCTAGAAACCATTGATAAATCAAATGATCGGAAGTAGTGCAATACATACAATTGAAATAGATAAGTTGTCATTTAGTGTAGAAATCTCATAGTATCTGCTGAAAACATAATCAGGAATTAGTAATCATTGTTATTAATATTGTCAGTTGAGTACACCAGATTGAGAACATTTGTTACTTAATCAGTATGGTTGTGCTTGATTCCCCTGTTTTAGCATGTGGTAGATAAGGAATTTGCCATTGAATATATTGATTTTCCCAACTCTTTTTACTCCCTAAGTGATCTGCAAGGATATAATTGCCGATTCTTGATATCATTGCCTAGTGCATTGATTTAAAGTGATGGCCACATAAACATAGATGAAATATACTTATATCTTGGATCTCAAGATGAAGAAATTATTCTAAAACACTTGAAGCAAATGGAAAATGCATAGTTATTAATATCTACTGCCTAGATCATTAGTCAGGATTGAGATGTACTTAAATGGTTGAAAGATATATATGAGAGTTATGAGAGTTATTAGTACATGGACTATTCAGAACCTGTGCAAGTCTATTGTCAAGAAGAAACAAAGATAGCACAGTGAATATCTAGGCCATTTCATATAATAGTTGTAAATGTTGTGAATATTAAGGTGACTTATTAAGGGATTTAAGCATCCAAATTCCAAAGGCAGGGTAAACTCTAGATCATTTAATAGGTGTTTATAGACCAATTTGAGGGTTTTGAATCGTTATTTGTATGCCATGCACTTGCAAAATTGACATCATTACAAGGAGGTTTGAATATCTACGATGATCAATTCATGTTATATTTTTGTGATGTCAAAAAATTATATTTAAGCAACATCTGGAAGGGATTTTAATAGGTCAATCCTGCTTCCATCAATGGAACATCCCTATTCTCCGTTCAGCTAGACCATACTTCATAACTTTGGGCTTTATCCCAAAGTGGGAACTCTACACACTAGAACCATCCAATCTCCTTTGCAATAAATAGGTATGTTATAGACTCAATTTTTCAACTAATTTATTGTAAGGATCACTTCAAAGTTGACATCATGCAAGTGTTACACTAAGAGTCATTTCCTTTATATCATGAATAGTAAAAAAATTAAAAACAAGATTTGAAGCCATGTTTTACTGTATCCTGCCTAAGAAATGTGTTAATGTTTATGTCCGTTCAAGCTGGACTATACTTCACTTCACTTTGGTGATTTATCATCGATTGGGCCATCTGAGATTAAATTTAAGAGGATTTATCTTGTTTTAGTCTTAACATATCTGTAAAATTAATCTATAGGCTCCCTTTAATGTAATGTATTGATCCATGGGGAAGGCCCCTGCATTCAGTGGATGTATCAAACTCTAAATCCTACCATCCAAAATTGTGTGCTGGAAATAGACATGAATGCATGGATGCCCTTGACAAATTCACTATTGTAACTGAATTTGTGGATTCTACTCATGTTACGTATATAGTATGGTCCATAACTGTTTGCTGGTAATACCGACTATTGATGCTCACTGCCTGAGTTTGATTCTGGTGAGTGTTTTTGGTGTTTCTAGAAGAGTATTAAAATTGAAAAATGTTTTTCCTATTAGTGTTTGAGATTTTTCCAGAAGGAAGCAAACCATTTGAGGAATAATGATATAGTTTAGTGGAAGATTCTTGCACCTGTCATTATAATTAATGACTATATGCTATTCTGATCTGTTAAAGAAAAATCGCAATCTTTGTCTTTATTGTGAAACACCTAGGTGCCAGGATTGTTTGTTAGGGGATTTAAGCTCTGGTGCCGATGAATTGAGGGCCTGACACTATGTTATCTAAGTTTTCAAAATATTAAACCTCTCTAATGTGATGGCAAGGTGGCATGGTTCTTGCAGATTGAAAAATAATGTTTGGTTACATCCTTCTATAGTTCCCTATAGCCAATTCTTGTCTTCCAGTTGCTCCACACATTTCCCTGGATGGAATTAAATCCTCATGTTGCTTTTACCCTCTATCCTCTGGCTTTTCATTATGTTCGTAGTGTTGGCATTTTTTTTGTTCTGCACCAATTTTCAAACTCCAATTGATTTCAGTTTCTGCCTTGTGCACTCACTCCTAAAGATCCCAAATGATCTTCAATTGTGCTCAAATTTGGTCTTCCTTTGTTTGCATCATAAGGCACAAGTATCTACTAACCATCTGACGACAAGGCTTTGCTTTGGTGGGAGCACCACAGGTGGGTGAAGGATTTGAAGATATGAAATTTGGCTTTGCAAACCCCTTTGGTCAATTATACAAAGTTTAATTGCTTGTGTTGGGCTTTATGTCCCCAAAAACATAGTCATTGATGAATTTTCTAAAGCCTGTTTGAGACTAAGTTCCCTTTAGGCTACCCCCCATAGTTTTGTTATTACCGAGTATTGTATTGAAGTCTCTACATTGATATCTTGATTGCCTAGGGTGCCAATAGGAGTTCTCATCTCGGCACAACAGGAGAGCTCCAAGGCAGAGGTTTGAGGGGAAGTTTCATCATCACCATCATGATATACTCCTAAAATTTTGTCTTAAAGAGTTCTAGCATCATCATTAGATAATTGATGACACACCTCCATGATAATCAAGCAATTAGGTACGTAGAATGGAAGTTCATGGGGGGGAGGGGGCTAGAGTTCTCTCAACCCTGACGAGGGTACCTGCAGTATAGAAAAACTAGCTTGCTTTGAAATTTAATGATTCCATTGAAGACATAGAAATACCAGGGCAATCAACACCATGGACTGCAGTATAGACATTAGGGATGATTTCTATTGCATTGAGCCACCGATCTGGATGTTATGGATTTTGTCTTTATTGTTTATTTTTATGGTTTGTGATTGTCTATCTATAAATGAGTATGATTAATTATTATTATGGATGTAGACACTACTTAGTCTAAGCTGATTAGAGCCCTTTGAGCTCAAAGATGTACTATGGAAATGAGCAGGTGGTACACAACCTTGTATGTTCGAGCTCAGATTTTGTATGGGTCATTATTTTTGTCTACAAAGCTGTAAATCCAGAAGTAGGATTGAGGTCTCTTCTTTTCTCTTTAATAAATAATAGAATTTTTCTGAAGCTCCTTTCTCTAGAAAATGGAAAGAGTTTAGTAAATCTTTGTCATGAATCAGTACTATGCAAACCCTATTATAATAGCTTAGGTCATCGAAGGATTAACATTCTTGTTGGTTATATCTTTTAAGTTCCCACATCACTCATGTATAGACTGGTTGGTGTGATAAGAATTGTTGAAAATCATATGATCTTGTGTTTGATACTAACCTGATGCCAGAGTTTGAGTTATTTAATGTTGTAATTTGGAAACTGGTATCTACGGTTGAATGTCAATGTAATTGGAGGAATATAAAAATCCATCCTTATGATTTGATAACCAAATGAAAAGTGATGGATAAATATTCAAATTGAAGAAAAAAAGTGGGTTGTAAAATAGAAATAAAGTGTTTGGGTAAATGCTTGGAAAATGGTAAAGTTCTAGACAAGTAATTATTACTTTTTTTATTTATGAAAAACGATAAGATTGGTTAAAGAGATTGTATATTGGGATATATAATTATTCAAAAGTTTACAATAATGTGAAGAGTGATTTGATTGATTGTGTAGACATTTGAGGTAAATGGAACTTGGCTGGATTTTTTTGGTGATGTAGTATGCAATCAAGTAAATCAAATTTCGATTGGTTAGAGAGATTGTATATTGGGATAGAGACTTCTTCAAAAGTTTACGAGAATGTGAAGAGTGATTTGATTGATTGTGTAGACATTTGAGGTAAATGGAACGTGGCTGGATTTTTTTGGTGATGTAGTATGCAATCATTTAAATCAAATTTCTTGCTTTAAAAATTCCCTTTCAAAAATACAAAACGATGTCTTTTTATTGTATTTATTTAATTATTTTAAAGACATTTGTATATATTTTTTAAGAATTTATGTATAAATATATATAAAAAATGACACTCAAATTTTAAATATGCAAATTACATGTGAAAGTTATTGCAAATATTTATAAGTATTTTACAGTAAAAATCTAAAAAACTAAATGGGGAAATATTATTTATGTAGAGAAACATTTGTGCAATTTTTTCTTAACCATAATAAAAAAATACAGTTTACTATCTTCTTATGTATGGCCTCTACTAATATACAGTTTTTTAATAACTCTTTATAATATTTTTGGTTTTGTTGTACTATATTTGAGAATGAAATTAAAAATATAGAATAATCTTCATGGATGAGTGCCTCCTTTTGAATTTGCAGATACATTTAATTTTAATAACTTCCTATTTCATTTTTTTGCAGGATATTTGTGATTCTCTTTCTCTGGCAGTAAAGAAAAGAGTGTTGACTCTAGACAAACTTCAGGTGGGTTTCAATACTGATTGAAGTAATTATTCAATTGTTTTGTTTATTGCATGTTATGTACTAAAAAATTATTGTAGAGAGTTTTCATGTTATTTGGTTTGGATTGTTCCATTTATATTTGTAGTTGGCTCAAATCCTTTTTCCTGAAGTGACATGTGGGAGCATGTGCCTTCGTCAATGACATGATTCGTTATGTGTTGAGGGGCTCGTTCCCCAGTGAGACCATTTTGAAGCGTCCCAAGTTGGACGTTAGACTGATCAGCGAAAAGGCTTTTAAAGTTTCCTGTCATACCTAAGAACATCTTGGTGGACTAACATACTTATTTTCCCTCTCCAGTTTAATATGATGCAGACTAGAAACACAATACCCCTCCCCACAATGGGATTGACATTAACTACGCCTCACTTGCAGAGGGAAGAAGAGTTTAAACGTTTCAATGTGTTGTTAATGTTTTACATTGCAAGCAACCGAAACCACCTAAAACAGTGATAGCCGAAATGATCAGAGATCGCCTCCACCTGATGCCAACATCCCCAATTTTCTCTCAAAAATCCGAACAATTGGAGATCATTCACGAGGCTTCTACTTGATTTATGATTCTAACGAAGATGCACTGAAATATGAACCACCCACAAATTGAGGAGAATGGGAATTCCAATCGACGCATCTGCAACTGGACAAAAATACAAGAAACGTGCAAAGAAAATTACACAAGCAAAAAGTACAAGAAATTTGATTTTTAAAAAATAGCTTGTAGTGGTTAGTTTATAAGTGTTTGTTTATAAGTGTTTTTGAAACAAACTGTAACTCATTCTAAATAATTCCATGTATGTATTGTGGCAGTATATATCAAATAGAGAATCAAACTTATCAAACACATGTTCATTTTTTGTTATCCAACAACTTTGCATTCCTAATTTCTTTATCATTGTGTCTCCATACAAATACCTATAGTTTTCTCACTTCAAGTGTACATATTGTTCTTATTGTTTTCCATTCTATTTGCTTAACATAATAATTTGTAATTCATTTCAAATAAATACATGTATATATTGTGGTGGAACATATGGAACACAAAATCTAAATTTTCAACAAACGTGCTCAATTTTTCCTTTATACAATTGCAAGCTACTTTATGTAAACCAACAACAACATTTTTGATGTGCTCGCTTCTTTATGTAAACCATTTTTAATGTGTTCCTCATTATAACTGCACACAAATACATATAGTTTTAAAATGTCGAGAAAGAATCATGCAATTTTTAGTTATTTTCAATGCAAAGCTTTGTACATTATATCACTTTTTTGCATATTGAATTGTTAAAGGGTTAGACTTCATGTTTGTGCTTTTTAGAAAATATAAATAATAAGGAAGCCAACTTTAAAGGTTCTCATTATTTACAAATGCATGCTTTCCTGAACACATCCTTCATTTCATGATTGACTGCCCTACAAGTTTACATTTTCCACCATATATTTGCAGAATATCCACTATCTCGAGCATCTTTTAGTTACCATGGAAATAACTTTGACACACGAAGGCATTTCTCAATTGATTGAGGGTGGTTCCAATGTTGACCCCACATTTCAGATACTGCACTTGTCCTCCCTAAGGTCCATTCTCAACACGAGGTGCCCAACATCGTGTTGACCTTTCAGATGGGATACATTTTCAGACAACACTTCTACCCTCCAAATTTGCAAGTCGTGTAACCGAAAAATCAATACAAGAAGGCTCCATTGTGTGCTTACACAAATCCCTCGTTAGAATGATCAAAAGTGAACTGTAAGCTTCATCTCCTGCTCAATTACCAATGTACATAAACTCCCTATATTAATTATAATTTCTTTATGTTTTTTTTTTCAATCCGTTGCTTAGTTCTAATTCTATCATAATTTTCTTTTCCATTGCAGGACTGTTCTTATCATTGAAATGGATGTTGTTGTCGAAACACATTTGGTAATCGGTGCTCCAATCCGACTACCAACAAATGCTCTCAAACACAGTCAGTTGCCGCAATAGATGCAAGTGCAAACTAGGTTAACAAATATTTTGTGAGAACACCAACTAAAATAAGTGGATTGAATACATCTATGCGCATGTGGTCCGTAGAGGGTCGTGCCCTAGAAAAAACAACCCTTCATGAATATCACAATGCAAGGGGAGATGGTTCTGTGTTTGGGTTTGATTTTGTAGATCAGGAAGGAGGGGAAATCCACATCACTTGTTTCAATGAGGCACGGAAGCATTCTATGAGCAGATTGAAAATGGGAAGCTATATACAATTTCCAATGGGAGGATTGCGAGGATTCCTGATGCAAAGCTATGTTACAACCATTTGAACAATGCTTTGGAGATTTTCCTGCAAACGTCCTCAACCATAACTCCACTCATAGAAAATGAGGATACAATACCTTCCCATCACTTTCACTTCACCAAAATCAAGGACATACCTGCAAGCATTAACCGTTCTAAAGTTGATTTGATTGGCATTGTTCCTACGATGTCACCATGCTCAACAATTCGTAGGCATGACAAGTTTGAAACAAAGAGAAGAACTCTACAATTAAAGGACATGTCGGATTCAGTGTAAGTGTCACATTATGGGGACAACACTTAGATGAGATAAGCAAAGAACTTGAAGACATGCTTTCTATACCACCTCTTTCAGTCCTTGCCTTGAAAGCTGCTCGCATCTCCAGTTTTAATGGAAGCTCAGTGGACACTTTTTCAAGAACCAAATGTTACGTCAACCCTCAAATTTCAGAAACACAATACACTTCATAGTTGGGTTGATTCTGATGACTACTACCTTCCGACACCCTCTATCACAAGCCAATTTATGGGCCCTCCAAAAATCTTGACCTCTGTAACAACGATTTCAGAGGTACTAAATATGGGGAACACTGAGAGAAATGAATGGGCCATGGTTACTGCAGAAATCACAAATATCAACATGGACAATTTTTTTTACAAGGCATGTCCTCTTCAAAAAGGTGACAAAAAATGCAGGAAAAAGGTGAGAGAGAATGGTAATGGTTCATGGTTATGTTCGAGTTGCAACAAACAAGTTCAAAACTATGATTATAGATATGTACTGAGGATCGATCTAAAGGACCCAACAGGAGAACTTCAATCAGTTACCGCTTTTGATGAGACAACTGAGTTAATCATGGGTGTTGTAGCTAGCGACCTCCATATATTGTCTATAGATGAAGATGCGACTAGTGAAATTATAAGTAATGTCATCGGCAATGAATACTGCTTCACACTTTCATTGAAAAAAGAGACATATTACGGAAACCCTTATTGAAATGTGTCATCCTTAGTTCAAAGAAAGCATAAAACCAGTGCAACTCTCCATAACCTTTACTAAGGATTTCCAACCCACCCGTCCCTTCAAACATTACACCCTCACCCATCCCATTCTATACTTTGAACTATCACCACCCTATGTTTCTTATTTCATATCTATGTTTCACTTTTTTCCTGCTTCAAAAGAAAACTGTTGTATTCCCTTATACATTACATACTATTGTCTCCTGCTACTATGTGGATTGTTAGTACTTTTAAGAAAATAAATATAAAATACATGCACTTTTGTTATGTAAGTATTTACATCCTTGTGTACTATGTACAACACATTGTATGTTTCTATAGGCCATCTAATACTCTTTTCCTTAAGAAAAAATGTAGTTTCTCGATACTCAAATTAGCTTACCTCTCTATGCATATTTCCCATTGGAACTCCACATGCATTACAATTGAATTTATTTTATATTTTGACTTATTTCTGCATTTGTATGTCATCAAACAAGTATGTTCCTTGCTAACCCACATGATCTTTATCCAACAGGTGGTACTCCATAAGCCTGTGACTTTGCAATCATGTCAATACTACAAAACGAGCCCAAAAGAGAGAACTACACCAAATAAAGTACACATAACTTTGAGAACATCGTAAATTAGAGCATAGAACAAAGAAAATCTCTAATATCTTTCAACTTACATCGACCAACAACCTACGATCAGTAGAAAATCTCTAATGTTTGGGAAGCCATGACAATAACCTAAAATCCAACACGATCCCTAAATACAACTACTGAAGAATTGCCAACCAACATTCCGCATGTAACTTCCATGGAAACAAACTTTCACGAGCATACCAATTCCTTCCATATGAACCCATCTTCATAACAACAATGCCACTTTCCCCCAAATGTCTGGGATGCCACATGAAACTGTCTCAAGTACTGACCTTTCTTCAGTTCATGCACATATACAACTCAGTTTCTCCTCGTGCCAACACTGCTTTCAACAATGCAATCCACAAGAAGACTGAAATCAAACACCCCTTGCCCTTCAATACACATGGATTTCTCCATTTACCCATGCCTCGTCGCTAACTTTAGAATCCCAATAAATTTCGAAAAGAATAGATTTTTTGGCGAACATCAAACGTGCTTCCCAATCTGTTTGGAAAATTACTGGAATTAAAACAATTTCCTTTGAAGGTTTTCCCTCATGTAAAGATGCAAAACTGAAAAACAAGGCCACACTTCTCTTCATGGAACAACATGGACCTGAAAAGTAGCCTACTTCAGTTCTTTAACCCAATATTGAGGAGATACTTATCGCACGAGTTAATCCATAATCGTGACACCAAAGCCCAAGTACAACTAGAGATTTGTATGACAATTAGAACATCGAATATGGAATCCATTCAAAAATTAGAGATCTGTGAAGACAACTATTGGAATGCCCCAAAGAAAACCTCCCAGATATCTTAATGCACTTTGGATCGAGCCTTCGAGGGACATGCTCATTCTGGGAAAAAAGTAGAAGCGGGCTTTCATATATGGTGGAAAAATTAGGGACACCAACCTTATTCTTCACTTTAAGTGCTGTAGACACTAAATGGCCAGATCTCCACAATATTATGCTTGGTGAATGCCCAGCTGATCCTCAAGCTGCACAACATTGGAGGACACTTAACATTGTGTCTAACCCTCATCGAGTATTAACATACTTACATCACAGATTCACAATATTTTGCGAAGAAATATTGTAGAAGGAAATTGGAGTAGTAGAATTTTGGTACAACTAATCAAATCTACTTATTTCAAAGTTTTTTCCAAACTACATAGATAATATTTATGTTCCCTCATCTCATAGGTATGAATGAAAACATAGAGGCTCTGTACATGTCCATGGTTTATTGTGGCTCGAGAATGCGCCTAAAGTTGATGAAATAAAATGGGAGGATACAACAGTTATTGAGGAGACAAAACAATACTTTGATAAGTTTGTGTTTTCCTGGAACCCCCGCCCGACTTGCAATCGCTTGGATTTTGTTCGTAGGTCACTCCTAGATGACCCTTGCTTGCTAGATATAACACAAATTCTATCCTCTTCCCCACATGCAGACCTTGAAGAAGTACTTAATCGTGTTCAGTGCCACACCAAATGTTCAGCACAGACATGCCTACGTAAAAAGAAATCACAACTGTAGTTCAGGTATAATGCCCCCTGGGCCACACAATCTACTTCTTCCTTACACATTGAAAGTGATGGGAAAATTAAGTACCTCCCTTCCAGAAATGATGACAGATTGAACATCCACAATTGAACTATGATATACATATGGAGAGAAAATGTCGATTTCCAACCGGTACTTTCCCGCCACTGTTCTTAAGTATATTTCAAAATATGCTTCGAAAGTCGAGAAACTTTCAAAAACATATCACCAAATGTTATCCATATTTTCAAGAGATGCAGAGGTAGATTCTTCAGCACATATTGTGATCCGTAAAATGCTCACAGAAATCATTGTTGAACATGACATAAGCACACAAGAAACATGCCGCATGCTACAAAAAATGCCACTTGTTATGTGCAGCCATCCATTTATATCATTAAATGTTGGCAAAAATATTTTGAGACGTGTCATTGAAAGTGACGCTGATGCACAAAAACAACCGCTTTCTTGGATGCATATAAAGTTCATCCTACAACCATGGAACACCTACCACTTATTCAAGTTGCTCGAGATTGGAGCTACAATAAGAACTGTAAAGGTGATAAATGGAAAAAGTGACTGACACAAGCAATTGTTCGGGTCCACCTAAGATTTGTGGATGTCCTAGCTCAGGATTCAACGTCATATGACCTTTTCTGTTGGTCAAAACTCCTTTTATACAAACCTTTCAAGAAATATTGTGTCTGAATTTGGCTCAACCCCACATGACATCAACGACACTTGGGACATGTTCAAGCACAACTACAGACCGTGGCATGTTTTACGCACTACTATAGACACAAGACTTGCTACAGATGTTAGTTCTGACTCAGAGCCCGAATGCAGTATTCAACACGAACCATTGCAAGAATGGACAGGTCTTCGCACAACTTCACCAGGAAACAACAAGGGTCTTGACAAGTCTTGACATGTTGGGAAATGAGATTTTGACATACACAATAATTGGAGCATACATGACGTTCCGCATGATTTGAAAGATAATTGGTTCATCATTCATCAAGAGAGAAAAGGAAGACACAATTAACAATAGCATACAGGCCACACCACCATCTACAATACTTCCTTTGTCTCCAGAACAACAACTAGCTCTTGATACCATACTACACCATTCAACAAACAAAACCCATCTACCTCCACTAAGATTGATAATTCAAGGAACGACTGGCATAGGAAAATCATTTCTGATAAATAAAATCCATGGAATACATTCACAACACCAACCACATCTCCCTCACCTCTACTTGTGCTCACCCCTACCGGTGTTTCAACATTCAACATCTCTGCATCCACAATCCACGCAACCTCTGCATATTCCAATCAAAGAACTGAAACCCCTTGAAGGTAGTGCATTATCATCTTTTCAAGAGTCGCTGAAACATATAGAATATGTTCTTATTGATGAAATGAGTTTCATCGGCCCAAAGTTACTAAGAAAAATTGACAGTAGGCTCCGCGAAGCTTTCCCACACTCAAGAACATCTAAATTTGGGAACAGATCAGTCATCCTCCTCAGGTGACCTCGACCAATTACCACTAGTTTTGGACAATCCTCTTTATGCAAGTAATTCCTACGGAGCAACCCTTTGGAAGGGATTTCATTCTTCCATTACATTGCAAACAATATTTCGGCAACAAGGAACAACCAATGCACAAGTTTCATTCTAGAATTTACTGCTCCACATACGAGATTCAACACCTCTAATTGAGGATTGGGAAATCTTAATGTCTCGCACAGACACACACCTAACTCAGCAAGAAGCTCAACATTTTTAAGGACACACCACATTTGTTTGCAAAAAATGATCTACTGGACTCCCACAATCCTATAGATGTTGAAGGCATTGAACATTCCGATCACCCAATCCATTGCTGAAAGTAACAGGCGGACTAGACCAGGAAATCCTGATGATGATCAGTTGGAACACAAAGTTCTGCTGTGAAAACAACAAAAAATCATGCTTATTGCAAATCTATGGGTTGACGCAGGCCTCGTAAATGGTGCAACAGGAACAATCACTGACATTGTCTACGACGCATCAATGCAACCACCAACATTACCTTTATTTGTTGTTGTCAAATTTGATAGATAAAATGACCCATGTTGGGATCCCTCCAACCCATTACATATTCCCATACCCCCTATATATTGAGAGGGAATCAAAGACAATTACCAATTAAAATGGCCTGGGGATTAACTATCCACAAGTCGCAGGGACTTACTTTACACAGAGCAACCATCGACATTGGAACCACTGAAAGGCAGGGTATGACTTTCACAGCTTTCTCCAGATTTCCCTCGCTTGCAAATCTACACATTTCACTTGCTTTTTCAATCGAGAGATACTCAAATATGGTGCACATACCAATACTTGGAGCAAGAAGAAAGGAGGAAGCAAGAATACTATCACTCAACCCATCATAAATACTACCCTATGCTTTGATAGACACCTCCACTACTACTATACTCAACACTTCTTCTATCCAAAGCGACACTGTCATTCAAGGGGTATCAAATGTAATCATGTTTATTGAAACTAAAATTGCCCACTAAAGGCTACCATTCATGATATAAATACTGCAAATGTATTCATGTCTCATTATGTGCATGCAGATCTACATGTATTTGATGATTTGAAATATGATATGTAACTTTAAATGTATGAATCTGTAATAAAATTAAATGTACACATACAACATTTCAATGTAATGTTTCATCTATATTCCTACACTACCACTATCAATCACACACATTATCAGATGTACAATAAATGTTTTTCCAACAAAACACCAACCAAACAACCGATGCACAACTAAAACAATCTAAGTTAAATACATACAACATCAACTATAAAATAAATTAATTATCGAAAATGGTATCAAATGTATTCATTTACAAATTTTTAACAAGTTTGAAATATTTTAAACAACCTTAAAATTAAGTGGCCCATCTATATTTCTACACTTACAAAATCAATCACACCCCTTATCAACATCAACTGCAAAAGTAATAATTATACCTCTAAATCAAATAACATATACCATTCAACATTCACATTGCAATGAAACACATGCGATTGCTAGTTATAAATATTGACAAATAATTGCATAAGTCAAGATAGCTCTGATGTTTATAGTAATCAACACAAAAATACAAAATCCCATATCAATATCATGAACCAATATTTTAAAAAGCCATAAAATATTGTTATGCATTTAATTAGAAAACTCAGTATTTGTATTAAATACTTTACCTTACTATAGAAACAAGTGTTTCACTATTTGAGAGAACAAAGTGTTTAATTATTATGGTATCAGAGCAGAGATATTATTTGCAATGCTATCAAGCGTGATTATATTTAAGATTATGATACCAATTTCTCTGTATATATCCATGGAGCTGGTTTGTTTGGGATAGACTTATTTAAATATGAAATAGAGGTGGTACTCTAAGCTCTAAGGAACACTTTAGATCCAAAACAAGGTACTTAACATTAACATTGTGGGTATGAAATGAATTTTCCTTTCTTTTTCTTATAATCAAGTGAAAATTATATAACTAGATATAGAAAATTATAAAAGACTCAAAGGCTCAAGCCCTTACAAGAATTTAAAGTACCATGTAGATTTGTAAAACTTTGAAATATGTAAATATAGGCTATGAGGCAAAAACACTTTGGGAGTGTTTTCCATCTAACCATTGATGTTGTTTATGCATGGATTGAGTGAGAATATAGCTAGGTTGGTTCTGCCATTATGTGCTTGGATAATAGTAGTGTATCCTTAGTTGATTGTTTGCTCCGTAAATTGGATGTATGGCTATACATTACTTCATGAATATTAGTAATCACTTTATGAGTCTATGTAGTTAGTCTATATACCTAATTTTTCACTTTTACTGATTTTTTCTCTTTCCAGACACTATTGGCGCATTGGCTTCCCTGAAGTGAGGTCCTTAGGGATATTGTTGGGAGCAGGGGTAACCAAAGATGGTTACATTGGGCTAGTTTTCAGTGGTCATTATAAGAGGGCCTTGATGTGTAGTCCATGATATGACACCTTAGATACCTTTTATAGCTTTACAGTCTCCCTACGACATCACCTTACTATCCTCTTATGGTTGCCTCCATATCTACTTCCAACACATGCATACCTTTTTCATATCACCTTTCAGTCACTCTAAATCTTCTTCCATCATTTGAGACTTCCTTTTATGACCCTTTGATGAGGCATTACCTAGAAGCAACAATATCGACCATGGTTGATGGAATTTAAGTTTCTTTTCTCACAACTAATAAGCACATTGACTATGGTTTAAGTCGTCGGCTAACAAAACTTGTAATTCCTTATCATGACCAACATATATACACAATATTTGAGTGCTTCTACCATCACATCATCACTAGTCATTTGGTTTGGTTTTGTAGGCAAATTTATTCAGTTGATGCCATTAGTTATTAGAAACTATAATGCCTTATCATGACAACTATATGTACACATAATTTGAATGCTTCTACTATCACATCATCATCAATCATTTGGTTTGCTTGTCCACACAAATATGCTCTTAAGGTCTTAAAGTTAGTTTTATTTATCTTTTGTAGTCTACACTTGATGCATTATGTACTTGAACTCCCAAGCATATGCGTTGTTTTTCTTATTGTCTACCCAATGTTTGAAGTCTTCAACAAATGAGTTATCAAGGTTTTATTTTATTCGTTTGTGATCCCCCAACTTAGTTCTCTCATAAGGTGCTACTAACATTGAGAGGAATTTACTCCACTAATGTTGTTTGCATGTATGTAAGTATCTCTAACCTTTCTTTACCTTTATTTTATTTTAAATTTGAATGATTGTTTGATTGGTCATGCGTATCTTAGAATAGAATAATATAATCTTAATTTATCACATTATTATTTAATGCTCCTTACCTCATAATCTGCTTATCTATCCTTACGATCCACATTTACAATCCTAGTATAAGTATCTCTATCTTGTTACACTTAATCTACTATCAGGACTTAGTTGGACACCACTCCTCTATCTTAGACCCGAACTTTGGAACCCTATGTCTTTTTTAAGTGTGGCTATTGATTTTGTAGAACTGCATCTATAACAATCTACATCCTTATTATGTGCATCTTTAATATGATCCCTTTCATTATCCTAGCATAGATTAATGAGAGAGAAGATATTATGTTAGGCCATTTTTATTTGCATATAGTTAACATCTCGCATCATTCCACTTAGGAATTTGAGAAATTCTCCTCCATCTTTTAAGTTAGCCTAAAAAATATCTAAACAATGATTATGTAGAGCACATGTGTAATAAAAAGCTCAATTCGCATGGTCACAATACAATGGCTAATAATATAGTTTGCTTATCCGTGGTGTTTCAATTAAGGGTTCCCAAACAACCGTTAATGCCACTTAACATGTATCAAAGAACAAAATATAACTAAATGGTCAATGTACCACAATGGTGGTCAAGGCTCCATACAACACTATTGTTCCTTCCTTTCTCAAGAATTTGGTGGTATGTGTGTAAGAGATTATTTTTCTTCCACTGCAAATACTTATGATCTAGGGCCCTTGATTATCTTCATTTGAAGAGAGCTTGCCCTTTGAGGTAACTTCACACGCAACCCTTTCAACTCAAACATTTTGCCTTCTGAATTAACATGCATGAATAATTCCTGGAACTTCATTGCAATCATTCCCAAGGTTATGAACCATTGGATTCCCAAAACAATATCTTCTCCACCCATAGGAATAACAAACACAGGGGAATCTAGCTTGTAGTCTCCCAAGTCAATTTTGATACTGGCATTTCCCTGAACAACTCATTGTACCTCCATTTGCAACCATGGCTTGAAATTTTGGGGCTAGATAAATATGACAATTCAAACATGCCACCAACTTATTATTGATAAAATTACGTGTGCTCCATGAGTGAATCAATACCATTACTTTATGTTCCTTTAAGATAACCCTGTCCTTGGGGGTTTGTGGGGAATCTCCAAAACCCAGTTCATCCATAACCTATACCTTTTCTTCATCTTTGACTTCATCATCAATGACCTCCATGTAGAACTTCTTTTCAACACGTATGTCCTTTATTGTATTTGCTATCACAATTGAAATGTAGGCCTTTTTCTCATTTCTCTTCAATTTGTTGAAGAGTCAATTTGGCAAGATGAGGGAATGATTGAATGGAAATGTTATGATTGTTGAATGTATTTTTTCATTGGGAATTTTTTTTCCTCCGCCCTATGTGCCATGATATTATAATAAAAACATTGGCTGGACATTCATACCTCATATTGGATGTGATCCTTAAGACCGCCCAAGAGAAGATACTTTATACTATCATCTCTAATTATATCCACACTTAATGAAAAGCTATGGAGTTGGTGAATATAATCCTTTACTAGCTGTGTTTTCTGCAAATTTGCCAATTGGTTGAAGTATTTCTTGGCCACACAACTACTATAGTGCGTTTGTAGCTCTTCCGTAAAAACTGACCAAGTGACATTGAGATCATTCTTCTTCTTTTGAGCACACAACGAACGATACTAACTGAATTGTTATGGTTATAACTATAATGATGCCACATCAACCTTTTTCCCACTTGGGATCTTGTGTAGATCAAATAAATTATCTATTTAGGTGTTCTAGTTGAGTGGGTCTTTGCCATCAAACTTATGCATGTCCACCTTTGAGAGTAGGTTCCATGGCCCAAAATTAATGCTCACTCTAGAGAAAAGCGATTTAGTATGTGAATCATGATTTTTATGTCCATTACACCCACCTTGAGTTGTGTGAGAGGTTAACACCCCATTTCAACTATGATTTTTCCTCCTCTTTGTTAGGAGTTTTTTATGGAGTAGCAGAACCTTTCCTTGGCCTCTAGTCAATCTCCTTGCCATGACGATTAGGGTCTAGGTTTTGTTGATTATTTTTTCTAGATAGAAAAAACCCTCAATAAAAAACCCTAATTAAAATGTTGAGAGCTTTCCAAAAATGTAAACATTTTAGAGAAATTTCACAATTTGCAGCCTAGGGAGGGAATTCGTAAAAAACATTAATATTGATATACCTTTCACAAACAAAATCAGAATTAGCTGAAATTTGGAGGGTAGTTTTATCTTCTAATGTCACAACTCCAATAAAAAAATTGCAAAAAAATTCCCATATAATCGTGAGATATGGGTGAGTCCCTAAAATTAGGGTTTTGATATGATTATAGCCCAAATTGAAGCTCTGACATTGCTTGTAATGATATTACTTAGATTTCAATAACATAAACAATAGAACACAAAATAAAGCCCAAATATAGAGAAATGAACACAATATGCAAGTAGAATGATTTAGCCACTTTGAGGGGGAAACATCTAACCATATAACAAGACTTAAGTGCTCAAAGTGATGATCAAGTACTAGTTATTGCCTCCTACATATATACCCTAAATATGTTATGTAGTATAGATCTAGGATGACCTATTAAGCATATGAAAGCATAAATAAATGTGATATGACATGATCATATATTATGCTAGCCACATATTGACTAGACATAGCCGATATATGACCCATGATCAAGGGCATAACAATAAAAGATGACAAGGGAAGCTAACAAAGGGTTGTCAATGTAAGATGAACAACAACACAATGAAATACATACAAATACGAGCCTAACTTGGACCAAAAATATATAAATACATAAGTATGTTATCACCATAACAATTAATTAGACATGTACCATAATTAGTTGTCTATATAATGCCCCACATTAATGTGTGTGTAATGTCCCCAATTCCGAGCAGATGGCCTAGGAGTTTTTTTCATTCGTATTAGCCTTGGACATACCTGAGGGGCTAAGGACGTTGGAGGCTATTGGGTATAGATGACTTATTAGCACATTACTTTTTTGTTATATTTTTTCATTGACATTAAGTGGGCGACTTGGTGGTAATAATTGTTATATTTTATCATTGGGGGGGCTCATAGTACTTTATTATTCTATTTCTTCGTTGGGGTGACTTATGGTACTTTATTATTCGATTTCTTCGTTGGGGTCACTTAAGTCACTTTTAGTCCCACATGGAGCTCTCGACTTGGAAAAGGGTAATGAAAAGTTATATAAGGAGATTTGGGGAGTGTTAGAGCACATTCTTGCATGCACACTTATGATTTTCATTGAGCAACTATTGATTGCTATCATCTAGCTTGTAGAGTAAGATCCCATAAGATCCCTAGCTTCGGTGGTGAGAGATCCATCCCTAGCTAGTAGGGCATTATTTAGTGGTGAAATATCCACCCTAGATTGTCATTTTGGAGATGATTCAGGGCTAATTTTTAGAGATTAATTTCAGAATTTTCATAGAAGGGGTTTGGAATATTTTTGGGGCTTTTTATGGAGAAAAATCAAGGGTTTTCAGATTTGATTTGTGGCAGCGATTGGAGCAGATTTTGGCGCCATATTTGGAGACACTTTTGAGGGTTTTGGGCCTCTTCCCAAGGGGAGCAACCCAATTTTGGATTTTGCAGTGATTTTTGGGAGGTTTTCAGTGTGCCGTTTCTAGATTTGGAGGTTGTGATCTCTTCTATATCATTGGTAGATGTTATTTCCATAAATTCAAATTTTTATATATATTTCTAGGGTTTTATCTACTCAATTCCAAATTTGTAGCAGTGTTTTTAAGGGCTTCCAGGTGTCATTTTTCAGATTTGGAGGTTGGATTTTCATTCTCAATATTAATAGATGTTATTTCCCAAGTTTCATAATTTTTCCATGCATATTTGAGGAGATATGAATTTTTGAAGTTTCTTAGCCGCCGAGGGCATTCTATAATTTTATGGTAGTAATATATTATTCCAAAAATTCCAAAAATATTTTTCTAGTGTTTATTATTATTATTGCAAGCTACCCTCAAAATTTCATGCACTTTGGGCAAGTATTTTGTGAGATATCAATTAAATACCATTCATTGCCCTAGTTGGTCATTTTCTGTAAAAATCAGAAATTTTACTTTGCTGCAATTTTCATATATTTTGTGCATTTTTAAGTGGTATACCACAAGGGATATTTCAGTGTGTGTGCATACATATCAAAGTAAAAACAAATAATTGTGTCTGGGAGGGCTTGAAGAATATGTAGGCACTGAAATAATTCACAATTCCTTGAAGGCAGTGTCTATATAATAGTGATTTGAAATTCAAGAGTAAGGAGAAAAGTTGCCTTCTTATAGAGTCCAAAATTTTTGACCTACAAAACATAGAAAATCATTATCCATCGGAATTAGGTGTTGAATCATTCATGCTCATCTGTCAAGATATCCTTGCTCCTGTAAACATATGGGAATGAGCGCGAGTAAAAACATGACCATATACATATATATAGATACCTCAATCTGGACCTATGACATTTGGTAATCAATCATTAACATTTATCTCATCCTATTAATCATCGTGCACTTAAATAACTAATTCCTACATGCACCTTTCTCAGTTACCACTATCAGCCACTAGGTCACACTTGTCATACTTAATTGATCAAATAAAATCCTACTTCTATAATATAGAACACATCTTTGGACATCTAGCCACCATCTCCAACCAAAAAATTATATTTTGCACTTCACTAGGATGAAGTCGTCCATGATAGAAAAATCCATTTGGGAAACTTTGTCTTAATCTGATGGTTTCATACTTCAAACCTCTAAGGGTCACACTTTGAAATGCACAAGTTAACCTAGTCAATCTAGTGTCAATTGGGTGGAAAATCATTTTACAAAAGTCACATGTAAAAGCACATTCACACAATCCATCTGAATGGACTCACATCTCACATATTTGGGGACTACCTAGGAGATCACAACAAACCACCCAAGTGCTAATTCATCTTCTCGAACATATAAACCAACTCTAAGTCTGCACACATCCTGCATGAATACCCTAGGCCATTTTACAAAGATACATCACATAAAAGATCATTGTTAAGTGTTAGAGGTCCTATTGGGGTCTTCATTGCCAAACTACATTGCAATATACATCTTCAACACATATATCGAGTGGGGAACTATGACATTTTAACGTCTATTCAGAGTATTGCTACATGGGAGTTGTAGGGGAAACTCATTCCAATCAGACTAACCCCTTTGTATGTCTCAAAAAAAATAAAAGGATCCCTAATTTGCTACACAACCGCAATCACAAAATTTTAGTCATAGAAATCAAGGCTATATATATATATAGAAGAACACAATGCTAAATTTCAGATCAAACCTAGCCCTATAGAGGACAAATCTATCTATTTTGGATAAAGTCACCATGAAAACTTTGTCAACAATAGGATATTTTATCTTGCACTTAGATTCACACTTCCATATTTCTAGGAAAATTTGACAACACTCTTCACATCCTTCCCACACACTCTAATCACAATCAATTTGTCTCAGTCTGAAATTGGTGTAATCCTCTCTAATTCTAACTTGTACTTTCCTTATTTAGATCACCTTTGTTATGCGAAATATCCATATTTATTTGGAAATGAATATAGATATGTGATTTATTAGTATTTATGATTAGATATCATCTTTACAAAATAATATATCTTAAAATATTAAACCCTAATTTTGGTATTACATTTTGGTGAACCTATTTATTTTAAAATTGCACGCATCCTACAAATTCGTACCTCACCCCTAGGATTTCTTATTTATCCTCTAGGGTGTGGATTTAAAATCTTCATTTCATGCCCAAATTCTAATTCTTAGTGATTTCCCTAGGGTTTTAGGCTTAGTTTTCCTCTTTGGGCATCTTGTTAAGGCCCTTTATTGGCCATCTTACCTTTCAAATCATATCTAAAGTACAACGAATCTATTTTCCAAACCCTCAGATGTTTTTCTTCATTTCGTCAAAATAAATAAAAACATCTTTTTATTTTTACTCATTCCCCATTGATTTTTATAATGAAGACTTGTTTATTTGTAATGAAAGACACCTAACAATTGAAATATATACTTATTTTCAAAACCCTCAAAGGTTTTTTTTAATCACTTTGATATCTTTGAAAATATCCTTTTGTTTTTCAAAATCCTCAAGTAATTTTTCTAAATATGTGTTTCATTAATTTGAATTTACAAATAAATTTGAAAATCCTTTTGGGCCTAAATTTCCACCCTTGATGGTTCCATGTTAGCACACCTCATTTTATTAACTTTGGGATTACTTTGATATACCTTCATGACCGTGTCTTCCTTAAAGGCATCAAACCAAGCCATACCTCCTTTTAAGCCTACCTCACATAAAGAGGAGCATTCACATAATGCCCTTACATGTGGCAGATGCCAATATTTATAATACTCCATCCATGAATGTACAACCCAAATTGTTTAAATGGCTTCATAATTAAGTGAACTCCATCAAATCATGACAAGGAAGTGAAAGCCTTTCAATAGACCCATTATAGATAATTATGTATGTGCACACATTGAACCACAAAGATAAACATCTCCTATCCCTACGCTTGGTACCTATAAGTAGATTTGTATGTTGTCACATTTTCTTGATGAGGGTCTTATCACATTATCTCTGAAGTGCCCAAAATTTATGCACCCAAAGACAACAGTAAAAAAAATACCAGGATATATTTTGTTTTAGACTTACATTGCTCACGACATACAACACAGTAAGGGCTCTGAGTACAGAACTCAACACACATGCGATAATCACATAAGTCATCGACTCACACAGACACATGCAGACGACATCGGCATGTCGATACCACACTTTTCCCAACGAATGAATACTAGCAAAGACCCAACCACAAAAATCGTGACTTTAGGAACGACGAACCCACGACATATCATTACTTTAAATGTATTTTAGTTACAGATAACTTTCCAAGATCCTTATTTGGTAAACTTGATTTTCTCCCTTTTTCCACCTACATGTTCTAAAAATTCGTTTCACATATTACATATTGTTCAACCATTTAATTTTCTCTTTACCCTTATGACAAATCTTCATGACTTACATAAGTATTCTCCATATTTCAAAATGCCTACAAGATTCTAATTTTCTCATTCTTATGTTAAGATTTTGCTTCTCAAACTTTTATTTAGTGTATAAAATTTACTCTTGCTACACAAGAGATTCTAACGTGATGTCTAGATGAGGTAATGGGATTAAGGAAGACATAGGGTCAAGATAGCTCCCCAAGAACCTCCATCGATCACGGAATAGTTATTTCGCTACCATAGTTAATAAAGTTCAATAACTTATGGACTTCCTTTTTATATTTATAAATCTTTTGTTTGCTCGAAGTTTGGTCGCACCAAGATAATTTATATTCTTTGCAATGCATGACAAAGTTTAATTAAGGGATAAGGACTCTAAGCTTGACCTTAATCCTAATCTCAAATCTCGTGTGCAGCATCATATGATATGCTCTTATATCGCACTAAGGTCTCGTTCTTAGCATCGTCTTAAAACAAAAGGGTTATGACAGCACTTGATTGACATCATAAGGAAGTACAAGGCTAGGAGCATTAAAACTACACATAACCACAAATGATCTATGTTCACGAAGATCTCATATCCTTGCATAACATGGTTCTGCATAAGGAATATTATTTATTCCTTAATGCCATAGAATGACATAACAAGGGATTATGAAACAAGAATGCAGTTTCTAAGATTCTCTAAAACCAACATCTTTCAACACAATTTCGTATGCAAGGAATTAGATTATGGTTTTCTAACCGCAAGTGAACATCATAGTTAACTAGGGTTTAATTCTATTCCAATTTTTCATTTAGGGCTTTACGCTCTCTTATAGATTAGGTTAAGGTTTCAACATATTCACCCTATAAACCCTCCGTAAGAGATCAGAGCACTCTATTGACACTAGCCAAAGATGGCACCTATAGCTAGGAGGATCTCTTCATAAGCAAAATTTTAAGTGATAGAACCACTATTTCACTAGCTCCAAGATGTCATCTGGATCTCACAAGAAATTCATTTGATGCAAAAGATTTATTTGACTGTGTTGCTCCTATGTGTCTAGTTTAAGTCGATGTCACCAAACGTACCTATAAGACGATAAACCCCTCTTCTTGGGATCCTATTTGCCTAAACCAAGGTGCTCCAACAGGTGAAAAGGTTAAGTTCGTTCTACTGATTTAAATTTCTTATAAGGTAAAAAAAGGATCACACATGCAGGCAAGTTAAGCACGTATATTTTATTAGGGTTCAGTGTTCCCATTAAAACTCTTTATTACGTTTATAAGGTAAGAAGATAACCCAATGATTAATTTAATTGTTTATTGAATGCTGAAAAAGTACTACAATATATTAACTTTAATTTCAATTTACTATGTATAAATCAAATACTTTTTTCTATACACAACTAAGAAATAAAGTAAACCGGTGATTAGATGCACATTCCCTAAGTATCCCTAAAACTGGCATATCAAGCATATTAACAAATTTCATTTATAACTTTTCGGTAATAAGAGACTGCATTAGACAGTTATTCATTTTGCAATGACCTATAAAAAAATTTACAATAATAATAATTAAATTACACATCGTCTTTTTCGTCGTCGAATTTCCATCCTGCAAAACCCACGTGAGCATGATATCAGTGATAAATCGCTGGCATGGCATCCACCCTAAAACAATCATAATTATCATTTTTCAGTTCCCATTTACATCTGACAATAATTACAATATGCAATTGAAATAAAAAAAGTCTAGAAACATGTAATCATTGCATTTCATTTTTTTCTTTTTTTTTCTTTTTATAAACTCAGGAGAGAGAGAGAGAAAGGAAGAGAGAGAAAATATCATTTTGTCTAAAGTTTCCAATACACACAACAATTTTCATTATAGTGTTTTAAACAGTTAATTACGTGTGTTAAAATTTTCCAGGGTCATTTCGCAACCCTACGAGGGTCCGTAACTTTCTACTTTTACATTTTCTCACTAGCTGCAAATGTACAAAATGAGCTCGGAGGCTAAGCAAATACTTCTAAAGGTTATCTTCCGATGAACACGCATGTCACGATTAACTTTGTACGTGTCCCCAGATATACCTAGAATTCATAGCAACTGACGGAATTGAAAAAGAGAGAACGATTTACGTTTGGCGGTTAGTTCTCCGGGGCCACTGGTCGTAGTTCAACCAGTTATAAAATGCCAAAAGTTAACTTGAGGGCCCAGAAACTCGCGTCTATAACTGACGTTTGAAGGAGAAGTACGCAACGAGACATCTCCTACTAGTTCCCCTACATAAGGAGAGTTCGTCAGAGTCGACGGGGTTGAGAACTAGTAAACCATTTTCAAATGGTGAAAAGTTTTCTGGAGCGACAAGATGAAACTGGACCAGTTTGACCTCGTCAAACTGTGACCGGAGGCCTACAAAATGGCTTCGTCAAACTATCCCAAAAAGTTCTCTTTCCTATACTGAATGTTCCATGCATTTGTCTAGTGTAATTGCTAGAGGTTTGTGAAGATGGGAAGTGATTTCTCTTTCCAGGTTTCAAATGGCGATCCAAAATGAAAGCCAACTTTCTAGTTTTAACAACTTTCTACTATTGTAAACTAGTGTTATAGGGCTCCTATAAGGGCATCAAAAGGATGTCATATGATCGTTTCGGGTCAAACCAAAAATCAAGGTGACTCCTCGTATACCAAGGTACTTGAATGAAACTTCACATCTCGTTTCCAGAGTTGCGAAGGGTACTTAGTGAGTCTCCGAAAATTGCAAAATTTAACTATTTTGAGTAGGAAGAAGGTCAACTTAATCAATGGAGAGTAAATTTGTCTAGTCGATAAAACGATATTGAAGCGATGAAAAGAGGTAAGAGTTTTCTATGTCATCTCGAAGTGAGGGTGATAGTTCATGGGTTGAAGTAGGCGAGTTATAATGATGTCGTGAGCTACGACACGACAATTTAATGTTTTGCAACGAGTTGAAGGGACAATTAATTGTATTAAAATTTCTAATACTTTAAAAAAATATCATTTAGTTGCAAAAGAGAACTAAAAAACGAGAATTATGAGAGGTAAGGGAAGAAGAGCCATGCCTGGAGAACGAAGTCAGTCGAAGCCACAGGCTTGGGTTCAGTCTCTTGCTTGGGCACTTCGACAACCAACCCTCAAGCGTCCTCAGCTCCACCATTTTGCATACATGTCTACCAGGGGAGTTGCATTGCAAACAAAAACATCTTGTTTTCTATGCCTTGATGGTTTTCCATGGTCAATTCTAAAGCTCTTATTTTTTTTGCACATGCGGGGAGGATGCTAATAGAGGTTGCTGAGTTTGGCTTTACCTTTGCCAATTGCATTTGCTTGAAAATCTCCATGGCCCTTTCAAGAAGCTCATTCTGTGAGCATCCTGCAATGAATGCATTCCATGAGATCATGCTCCTCTCAGGCATTGAATTGGAAAGGCTGAAAGCCTCATCAAGAAGGCCATTTTGTGTGTATCCTATAAATCATTGCAGTCCACGAGAATGCATCTCATTGTATCATTTTGTCAAACAATTCATGTGCCTTGTGTATGCTTCCACATTTTGCCTACGTGCCAAAATGGGCACTAAAACATTTGCTTGGAAGTTTCAAGGGCCTTTCACCAAACACCTTTGTGCATATCCTGCCCTCGTGGCATTCCAAGAGCCACATGTATTTGGGGCATTCTTCCAACCATTCAAATGCCTCTTCTACACCTTTGTTCTGCACATACCAGTCTACCAGGGCAGAGTAGCAACTAAAACGTCTGACAAAATGCCTCTCTAGTTCCTGATTAGCTGTCCACATGGGTCCCAGGGCTTGTTTTTTTGACGCAGACTGAGAGGATGCTGGCACAGTCGCATAAGGAAACATGGCAAATCCATGGGATGACATTTGGCAAGGTGCCTCCTTGAAAGAAAAACCAAAAAATGCCCTAAGAGCATTGGTTCGAGTGAAAAGGGCTGCAAACCACCTTTCTTTCAAGCATTTGCTCATAATAGGATTGGAGTTCCCCCCCCCCCCCCCCCCATGGCGGTGGGCAGATGTACTCTCCCTCTCTACATAGCCAAAACGATGGAAGGAGACTTTCTGCCCTAATTCGCCCTAAGAGGAAAACACAACTTTTGATTTTATTTTTAATTTCTTTTAAATTTATTTATCTATATTTATATTTATATTTATTTATTTGTTTGTTTGTTTTAACTAAATAAGAATAAAACCATGAACGAGGTAAAAAGAATGATGAGCACGATTAATGATGATCGCCCTATTCATAATGACAACGCAAATTTACTAATAATAATAATAATCGCACCTCGACCTTATAAATTATAATATTATTATAAACATTATTTTTATGATTTTATGGCTAAACAATGATAATAATTATTGATCCTATTAATGTCGACAACCTGACAAACTCAAAGAGCCAAGAACCAAATTTTCCTTGGACTGGATAGTCGTCCATGATGCTACGAGGTCCACAGTTGGGGTGTCGACAACGACCCGAAAGGCAAGAAAAAGAGGAAAGGTGTAAAACCTTCCCTACGGCCTAGACATGGTCAACAATGGTCAAAAAAAGCACACGCACACTAGTCTCCTAGGCTTAGCAACAAGGTCGTCATGTCAGGGGCTGGGGAATGACAAACGGGGCATTACATCCTCCTCCCCTTAAGAAAGCATCGTCCTCGATGCGACATACAATGAAGAAGGAGAAATGGTAAACAACAAGGTACGAATCAGGCGAAGGCATGCGCTAGGGTTAAGATTTCAGACACAAAGGCATGGTCATGGGGTGGCCCTAGGAATAATTGGTAGTAATTTCAACTTTCAAAGTTTTGAGAAGATTGGCAGTTCTCTCTTATTCGTTATTTCATTAATCTCTTTCCACTAACATTATTCTTAATTCAAGTCCTTTAAAATTTCATTTTTATCGAATTTTTGTTTATTCATTCCTATGGGTTCCCATCATGAACTGTAGTCACAACACCCTACCAGGGTGATACACAACACCTAATTTTCACAAGCATACTTTTACATACTTTCACGACTGTACCACATCACAAGGGTTTCACCAAACCAAGAAAGGACAACGAGTAGACCACATCACAATTAATTTCCAACAATTACGCCCTAAACAGATCTAGTACACACATAAGACTGACAACAGAATCAACACGTTGATATATATACACGGGTATCACAAGCCCAAAGAATCCATGACTGCACCAACATGGTGCCAAAAACAATACCCAATAGTCCATACCAACCAAGAGGAGGGTCAAGCCTCATACATAACAAGGTATCAAACGACTCATACAAGTACACATAACTCACTATATCAATCCCCACACATCACAAGCCATCACGAAACAACTCTAGATGTCTCCTAAAGCAACAGAATACAACTCCATATCTCCATATACCTTCAAAGAGGAAGAAACATAGTGCCACGACCAAGTCGGGTCACTCAACCATAGAGCCCCATCAAAAATCTCAGGTCACTCAACCATAGAGTGTCATAAGGAATAACAGGTCACTCAACCATAGAGGCCTGTCTCCTTTCTCCTTTTAATGAGGTTGGGTCACCCTATTGCCCTGGGCACATAGAGCCCCGTCACCCCCCAAACCCAATTGACATAATAACTCGTGGTCCAACAACCCGCTAGTTATCTGTAACTCCTTGCGGCGTACCCCCATACAACGAAGCGGGTCCATAGGTTCAACCACTCCATGGTGAATCCCATGACCCTAATCCAACATATTATGACATTAGAACCAACATAATAATCCAATCAAATGCCAAGTGGAAAAATAAAAAAACCTTGGGCTAGGCTACAAAACTTTTAAATATGAAAAGAAGGTTTTAAAACTAAGGAAACAAATGGCTAATTAGCCATGGTTAGTGTAAAATCCAACTGTTAGTGCAACAATCAAATAAATGCCCAAAATATATGAACATGTCAATCAAGAAAACGACTGGTTCTAGCTAAAAGAGAAAGATTAATTTATGAATAAAATACGTAATCAGAAAATAGCACATCACAATCACTATGTGGCATCATACACCACCAAAGGGGTACTCATCGAGTTGCTGACACTCGGACATCGAGCCTCAGCTCGTGAAAGTATACATGTAACTAGAAATGAGTATATCAAATAATGTGACTGTCATCATCTCTGCCTGAATCGTAACTCCAAACTCCCACAAGGATCAACATAGTCAAAATCACATAGGATTATTCAATGAACAATCCAATAGGAAAGAGCAGGGGACACAAGGTTGCATAAGTTGAGCCTAAGGTGGTGTGCACCCACAATATACTGAGCAAGCTCAAAGTATACTAAACAGATAAAAGTGGGTTTTCAGTCTATATAAGACTCCACTTTCTCACTTGTACTCAACTCAAGATTATGACAATCTGGTCCACGCCTCCTCTCTCCACACATACACTCCTGAAAATTTATTCCCCTTAGGGTCGTCTAGTGTAAGGTCCACAACATACACATAGCTACATCACAAACACAATGGTAATTCACACACAACTATAACGTCTTGCGCATGGTATAAATATATAGGGTACAACACAATCATTACCTTCACGGGTTACGGTACATCACATTACCACATCCTGCACCCAAAAGTGCAATCACTGTACACTAGGGATCATACTCACCATATGCCCCTAAATCATGACATGAACCATCACATATTACATGAATTATACGTATAAGGAAAACAATGTCTAACATTACGACATATAACCCCTTTGCAATACAACACAGTGATACACACGACTCATAACAACACGGTGACGACATCACACTATGATTCATTTCACTCTACACCAAATTTTTTTTTTCATGCAATACACCAATACCTCTTCACATCACATAAGGTCAAAATGTTCCAACACTCTGCAATTCACAATATCATTCCATTCACACAAAACAAGGCGATACATCACACACGGATTCCTCATTGGATCCACGAAAAGGAGAGTCAATACTCTCATCACAAGTAGTAATTCACACGTGAATTCTTCATAGAATCCACACGAAGGAGAGGGAATAATCCCATCCCCAATACATCAACATGATAACAAATGCGCACTAAGTGACATACACATCATGTGCATTCACACTATCACAATTACGACATAGATCACATCACTCTTAAAACACATTACTCTTCCAGTTTTTTTTTTTTTTTTATCACCATCATGAAACACCATCACCATCATGCAACCCGTCATGAAACACCATCACTATCCTGCAAAATCATCACAACTCCAATCCATCCCAGAGGTTTGAGAGCATGAACCTCTGCTCTGATACCACATGAAGTGCCCACAATTTACGCACCCAAAGACAACAGTAAAAAAATACTAGGATAATTTTTTTTAGACATACATTGCTCACGACATACAACACAGTAAGGGCTCCGAGTACAAAACTCGACACACATGCGACAATCACATAAGTCATTGACTCACACAGACACATGCAGATGACATCGGCATGTCGATACCACACTTTTCCCAACGAATGAATACTAGCAAAGACCCAACCAAAAAAATCGTGACTTTAGGAACGATGAACCCATGACATATCATTACTTTAAATGTATTTTAGTTACGGCTAACTTTCCAAGATCCTTATTAGGTAAACTTGATTTTCTCCCTTTTTCCACCTACATGTTCTAAAAATTCGTTTCACAGATTACATATTGTTCAAACATTTAATTTGCTCTTTACCCTTATGACAAATCTTCATGACTTACATAAGTATTCTCCATATTTCAAAATGCCTACAAGATTCTAATTTTCTCATTCTTATGTTAAGATTTTGCTTCTCAAACTTTTATTTAGTGTATAAAATTTACTCTTGCTACACAAGAGATTCTAACGTGATGTCTAGATGAGGTAATGGGATTAAGGAAGACATAGGGTCAAGATAGCTCCCCAAGAACCTCCATCGATCACGGAATAGTTATTTCGCTACCATAGTTAATAAAGTTCAATAACTTATGGACTTCCTTTTTATATTTATAAATCTCTTGTTTGCTCGAAGTTTGGTCGCACCAAGATAATTTATATTCTTTGCAATGCATGACAAAGTTTAATTAAGGGATAAGGACTCTAAGCTTGACCTTAATCCTAATCTCAAATCTCGTGTGCAGCATCATATGATATGCTCTTATATCGCACTAAGGTCTCGTTCTTAGCATCGTCTTAAAACAAAAGAGTTATGACAACACTTGATTGACATCATAAGGAAGTACAAGGCTAGGAGCATTAAAACTACACATAACCACAAATGATCTATGTTCACGAAGATCTCATATCCTTGCATAGCATGGTTCCGCATAAGGAATATTATTTATTCCTTAATGCCATAGAATGACATAACAAGGGATTATGAAACAAGAATGCAGTTTCTAAGATTCTCTAAAACCAACATCTTTCAACACAATTTCGTATGCAAGGAATTAGATTATGGTTTTCTAACCGCAAGTGAACATCATAGTCAACTAGGGTTTAATTCCATTCCAATTTTTCATTTAGGGCTTTACGCTCTCTTATAGATTAGGTTAAGGTTTCAACATATTCACCCTATAAACCCTCCGTAAGAGATTAGAGCACTCTATTGACACTAGCCAAAGATGGCACCTATAGCTAGGAGGATCTCTTCATAAGCAAAATTTTAAGTGATAGAACCACTATTTCACTAGCTCCAAGATGTCATCTGGATCTCACAAGAAATTCATTCGATGCAAAATATTTATTTGATTGTGTTGCTCCTATGTGTCTAGTTTAAGTCGATGTCACCAAACGTACCTATAAGACGATAACCCCTCTTCTTGGGATCCTATATGCCTAAACCAAGTTCCTCCAACGGGTGAAAAGTTTAAGTTCATTCTACTGATTTAAATTTCTTATAAGGTAAAAAAAGGATCACACATGCAGGCAAGTTAAGCACGTATATTTTATTAGGGTTCAGTGTTTCCATTAAAACTCTTTATTACGTTGACAAGGTAAAAAGATAACCCAATGATTAATTTAATCATTTATTGAATGCTGAAAAAGTACTACAATATATTAACTTTAATTTCAATTTACTATGTATAAATCAAACACTTTTTTCCATACACAACTAAGAAACAAAGTAAATCGGTGATTAGATGCACATTCCCTAAGTATCCCTAAAACTGGCATATCAAGCATATTAACAAATTTCATTTATAACTTTTCGGTAACAAGAGACTGCATTAGACAGTTATTCATTTTGCAATGACCTATAAAAAAAATTACAATAATAATAATTAAATTACACATCGTCTTTTTCGTCGTCGAACTTCCATCCTGCAAAACCCACGTGAGCATGATATCAGCGATAAATCGCTGGCATGGCATCCACCCTAAAACAATCATAATTATCATTTTTCAGTTCCCATTTACATCTGACAATAATTACAATATGCAATCGAAATAAAAAAAAAGTCTAGAAACATGTAATCATTGCATTTAGTTTTTTTTTTTCATTTTATAAACTCAGGAGAGAGAGAGAGAAAAAGGAAGGGAGAGAAAATATCATTTTTTCTAAAGTTTCCAATACACACAACAAGTTTCATTATAGTGTTTTAAACAGTTAATTACGTGTGTTAAAAGTTTCCAGGGTGATTTGGCAACTCTACGAGGGTCCGCAGCTTTCTACTTTTACATTTTCTCACTAGCTGCAAACGTATAAAACGGGCTCGGAGGCTAAGAAACTGCTTCCAAAGGTTATCTTCTGATGAGCACGCACATCATGATTAACTTTCTACGTGTCCCTAGATATACCTAGAATTCATAGCAACTGACGGAATTTAAAAAAAGTGAATGGTTTGCGTTTGGCGGTTAGTTCTCCGGGGCCACTGGTCGTAGTTCACCCAGTTATAAAATGCCAAAAGTTAACTCGAGGGCCCAGAAACCCGCGTCCATAACTGACATTTGAAGGAGAAGCACGCAATGATACATCTCCTACTAGTTCCCCTACATAAGGAGAGTTCGTCAGAGTCGACGGGGCTGAGAACTAGTAAACCATTTTCAAATCGCGAAAAGTTTTCTGGAGCGACAAGACGAAACTGGACCAATTTGACCTCTTCAAACTGTGACCGGAGGCCTACAAAATGGCTTCGTCAAACTATCCCAAAAATTTCTCTTTCCTATATTGAATGTTCCATGCATTTTTCTAGTGTAATCGCTAGAGGTTTGTGAAGACAGGAAGTGATTTCTCTTTCCAGGTTTCAAATGGCGATCCAAAACGAAAGCCAACTTTCTAGTTTTAACAACTTTCTACTGTTGTAAACCAGTGTTATAGGGCTCCTATAAGGGCATCAAAAGGATGTCATATGATCGTTTCGGGTCAAACCAAAAATCAAGGTGACTCCTCGTATACCAAGGTACCCGAATGAAACTTCACATCTCGTTTCCAGAGTTGCGAAGGGTACTTAGTGAGTCTCCGAAAATTGCAAAATTTAACTATTTTAAGTAGGAAGAAGGTCAACTTAATCAATGGAGAGGTAAATTTCTTTGCTCGATAAAACGATATTGAAGCGATCAAAAGAGGTAAGAGTTTTCTATGTCATCTCGAAGCGAGGGTGATAGTTCATGGTTTGAAGTAGGCGAGTTATAATGACGTCGTGAGCTACGACATGACAATTTAATGTTTTGCAACGAGTTGAAGGGACAATTAACTGTATTAAAATTTCTAATACTTTAAAAAAAAATTATTTAGTTGCAAAAGAGAACTAAAACACAAGAATTATGAGAGGTAAGGGAAGAAGAGCCATGCCTGGGGAACGAAGTCGGTCGAAGCCACAGGCTTGGGTTCAGTCTCTTGTTTGGGCACTTCGACAACCAGCCCTCGAGCGTTCTCAGCTCCACCATTTTGCATACACGTCTACCAGGGGAGTTGCATTGCAAACAAAAACATCTTGTTTTCTATGCCTTGATGGTTTTCCATGGTCAATTCTAAAGCTCTTATTTTTTTGCACATGCGGGGAAGATGCTGATAGAGGTTGCTGAGTTTGGCTTTACCTCTGCCAATTGCATTTGCTTGAAAATCTCCATGGCCCTTTCAAGAAGCCCATTCTGTGAGCATCCTGCAATGAATGCATTCCATGAGACCACGTTCCTCTCAGGCATTGAATTGGAAAGGCTGAAAGCCTCATCAAGAAGGCCATTTTGTGTATATCCTACAAATCATTGCAGTCCACGAGAATGCATCTCCTTGTATCATTTTGTCAAATAATTCATGTGCCTTGTGTATGCTTCCACATTTTGCCTACGTGCCAAAATGGGCACTAAAACATTTTCTTGGAAGTTTCAAGGGCCTTTCACCAAACACCTTTGTGCATATCCTACCCTCGTGGCATTCCAAGAGCCGCATCTATTTGGGGCATTCTGCCAACCATTCAAACGCCTCTTCTACACCTTTTTTCTGCGTATACCAGTCTACCAGGGCAGTAGTAACTAAAACGTCTGACAAAACGCCTCTCCAGTTCCTGATCAACTGTCCACACGGGTCCCAGAGCTTGTTTTTTTGATGCAGACTGAGAGGATGCTGGCACAGTCGCATAAGGAAACATGGCAAATCCATGGGATGACATTTGGCAAGGCGCCTCCTTGAAAGAAAACCAGAAAATGCCCTAAGAGCATTGGTTCGAGTGAAAAGGGCTGCAAACCACCTTTCTTTCAGGCATTTGCTCAGAACAGGATTGGAGTTCCCCCCCCATGGTAGCGGCAGATGCACTCTCCCTCTCTACACAGCCAAAACGATGGAAGGAGACTTTCTGCCCTAATTCACCCTAAGAGGAAAACACAACTTTTGATTTTATTTTTAATTTCTTTTAAATTTATTTATCTATATTTTTATTTTTATTTATTTATTTGTTTGTTTGTTTTAACTAAATAAGAATAAAACCATGAACGAGGTAAAAAGAATGATGAGCACAATTAATGATGATTGCCCTATTCACAATAACAACGCAAATTTACTAATAATAATAATAATCGCACCTCGACCTTATAAATTATAATATTATTATAAACATTATTTTTATGATTTTATGGCTAAACAATGATAATAATTATTGATCCTATTAATGTCGACGACCCGACAAACTCGAAGAGCCGAGAACCAAATTTTCCTTGGACTGGATAGTCATCCATGACGCTACGAGGTCCACAGTTGGGGTGTCGACAATGACCCGAAAGGCAAGAAAAAGAGGAAAGTTGCAAAACCTTCCCTGCGGCCTAGACACGGTCAACAACGGTCAACGAAAGCACACGCACACTAGTCTCCCAGGCTTAGCAACAAGGTCGTCATGTCAGGGGCTGGGGAATGACAAACTGGGCATTACAATCTCCCATACACTTTCTCCCTTTATATAGAATAAAATGACAACAAGGAAGACCATTTTTTTATCATCATCGAACCAATGGACATAATACATGTGAGTGTTATGTGTCCCAAGGACATATAACAATATATACACATCCTGGCCATAGTACAATAGACCAACCTAATAAAAAGGTACAACACATATGAAAGTGGATAGCAAAAATCCATATATTGGAAATTTTTTTGAATCTCATATCCCTTTTATAGTTATAGGGGTAGGTGGATACAAACCATTGGCTCTAAATATTGTTAAGTCTATACTTAATAATGTACAAGAGCCATCATATATTACAAAATGCATGGATGAATATTGATCCTTACAAACCTCATATTTATTTGGTGTCACACATGATGTCCAATCACCTACCTAAAATAAACCTACTGCAAAAGGAAAGTCCTAAAATTGAACATCCACAACTTACGATTATCGTTTGATACACCCTTAAAAGAAGAAACCACCATATTTGGAACCTTTAATAATCATCTCTTATATAAAAGGACACACATTCCACAATGTCAAAGATACCTATTTTCATGAACACACAATGTGTAGTTTACCCTTGCTCAAGACCCTTGGGTATGATATGGAACCATTTACTAAGACAACAATCAACAACATGAAAACAATTCAATTATCGGTGAAACTCAATAGAAAAGTTTATGATGTAACATTCCAAATTGATCTCAAATTAACTCATATGATGCTTTTCTCATCCACTATTGGCTACACACAATGAGGGAAAAACATGGTCCTGATCATGACTATATCACATTCCCTTTCAACAATGACACTCTTGAAGTTTATAATGATGGAACAATCCAACACCATACATTGATAAAGCATTCACATAAGCATGTTGGACACCTATATGTTAGAAGAAAAGTGGTTGAGAGGGGAGGGGGTGAATCAGTCATACAAAATTTTTTACTTCATTTACCATCACTTACACACATAATTCAAATCAACCATTTAACCTACATTATCAATGTGAGCTTATTAAGTGTTTAACATCCATCCACGAGTACATGAAACAATAAATAACTCATGAACATTGGATATAAAGTGGGAAAACCTTAAGGGGAAGAAAACCCACTGAACCTTTGCATACATTACTCAACACAAAGAAATTTAGTGAAGCACCAACTTCATAAGGAGCACCAACCCCTAGTTTAGTAGGGCACCAACCCTACAAGGAGCAACAATCCCTAGTTTAGTGAGGCACCAAACCCACAAGGAGGATACAACCCCCTAATATGAAAAATAACCAACTCATCCACTTGAAGATGAAGATAACCTAAGTACTTGTTTCTCCAAAAACTGATTGTGATCACTTTGTAAGCTCTTCTCACCCAAAACCTTATTAACTAGCTATATCTCCTTCTTCGCTCAAACTTGCATCTTCATATGATGATTAGTTCAAGTGACCTTGAAAACCTTATTCTATGCCCTTCTTAGCATCTCACCCTCTTCTCTAACATGTTATTGATCTCTCTAACCTATTCTTTCACCTCCTCTAGCTCGTTCACATTTCCATACTCAACACTAGCACAAATGAGCCATTACTACTCACTTATATACTTGAAACTTACTTGCACAACCATATAGGTATGTCAAGACCAATACGATCGGTCTTAAAAACATGAAAAAATATCTACACAACCATATAAATTACATACCAAGACCCTATAGGTCGGTCATGAGCATTATAAACACAAATTTGCACAACTAGCTCAAAATAGGCCTAATACACTCTAATGGTAGCTTCATGATTTTCAAGGGAAAATATCAAGTTGAAAACATCATGAAAATCCTCTAGACTTCATAAAAAATATCAAGAGAACTTGGAACCTTCATCTTCATCATGGAACACTTTATTTGGAAAGCATGATCAACTAGGTCTTCAAGTACCCAAAACCAGTTTTCAAGAACAAACAAGATCACACCACAAACCAAGCAATTAAAACTTTTTTGGAACATGTACAGAAGAAACATGACCCCAAATCACTTTCTAAGTCCATGAGACACCATCAAACATGGTAAAACACTCCAAGAGCTTCAACTCTCTCACCTCGCTCAAGCATGTTGATCATGCTAAAAAATAGGTATTAAAAAAGATACAACTTAACACATCCAAACACCTCACCAAGACACATGTGGCATATCAATAGGAAGGTATTGAAATTTTATATCTCATCAGACTCATTACAATCATTATATCAAAACATAGGGTTCCAAAACAACTCCTCTAACACTGCTCAAACTAGTAGATAGGTTGCAAAAACTAGTTTTAGACTCAACATGAACTAACACCTCAAACTTCACTTATAAGCTCTTCCACCACCTGGAAAAATTCAAGGGAATCCATACCAACATGCTCAAGCACTCACAACCATAATTCACATGGAGAAAACCTCAAAAGAATACATGTTCCAAGTAGCTTCTTGACAAGCCTAATAGGGTTAATTAGGCCATTAGGGCTTAAGAAAGAAATCACCTCTTCAGATCAAACCAAGACTTCAAACACATCATGTCAGGTCTATACCAGCTGTTCATGACCAAAAATCATGGTTACACCATGCATAACCACACAAATACTTTCACAAGTACAAAACTAGTTTTTAGCCCTTAAGGCCTTAAGCGGTAGGCCAAATTTGGTGCAAGGTTTCACCCATCTAATGCATAGAAATTGTCCAAATATCTTCATAGAAATTTATCGCACCTCACAAATTTGATTCCACATCAGGTTTTTCATCGTGAACCCTACTACACATGATTGTACCATCAAATCTTCACAAAGTAATGATTTTATTGTAGACTTCATGTACACCTGGAGCATGAAACCACAAAAAATAATTAGCTATGAAGAATTATCTACAAGCCCAAATCATCGAAATAGCATTTCTAAGTCATTTGGAGACCAAAATTTTGCATTCTCACATATCACTCTCTTTCTAGGGTTTTGACATGTATGTCTTCTTAACAATGTTTCATAAATCTCTAACATCCAAATGAATCCATTCTTCCTGCAAAATGATCTTATCTCCATGCCTTAACATCCCCCAAGATATTAGAATACCATGCATAAATCAAATGTGTGGGTGAGCATCTGAAGATGACCTTTGAATTGGAAAATGCACTTCTAAGAGCTCGATATGGCTAAAAATAACTTTTCTAGCTTTATCTTGATCCTTTTGCCCTGAAATTCCACCCAAAGCACTGAAATATCCTCCTTGCTACACTCCAACACTCATTTATACTGAACATACCTAAAACTCTCATGATACCATGACTTACCCATGTCTTCTAGCATTGTCTTCAATACTTTGCTTCAAAAGGACCTTATACTTGCAATATACCTCTAAAATGTGACCTTTGACTTCTTCCACACATGCCATATAACCTAAAAAACATCTTACATGATTTCAAAAAACTTCTACCCCATACTCTATGCTACCATCTCATCCTGCTTGTACTAGGTCAAGAACAAGACCTATACCGACTTGTTTCACCACATGATTTACTTAACATGACCTGATTTGACCATCATCTTATAGACCTCCTTAACAACCTTTGAATCATCATATCTAAGCATGTTAGACCACATTATACCATATTATACAACCTTTAGCCAAACTTTGGAACACACAATATGACACATACGTAGCTTGTACCATGGCCTCAAGAACCATGCAAATCTCAACTAGACATCATAACAACTTTACCAAAACAACATATTGAAGACACTAAAACCAAAGCACTAATAAAAAACCTTCATCATTCTATGACGAATGAAACCTCATGCAATCGCTTATGACACCTAGAGATCCCTTTGAAAATCAACATGACTTGAAATCAATAACAAACACACTATAGACACAATGTCCTAACAATCTCGCTGTTTGTAATTGATGGTAACCATCTTCAAAAAAATTGATGGAAAAAACATCATGCAAGCAACTACAAGATATCCTTATTCATGTTTATGAGTACACTCACCCCCTTTGAAATCTAATGAAAAAGGATTACTATAAAAAAATGACATGATAAATAACTTAAAAACACATAATAATGCATAATGTACATCAACTTACTTGCTATGGCCCTCCTTGGTTTGTACAAACTCTCTCATGACTCAAACACTTGCTAGATGATCCATGGAACTAGTTTGTACAGATCCATTCTGAACAAGTGCATACACTATCTTGGTATTCATTTTTGTATAGACATTCTCACTATAACTAGATCCTTAAGAATCAACCCCTTGGACTATCTCACTTTAAACTTCGCTTAGTACTTCATGAACATGAAACCATTTCCCCCTTTTGAGAATAATAGACCTTGATACAAATCATATACATGACCTATATTTTGATACATACCTCTTTGTTAGTACCATCAAGTCCTCATGGAACTTCTTCAATCTCCCCTATTTTATACATGTACTTTATGATCTTGACCAATATTGTTAAGACATCATCAAGTTATTCTTATCTAGAACTATGTCAACTTACCTTGATGAAATAATACCAACTATGTCATTCAATCATACCTTCTCAATGATGCCTTCAAATCATGCATCTTTGTCATTTTTTAGGAAAAACTTCAAACATCCATACTATCTTGTAAAAACTGAGACAACACCTTGTCGAACAATCAATTATGATTATAATACTATTATACTTAATTTTAGACCTTTAAAAATGTATAAGGCATACCTGTTGCATTCAAACTTGTTTTGGAGAAGATAACACATTAATCCATGACTCCCCCTCTAAGCATGATCAAAACACCATCTTGTTTGAATAACTTAGTACCATTTTGATCTTCAAACAATCATTCACTCCATGTATCAAAAGAACTGATTAAGTCATCACAGTAAAAGGACAACAGATACTTCTTCTGAAATTGTCTATCCATTCAATATACATAGCCTATCATTCTTTATGCTCCACCTACTTAGAGCACGTTAATCAACATTATTATAGACCTTGTGAATTAACATAACTCCCCCTTAAATGATGCTTTCAAAAAACTATTTCAAAACTTCAAACTATTCATTCTTGCATTGGAACATCATGAACTATCAGATCATCTTAGACAACATCTCATACTTGCTCATTGCTAAGAGATACATAATCAAGACCATATGTAACTCCCACCTAAAACTGATATATCCTTCTATTTTTACACCTTGAAACTTCATGAATGATATTTTACACTACATTATTAAGAATGCAATCTCCAATATTTCACTATCAGTGTCACCATGATCACCAAATTTCTTTACAAGATAATTCATTCCTCTAATTACCCACTTAGTTGGGTCATCATATGAGTCTGCTCGACCCCTTGAATCAACCAATAATCATAACAACTTATGGATATTTCTTGCATTATATCACCATAACTACCAGGTCACATTCATCCTTGTCCTTAACGCACCTATCCATCATTGTTACATACCAGCATTGTTCTCATCACCTTGTCTACTTGCAATCATCATAAATAATCTTGAGTCCAAGAGGTCATTCAATTACATTCTTAAGTCACCATGAACAGCTCTACAACATTAAGACTGAAACTACAGACCCTTGGCACAAGTTATAGACCTTCTTGATGATCTTCATAGAATTAACATTCCTTGTATCATACTTTCAAAGTATTTACATTCCTCTAGACACTACACTCAGTCCTTTGTAATACAATTATGATAGAATCAGATTAACATAAGCTACATACCTACAATCTTGACTTGTCAAGCCACCTTACTTCTTCCAAGACCACTATAGAGTTCCCCAGTTATCATTCAACACAGCAGACCTTGAAATTTGCACAATAAATCATCAAACTCTTACAAAATCAACTTCATTCTTTAGAACATATATACCATTCTTCAAGAAACCACTTACAAATTGATGGTCGTTGTTCTTAACCTAATTCAGACTTTATACATGTAGAACATGATAGATCACATTATATAGTTCAAATACACAACCTTATGACCACAATATGACTTGAATCAACAAATCAAGCCTCCCTAACTTGTCATGACAAATCTTCTAGAACATCATGTACATTTAATTTCTATCTAACAATCCTCAATTCTTCATTCAACTCTTTAAAACCATTGGACACTGAAGCACTTGATCTAGAAGAAAAAAAGGCTCCCTCTAGGATGATGCACACATTCATAGCTACTTGAAACCTCCATACCTCCTACTCATCAATAGTACACAAGGTCATATTGGTCTTATCAGACCAATATTCATCAACCAGAGATATAAAAAAGTATATGCCCTTCAATGCATCAATTACTTCCTAGACAAGCACAAAAACATACTTCCAAATTTGTAATATTTCAAACCTTCAAACTGATTCTTAGTCCCTGAGCCTAGATAAATATTCTTTAAGCACCTTCATGATTGTACCCTGCATACTCAAACTAAATTTCTTATGATGATAAGCCTAATGTCACAACCCTAAAAATATAGTTATTATGCACTACTGTCTGTTAACACTCCATACATCTCCTTAGTTCAATTCACATGTATTCATGACATCATACCATACACTAGTCAAGAGACTCATTGCATCACAACCACAACCCTTTGAGTGCATCTTTGATTAGGTACTGATGACTTCAAAAATGGCAATACTTCAACCTATCCAACTTGCATTGAACACAGATCATTCATGAATGATATAAGAAACAAGCATGCCTCCTTGATGCATATAAAACATGAGTGATCCTTCTTCATATTTTCTACAAAATAATGACATCTTAAAAAAAACATACCATCATGAAGCCCTTATACTTAGCAACATACCCTATTAAGTCAAGAACAAAACATACCTTGTTGCTTCCTCTAACTGATGAATGTCTTCAAGAAGCCTAATGAAGATACCCCATGCTTCTTAGGGCACTAGAATAGTATGCAATCTTAAAAAGATCCCAAAGTCTCCACCTTATTTTAATCTATATTACAGTTAGCATTTGAGGTCCTCTTACTCTTCTTAGATGGATTTTTAGGCATGATGGTAACATCCTCATTATTTTCTATAAATTGGAATCATGTCAAACTCTCATGATACTCCTAATTTTCTAACTTGTTTTCAAACATTAAAAACATACCTTTTTCAACTATTGACTGATCAATTTGAGGCATCTTGATGATCTCCTTTTCCTTATCTATAGATCTTATTTCATAACTTCTTTGATTGGTTTAGGTTCCTCCTTTGCTTCATTTGCATGATCACTCTTCTTAATAACTTTGAATTTCCTTGAATCTTCTTTAAATATTTCTATAGGATCATATTTCTTGATTTCCATGGCTATGCTTGGTCCCTCTTTGGAAGACCTCTTGCAAAACACCTGCTTGAATTGAACATTCTTACCGTGTTTAGATGCATAGAACTTCTTTCTTTGTATGGAGGACTCAAAATGACAAAATCTTGCTATATGACCTGGTTTATGACAGTATAACACAAGACACTATTCTCGCCTCTTGACGAATACGAGATTAGGTTCCAACTACAATCCATAACCTTATGCCCATATTCATAGCATGAAAAACACCGACCTTTGAAAGAGATTTCACCATTCCATGAATACTTGTTCCTTGAGAACCTTCTTTCACATTCTCTTACCCTATGACCAAATTCATGGCAAATATTACAATAACCATTGAAAGAGTAACCATACCTCATTGCATTTGGTTGTCTAATAGGATTAGGCCTTCTTGAATTTGTCTTCTTGGTATCCTTCACATATTCATGGGTACTTGATCATGCCTTGTCATCTATATAACTCTTCATGTGATCTCCTTTGAACCCTAAGCATGTTTTGTCACTAGCTGACCTCTGATTGTTCAATACATCATCTAGAGCCTCAGAGCTCTTTTCCAACCTATAATATGTCTTCAAATTTCTAAATTCTTGCTCTAACTCTAATTTTAAGGATCTCAACTCAACATCATACCTGAAGCAATCTTATTCTTTGGATTTTAGGGCTTCTACTTCAGTCTCGAGCTTGCAACATTCTTATTCTTTTCCTTTTAGGGTTTCTGTCATACTCCTAACTTGAGATTCCAAATCTTTGATGGCATGATTATGCTCCTCATCTATACAACTTATTTGATATTCATACCCCTTGGCCAAGGGATCCAAAACTCCATTCTTCTTCCTTATACACATCAATGTTGTTATAATATCAAATGATTTTCCCATTGTGCTTCAAGGTTCTCCTCTAAGCTGTTAGACTTGCTTCAAAAGGGACCTTGCTATGATACCAATTGTTAGAAGCATAGTGACTAAGAGGGGGGTGAATCATTCATATATATTTTTAACTTCATTTACTATCACTTATACACATAATTCAAATCAACCATTTAACATACATCATCAATGTGAGTTGATTAAGTGTTTAATATCCATCCCCAAATACATGAAACAAGAAAGAACACATGAACACCAGATATAAAGTGGAAAACCCTCAAGAGGAAAAAAACCATGTAACCTTTGCATATATTACACAAAACAAGGGAATTTAGTGAAGCACCAACTTCACAAGGAGCACCAACCCCTAGTTTCGTAGGGAAATAACCCTACAAGGAGCACCAACCCCTAGTTTAGTGAGGAACCAACCACATAAGGAGGATAAAAACCCCTAAGATGAAAAAGAACCAACTCAGGCACTTGAAGATGAAGATAAACTAAAAAATTGTTTCTCCAACAACTGATTGTGACTAATTTATAAGCTCTTCTCACCCAAAACCTACTTAACTAGCTCTCTTTCCTTATTCTCTCAAACTTGCATCTTCATATGTTGATTAGGTCAAGTGACCTTGAAAACCTTCTTCTCTACACTGATTAGCTTCTCATCCTCTTCTATGACCTTCTCTTCATCCATTTAATCTCTTCTTTCACCTGCTCTAGCTCACTCACATTTCCATACTCAACACAAGCATAAATGAGTCGTTACAACTTACTTATATACTTGCCACTTACTTACACAACCATATATGTCAGAAATGACCAATAAGTTCAGTCACACCAACATGAAAAAACATCTACACAACCATATAAATTACATACCAAGACCCATATAGTTCGGTCATGAGCATTACAAACACAAACTTGCACAACTTAGCCCAAAATAGGCCTAATACACTCTCAAATCGGTAGCTTTATGATTTTCAAGGGAATATAACAACTGCACCAAGACTTCATCATCTCAGGAAACATCATGAACATCCTCTAGAATCCATCAACAATGCATCAAGATCACCTACAACCTTCATATTCATCATGAAGCACTTTATTTGGCAAGCATCATCAATTAGGTCTTCAAGCACCTAAAACTAGTCCACAAGAACAAACAACTTCACACCACAAACCATAGCTGTCAAGAATTCTTCGGAATCATTTACTGAAGAAACCTGACCCCAAGTCACTCTCTAGGTACATGAGACCCCATAAACATAGGGTAAAATGCTCCAATACCTTCAACTCTCTCACCTCGCTTAAGCATGTTGATCATGCTCATAAATAAATCTTAAAAATCAAGCAACTTGGCACATCCAAACATCTCACCAAGACACATGTGGCATATCAAAAGGAAGGTTTTGACCTATTCTATCTCATCAGACTCATTTCAATCGTCAGATCAAGACATAAGACACCAAAACAACTCCTTCTCTAACACTTCTCAAACTGGTAGATAGGTCTAAAAAAATAGTCTTGGACTCAACATGAACTAACACCTCAAAATTCATTTCTAAGCTCTTCCACCACCTGGAACACTTAAAGGGCATCCATACCAACATTCTCAAGCACTCAAAACAATAAGTCACATGGAGAAAACCTCATGAGCATACATGTTCCAACTAGCTTCTTGACAAGCATAATAGGGTTGATTAGGCCATTAGGGCTTAAACAGGAAATCACCTCTTCAGATCAAACCAATACTTCAAACACATCATGTCAGGTCTCTAACAAGTGTTCATGATAAAAAATCATTTCTACACCATGCATAACCACACAAATCCTTTCACACCTACAAAATTGGTTTTTATCCCTTAAGGCCTTAAGTAGTAGGCCAACTTTGGTGAAAGGTTTCACCCATCTAATGAAAAATCTTGTCCAAATATATTCATGGACATATAGCACACCTCACAAAATTACTTCCACATCAGGTATGTCATCATGAATCCTACTACACATGACTATACCATCAAATCTTCACAAAACAATGATTTTGCTGTAGCTTTCCGGTACACCTGGAGCATGAAACCACCACAAAAATTAGATATGGAGAATTATCTACAAGCTTAAATCATCACATTAGAATTTATAGGTCATTTGGAGACCAAATTCTTACATATCGCTATCTATCTAGGGTTTTGAGGTGGGTTTTGACCTGTTTGGCTTCTTAACGATGGTTCATAAATCTTGACATCCAAATGAATCCATTCTTCTTGCAAAATGATCTTAGCTCCATGCCTTAACATCCCCCAAGATCTCTTACTGCCATGAACAACTCACACGTGTGGGAGAGCATCTAAAGATGACCTTCAAATTGGAAATGCACTTCTAAGAGCTCAATATGGCTAAAAACAACTTTTCTATCTTTGCTTTGATCCTTTTGCCCTGAAATTTGACCCAAATCATTGCAAAAACCTCCTTGATGAACTCTAACACCCATCTATACGTAAACATACATGAAGCTCTCCAGAAACCATGACTTACCCATGTCTTCTAGCCTTGTCTTTAATGCTTTGCTTCAAAAGGACCTTAAACTTGCAATATACTTCAGAATTGTGACCTTTGACATCTTCCACACATGACATGCAACCTAAAAACACACCTTACATACTTTCACCAACCTAATCTTCCTCATACTCCATGCTACCATCTCATCCTACTTCACTAGGTCAAGAACAAGACCTAGAATGTCTTGTTTCAACACATGAGTCTCATGAAATGACTTGATCATCATCTTACATACTCATTAACACCTTTAACTCACCATTCTAAGAATGTTAGGCCTCATAGAGAGCTTATGCAACCTTTAGAGCTCACACCATGACCATACTAGCTTGAACCATTTTCTAGACCATTCAACTACACCAAGATACCATAACAACTTCACCAAAACAACATATTGAAGACCCTAAAACCAGACACTACCAATCAACCTTCATCATATTTGATGAATGACACCTCATGAAATCACCTATGAAACCTAGACTCCTTTTGACATTGATGTGACTTGACATCAATGAAAACAACACTATGACACATTATCCAACACTATATCTACTCTTAAACATTCTATGCTATCTAGCTTGGTGTGGCACATAATAGTTTGATAATAGTCGTGTGATCATGACCCTTGTGAGACATAGATGCACTCTTATTTATTCCAAAATCCTACGGTTGTTACGACTATTAGTGACCCGAGAATAGATTCACATTACACCATCAAGGATAATCTCATGCATGCTCATGACATGGTATAAGGTATCACATTAATACAATCACTAGTTATCTTCTTGTGACTATAAAACCTTGCAGACACACACATTCACACTTTTATCGATTGTTTGACAATAAATTCCTTAGTTCATAACTAGGTTATTACTTGGAGATACAACACATTCTCATGAGCCTGATGTGATTTTTGAGGTAATAATACTTGTGTAAGAACCCATCTTGAATTTTCAATGATTTCCCATTTCCCTAGGGCCATTAATATCACATTTTGATTTAAAGCCTCCTATTTCAAAAATACCAAACAATATAACATTGGGAAAATATAAAAAAATAGGACCTACATGTGACATGCTCAGTCCTTGCCTATATTTGAGCCTTTTAATCATTTAAATTTATCATTCTACACTTTCTTAGAAATCACGCTTTAGAAAAAAATTTACATAATTAAAACCCATGTGGATAATACACATTACCACCTCGGGAGTATGTCCACATTAGAGGGCAACTCACATATGGATCTTAGTTTGATCACATCTTTAACACTTTACAAATTTCTACAACCTTTTATCCCATAATATGTCTACCACAATGGGGGTATAATTACATTAGGGGCATCTATACAACCACGCTTATCACGATCACACTTCTCTACATTATTCCATTGTGAGTACCATACTACTTCACTACTTATGAAACATGATCTACCATTCTCTATCCAATGATTACATTGGTAACTTTTGAACACCAAATTGACTATGATCCATGCTCACTTGTTTTACTATTCGCACTATTGGCCTTAAAATTCTATTTTGGCTATCATTGCTTATTTACACCATTAATTTCTCACACCACACTTCTTGTTTACACTATTGTTTGCTCACACTACACTGATTTACTTACATCATTAATTTCTTTATGAGATTAATTATATGATTGCTACATACTTTTGCATGTTGTATACTTCATCCTTTTATGACAATAATTGACTTGACTACTTCATGCAATTAAGCGTTGTATTCCTTGAATTTTGCATGACGTTGATTGACTCAACTACTTTATGCTCTTACATGTTGCATCCCTTCATTGTTGTATGACATTGATTGAATTGACTGATTTGTGTACTTGTGTGACTAGTATGCGATATTATGTGCCTTGGTTGTGTTAGACACTTATTTGAGTTGTGATCCTATTTTCTTTAAATCTTTCATGCATTATATTGTTTTCTATGCTTGCTTTGTACACTTGTGTGCATTATGTTGTGTTTGTTTGGTACACATGTATGCTCTAAGCTTTGTTTGTTCATATACTATGGATGTCTATGCATGATTTCCGTTGGTTGTTTGTTTTATGCCCATTCACATTGGGGCATACTACCCCTTTTACTTCATGTACTACACGACTTGCTATGTCCTTAGAATGGAACAAACATCATATGACACATTACTTCCTCTATTGTTGACATGATCGAGCATCCTATAACATATTGCTTTCTTGTTTGAGTTATTTCCCTTAAATACACATTATTACAACATACATTACTTCGATACACAACATATTGTACAAATTTATTGACACACATAGATTATGGACACTTGCTTGGCACACATTGCTTGGTTGCATTTATGGCTATAGGACCTATGGTTTATTTACACTACAATTATTTCTTGTTGATACCACTTCTTACACATTGAATTTTAACATATTGAATGATAGATCATTGATTATTACACGTTTCTCATGTCATGTTTGATGGTTATACATTACAATTTGGATCATTTCTTGTTACACATTTCTCCACGGCACATTGGTTGCTATATTTCATGATAATGGCATTGCTTGCCATAATATTTCTTCTTTCACTACTGCCTACATAATTATCCTTTCTTATTACACATTGGCTTTCTATCATTGCTTTTTGCATGATTTTTCTCACAAACATGAACTAATAGCTAATATTACTAACATAGGTCACATTTTTCACATCTTGTCAGTAATTTCTCTTTATGATGGCCATGTCATGTCATGTTGCATGTAATGTCTTGTCTTAGGTAACTATGGATTCATTAAGTGTTGAATTATGTGTTGTTATGATGTTACTATCTTATCATTGTTATGTTATCTTGTTGAATATTACTAGAACACTTTCATGACATGTTTCACTCTTATGATGATACATAGACATTAACAAGCTTTTGTTGCATTAATTTTATGGATTTTAAACATTGTTGATTGTAATTGAATGCGAAACCTATCATGAACACTATCTTGACATGTTTACTCCTTTAATTATACACATTGCGAGAATTGCATTGCTTTAATCTTATGACTGCTACAACATACTTATGCTAACAATTGCTTCTATATTAAGACTAATACACATTATACTATGTTATTTGACACACTAATTCTAGTTTATATCATTTATTATGTTGATTATCTAGTTTTACATGACTAACACTATTTATTTTGAGCTAAGTTATCATTTACAACATCTCTTATCTCAAAAGAGTGGAATATAATGGGGGTTTTCTAACATATGCATTATCTATATACAATGCTTCATATGAAACCATATGATGACGTGCACAAATTTATTACAATACATTACATCATGAAGTTTACATGAATTTTACATCACACAATTTACATGACTATTACATCATGACATTTACATGGCTTCACTTAACAAACTCATTTTTTACTAAAAGGCTTCACTTGGCAGGCATAATTGCTAGAGAGAGCTTCACTTAGCATGCTCAATTGCTAGAGAAAGGCTTCACATAGTAGGTAGAATTATTACGTATGACTTCATAGTGCAGGCCTAATTTCTAATATTTTGGTTATATTTTGGTTATGTTTGAATTATTCTTCCCTTCACGATTTTTACTTTTCAGTTATTATTTACACCCTAACTAAATCTAATGTGTTATGGAAGTGAACAACAATAAAAATGATGTAAGGGTTTGTAATATGAGATATTACAATCTAGTATAATCACAATTAACCATTCATAACCAGAATAATGCATCAATACTTACAACAATTACTAAAATGATAAAAGATAGCTCAAATACAAAAGAAAATGAGAAGACTTAACTTACATGTCAGAACAAAGGAGATTTAGATGTGTAGATAGGTGGAAAAGATGGATTAAAAACTAGAGATGCTTTGTTGTGAGTTTTGGAACTAGAAACTGAGCAGGGACAATATCATATAACTTTTGTATGGTCCAAACTGGGGCTATATTGTCTTGAATTAGATTGTATAGTCTTGGAATCTTTGGTAGTTGGGATCTAAAACTTCATGTCTGCTTCACTTGTCTAGAAATTTCCTTCACTATATTTCACTCTTATTTGCATAACTTCGAGATGACCGGCAATCACCTGTAACAAAGTAGAAACCCAAGAAACTTGAAATACCCTTCATCAAAGCATTAATAAACCAGAAGAATAAATCATGTTTGTGAGGTGAGGTTGGACTACTGCTGGCAACCAACCCTAGCTACTGAACCAATCCAAGTGTTGCACTACATGCCCTCGTGTGGGATAAAGCCTCATGTAGTTCTTATAGGTGTTTGTGTAAGTGTAAGTGTAAGTGCAATCTAAGTCAACCTCGTAGGGGTTCCCTTGTGTCTCTTAACACAAAGATAGTGGAATAAATGTAAAATATAGAATGTACTCAACACGGTAGTAGTGTGATGCGGTGTGCCTCAACTATGTGACCTAACCCCTTTTTCCTTGAAACCCTTTGACAATGCTTAGAGTGGCTTTGATCTTTCTAAGACATTTGTCTATGACCTTTGCATAGTTGGAAATGGAGGAAGCTAGACTTATTGACCTCACTGAGTGCTTGATACATATAGCAGGGGTTACTCAAATTTATGTGCACTTGATTTAGGCATATTTAGGAGACCCTTGAGTGATTTTGGAATGATATTTGCAATAGGAGCTTGTAAGAGTGTCAGGTGAGTTATAAAATTATATTGAATTGCTTATACAACCTTTCGTAGGTGAAATATTATGTTAAGGCCGAACCTAGGAAGGTAAAATGACACAATCAAGATATTCAAATTGAAAACAACATTAGAGAATGTGAAGGGTCAAAACTATACAAATGGTTAGGATCAAAACTGTACAATTGGTTAAAACCGAATCTTACAAACTGACCTTATTGTACTATCTTGGACATGTAAATTTTGATGTGAAACAAAAAGTTGTATCATAATGCACAAGGATATTTTATTTCTTTAATTGATTAATATTACCTAAATTAGCGAGCGAGTACAGTGTAAAGATGAGAAATTCACAAACGAGCCAGGGAGATGTACTAATTGGTTTCGAACGTGAGCATTATTATTGACAAAGGAACATAGCCAAAATTGGCATTTTAAAAGGACGAGTTACCAAATTTAGTGTCTACATTCCCCACCTTTAATTGTGTAATTAAAAATTACATGCTTAAAAGAAAAACATACTTGAGTGTGCACACATTTTTCTTCACTTGACAATTGGTTATCTGATGTGCTGGTCAATGTCGATGATAGAAACTAAATTATAACTAAAAATATAGATAATGTTTGTGACTTTGAAATCACATAAAGTAAGTAAAGGAGATCTAAAACCTAGAAGAAATACACTTGTTCATTTTGCAGAGGGAGGAGCTCCCATTCTTGTTGTACTTCGAAGATTTGTAATTGTTTATGAGGTGCCAAAGGATTTGTGGTGATCAGTCCTCAATTGTGTTAAAGGAGAAACTAGAGTGTCTAGTGCAAGCAACTCTACACTAGAGAGGAGAGAGAGGACACAAAGTAGCCATTTTGAAACTTGTAAGAGAAGAGGAAGGACAGCCTATGAAGAACTTAGTCGCTTCGATACCTTCCTTTTTTAGAAACTTAAGAGAGAAGAGGAATGACAACCTATGAAGAAATTAGCGATGTTGATACCTTCGACAACCCACATACCACATTGTTGTAGATAGATCTAACTCCAATTTTTTACTGTTGTAATTGTTGAATAATATAAAACCACAAAGAGAAATTAATACACCATGTCCCTGTCAGGTGTTGTACTACTAAAATTGAGTGTGTAGATTCTAAAATATCCTAAGGGAGAAGGAGGCCCATGCCCCCAAACCCTGTTCTTGCAACCATGTTTGAGTAGTGTGGAGGAGAAGGAGTGAAGTAATCATATCCCCTATATCTTGCTTTGAACAAAGTAGTTTGTATTTGAAATTGTATGAGAATCCTATAAATAGATGATAGAATATGAGACAACTGAAAATTTCTAAGAATATGCCCCCTATCTAGGAACACCAATCTTAGTCAAAACTATACAACGATTATGATCGTATTGTACAATTTTGACCCGCTTCATATTCTTCCACTTTTTAACTTATTTGTGCCTATTTATGAAGATATTAACCCTATAAAAACATGTTCTTGTGTCTTTAATAGTCTATTAATGTAAAACTATACCCCGATGAATGCCCCATCTTTTGAGATGTGTGAAAAAACATTTCATCATGCGATTCAAAAGAATAGATGTGTACGTGTGATAAGTTTGATAATCAATGTAGGATTACATAGAAGGTCGGAATAGTGGCCATTGTTGAGAACCTATACTTGCAAAAGGGGTTGTGCATGGTGGAAATCATGGCACGTAGAGAAAGAAATATGCAACACACAATAAACAATAATATATGTGTATAGAAGTAAGAATACCAATGAAAAAGTGTTAATAATTTCATAAGCCGTATTAATAATAGTATAGAATCATTAGACTATAAATCAAACATGTCATAAACCATTGGAGGAATAATATAACAATAGTTACAAAAGAACAAATAAAAGTCATCTATTGAATAGTTACATGAAAGCATAAAACCACAATCATGGGACACCCACAATGTCACAAGAGAAGGCACTTTGTGCCACATAAATAAAAACAAGTACATACACATAAGATAGGAAAATAGCCACAAACATGGAACACCCATGGTGTCACAATACAATAAAGGCACTCAAGCCATATAGAGTAAGTAATCATAAAATTGTAACAAAGTAAAACAATAGTCAACTGTAAACAAGGATTCAAGCACTGTAGTAGTCAAACAAGGAAACAATCCATATAAGCAAGTAGTGACAATAATGTATCAAACAATTATAGAAAATAGTTATAGTAAAAATAGAGATAACAAGATATGTTGGCACTACAAAAGAGACGAGTGTTAGTTTTGTTAGCTCAAAAAACAACATAAGCACTTTGCATGTAATCAAGTATGATAAGGAAATGTACCGAAACAAAATCACTTGTGTAGTGTAGGAGATGTCCCTAAAGAGTATTTTTAATGAGAAGGAACCAAGTCGATATCTATCATCGTGTGTGTCCTACATCACATTCAATATACCTCATGGACACATGCACGTAATATTATATAGAAAAGATATGATCTCCATCAAAGAAACATGAAAAACAACATGTATAAAGTAACAAGTTATCCAATCAAACCGTAATCATGTCCTAAATGTGTATTTTTGCAAATATGTGAATTTCTTGTATCTGTGATTATTTGAATGTTTTTGAATTGTTTTAAAAATATTTATGTATAGGAGATTATCCATGTTAGGTTCAAATTCGATAATGGTAGATGGAGTAAGATCCAAAGTATACAGTGTGTCATAAGTAAAGATAGTCTTAGGAGGAACCACAATGATCGGGTCATGTTCCAAGTAGTTTTAAAGGATGGAAGGTGTCCTAATATAAGTATCATAACATGGCTGCTTACTAGGGGTAGTTAGGTCAAATGAGTGTGAGCGTTTCAATTGCGGTGAGTCTTATGGACATATGGTGATAATACCATCAACTTTTAATGTAGTAATGTTAGCAGTTGGAGCTTGACAATGACTAGTATGATGCCTAGATACACAATGATAGTCACAAAATGGGTTACCTAGTTTCTAAGATAATTTTTTAGGAGACCGATGATGCATAGTTGGTAAAGTAAGTAATTCAAGATCAAACAAGATGGATGATAAATCATGTGAGGTGTCGAGGTGCACCATAAGGTGATAGAACTAACAAGGATAACATCTAGGGTATTATAACATTACGTTATGGGTCATAGCCAATGACATTGGTTGTGTCATGACTAGTCAGGGTAGTAGGGACATACGTGTTAGATGTTGTAAATTTAAGCTGATAATGCCCAAGACTAGTAGACACAAAAAAGAGAATGTAACATAGATTCATCTTCATTGATGAGATTAAAATTTAGTTTGCACAAATTTTAATCAGTGAGTTCAATAGTCTTGACATCACTATATGAAGAATAATAAACGACATTGGGTGGATCATTATTAAAATAAGTAATGGCGGGATATAGAACCATAATGTGTACAAACAATGACAATCAATGAGTGGTAGTATCAGAGTCATGATGGATTCTCCTACGACATAAGTGGGCAATTTAGCCATGGGTATGGCTGTTTGTGACGAGTAATAGCATGTACTTAAGAGGTAGAGGTGTTGACTTTGCAATATTTTGAAGGTTTTGGGTCAACAACCACAATATGCTCACATATGTCATGTATGCACTTGATACATTGATGAACAATAGATGGAACCACTTGCATAACATGAATCCAAGGAAAACCCAAAAGAACATTGCAATGTAAATCCATGTCCATGATATGACATGTCATGGGCAACTTATTGGGGATAACCAAAAGATCAAGATAATAATGTCTTACGTAGATTGTGTGATGTTATCAAAATCCCACACAATAGTAATGGTCGTGTCGATTGTATGCATAGAAATTCCCATCTTATTAAGCATATACCAGGGAATCACATAGAAAGAAGTAATATAGGAACAAATTGAAGAAACACAATTGAAATAAAAGGAAAATAATTATCAATCCAGGAGAAAAATTTAAAGTAGAAAACTATGTATAGGGAAATAAATATATGAAATTTTGCAGACTAATAAAGAAAAAGGAACTATGTATAACACGTAAATACTAGAAATCAATATATAAATCTTGGTAAAACATGTGCAAGACTGATTAATAAAATAACCTAATATACCATAATTTCTTGAGAGTCGTCATCACAATTTATATAATGAGAATTATATGAATCATTGTAAGGTGTAAGATCATGATCACTAGATTGTAACAAATCTAGAAATGATAAGTCATTAGAATCATTGTTGTTTTCATATGTATAAGCATAGTGCTATGATGTACCTCTAACAAAACATAGTGATCATTTATCATGGTATTGGATTGAAACTCGTTATCATTTTTAAGCGTGGTATGTGATCATGCATTGAGAGGTTATTATGACCACACCTTTAGACGTCGGATATTAAATTTTGTAGTTTGTGGTTGCTCATGCACTTGAGGTATAATAATTAATGAGTGTGTTGGTCTTTACTTATGAATGAACTTAGCTTGAATACATTTTTGGATGATATGATAATACTTACATATGATGATTACTTTGTGTTTATGCAAAAGCTTGAGGCATTAATGAAAATTAGATGGTGTTTCTTCTATTTCATGAATCCATGGACTTATGAGCAACACATTGCATGACCCATTGGTAGTAACTAAAAACCACACTAAGATGGTCTTGGACCGACTATAATAGGTAAACATACACCACCAAGGGTTTTTAAAGTACTTTTTCCATATCCCCAGGGAAATTGTATTTGTATTCCATACGAGTACGAACCATTGGTGGCGGAGAGGAGGGGTGCAATATTTATATCATAGCTTGAAATGATAAACTATGAATCTTTTTCATGTCATAGGTTTTTTTTAAAATGTACAAATAAAACTGATTTGCTATGGGCCTTAATTTTTAAAAACTAGATCTTAGTTTTTGTGGCCTCATTTGAAAATCCGAGGGTACAAAGCATTGTACTCTCTTTGAAACAAGTGTAAAGACATTCATCTCTGGGACTGAAAGACCATTGAGCTGATGTTTAGGCTACAAGAAATTCCAGTCGTGCTTTATGGATGTGAAGTTTGGGCCAACAATATGTTGGATCTAAAGTGGAAGCAAATTGAAAAAATTCATAAATGCATAATCACAAGTACATCCAAGATTAAAAAATTAATTCCATGCAAGATAATCGTAGCAGAAACATATTTTCTCAGTTGAAGTTGTTAGTATGATTCGCCTCCTAAGTTGCATGAAAAATGTAGAGGGCATGGAGGAGGATAGGTGGCCAATGGCAACAATGCAGGAAGAGCTAAACAAAAGAAAGAGGACATGGAGACATAAGTGAGATATTAACACACATAATGCCCAGAGACCAATCATGAGATAAAAAACTATGTGAGGGAAAAGTTGAAGTTACGCATGTGTACAAAGCAATCAAGGAGGAAAAAGCAATAATGCATGTTTGAGTTCGAGCCCACTTATGAGCATGACCAAGAAACCTAAATAGAGGCGATAATCAAATGTAAATTGAAGACACTAATAACTCAATTGAGAGCAGGATCACACCAACTTCACTACAAGATAGAAAGGTGAAAAATACTGAAAGAAGAGTGGGAAGAAAAGATGTCTTTTTTTCACGTTTAATAAGGTGCAAATGGTGTGACACTACATCATGGAGTGTTATGCATATGATGATATTTGGGCTGGATACTTGGGACAATTTACACAGGTTGCATATTACCAATATCTTTAAAACAGAAAACATTGGTAAAAAATGAGAATTTACAGCCATGATCCACAATAGAAGAATGAACTTATAGAGATATAATAGTTGCAAGATTGTGAATTAGTGTCCAACCGCCAGGGTCTTTTTTCATCCACTTTTTCACTCCTATAGTTATGTTTTTGGTTCTTGGGGTACCATAGACTGTTTTGGTCTTGTGGACGTTATTAAAATCTGTATCTATATATCTATCTGTCTCGCAATTATAATCATTTTAGGAGGTCAAGGTACTTATACACAACACTGTCCAACTAAAGGTTTTCCATCATTCGCAAGGCAATAATTTTTATTTTTGTGAAATCGGAGCTTCCATCATAATCTTTGATTCATGGGTAAAATTTTTATCATTCTAAGAACTAAATTTCTAATTAAGTTGACATTTGGAGCTACACCTAATTAACAATTTCTGTTTAGCTGTATAAGATAGACATTTTTTTAAAAGTCGGAGATTTTATTTTTTGTCAAATTTGATTCATTTGACCACAAGCACGGGGGTTTTGTCCAGCCACAAACTGAACAGTAAAATTGAAATACGAAACTAGAATATATCATCTGATGGCAAATATGAAAAAGATGGTGGTGATAAATTAAGGGGCACGTATGATATATGGCTCCCTACAAGATTGATAAGCCATGACTCTTCATAGCAAGCCTTGATAATTGGTTGGGATTAATTAGATTTATAAATCCTGCAAAGTATAGACCATTGATCTACTCATGTTGTAGAATTTATATAGATTTTTTTGGCATACTTTTGATATATAAAAGATTTCTAATTATTTGATATCCAATATTTGCTGGCGTGGTTAGGTTCGACTGAATAACCACCAAAACTTAATTCCGTAAGTGCACAACAAAGCACATTAAGCACTGAGAATAGGCATGCATAATGCAAAACAGTTTTCATTAAATTATCAGAAAAAAACATACATCAAGTAACTTATAGAAATACATTAAGAAAGAGTCTTCTTTATTCGAATACTTAGATTAGAACACACATCACACCTAGCTTGATTTTCGATTATTGTGTGGACTACCATTGTGAGTTGCATTCAATCAGAATCATGTCTCTTTTCACCAATGAAGACTATTTTTTTCTTGATACTTCGTCTGTCACTGGGGGGAAGAACAACTGAACGGTAAGATCAATTAATTGACCTTCCAGCGATTACAAATTATGTTCTTCATTGAGTTCAGAATCATCCAGTCGCTATCATTTGTATTGTGCTACGTGCCATGTTCAACCTCAATACGTATTCAAGTTCTTTGTGACATCTGTTGCAATACTTCAACATTTTATCTTTATAAAAGCATCTCAATATAATTTTTCTTATTGCCCGAATGTGATTGTAGGGAGCACGTCTTGGTAGTTGGACCAATTTTTTTACTCATCATTGCTCTCATGAAACCACAAGGTTGACTTCAACATGCTGTCACTCAAATCTGAGATTGTTGACAAAGTTATGGTCCCTATTAAAATATTACCATTGCGAGACTACAAGATTGACTCCAACATGGTACCACTGACCAAAAGCTATAGGGATGTCAATGGCACCGCAGAAGTACTCAATAGTTACGCAAAAAAAAGAAAACAGTACTCAATTGTGAGCCCACATGACAAAGTTATCGACTTTGCAAGTTTCAGGTATTTAACAAAATGTCGTGAAAATTGTTCATCATGAGATCATTTCAAACAAATTATTTTTTCCAAAATGAAACAAAATGAATGGTCTCCAACATGATTTCATCATCGAGAGTCCTTAAAAATAAGCTTGAACATGTATGACTCAGTTGTCCTGCTAGGGATGCTCTTGCATCCAATATTATAGACTTGTTACAGCTACAGGGAATTTTGTGTTCCACCAGATAACAAAATTGAAAGGACAAAGAATCACATTTACACATTAAGCTTGCTAATAGACTACATCTCCATGAAGAAAAGAAGATATTAAGTAAGCTTGGGAGATCTGATATATTTAAACACAACTCAAAATATGAACCAACTACTAAATTACCACAGAAACTAATCACTATACTCTTGGCAACAAAAACATTTCGATGTTAAACAGCAATCCTGTTAACGTGACTTTGGAGCAGCAATGAATTTTTTATTTTTTATTTAAAAAACAACCGGGACTGAAGATTGTTCATCATGAGATGATCTCAAACATATTTAATTTTCCGAAATGAAACAAAAAAAATGGTGTCCAACATGATGTCATCATTGAGAGTCCTTAAAAATTAGCTTGAATATGTAGGATGAGTTATCCTACCAGGCTTGCTCTTGCATTCAATATTTTAGACTTATTACAGCTATGGGGGATTTTGAGTTCCACCACATAACAAAATTGAAGGGCCAATGAATCACATTTTCACAAAAAGCTTGCTAATAAACTAACTCCCTATGAAGAAAAGAAGAAATTAAGTAGGCTTGGTAGGTCTGATATGTTTAAACACAACTCAAAATATGACCCAATAACTAAATTAACACACAAACTAATCACCTTACTCTCCGCAATAAAAGCATCTCAACATTAAACAGGAACCCTGTTAATGTGGCTTGGAGCAGCAATGGATTTATCCTGGGCACTGTTGATGACTTGGTGTCAACTCCCCCGAATCTCCAAAATCATGTTATATTTAATTTAAAAAACAAGTTAGGACGTAAGATAAACAATATGCTACATTCGTTGTATTGAGTGAACCATATATATCTTCCCCAAGTTTTCTGCAGAGGAGAAACTAAATCATATAAATATATTTAGATCCAAGGCTAATTACATGCCATTTATGAGGAGACATTCTGAAAAAATTGCCCCTTCACAAACTTGCGAACACCTTCTGTCCAAATTACATGGACGCACATATTCTGCAAGCTCAGTAGAAAGAAAGAAAGAAACGATATTGATGTCCACATGTGGCCAAAGTAGGTCAATGGGACTCGAAATTATACATGATAGCCAGACACACTCACACTTAGGTAAACATACACAAATTCAGTAAATCAACTCTACAGAACATGAACAACCAGTTATACCTGCTTGAAGTAATGCTTCAAAACCTTTCTTCATATCCTTGAGATTGAAATCCCAAAAACCAACATATGGAAATTGGAGAGGTAAAGTTATATATAATTTATTTACCACAGGTCATAAGAAGCTTCTCTTTGCTTTCTATCCTCTTCCTGATTGAATGCGACATTCAACTGCTGTTCAAGCTGCAAAAACAGAATTGAGTAGGAATTTAAATGTGTGCATGTGAGATGTGATTCAATAAACTGCATTCATAAGAATAATTCAAGTAAACTCTAAAAAAAAACATTTGGTAAGGTTGTGCTGTGCATCCAAGTGAAAATCAACCTTTAAATTTCCGATCTTCAATCTTTTCAACTCGTCACTGAGATTCACAACCCTGAAAAGAACAATAATACATTCAAATTTGTCGAGACCTCAAAACATGAACATTTCAAAATTTCCTCTGCATCTAGTCATTTCTTCATCTACCTCTGTTCCAACTCAGCTACTTGCCGTACAAGTTCATGCTCTCGGTCTGAAGATGCTCCTACCTGTTTTAAATATTAGAAGCTTTAAATATAGGCTTTTGCATGCTGTGTAGCTGACTAACAGAAATATATAGGAAAAACAACTTGAAAAATGTGTGGGTCTATTAGCAGATTCAACAATCATATGGTAGAAGAAAAATCTTCAAAATATCATATAGGTCCTAACCAAAGAGAAACTTCACTAGCAATGTCAACATAGGATTATACCCAGAAGGAAAGAACCATGCAAATGAAAAATAGTAGGAGGACGAGCTAAAATAGATAGGATATGACTGAAGCAAATTAGCTTTTGGAACTTTTAAACGGACTCGAAATGGGATACATCAACATCATGACTCGTAGATGCAGAATTTAATGTTAGAATAATATTAGTACGCCACATTAGGTTAGTAGTATGATATTAGAATAATATTACATTGTGTAAGTCGTGCGTCTGGAATAAGATTTAGGTGAGATTTCTTGGGAATTTGGATAGGCTTGATTCCTTGTCTTGAGGAGATCAGTAGGCCTGCATATGTAAGTATTTTCATATTGAATAATATATTGTGCAATATTCTTAATATGGTACCAAATAAACATTAATCCTGTGCCTGTAATGGCATTTTGAAGTTTGCTAGGGGCAGACATTTTGCTTTGCAATGCTCCTGTGAATAGGAGTTTTTTTAAGTGAAGGAAAGATTAGTTGTAGATTTAACACTAGTTTTTTTAAATTGCGAGTATTTTTTTTTAATTTTAACATAGTTTGAGGAAGCTTGGCATGTGCAGGCATTGCTCTCAGGAAGTGTGAGGAGACGTTTTTTAATCAAAGAAGCAGCAGAAAAATAATTGAAGAAAGAAGGTGTTCAAGCTTAGTTATGGTTCATACATGCTCTTGTTGGCAATCACCATTCATTACATGGGTTCGCTTTAATTCATAACTCTTTTGTAAGGGTTCTGATTGCTGTATTGTCTGTGGCATCAAGGACGAGTATTAAGTTTTTGCTTCCTGTGAATCGTGTTGATCTTTAGTCCCTATGTGTTGGTTTGATCTGCTCCATCCTCGCAAATTGTAAGGACTTTTTTTGGCTAAGATCCTGATTTCCCAACAAGCATAACCAGCAGCCAACTAATAATACCTGTGTACATTCCACGAGTCTTTCAACTGCATATTGTTTGTCACGTATCCTCGAATAGCATCACATTGTGTTGCATCTTTTACAACCATACATCACTCATCGTCTTCCAAATTTGGTGCATCTTTCTTCCAGTTCCAACCATGCATTCGAGTATCTGAAGTGCAGCCATTCAATATGTTGACTTGCCTCATGCAGTGTCAATCCTATTTTGGGATAAAGTGTCTTGTTATCAATTTGTATTTATCAAAGTTTAGTTTTTAAATAATTATTCGCTTATATAATTTTTCAAGTCCGCGTTTTTTAAAAGTTACTATGTGAGTTTAAAAAGCCTAATTGATAAAATCTCTGTATTTTGTCTTATATAGTTCTTATATAAGTTTTAGATTATGCAGTCATTTTTAGATTGTTTGAATGGTTCTTTTTAAGATTACAGTTTTAGGTCATTGATTAAATAATCATTGCTCTTTTATTATATATGTTGTTTTTATAGTGAGTGTTTATATGGTGTCCTTTTTATTATTAATAGTTGTTTTAGTGGTTATGTGGACATGTCAATATTTGGACTTCTCATGTTTTTAAATATACCGTTTAGAAGAATGTTTTAGTGGCATTTTGTGTGTAATAATCTATTGTCCTTTTGGATAGAGTCCAGATGTATATCATCAATATTAGGCAGTGGCTAGATTTTGTCAAGTCTTTTCTTTTTTAATAGTCCCAAAAAAAGGGGTGCATTTTCGGTTGAATCCGACACCTATTGAGAATTATTTTGATTGTGGGGGGGAGGGGGTTCTAATTGCCATCAAAGTGACTGTTAATATGAAATTCGTCAAAACCATCAGAACACATAATGATCCATCTAGTTAAGTGAGCCAAAATTTCTAGGAGGTCGAAGGCAATGGAGGAAGGAGGTCAATCCAGCCTCGAGATTGCTGCTAACACAGGGGTTGCATGCCGCATTAATGGCGCAGCCAGCTTGATTCCAAACGACAACAAAGCCAAAGAGTTGCTAGTCATCGCTTTCAGTGATGATGTACTCTGGCTATAGAGGATTGAACACAACTTGAGGCAAGGAGACTAAAGCAAAGAACAATGTCCAGTGGCAGTGGAAACCATTTCTATTGTTCGCGATCAAGTGGCAGTGATCACCTATAGCTACTGGAAATGCGAGTTCAATGAGAAGCCCATCACTCACTAAAGATAGTGAGAACATAGTCCTTATATCTCTTATTTTGTACCTGCCAGGTGAGGCCAGGCCAACCAGAAGAGCAAAATTTGAGAAAACAAGTGGAGGGCCATGCCACACTTGCAGTAGCAGATTGGTAGAGAAGTGGAGGCCCATGCCACACTTGATAGAATTCTAGAGAGCACGTTTCATGATCAAATTTGTAGTGAGGCCACTCCCACTACCCCTATTGGTTTGGTTGATGTGTTCACGTCATGGATCCGTTGATACGTTCCCATGTATTAGGTGATGTATTCCCATCCATGATTTGGTTGATGTGTTCCTGGCCGTCAAAATGTGTGTTTAAGTATACGTCTGTTCCCATTCTTGAGCGGTGTTTTCTTTCCCTATGTTCATACTACTAGAGGAAATGCTGGAATTATATTAGTACATCCTATTAGGTTAGTAGTATGATATTAGAGTAATATTATATGGTGTGAGTGAGTTGTACATGAGTTACAACTCACTAGAATAAGATACAGGTGAGGTTTTGTAGGTATATGGATGGGCTCGACTCCTTGTCTTAAGGAGATCAATAGGCCTATATATGTATCTTCATATTGAATAATATATCGTGCAATATTCTTTACAAGTGCCTAACATTGCCCATGAACAAACAAATATTGAACGAAACATATCAAGCAAGAATTTTATTTTATAAATATAAACCCCCAAAAATTTCAAGGTTATAAACAAATGGAATCGAACTGAAAAAATTAAGAAAACTAATCAAACCTCACCATAAGAATTAACTATCGGAGTCAAAATCACATAAGCCTGTCACAAGAAAAACAAGCCTTCTTGCCTATGGGCCATAACAAGGCGATCCATGGCCCAAGGGTAAACCTGGTGGACAACACACTAAATTGCTGCAACTTAGACATGTTACAAGTGGAAGCATAATAACATCAATTAATTGCATAACTAAATAAATTATGCATAAATGAAATCAAAATATTGTAATGGGGTGCACAATGGTGGTGAGCAGATAATATCTACATGTCCTAACTATATTGTGTTATTGTAAATGTAAATTGCATACAAAGAGTAGATTACACATATTACAACTTGGTGTAATACCGTCCCAAATGAGCACTAGGATTGGATGTAATGGCAAGGGATGTGTTGGATGCCCGTACACTACTTTTGGGATGTGCCTCAGGGCCCCATGTGAGATGAGCAAATTCCCTAGACATGCGAATGGGCTGCTTGCATGTAGGCTACCACGCTAAGCTTGATATCTTTGGTTAGGAGGGAGAATGACTATAGGCTTCCTTTTGTACTCTACTCTACCATACTCTTCCATATAACAAAGTGGTACAGGGAACAAGGGTAAATTTGGTGGAAAAGACTCAAAATTGCTGGAACTTAGATGTGTTATAAGCAAAAGCATATAATAACAACAAAAAATGGCATACTTGAAATTAAATGCACAAATGAATGAAATGGAGAGTAAAATATCGTAATGAAGTACACAATAATAAACAGCAGATAATATCTACTTGTAATAGCTATAAACTATTAAAGATCACATGCTTGCACAGTCCATAATATTTGGAAAGAAAGGTTTTGGAAAATAACTGTAATATTTTCTAGTGTGGAAAATCTTACACAGTTGTTTTCCGAAAGCTTTCTTCCCAACTATAAACTATGTACAAGAGTGAATTACATACATAACAACTAGGTGTGTAAAACTATCTCATATGAAAAATAAGAGGGAAGGTAGTGTCAAGGAATATGCTGGACTCATCGTAGACTTCTGTCAGTACGTGCCTCATTTAAGATGAGTGTATTCCCTAAACAAGTGAGTGGGTTGCTAGTGTGAAGCCTATGATGCCAAGTTAGATGTTGATATCTTTTCTTCAAGAAGGGAATGGCTATGGAATTCCCTTCATAGTCTGCTCTGCCATACTCATACATATAAGATGCATGTAAGATGTGAAAAACATGAGGACGATTAAGTGGTTCACATCTTTGGTGTGAAGGTTCGTCTTTCACATCCCTTTGGCTCAAGGTGGATAGACCGAGTTAGATATGACTGGAAAATGTTGTTTGAGAGTAAATTATGAACGATCAACTTGTTGGTGCCATAAATTATCCACCATGTCTTGAAATTCATGATGGCAAAGCCTTGGATTTACACAATAATAAACTTCTCTATATTCACACGAGATGGTTGTACATTTAAATAGGCTTTCATACTCCTATATTTAAGGAGTGTGCCTCAACAAATTCTCCACAAATTTCTCTTTCACAAACAACTCTCTAATTTATACGAGTTGTTATAATCATAGTTACCTAAGTCTCGGGGACGGGGCGACAGGGAGTATGAAAGGACAGGGTTATGGAGATGGGAAAAAAATTCCTAAATTTTAGAGGACGGCAAGGGAACAACTATTAAAATAATATATAAAATATTAATATTTGAATATTTTAACTTTATTACAATGAAATTTAGGGATTTAAACTCTATTCAATGTATTTTCGGTACTTTCAAGATTATAATTTAATGTTCTTTGTAAAAATAACATCTTTTTAAAAGTTAAAACATCAAAAAACTTTTGAAAGATTTTAAAAAATAAGGGGACATCCCCTCCAAGTCCCTAAGTCCCGAAACATTTGGGACGTTCGGGACGTCACCAAAATCTAAGGGACGCATCCCTGCGTAACACTAGTTTATCTAAGAAAGAATTTTGTTTAGAAGAGCACAGTTGTGTATACCACAAGGGTCAATGCGCGAGAGTTTAATCAAGGAGAAGCACAGTGGAGGCTTCGGAGGTCACTTTGGAGGTGACAAAACTTTGTGCGCAATTAGAAGCGAGATATTATTCGACTCATGGGCGCGGACATGCGTATGTGCAAAGGTGCAGAATTTGTCCGTTAGCTAAGGGGTAGAAACAAAACACAGGGTTATATCACCCTTTACCTGTACCAAGAAAACCATGGGAAAATATCAGCATGGATTTCGTACTAGGATTGCCAAGAACACAAGAGGGGAAACAACTCCATCTTTACAGTAGTTGATAGATTTTTAAAATGGCACATTTCATTGCATGTAAGAAGACTAGTGATGTGTCAGGCATTGTGCATCTATTTTTCCCGGAAGTAGTGAGATTACATGGGCTACTTTCAAGCATAGTGTCTGACAGGGACACCAAGTTCCTAGGTCATTTTTGGAGGACCTTATGGAAAAGATTGGAAATGAGACTAACTTATAGCTCAACATACCATCCGCAAATTGATGGACGGACAGAGCTGGTGAACAGAAGCTTACCATTTATTGCGCAGTTTGGTGGGAGACCGAGCCAAAATAGTGGGATCTAGTGTTGGAGTAAGCAAAATTTGCTTATAATGACTCAATTAACATAAGCACGGGAAGGCCCCATTCCATTCCAAATTGTTTATGGAGCAAGTCCAAGAGGAGTCATAGAATTGCATGAAGTGGTGGACAATCGGAGCGTCCAGAAGCAGAAGAATACGGGGAATACATGCGCAAGCTACATGAAGAAGTGTGCAGAAAAATTGGAACAAAGTAATCAAGGTTACAAAGAGCGAGCAGATGAAAGGCACAAAGCATAAAGAATTCGAGGAACGAGATCAAGTATTGGCACATTTGCGCAAGGAGAGGTTTCCAAAGGGAGCATACAATAATTTAATGCCCTTTCCATACTGAGCTGAAATAAAAAGAGAAATGGCACCAACCCAAATCACAGTAAACTGAAATTTATGACAAGCTATAGCAGTCTGAAATCTTATGACAGCAAAAGGGAAATTGCAATTATTCACCACCAATACCACTTTTACACCATCCAAGCATATAGGGAACAATAAAAATTATTTTATAGCAAGTACAAACCAAGAAATGTGTTTTTCAAACCCTAGCTGAAGTATAATAATTAATTTTGCAACATCAGTGAACTCCACTGTGACAAGATAATGACTCCTCTATGCGAAATAATGATTTCACCCCAAACCAATCCGTAAGAATGTATATCCAGCCGTTATAAATTAGCGAACACACTCTAAATGATATTCCGACAATTTTCAAAGGAGTGTCGTGCACTAGATATACACCAAAATCCTTCAACTTAAAACAAGTATGCCACCCTAGGAGAGGGTTGTACTATGAGGCTGGATGACTCCATGTTCCCAAGGTTGAGAATTCTGAAAAAATGTAACACCAAGTCGTGACCTAGAATGAGATCAACCAATGACATGCAAATGAGGGATTTTGTCCTCATGAATCAAGTACAAAGAGGGTTTCCGTCCTCAATTGAAAAGAGAGAGAAAGCACACCTTTCGTGCTCCATACTCTCCAAGACTGAAGTGTGAGACGGTTTTGGGCTCGAGACAACCTTCTCCAAGCCAACGCGGACCCCTTTTGGTATATCTAGGAGGTACCACCAAAACCAAACATAATCCTTCCAATGTTAAGCCCAATTTTGAGGGGAAGACTTGAGTTCCAAAAAATAATACAAAGTCTGACTAAATGCAACTGTTAAATCATGGCATTAAATACTGTTGACGCCGTTTGATCTAAAACAATTGTCCCTTGTAGCACCAATGCAGAGATGGATGCAGTGTTGACCAACTGTGAGTCAAAATGAACTAGCCCTAAGAAGCGGATCATTGCAAACAATAAGTTGAAGTTAGGAGAATGAGCTGAATGCAACATGATTAAATGTGTTTCAGAAGATAGGGCAATGTAGTACAAAATCAGATGCTAGGATGAGGATTTGGATCTCGAGAACTATTCAATCATCGCACGACCTGTATGAGTTCTGTAAAGGAGAATCCTAGTGCGCAAGGCGCACGCAAGGCACAAGAGATTAGTGCTTGGATGTGAATCTAATGCAGGGCACACAAAAGATTTCAGAAGAAGCCGTAGATTGGAGGAGGCAAATACCCGAGACATTGAATGCAAACCAGAGATTGAGTGCCATATTGAACTCAAGGGTAATTAAGAAGATCGCTAAGGAAAGGAATACACAAATCACTGCACTCATACAATTATTGTTAACAACTAGCATAATAGTGAACGAATGCGACATCTAGTGCAAAAATAATAGCCATAACTAGGGAGCCTAACTCATGAGACATAATGCTCACTTTTATCCTTAGCCATGGTGTTTAATGCAAGACTCACTTCTTCCATCTCAGAATCAAAGATTTGCATGTGTTTTGATACCAAATGATGGCAGAGTGTTGGAGTGTGCACACGAATTATAGAGGTCAATCAAGATTCAAAGGCGCGGCATGGATATTGCGCAGCAGTTACATTGAAATTTCATACTGCTATATTTAAGGAATGTGCCTCAACAAGTGCTCGATAAATGGTGTGCAATCACAAAGAACGATCTAGGATTGCACAAGTATGTTATAAGGTACAATATGAAATAGCCTAGGTTCCATGTAAGTTTTCGCTAGACGCAAGAGATGGCACAGACGATTGGACAATGGGGACAAACTTTTGAGCACACGGATCTTTCCTTAGATTGGCGCACAAGACTTTAAGGGGACAGCTATTAAAAAATAAAAAGTATAAGAAATTTCAAATATTCATATGATAACATTGATAAAGCATTCATCACACACATCATAGAACCTTAATACATAAAATTAGGTGAAGACCAAGACTGTCGAGCTAAATTGAGATTTCACATAAGATGCAAGTTTCAATGCACAAGAATTCAAATTACAATGAAATTGCCCAGTGGGGACTACAGGAGAGGATGTCTAGAAGGAAATAGAAAATCCAAAACGTGTGAGAAGAAATTGCTGCCTCTAATCAAAATCTGCTCAAATGCCATCAAAATCAGAGTGCCTGGTAAGTCTGGAGTTTTTGTTGAACTGCCAGGAAGAGGGCTTGCCTAGAGTCCAATGGAACCCCAACCAACCCCACTTGTAGTTTCCTCATCAAGTTTGTTACAAGCATCTTCGGGATCAACCATCCCAACGTGCAACTGGAGTCTGACGACACTCATAGAGTCTGTCGATCTTGAAGTCGCAAGGCACTACACATGTTCTAGTGGAACTTGGTGTGGTATGTCGAGAGTTAAGTTGGTTCCTCTTAACTATGTGGATGAGGCTGCATATGTGGTGTCGAATTCGTCTCTGAACCAAAGGAACTAACAACCTGTGACAGGAGGCGAGTGGCAAGAATCCTCAAGTCTGGTGCATCTTTGCCATGCCATGTCCACCATCTAATAGGGTCTACTTGATCTAATGAATCCCCATATGTCCTTGCCCCTGACTTTCTAAAAATTGGACCACGACGATTGATCAATGTGAATAGCTGATTGTGTTCATCAATAACAGTGGACTTCCTAATCAGGGTACATCTCACGACCAACCCCCTCTATCTTGAGACGTATATATCTAACATCTTCCTTATCATATGGATCCATTCTCACCAGGTTTTGTTGCATACCATTTTGGATTTAGAGCATAGGCATGTCATGATCGTAAGCAGGATAGGGGATTATGTTCCACCACCGTGTCACAATGCGCCTAATATGCAAACAAAATCCCAAAGTAGGATGCAAAGCAAGTGTCCAAATGACTTGAGGAATTTCCCCAAGCATGTTGAAAAATGTCTCAGAAGATCTCTCCACTGACCAGGAGTAGTCTGTATGCAGCATGAACATTTTCACCTCCACTACAGCTGATATGATCCAGCAATCATATTTGCAAACCCAAGTTACAATTGTTGCTAAAAAAATCTTTTGAATGTATTGTTCAAATAATATGCAAGTCATAACACAAGGATCCAAAAGATATGCTAAATGTCAGGTATCCTCAACTTAGCTATTAATTTGTTACCACACACATAAAATCAACATTTGCTTACTACCTTGCGGACAACCAATCATGGTCTAGGACCATTTGTTTCATCACTTAATGGCCTCCTTCAAAAGTCTGAAACTATAACTATCTACGTCACTCTTGCATTGACCATCAATCAATTGTACCACCCTCAAGAACCTCAAGGTATCCTCTCTAAAAAAATGAAAGCAGGATTGACAAAGCTAGTGCCTCCACTGACTTGAGGAATTCCTTCCTTGAAAAAGACCTGTAATAGAGTACCAAGTGATGTGTACGATGGTTGTAGATGAACATCTGTCACCTCCCTAGCATAATGCCACTATCGTCTTCTAACCCAATCAATCTTTGCTAATGTCTTTCAGTGCATTGATCAATACTATGCATGACAACATGGAGATCCAAAACATATGCATGTAAGCAGCCTCAACCATCAAGCTCATTTGTTAACTACACACATTAGGGCTGCATCTATGACAACCTATACAACAATTGGAAAGAACAATCATCCTCAATGGCCTCCTTCAAAATCCTGAAATTGAAACTCTCATCCTTACACTTGCCTAACCAATCAACTACCTCTACAAGAGCTAAGGTCCATCCTGACATGAGATTATGATATTGGGGAATGAGGCGGTGTCTAATATCAGTCCACCCATCCATGATGATAGAGCAACCCACCCGTATCCAAGTTTGCCTCATCTCCTCCATCACCACGCTCACCTTAGAATATTCTTTATCAAGGAGGTTGGTCCGTAGTTTATGTTCTCTAGGAGGGACATACCAGGAATCAACAACAATTACATCTTTGAACATTTGTTTGAAGTAAAGGGAACATGACACATGAACCAAAGAAGAATTTGGCAATAGAAGAGTCAGCTACTTCCCATGATTGCACATTGAACATCCTCGCAATAGTCGTAGCCTTTCTCTTTCCCTTGGTAGAATCCTCTCCCCTTTGAATTTCAAATCCACGGATTGGGTAGGCAATTGTGTACCATGCATAGCCTCCAATTGTATCCCTTTTTTTCTTGCCTCACCCTCCATGTGCAACTTAGTCACTTCGGCCTTCTCAGCTAATGTTATTTTTCCACAACTTTTTACCCCCTGTCCAGCTATGCCTAAAATATGACAATAAAGCCATGTGTAGTTGCCCCTAAATTTTTTGTGGCAAATATGACACAACCACACTCTACTCCCCCCTGAGTTTTTTTTTCTGTCAATGGCTGTTGAAAATTGTGAAAGAGGATTTTTAGGATTGAATGGGCCCTTTGCATAGATTTTGAGTTGAGAAGAACATTCAAATGGATTATTTGAACTCACAGTTGTTACAACATTCTCACTCCCTAAAGAAACCCTATTTTTAGTTCTACCTCTACGTTGCATTTGAATCTCTTCACCCTCACTATTGCTCATTGTTTTTATTGAAAATGCAACACCCAACTGCAACTGCAAGTGAAAACAAAAAACAAACAAAAAATAAAACTTCCCCAAGTCTTTGAAGTTTGAAACTTTGAAAAAAAACAGAAACAAATGAAAAGTAATTTGTGTAAATTTGTAAAATGAACAAAGGATGTCAAACATACCTCAAATGGTGTAGAATATTGCTCTCGTGCCTTCTCACTTTTGTTCTCTTTTCTTCTCTCCGATGTTTTCTTTCTTTGTCTTCTCCTTCACAAGATGAGAAATAACAAAAATGAGCTTCTTTTTTTGTTTTAATTGTAAGAGAGGTTGTTTTAGGTTTAGAATAGTTACAATATTTGTACGAACACAGGCCAAATTCAGTTCGGAACGAATTTTTAGGGAAAACCAAACTTGTTCGATAGATTCGTTTAGGGGTTTGACTCTAAAAACAATTCCGTTGAATAATAAATAAATAAAATATTGAAACAAAAACCCAAAGCGTTGGATTCTGGAAAAGTAAAAACTCGAGTAAAAAATGCAAAAAGAAATTAAAAAACCATAAATGCAGCATCATGTGGAGGCAGGAAAACACAAATGCCACGCGAATAGAAGGAAAACACAAACCCTCACACTAGCTACCAAAAATGTGACCCATGTATTGTGATTTGCAACAAAAGCAACCTCTACCTCTGCCATTGAATTTTGTCTGAGCTTAGCACGTAAAAATTAAATTGTAAATGTATTTGACTTTCCTTGTAGTTGTGTTTCTTTTTTTGCGAGGAGTATATGCATCAAATTTGAATATTAATATTAATATTTTAAAACTATCTACCTATTGTATTACTACTTACCTTATTTTTTTGTTTCCTTGTTAGAGAGTATTCAGTATAGTAATCAGTAATAATAATATTTTATTAAATTATTGTTTAGAGACATTAATAATTTAATAGCAATATGTAGAGATATTAATACTTAGAGACCTATTAAGTATTAGTAATCTGTAATAGTAATATTTAAATTTATTACCGAATGTTTTGTAACTTTAGTAACTAGTTACATAAATTTAATTATTTTACGTTTAACTTTTAGTATATTGCTAATATGTATTTTATTTTTTATAACTTTTTTGACAATTATTCATATTTATATTGTTTAAAAATTCATAATTTTTTTGAGCCAAATTGAACTGAACCGAACTTTTATAAAATTCCGAACTTCCAAACTTTTTTCCCTATCCGAACAACCCGAACTTTTCGAAAATGGTAACTATGAGGTTCAGGTTAGTTAGGAATGAATGTGGGGGTCCTTGTGGGCCCCCACATTCCTTTTTTTAAAGTTTAAACGTTGCTAGGACATAGGGAACGCCCAAATGTCCCCGATACGGTCGAGGGACTTGTAGAAGTCCCCTGCCGTCCCCTTTTCCAATTTTGACGTCCCGGGGATGTCCCCATTTTTTTAATAGATTGGGGATGGTTAGGGGATATTTCCTACCCGTCCCCGAGTTTCCGAAATGTCCCCAACTGCCTGGTACGGGGACGAGCCTAAAAAGGTAGGGGACGCATCCCCGTGGAGGATGGGAAATAACCTATTCAAATGTAGCACTAACAATAAATTCCTAACAATTCGGTGCTCCAAAGTGCATTAGAAACCAAAGAAGGAGCTTTGTGCAGTTGTAGTCATGTTTGCAACCTTAGCCAATGATGAGGATTCATAGAGGGTACATAGAATAGTATTATTTTCTATGGTCTATATTTCAGCGTATGTTTGTAATTGAGAATAATTGTGATTGTGGATATTCATATTCCACATCATTATTACTTAAGTCTCCTAGTGAGTTGAGTCATCTAGTTGAAACATTTTCTTTCTTGAGTCACTTTACACTTGTCATATTAGATAACACTTGTGTAGTTAGTTCCTATTTTATGGAGAGTTGCTATTAGTTTGGGTATGCTATATATACCCATGCCTTTCAGTCATTCATTAGCAAGTTTATAATCAAGTATTTATTTATGGAAGAATTTTGTGGACACTGCCAAATATAGTTACTGGAAGAAGTCGTAAATTTCAAGTATGAATCTACCATGCAAAGCTTATTTCTAACATCTTTGTGTTAGTTTTTGTATCCTGTACTATATGTTCAAAGTTGTAAATTTTTTAGTACATGTCTATTGTGCAAAGCTTATTTCTCACATTTGTGTGTTAGTCTTTGTATTGTGTACTTTTTGTTGTTTCTTTCCACATAAGCCAACTCTTAAAGATTGGCCACATTTTAAGCCCAAATTCCACTCCGAAGGACCCCAAAATTGGCCTATAAAGTTGCCACCCAGATCACAAAGTGAATGGCATACGTAGCTAGAATCAATGTTTATAAGTGATCATCACGTGGAGTAAAAATTAGCATTGTACTACTCACATCCATCAAAAATTAATACCCCATGCCATCAGTCCAATAGAAAAAGAACTTTTACTGCTGGACCAAATCTGAGGGATACACTTTTGGGATAGTCATGTGACCTATAAGGAAACTTAGGCCACATCTTAGTTGATTAGCAAGTTTTTAATTTTAATAATTAATCCTCGAAATCCACATGAATGCCCCCGATGACAAATGAGAGGGTCCAAACAAGTCATCCCTAAACCCCCATATTGGGGGTTTGCACATCATCAACAACCATATATTAAGGTTCCCAACAAGATTTGAGCATGGGTAAGCAACGAAGGAGTCCATCCACTTTAACTAGTTGACCTACCACTCATGGGCAGTTAATTAGCAATTTGAAGTTGCCAGTGTTACAGCCAACACATTGAAGAAAAACATGAAATTGATCAAACGAATTAACACAAAGTAACATTTCTAACCCAATGCAGTCATTAAAAAAAAAAGTATCCTGAAATTCCTTTATATGGATAATTTTTTGGTAGAATTTGGAAATTGACTATTGCTTAGGCTGAGTTTATGAAAAGTTTGAAATTTGAGGAACACAAAGGTGTTAGGGATATGTTAATTGTGTTTAGTAAATTTAATCACCACGCCACTCGTTACAATTGATCAAACCAGCCCACTCTCACCCTAACCCCCAAAAAATAAAACAATTAATTAATTGTGAAATAAAAAAACATAAAGATAAAACTTCATTTATATGACACCTGAGCACATTAGAATGTTGTTGATCTATGCAAAACTATGAATGCGTTCCTGCATTGTGTTTAAATGATCTTGTTATCAATTATTGGAGCATGAAGGAGAATAAGAGAACATAGTTGGAGGCCAAGAGCCCTATAAAAGAATTCCATCAATTACTGGAGGAGAACACTCAAATACCATACTGATATCTATCTATTGTATTCAATTTTTACTTGAAAAGAGGATATACAAAATTCCACTATCTAGTTGCCAAACATTAGGATGAACTTTATTGAACCTTTTTTGCATTGACAAACTTTCTCCAAATTTTAATCACTTAGGGGTTTTCTTCAAAATTTTAATCACTTTGGGACTTTGGGGGTTTTAATCACAAAACATTTAGCAAGGGTGCAAGTGCAAGAGTGAGGGCAAGCAAGACTGCAAAAGTGAGAGGTTGAGAGCATTAGCAAGAGGGAGAGCAGCAACAAAAGTTCGAAGAGCAAGTGCCAATTTTTCATTGACCAACCGTTCAAGTTTGAGCGATGAGGAGTTTGGTGTGGACTTTGTGGATGATTAGAGGCATTGGGCCATGGGCCGATTGTATTTGAAATTTGGATGTAATCATCATTTTGAATATAAATATTGATATTAATTATTAAATATTAATATATTGATATTTAGTATTTTCATTATTTCAATGCAATGTGTTTAGTATTTCAAAGTTTCATTTGTTATTCCTTATACATTTTTTATAACTTTCATGTACTATATATATTTTGTTGTCGTCCCCCGACCATCTACAAACCTAGGCCCTTGGGCCCCCCATCCCTAAGACCCATCCCCATATCCCAAGATTCTGTGGAACTATGTTTAAGTGTGAATAAATGATTTTGTAAATTAGAAAACATTCTTCTAATATAAAAGTATAATATTATTTTATAAAATTTAGGTCTCACATCCACTATGACATTTGTATGCACCCTGAAATGACCCATTTCAAATGTTATATATCACCACCATTACAAAATCCAATCATAACTTTATCCACCCTTATTGTTCTTCAAAACAATAACATGCTTTTCTCAAGGCTTTACTTTATTTTTTTGGATTGGTAAATTGTGGGGTTCTATTGGGGCCCACACTCTTTGAGAAATCATGGAAGAACAATGAAAAGAGCAAAAGAAGAGAAAGAACGGAGAGAGGAGAAGAAAGGAGACAGAAATACGCAGCTATTAACATGCCAACACAACATTTCCTCTAAGCGGGGAAACAACATATCCCTTGAACGGACGATACAGAAACAACAAGGAACTTAGCATCAAGAACCATGAAAAGTCCAGAATAGAAAGCTCTAGGAGAAACTACAACAAATCCCATAAATGAGCAAGAGAAGACATCTGCTTAATCAGGCCTGCAACTGCTGGCCACAGCTGCACAACGCCCCATCAAATGAAGAATAACTCCAAGAAGAAAGAAATGTTTGCCCTTTGGACTGAACTCTCTCCAGATCAAAAGAAAACAAGTCATCTCAGAATTGGAGGGGAGAGTGCTTGTAACAACAATTACTCCAAACACAGACCCCCTTGAGCCAAATTCTAGAAAGTACATTTTTAGGACTTAAACTGCCAACAACCTAACACTAGGTATAATACGTGAAGCAACCCCGTGGAAAGAAGCTCAGATGAAAAATGGAAGATACAAAAGCCTTACCCCAAAAGAGAAGAAAACAGCTCCAAAGTGTCCACGGAGGAGAACCATTACAACAATCACGACCCCAAAGGTATACTAGGTGAAGCAACCCCGTGGAAAGAAGCTCAGATGAAAAATGCAAGATACAAAAGCCTTACCCCGAAAGAGAAGAAAACAGCTCCAAAGTGTCCACGGAGGAGAACCATTACAACAATCACGGCCCCAAAGGTATACTAGGTGAAGCAACCCCGTGGAAAGAAGCTGAGATGAAAAATGCAAGATACAAAAGCCTTACCCCGAAAGAGAAGAAAACAGCTCCAAAGTGTCCACGGAGGAGAACCATTACAACAATCACGGCCCCAAACTCAACCAACACTGAGGCACAATTAGAAGAAAGGATAATAATCTCAACGCAAGACTCCAAACACAGCCGAATGTCCTTCAAGAGCCAAATCCCAACAAAGGGAAACAAGGAAGAAAGAGAAGTCTTCCCTTTGCAGCTCAACACATTCCTTCAAACATAGCCCATCGTCCTTATGAGCAAAAGTCTAGCAAAGGGAAAATGAAGAGGAAAGAGAAGCTTTCCCTTTGCAGCTTCACCCACAAGAGGAAGCTAGACCACAGAAACAAAGAAGAGAGTCCTGAATCCAAGAAGAAACCATCCCAAAAAAACAGCTACAATGCGAGGAAAAAAGATGGAGGGAGCACATCACCTGCCACAAAGAAACAGGCAAGAAGAAAATCCCGGGTAGAAGGAATAAGGAAAGCCATGATTCCTTCCATTTTCCAACACTAACTAGAATTGAGGCTCTGCAGAAAGAAAGAGGTTGCTCACCCCTGAGACAACCCACTGCCAAAGCATGCATGACCAGAAAACTCTACTCCAGAATGCCTTGCAAGAAGAGAAGCAGGTCTGAGATGGGCACAAAGGGGGGCTCAAGCTGAACAAACCAGAAGAAGCCACCAGATCTGCTATAACAAGCCCAGCCGTAGCCACCGGGGCCGGTCACAACGAAAAAAACAAAGAAACAACACAGAGAAAATCCCTGAGCACAATGCACAAAACAAAAGATGCGAGGAAAAACACTCTTAGGCTGGCCAGCAGCATACCCGGGTGGGAACGGATAAGCAGAGGGATGGGTGAGAGTGAGGGAGATGACCATTCGAGCGCCAAGAGGTCATGGCTGAAGGGGGTCATTATATCCACCTCTAGAGGCATTTTCTTTTTTTAAAAACAGACATTTTATTTCATAGGAGACATATTTTTACAATTACATCGATGCCAAGCTTGAAAGCTATTTGTCCAATCCAGAGTACTATAAAGGAAAATAAACATATCAGAAAACATTAAGGATAGTCAAGTTTTAGAATAGCCTGCATAGCTTCTTGATCTCTGTTGAGGCCACCAAAGAGGAGGATCACCATAGCAACTTATGTCATGATTATCCAGAGCCCAATTTGCCAATGCATCTGCCACTTGATTTCTCTGTCTAGGAATATGTGCAATTTGGAAAGTCTGAAATTGTGCCTGCATACCTTTAATTTTATCTATTTCTCTCGCAATCTACTAGTTTGAGCTCCTCTGAGTCCCATTAATAGTTAACATCCTAACAATGACCTTAGAATCAGATTCCACCTGCACTTGAGTCCATCCACACTTAATAGCCTCTTGCAGTCCCTGATAAATAGCTCTTACCTCAGCAATATTATTTGTAGTGATACCTAAATTTGTAGCAAACATAAAGGTTGCTTTCCATCATGAGTTCTTCCAATACCCCCCATCGCAGCAATCCCTGGATTTCCCTAGAAGCCCCATCCGTATTCAATTTTCCAAACTGACATAGGAGGAGAAACCCATGGTTGCTTTTTATCATCTCTCCTTGGCAATTAAAAACAGGTAAAGTGGAGTTTTTAGCCTGTAAAGAAAGCACCTTACATATATTAGTCCACTCAGGAGAAAGAGTAGAGGGAAGGGAAACCTTTTGCTTGATGGTTTCTGCCATATTAAATGTAGTTTTCTGCCACACATACTCCCTATCTTTTATCTCTTGCTGGAAAATTCTTTTATTTCTTTCCTTCCATATATTCCAAATTAACAACGAAATGCATGTCCATAGAGCTGGAAGTAAATTCTGTCCTTTTGGTAGACATTCTTGCCAATCTTTCATCAATTGCTCAAAAGAGTGAAAGCCATAATAATGTAAATGAAACATATTAGCAAGAGATTGCCATAAAGGTATCACCCACGAACATTGAAAGAAGAGATGATATCTAGTCTCCTCATCCTGCCAACATAAAGTGCATCTAAAAGGACCATAAAAACCTCTTTTCATAAGTCTGTCTCCTGTTAGAATTCTACCATGGACTAAGAGCCAAATAAAGAAACTAACCTTGGGCCATAAAGTTGGCTGCCATATTTGCTTAAACATTGCTTGGAAAGGGTGAGAAATACTTTTAAGTAAAGCCTCATATCCTAATTGAACAATATATTCTCCCGCTGAAGTATTTCCCCATCCTATTACATCTGATTCATTAGATGAAGAAAGAGGATACTTTTGTAACAAATGTTCAATCAAGACTTGATCTTGTTGCCCAATATGAATAGGCCACTCATGAGTAGGTATCCAACATCTTCCCATTTCCCAAGGAAGGGATGATTGTCTAGTATAATGCATAACTCTTGTCCATCCTTTTTGATGCATTGTTTGCCATAAGATTATGTAAATGAGGAAATTGCTGAATTAAAGGAGGCTGGCCATCCCATGAGTCAAGCCAAAAATAAGCCTCATGCCCATTATTTACTATGCAAAAAATCTTTTTTGATAATGCCTTCCCCCATTTTGAGAACAACCAGAGTTGGAGATCCTCTTCGTGGAAGGGACAATCTAATAATATGTTATGGTGGATAATTTTCCATATATTTGGCTCTAATATTAACAACCCACAATTCATTTGGAGATGTAATCAGCCTCCAGTAAAGTTTGCCAGCAAGAGCCTGTGCTGTTTAACTACTGATCTAAAGCCTAATCCACCTTCTTTTTAGGACGACATAGAGTGTCCCAATTTACTAATGACCATTTGTGTTGATTTTGTGTGCCATTCCACAAAAAAGTTCTGACAAATAGCATCAATTTTTTTCAAAACTAGATTTAGGAATATTAAGAATAGATGAAACATAAACAGCCTGAACAACCTTGAAGGACAACCTTAACCAAAGTCATTCTGCCTGCTATAGAGAGCCATTTATTAGTCCATTTTTGTATCTTACCTTTTATCTTTGCTATTAACCACTCCCAATCTTTATTTTGTTTAATAGAAGAGGAACTCCCAGATATTTAATAGGAAGAGAACCTTTTTTGAAATGGAAGATCTTGAGAATTTTCTCTTCCTATTGTATAGAACAATGAAAAATGATAATACTTGATTTTGTTTCATTGATAAGTTGACCAGAGGCAGAAGAAAACACATGGATAATTTTAGCAAATTGTTTAGCTTCCACTGGAGTGGCTTTCCCAGCCAAAGTAGAATCATCTACAAACTGCAAATGGGAAAGAGGCTTTATAGATTTGGCAAGTTGCACACCTTGTATTCTTTTTTCTTGACAAGCTCTATTTGCTAGTCTTCCTAGACATTCCACCAAAATAATGAATAAAAAAGGCCGACAAAGGATCTCCTTGTCTTATTCCCCTGGAAGCACGAAACAAATTTGTAGGAGTACCATTAACTAACACAGAGAAAGAGACTGAAGTTAAACATGCCTCTATCCATTTAATCCAATCATCAGAAAAACCAAATTTCGTTAAGACTTGACAAAGAAACTTCCAGTCCACTCTATCATATGCTTTGGATAAATCCAATCTGATAAACATATAAGGAGATTTCTGGAGATCCATAGAATGCATGATTTCTTGAGCCAAAGTAATTTCATCATGAATCTGACGTCCTGGAACAAACCTCCTTGTTCAAGGGAAATAATCTTATGTAAAAGAGGTTTTAATCTTTCTGCCATGACTTTTTGTGATAATTTTATACAAAACATTGCATAGAGCTATAGGTTTGTAATCTGAAATTTCAGTCGCATCCGCAGATTTGGGAATGAGAGAAATGAATGTTTTGTTTATTTCCTTAAGCATAGCTTTTGAAATTCTAGCCTCTTCCACAACACTAAGTAAATCATACTTAATGATATCCCAAAAAGTCTGATAGAATTCAATGGGAAATCCATCTAGACCTGGAGTTTTACCTTTCGCCATACTGAAGACAACTGTATATAACTCCTTTGTTAGTAATTGGTTGAATAAGCTGCTCATTTTCCTCTTGAGAAATCAACCGAGGTAGAACATCTAACACTTTTTGCTGGTTCTCTAAATTAAGAGGTTGAGCTGTGAATAATTCTGTAAAAAACATAACAACCTCATGTTTCATTCCATCCAAAGAATATATCTGTCTGTCCCTCTTTACTCTTCAAAGAATTAATATGATTATGCACTCTTCTATCAAGTAATGATTTATGGAAGAAAGCAAAATTTTTGTCTCCTTGAGTTAACCATTGAATTCTAGATTTTTGCTTCCACATTATTTCCTCTCGAATTTCCCATTATGTCAATTTAGCTTTTAAAATCTGTTCTTGCTGAAGAAAATCACTTATATTTCCTTGTTGGCATATTTGAGAATTGATAGCTTCCAATTGTTCCAGAATACCTGTTTTCCTAGCCTTTATATCTCCAAAAATAACTCCAGTTCCATTTCTTAAGTTTGGACTTAAGATAATCTAACCTTTTAACAAAAGAATACATCTAAGTACCATACCTTGGTTTACCCTCCACCCACCACTGTTGGATATAATTTCTGATATTCTCATGCTACAACCACATCAATTGGAATCGAAAGGGCACATAATGCCAATAAGATTTCCCTAACTCAATAGACACATGCTAGTGATCGGAACCAATATTATTCAGAAGCTTTGCCTTAGGAACAAAATCTTTTAGCCACCATTCTTCAGATACTAAAAATCAATCCAATCTTTCCATAATACATTGTTGTCCTTGTCTTCTATTATTCCATGTCATAACACCATTTCCCGTGGAACATCCACTAAATGAAGTGACTGGATCTGTTGAGACATAATTGAAGAACTAGAATCCAATTGCTTATTTCCACCCTGTTTTTCCTTGGAGATTGAGAATAGTATTAAAATCTCCTCCTAAATAAGAGGGGCCTTGTAAACAGATTAGCCATATAGGATATCTGATTCCATTGCTTTTGTTTAGCACCCACATCCAAAGGGGCATAAACATTTATTAAAACAAAATTTTGGTCATCTACTTTAGAGTACACATGAATTAAGATACCTCCATGAATAGCACATGAATTCAACACTGAAACAACCTTTGGATCCCATAAAGTAATAATACCTCCAGAAGATCCTTGCAACTCAAAGCAAGATGAAGGGCTTTAGGCCATATTCTCTCAGCAATGGCTGCCATAAGATCTATAGAAGCTTTAGTCTCTTGAATAAAACCCACAAGAGGGCGATTAGTGTCAATCATTCATTTTATTTCCTGAACTTTAGATGGCTGCCTTTTAGCCCCTGTACATTCCAAGTAATTATCTTCATGATGAAGGAGTTTGGAAAAATTGGGATAAATCCCATACCATTCCAACATTTCTCAACTTCTTACCTCATTTTAAAGAGATATTTGATTTTATTTACGTCCTGGTTTTATTTTTTTTATCGACTTTTAGTTTTTTCGTTTGTTCCTACACCACTCCTAAATAAAATTCATCAATTTGTTTGCCCTTATCATGATTAAAGAGAACAAGTGCTTTATCCATATTTTATGTTACCTAGATATGTGGGTTCTACATCCAAAAACTTATCTTGATATTTGGTCTTCCTCTAATAGCTCTTTAGAGTTTTTCTTGTTGAATTTGATATAGGTTGTTGTTGAATAACCACTAGCTGATTTTGATTTTCTTTCCTTCGCTGATCCATGTTTTGTTCCTGTTGAGTAAGCTCATTAAGTTGTGTTTCAAGCATAGTTCAAAAAATCGTAAATCGGGATTAATCGGCAGGCCAAATTTTGAATCGAAAATCGGGAATCGGCAAAAATCTGCAACTTTATCGCTACTTTTAAAAACATTTAAATTCATAAAATATATTTAAATTAAATGTAAAAACAATGTTAAATGATGCGAGAAGTGACTTTATAGAATGCCATAGGCCCATATACATATTTTCGATTAAGTTTTGACCAAAAAAGAGAGTACAAAGTTTGCAAACAAAAATGCTCATAGATTCATGTCACATGTGACTTTTGAAGTATCACTATCAAATATCAATAATATTCTATGTCATTATGCACGCCTAAAATAAGTCTGTTGCACTGGAGGCTGCCTCGTGGAAGTGGAAGGTAAATATTCCTCCTCTGCAACACCAACATTGTCATTTGCAAATATATCATCTGGATCATCACCAACTTCTAATGTCCCTGATGGTATTGCTTCTTCAGTCTCCCTCTCCAAAGCTGCTATCTCCTCTGTAGTAAACATAGGCTCCGCATCATCAGGCTCAGCAATCCAGTCATCATATGGATCAATGTCAGCCAAGTCGATTGCATCATAACTCTGTGCCCCCTCCACTTGTCTCACACGAAGACAAAGATTGTATCGCACGAAGACAAGGTCATTGAGGCGTTGTGTTGTCAACCTGTTGCGCTTCTTTGTGTGAACAGCTTTCGAACATGCTCCAATTACGTTCGCATCCAGAAGCACTGCATGGCTGACACAAAATGCAGATGGCTAGCTTTTGAAGATTTGGTGTTTTTGCACCATAATCTTCCCACCACAAATCTGCAAATAAAACATTTATAATTTTGTAAGTTAACTAAGCTTGAATAAATAAAAGAATTCTAGACTTCTAGTTTCTAGTTCTACGTGTAATGAGACTAAATACAAATGACTCAATTTGTTTTTACCTGGCTGAGAAGTGTTTCTTCTTTTCACACATAGAGCCGAAGAAAAGAGCCTCCCCTCTGCAGTCGTATAAATCTGTAGCTCATCAACAATGGCATCTCTAATATCTTCATCAGATATCATCCTCTCTATGCACGTATTAAGACCATCCATAACCTCCTCATCAGCCTTAAATGATGGGGAATAGAAAAACTTCGGGTTCAGGTAGTACGCCGCTGCATGTATATGCCGATGAAGTGTCTTGTTCCATCTGCGATCAATTATACGCCAAATAAGTTCATATTTTCGTTGATTGTGCCCATAATATTTAGTTATGGCCTCCTTGGCCACATCCATAGCCTCATACAAATAACCCATTGGGTTTTTCTCCCCATCCACCATCCGTAGAACTCGAACCAACGGCTCTGACACCTAAAACAAAATAACATATATATTTAAAATTGAAATTAATAAAAAATTATATAACAAATGATAAATAAACAAATATTCAAGTTTAGATTACCTTCATGATTTCTTCCATTTGCTTTGCAAACATATCATCAAAAACAGTCTTCACAACCCTTTCTGCTTCGGTCTTCTTAGCATAAGGAGAGTCCAACCATCGCGTGCTCACAAACATCTGCTTAAGGGATGTTAATGAGGTTGCAATGCTCTGCAATGTAATGAAATTTGTGGCAAATCGTGTGACCCCTGATCGCACAAGCTCCTTTCCATTGGTGTGCTCTCTCATCAAGTTAAGCACCCTAAGTGTGATTGTAGATGAATTTTGTAATATTTCTTGCGTCCTCAACCACATTTTTCACCCATGAGAGTTTTCCTATGTCCTCCAATAAGAGATCCAAACAATGGGCTGCACAAGGGGTCCAAAAAAGTGTAGGGTGCCTCTCCTCAAGAAGTCTCCCTGCTGCTACATATGCCGCCGCATTGTCAGTCACAACTTGGACGACATTCTCCACACCCACCTCTTTCACCACCTCATCTAACATATCACACAAAGTGATTGCAGTTTTCACTTGGTGGGAGGCATCAATTGATTTCAGGAAGACCAACTGCCCACCTGATGCCACTAGGAAGTTAATCAATGTGCGGTTTTTCCCATCTGTCCACCCATCAGACAAAATGGTGCATCCTTTTTTTATCCACGCATTTTTTTGCTCTTCTACAAGAGTTTTGGTATGTGCGATGGAATCCTCCAACAATGGGCCACTCAAATCATGGGGAGTAGGAGCCTTGAAACCCTTCCCAGCAACAATCAATGCAGTGACCAAATTCTCCCAATATGGGACTTTTTGCCACATTGAAAGGAATGTTGTTGTAGTACCAAAAAATTTGTCACAGCTATTCTTGCTTCATTGTGCATTTCTTTATTCCAAGCAGTACCTTCGAGTGAAGGTTGCGAACCAGGTGTACTTCGAGAAACAAAAAACATTGCTGAACTACTATTAGTGGATGTGGATGAACCCTGTCCCAGTGTTTGACCTCGTGGAGTTGCGGCATTAGAAGATGCCTCAACGTCAAAACCTTCCCTTGCTTCCCTTCTATTTGTTAGGGCTGCAAGTGCATCAGCTTTCCTCTTCTTTTCTTCTTTTTTCTCTGCATAAGTTGCAAGGTAAGCAGACAACTCTCGTTGAGCCTCAGGAGGTGCTTGATTGCACACTGTCACTTCATTCCCTGGTATCCGTGCAATGTGGAACTTAAGGCGATAAACACCTCCACTCATCTTCATGCCACAATAATTGCATATAACACAAGTGCCCTCTACTGGTTCACAATGCTTCCAAGAGGGGTCATTTGATTTAGGCTTACTACGAGCAGCTGAACGAGAACCGGATCCCAATGCCATTCTACAAAACAAAACAAAAAATAATTGTCCTAGATTTACAGGCCTTGGAGAAATTAAATTGTATGACCATGACGAAATTAAGAATAAAATTGCTATTGTATGAAGAAAAAATTACGAAAAATACGATATTGAAAATGAAGACATCAGTAAATTATGAATCATGATAATTTCATAGATAATATTTTTAAAATCGTTATACAATATTGATTCTAGGAATATACTATTATTAATAATTTAATATACAGAATATACAGTATTTATACTTGATAGTTAGAACTTAGCAGTATAATACATAATATTAATATTAATACTTATAGTATTTATTAATATTAATATACAGTTGTATACACTATACACTGTAATATGTATACAGTCACTAGTGTACACTGTACAGTATACACTTACAATATTTACCACTTATAATATTTACTATTTAATACAGTGTAACATATATTATATAGTGTAACACATACATTAATAATAAATATTACAGTATTCACATACCTACAGGCTGCCACGAACTGGAAATGAGCAAGAAAATGCAATCCCCACGAAATAAATCGCCACAAACAGGTAAAAAAAACGCAGCACGAACAGGTATAAAACGTGCACAAACAGGTATAAAACGCACACGAACTGGTAAAACGAGCACGAACTGGTAAAAACGAGCACAAACTGGTAAAAAAGGGGCACGAACTGGTAAGACAATGCACACGAATTGGTAAAAAATGCGAGTTGTATTTGCGTGCCCTCACGCGTCGACTGTACACGAACCCATGGAAAGAGAAAACAACATAAAAAACAAATCGATTTACTTTTTTTTCGTCTTATACCCTAGCCGCGTTTTTTTCCCCCGATTTTTGCTGATTTTAGCCACAATTTTCAACGATTTTCGAGGGTTTTTGACCGCGATTTATCGGCGATTTCAAAAATCGCGAGTTTTTAGTAAGTTTAATCATTTTGCAGGCTGAACACAATTTATCGTGATTTATCGGCGATTTTTGGCGATTTTTGAATCAGAGGTTTCAAGGACTTGGGATTCCATTAATTACTCGATTCCTTCTTCCTCTTGTACCTATTGCAAACTAGCAAATCGATTGTGAATACTTCCGATTTTGCTTTAGGATCCTCTTTGGCTGTTTTTTTTTCCTTTTGGTTTGATAAATTCCTCTTGTTTTCTTCCTTCGACAATGGTATCTGGTATTTTGAGAGGACAATCTCTAACCAGATGCCCATATTCATGATAGCTACAGCAGCGGAAAGGGATGTTTTCATAATCTAGTGCTTGCTCCCATGTCTCATCCTCCATTGCCAATGAAATCCTTTTTGGTAGAGGCTGATTTAGATCCATTAGCACACATATGCGTGCGTAAATCATTTGTTCTAACTTCAAAGAGGCATCCGCCATCATCATATAAGTTCCCAAACTATTTCCAATCTCCATGAAGACATGTTGATTCCAATATTTGGCTAGAAGACCAAATAATCTAACCCAAACTGGAGCGACCGATGGTAACTCTTCCTCTACTTTAAACATTGTATGCCACGTTTCATAAACAACCCTGCTCTTCCAAAGAACCATGGGCCTCCTTGAAAAACTAATTCATGATCTAGAGACGAGGAAAAGAAAACAAGGAAATAACCATTTGGGTATACTGAAATGGTGTACTCACCAGGGGTCTTCCACATTTTTTGTGCCCATTCTTTAAATGTTGGTAATGATGACCTAAATCCAAGAAAACAAACAATTAATCCTCTATTCTCCAACCCTTCTATGCCACTTTGAACATGTGCTTTTTGAAGCTTTATCACTGGCGTGCCATCAGCTGCTTTCATGCAGCCATTCTCATTTTTCTTGGGATCCAATCGAGGCATTCTCAATGGAGGTTTTTGAAAATTCTGTCCTTGCAAATTAGACTTAGAATTCCTTCGCAGAATTTCTTTAAAGTGGGAGCAGTTGAATCCAAGTGGGTCAAAACTCCTTGATCCCTTGGATTATTCATCGCAATCCCTTTAGTTTCCATGAAAAACCCCTCACCGACTAGGCTCCATGTACAAAAAAGTGGAAACCTAGACGTTTGCTGGCGGAGGGCAGAATAACATAAGGGCACCAAAAAAACAAAAAACGTGGCCAAAAGAAACTTGACTATGGCCACAGAGAGGCTGCTACAGTGGTCGCAAGAGGACAAACCTCAAAGAAAAGCACGCAAAAATAAAAAACAACCTAACCCGACTCCTAAGGGTCAAGTAATGAAAAACGTATCAAAGGAAACAAGATTAACGACTTAGGAATTGCGACTAGGAAGAATCACGACTATCAAACGTAATAATATTTCCTTTCTTACAAATTCTGCTCTCTTGGTTTTATTATCTCTTTTGATACTTTTGACTTTTTAGTCTACTTTTTGCCCTGTCATTTTTCACGCTTACATGCCAATTTCACTCTAGACACCTCATTTTCTCTTATGATTTTCCTCATGGCTGGAATTTATTATATAGCATATTTTGGTCATTGACCCCCTTATTTTGGATGTTTTGTGACCACTATTTCTAAATTGCTGGTTTTGTCGTCATCTTTTGTCCTTGTCATTTTGGGTCTTGTTCTTCCCCATTTCTAGAACGCTTAATACATTTTTGCATATTCTTCACTTTCTCTTTTTGTCCCAAGTCAATTAGAGGTAACATGATAAGCTATTGCATTTTTACCAGTTTTGATGATTCTAGGTTTGTCTGGGCATAGTGGTTCCTTTTTTACTCGGGTCAGGCCATACCTAGCTACACCTATGACCATACAGACCATTTTGCACTTAACTGATTTATAGATACTCATCCCTGACCTTGGTATGTGCCTTTGCACTTTTAACATCTGTCTTGCACCTCCAGAAACCTTCTCAGACCTCTTTTTTTTATATTATGGGTTTTCCAGGTCAATTGGTGGTCTGAGGTCAAGTTGCCACCTGCAGGTGGCTGTTTGCCTAAGGTGCCAGGTGACCACTAGCGGTTTGGGTCTAAAGTGCAGCCTGTTACTAGTGGTTTAGGCCTTAATTTCCAGTACTCCCCTTGGCACCTTGGAAAGGCTTGTGTGAGCATCCTGGCAGGTCAAACCACCAATGAAACCTTACCTAATGAACCACTGGCGGTTTAGCCTGCATATTGGCAGTTTTAGCTGCACTACTAACGTTTTGACCTGCACAACTATTTGTTTGACCTGTTTCAACCCACAATTTAGTTTTTAACTGCATGCTGTGGTTTTTTACTGTATTTCGTCCTTTAAGCAGATCTTAGGGCACTTCTAAAGGGCTGGAATTTGTGTGAATTCTTATAACAGACACTTTGTTCTTGCAATCCATCTATCTCCTTGAGACTCTAATGCTGTTCTAATTTATCTCCCTTTGCACAATTGACAGTTGGCCAGCGCAGGTTTTCATAGCATAGTTTTTTCAAGCACTTCTCTTGATTGGTTACTCTTTCTTCATTTCTTCATTGGATCTCCATTTTCCCTCTTGCTTGCTGCTCTTCCCATGCTTCCAATCTAATTTGGCAGGTTATATGAAAGGATAGTAAGGATAGTATATGATAGGCTATGAGGACACATTCAGATCCGGTGTGAAGTATGGCAGGAGAGATGATCATCTTATGCATATGGGGACAGAGAGTCAAATTGTTGGTTGATAGGTAAGACCATGTTGGCTAGATTTTCTGCATAGCACAAAACCTAGGCAGTCATGAGATAAATCTCCCTCATTTAACCGGTGAGGTTCCCGTGTCAGATTTGTCAATTTAAGTATGCTAATATCTAAATGGGGTTTTACTTTAACTACTCAGTTCATGAACCATAACTGAACAGTTCTGCAGCAAGTAAGCAGTTGTTTAAACAAAGAAAAGGTTATAGAAGAAGGTAATTACATAAACACATAAAAGAAATGGGGAAGATGTGCATCCCAATCAGTAGACGGCAGAGCTGATTGCATGCACATAGAAGAATCCAATAGATATAAACATAGAATTATAAAACAAAGGCAGCTCTAGATTCAAATCTAAAATAACACAGTTTATTAAATGATCTAAGATAAAAAGCAAGGAACACAATACACCGTGACACAAAGTTCTCCGGAAATCTACTCCTGTATATTCCTTTGCTTCAAGTGGCTCTCAAGGGTTTTAGCACAAAGTCTAGAACACAAGGTTGCTGCTTACAAATTCTCATCCTCAACCTGGAGGTTCTTCTCCTACTTATAGAATGTAGGAGGGAAAGTACAAATGGGAAATCTAACTGAACTAAAATATAAACAAGTAAAGATGACATTTGGCAATCATCCCCCACTAACTTCTCCTTAAGTGACACATGTATCACTTAACTAATAGAATCGTTCCACATGATTTTAATTAATAGTTGCAAAACCAATAACTTAAAGTTTTACAATTTCATCCGGGAACATAGAAAATAGAAGAAGAAAGAATAGAAGAAGAAGTCATGTCAGCTGTAACATTTATGTCTTCTTTTTTGTTCTGATATCGGATATAGTTGTCGAACATGTGATTCAACATCTTTCCATCTGTCTTAGCCATTGCTTCATTCTTTGTCCTAAACTGCAACAATCCTTTATTCAACACTTTGATGCACACCTCCACATCTTCCAAGCTCGGCCCAAACCTCGCAATATCCGCCTGCAGCACCACCAGTCTACTAATGGAATTCATCGTGAAAGGCTTAGTAGCTTTATCAATTCTCTTTTGTACCATTAGAAGAGACCCTTCTAGGGGAATTAGGTACCTTGCTAGGAACGATCCGTATGTATGAAGTAACATTCCCGACGACTCTCTCCTCAGTGAAAGAAATGATACTGTCTGGTAAGGATGATGTTCTAACTCTCAAGCGCTTGCATCCTCTTCAACAAAACTCTGCAGATCTCCAAACGGAAAGCTACTGCAAACTCTAGCTGCTTCCCCCTTCTCAACTGATCCATCCGGTACAATTTGTTCTGCAACCAATACATCTCCCGACAGCTTGTTGATCTCGCCCAAAGTACTCAGGTTACTCTCAGCAACTGTGTTCATATCCACTATGCTCGTTACCAGTTGCTTCAGTTGATTTGCTGCATCATCCATAACCTTCAGGCGCGCTGACACTTCTCCAAGTTGTATAGAAGCTTGACGCATAATCAAATCCTTCCATTCGTCAATAGCTTTTACTTGATTGCTTGCATCCTCCATTTCCTGCATAAGTTGATCACTCACCTGCTCTGAAATGGGCTGAATGGAAGGCTTAACAACCTTGGCTATGATCTTGCATAACTGAGATACCTACTTCTGTAGTTCTTCTTTCTCCGCCTTTTCACTGTCAAGCCTAAGGAATAGAGCATCTATCAATGTTTGTGTGTCCTGCTTCAATCCTTCTGTGGTGGCTTGACCGAGGGGTACTCTAGTTATTGTAACATCTTCTGCGATGAGCTCCTCCTCCTTCTTTCCTTCTGCCGGAATTGATATCTCAGCAAACTTTTGCCCTGATTCCTCGATGATCAACCTAGAAGTTGCTTTTAGCAACTTTAGGCCTTCTATCTCTTCCACCCAGATTCTGGAGTAGCTGCAAGTCGTGCTCTTCTAATTTCATATCTACTCTCGCTTCTGGAACCAACTGCGAAGCCAACCATTCCGAGAAGTCACTGAGTGCACTACCATCTCCCGCTCTACCTCCTCTCCATTAGAAAGTGCCAAAGTGTTATGGCTACCATCCTCTGAATCATCCAAGGGCAAAGCTCTTCGAACTCCCGCCATCTGCAGTTTCAACATCTCCTCTGGAACAGGTGATAAACGGAGTGGCTGAGGAGGAATATGAATGTCGCCGGATACAATAAAAGCATGGAAGTATCCTGCTACTGCGGTGCAATAGTTGGTGAAGTACTGGGTGCTGGAGAAGCCGGAGATAAAGCCATGGTCGTAGAAGCGATCTTCTCCTTTGATTGAGATCTTCTGCGTCATTTCAACTTCTCGGACCTTCTGCTTCTTTCTCCTTCGTGCTTCCGCTTGAGGGAATCTCTTGCGCCGAAGTTGCCCGTGACTTGATTCATCAATGCTTCATCAAGGCAATATCCCTTCGTCAGCAGCCAGTTTGAAGTATTCACCAAAACAGCTCCAAATCTTTCTTCAATTGTATAGTAGCCTTCTACGTTATTCTGCAGTATGGTTTTATCTCCTCACATTTGATGTTAAGTGTCAAGTATCACATTGCCATCATCTTTAAGATCCGCAGGTATCCGCGCTAGTCCAAAGTCCAACACTTGCTTTGCTGATAGCCTGCTGAAATCTCTCTTTCTAACCTCGTACTCACTTTTGCATTTCATCCAGAAATCTTCGAATGAAGGCACATGTGCGTACTTCTGGGAGATCGTCTTCCTGGCTACTCCAAATGGATTGAAGTTCAACCGTGTAAGGAAGAATTCTTGCTCATACTCGGATAACATCTGCATCTCCATCCCTCGAGCTCTATGAATACTACGGCAGTTGTAATGTCCCCACAGTGATTGGGAAGAAGCCCATAGACTTGTGCCGCTTCGACTGAAGGTTGTGTAACTCCACAAATTGCCTGCTCAACTCCATGGTGATCAATCTATCATTCGGATATCTGGGTAGCTTAACCGGTTCACCAGAAAAGCCAATAACCCTGAGGTATGTGAAATCTGCAAACTGAATGAATAGACTGCCAACCTTGGATACAGCTACCCATGCTTCCTTGCTTACTCTGTTGGCCTTCCAGTCTTTGTCTAGCCTGTAAATGAAATCGTAGAAGAATTCATCATTGACCACTTTGAAATCTTTCTCGCACGCATGTACAGTAAGTTGTGGGTAGCACTAAAAAATGGGGGTCCTTAGAAAGAACACCACATCTATCCAGCTTGGAAAAGACGCCTTGTGAAGCTGCAGCATACACCAAGTAGGAAGTCATTTTGAAGCTGAAAGTATGCTTCACGTTCCGGAGTTGCTCACCAATGTTGTTGCTAATAATTTCCGACCAATTGATTATGGAATCAACCTTGTTGACTTCATTGGTCCTGATGAAAGCATACATCCATATACGAAAAGTGTAAGCATTCGCCTCGCCATTAATCCTGCATAGCAATTTGACAACATCATCTACCTCTTGCACCAAATGGGATTGTGGAAGAGTTCTTGGGAACTTAGAAGGAGATCTAGGCTTCTTCATGTATCTGCTATTCATTATGCTCACGTAATCGGCTCTATGCTTTTCCCACCTGCTGCCCGGCACCCTGAATGCTAATGGAAGTCACCACCTTTCGCATTGGGATCTTCAAATAACAATTGATGAACTCTGCGTCCAAACGAATTATTGTCTTTCCCGTAGCATCACGCACTGACCTGGATGAAGGATGGTAAGATTTAGCGCACTCCATAATAAACTCCGGCAACTGGGCTGTGCATGGAAATGTTGCAGCTCGGATAATTCCACTGCTTTTAACCGCACGCATGAGTGAAGTCTTTCCCGCTCTGGATCTATCAATCAATTCAGAAAGAGGTTCCGAACCTAGATCTGTGTCTCCTATGTCTGCAAGTTTGGAAGTGATGCATGACTCCGTTGTGCTTTCTTTTTCATCTCCCTTCGCCATGGCTTTGTCTATCTTTGTCTGAATAATTCTTTTTCTTCTTATTTGGCCGGATTTCTTCAAAACTGGTGCAGATTTGGACAATTCTTCAGATTCTAAGGATATACTCAATGTATTGGACATTGATTAGAGCTCCTTTTCTTTTGTAAAACACCCGTAATGAATTCCTGCAATTAATTCAGACAAAAATGGCCACCGGAGCATGAATAGTGAACTTTAATTGTAAAAATCTGCACTTTTCAAGCCTGCTGCCCCAAAAATTGATGTTTAATTTGCACATAAAGAGAGCAAGAATCTTTTCAACAACACTTGAGCACCTGTAACACCTATGCAAACAATTATGCAGACAAAGATCAACCTCCTTCAAAGCATGCGCCAAATTTGGAAGCTTTTAGCCTTGTTTTCACCTTTGTCTAAGCAAAATCCTTCTTCAAATGGGGCGCACTTTTCCTCTTGGCTGCAATTCTTTACCTGTGAATTAAATAATTCACCCTTATGGCAGCCCATGCTTATATAACCCTCACAATTCTATAATTAATAATTGCCCTTCCTATTCCTGGCAATTAATTAATTAAAAATCATGTTTTTCTCTTTAAAAATAGCATGTTTAAGGACAACCATCCAATAAATTAAATTAATTCAATTTAATCATTCACACTTCACTTCACTTAAGCTTCACAGTGTGCCTTGACCATAGCCACTGAAAATAGAATTTAATTTAATGATTTAATGCTTTAAAAATTATTAAATCTATCCTAAATGGGGCGCACTTTTTGACATGAAGGGGGCAGCCTTTAAATAAATTAAATTTAATCAATTTAATTCATTTAATTCTATTTCTTTATTTCCCTTTGCTTTGTTGACTTTCTTCCAAGCTTGGACGCCTATTTTAGAAGGAGAAATAATTAATTTAATCCACTTAAAGGCTGCCTTCTTCTCTCTATAGGGGGCGCACTTTTTTGCACAATATAATTCTATTTTTAAGAATTTATAACAATGAGATTCTTTACCCTGCAAGGCAGCCCCGGAAATCCTATGATCCACTTAAGTGATTTGACTTTGACAATGGGATTATTTACCCTACGAGGCAGGCAATAAAATCCCATGATTTCACTTAAGTCACTTTTATTTAATTTCACTATGGGAATTTTTACCCTGCAAGGCAGGCAATAAATTCCCGCCTGCCTGCGGCCTCTAACTTTCCCACTGCAGCTTAAATGAATTTTATATCATGGGAAAAGTACCTTGCTAGGTAGGTACAAAAATTCCCACCTTGCTTGCTGCTTCTATTTTTCCCATTGCAACTTAAATCCTTTGTTTTCCAAAAATGCACCCAACCCCGCAGGGGCTTTTCTATGCACGATTTCGCTTTTTCCCAGTGATCCAGACCTCCGATGGTGACTTCCTTCAGGCATAATGTGCGTATATGTTCTCCAACTACTCCAAGCCAAAAAACGGGCTTACCCGACAAAGGAATTGTTCTAGAGAAATTTCACAGAAAATAAAACAGGACAACACAAAAACACGAAAAATTGTCAAAAATTACAAATAAAGCCCTAAACTTATTCCAAGTTAAAACCCTTCTGTTACATAGGAATAATGACATGTTCGATCATAACAGAGTTAAAACGGAGTACAAATAGCCTCATACGGGGCTCAAAATAATTAAATACAAATTTTCCGCAGACAAATCCCAACGATAGAATATAACAATTTTGGGCATCTAGGTATTTGGCGAAAAAGGCTAATATGGCTCTTTGGGAATATCTTGACGCAATACAAGAACTTTCAGGCAATAAAAACACAAAACAACCCATTATTTTAAAAGTACGATTTTTTTTTGAATAGGGTAGTCGTAGATTTCATGATGAAATCTGGGTGACACCAGACCATCATCTTACCCATGATTCGTGTGGCTTAAGATTATGGGTTTTTTTCCCTATACATTGTCTCTGTTTAATGAATTTCTAGAAAGTTGTAGGTTCCATTAATGCTAAATCTTTATTTCTTCATAGTCTATGGTTGCACATTAGAATAATGGATTATATTTGCTAGTACATTCATAGTAGGATTTCAATGCATTTGGGTAAATTCAAGATAATTCTTAGTCTTACCACACTTAGAATTATTTGCATTGTTAGAGATAAGATAAGATAGATAAGATAATTATATTAAATGGGTGGGTCCATATGTTTTTAAAAAAAAAAAACTATCAACCATATATTAATCAGAAATACTCAAGTACATATCCGATCATGCCAAGCATGGAAGCTATTAGCCATATCAATAGCCTTATATACAGTGCTATGAATATTCACATTCATTATACAGAATCTAAATTGACAATTGTCCTAATATCTTCTTGAATCTTAGTAGACCACCATAAGGGAGGTAATCCATAGCAAAGGATATCATTGTTGTCCAGGGCCCAATTTGCTAATCCATCAGCAACCTTATTCTATTGTCGAGGAATATGTCTGAATTGAATTTGTCAGAAGTTTTGCTGCAAACTTTTGCATTTGATCAATTTCCTTTGCAAGCCGCCAATTCGGAGGATAACCATTATAAGATTTACTTAGTAGATTCATCATGATTCTTGAGTCAGATTGAACCTTTATCTTTTGCCATCCTATTTTGATAGCTTCTTGCATTCCTCTTCGAATGGCTCTAATTTCTGCCAAATTATTCGTAGAGACACCTAGGTTTTCTGCAAAGATGAAGCATACCTCTCCTTGTCCATTATGCCCAACTCCTCCCATTGTTGTTCTCCTAGGATTACCCCTGGATGCACCATCTGTTGTGCTCTTAGCATGAAAACGAGGCATAGTGATTCTACTAGGCTAATTGTAAGTATGCTCATATCAGATACACCAATACAAGAGTGGGGTGCCTATTGTATCTAGTATCAAAGAAATCATGCGATATGTACTCTGAATCATCATCCAAAATGTCTATCTAGGACCACGACAGGTTTCAAAATTCATAATAATCCCTAATATTCATAAATGACTTACATTAGTTTTTAAAGTCAAATCTCGGCTGATAAAAACTAACATTGGTTGAGGTATAAGATAAAGATAATGGATTTATAACATTAGCATTATCTTTAGTACTCCCATCTACCCCTTCCGCCCCTCTTACCAGTAAAACAACAATATTTGTAACAACAATACAGGTCCATTCGATAACTCCCTTGAGTGGCCATTGTAATATTCCTGAAAAATACTCTTTAACAAATATTTATATTTTGTCAAATGCTAGGGCAGCAATATAAACATTTGAACTTTTATGACAGCAGCAACAAACTGGTTTTTATTAAAAAAACAGCAAACCCCAATATGTAGAAAAACAAACTTAATTATTTATTTCAAATCAGCTTTAATGAAAAACAGAATGTCTGAATACAATTATTTTTCTCACAACGGTTGACCCAGATGAAAATATGAACATAAAATACGAGCATGCACATTGATTTGACTGAAAAATGCCCCCAGATGTGGCACAGGTACTAAAATTTGTTCCCAAAGGGGGGCATCCTAATTGTACTTGTTGTTTTGAATGCTAAAATATCCTTGAATATGATGCCCTAGCTGAACTAGTTGAATACTTGTACCTTGAATGATCAATGCAACCCCTGAATGGAATTGTCAAGCTTTGATATGAGGGTTTCCATCCTCAGATCTGTGTGCAAATGAGGGTTTTTTGTCCTCTACTGCTGATGCAAAAGTAGAAGCAGTTTGCAGAAAATGAAGCAGTTGATAAATTTCCATGATAATTGATAATAATCCCCAAAATCTATTTTTATAACTTCTAAGGCTTACTTCCAAAGTTGGCGCCCCCCTTTTGGAGTTACACGCATGCTCAATAAACAATACAAAATTACTTTATTCCCTCTCCAATGTTGGTGGCCCATCCAAAAATACAAGATCGATGCTCATGTAAACCATTCTATCTTCGGAGCCCCCACAATAGAAGTTCTTTATTTAATTATTATTCTATCTTTGATGCCCCCACAATAGAAGTTCATCATTTTATTATTAATTTATTCCACTTTTGCTTTTTGGCCCCCACTTATTAAAAATATAATTTAAGCGTCCTTTTTCCAATTAAAATATAAAATTACCCCTTTGGACCACTTAAATTAATTTGTTTCCCTCTTTAATTTCCCTTAACCTATGGAAAATAATAAGAATAGGCTTCGTGTATCCATAATCAATTAATTTTGAAAAGGGGACATTATAGTCTACCCTTCCTAGAATTGTTTGCCCTCAACCAATTGCAAGCCAAGATGCTTAAGAATTTCAGCACCCTCCCAAGTAGCATCCTCTATAGGTAAATCCTTTCAATGTACCAAATACTCTGTGATAATCTTGTTCCTTAACTTCTTTTCTCTAAAATCCAAAATTACTTCAAGAACCAAAACAAGTTTGCCTTCGTCATCCAAAGAAGGCAATTCAATGGAAGGAACAATATGCAATCCCAAAGCCTTTTTTAGGCACGGGACATAGAAAAACATTATGTATCTTACTCTACTTTGGCAAATCTAGCTCATAGGCAACACCTCCTATCCTTTTCTTAATCTTGTATGGTCCATAGAAACGAGGAATAAGCTTTTCAGCTTCTCCATTCTTCAAAGAAGACTATTTATAGGGCTGCAACCTCAAGAAAACCATGTCAACAACCTCAAAATTCTTCTCAATATGGTGCTAGTTCACATAAAATTTTTGTTGGTTTTGTGCATGTTGGATATTTTCTTAATCCCCAATATATCTTGGCTTTGTGCAACCAAGTCTCTTGCCCCCGACACTCTACTGCCTGCAAATACCAAATCCACAAAGGAAATGTCATGTCCTCTCTTTCAAATAAAGAAAAATAGTAAAGTTAATGTTTTTAAGTTGTCAAGTCACTCGTTATTAAAAAAGTGACAACTTAATATAACTTTATTATTAAAATAAAAATAAAGGTGACTTTCCAAATAAAGTAAAATCCAACAATAAATTAGAAGACGGAAAGTCACTTTAGTAATCCCACATGGAGCGCCCAACTTGGGAAAAGGCAATGGAAAATTATAAATGAGGGGTAAGGGTTTCATTTAACACACTTTTTAACATTTCTAGATTTAATTTTGGAGAGTTTGGGCTTGTTTCTCCTACTTTCAACTATTGGGGACGAAAACCATTAATTTCTCCTTGGTGGTCTTATATAGAGACCGCACTCAAGTTTATATCAGATTCTCTGAGGAAAAGATTAGATTTTCAGAGCTAGGGCACACTTTCCGGGCACGTTTTTTACATCTCCCACTTCAGATCTACATTTCAAGTGAAAAAATTCAGCCAATAGAGAGACATCGTCCAAGTTTTCAAGTAGGGACTACTAGGGCATGATTGGGAACCATCTAGGGCCATCTACACCCTTGTGGGTGGAGTTGATAAATTCTAGGGCAAGGTTGTTCCAGATCTCATCACCAATTGCTTTGCCATAATTTTGGAGGCCATATTTAGCTTTTCAGAGGGTTTGGGTTTGGGATCACTTCTTTCTAGCTATTTCTGTAAGTTGTATTTCTGCAGTCCAAAAATAAATTCCAGCTCTTGTTTTGTGTCCCAAAAATTTAGTAGTTTGGTGTTCTTGCATTCATAATTTATTATAAATATTTGGCATAAGATTTGGGTAATTTGAGATCATATTCAAAGTACTTTGTGGCTCTTTTGCCTCCATAATAGCTCACCATACCTAGAGTTTGTTTCAGATTTCTATTTTTGAGAAAAAAATACATTGATGTCCTAATATCTCTATTTCCAGCATGTTGCGATAAATCAGAATTCTTAGGTGTTCCCTTTGGCTTAAAAAATCTTCCATTGGGGACATTACAGTGGTATCAGAGATGTGATTCTCCCAGCTTGTGAAGGAGAAGATCAATTTTCCATGAACGTTGGTGAAGAGGATTTTAAATATCACTACTCAAGAAGACCTCCTGGAAAGGAAGGTATGGGTGATAGAGAAAGGCCTCCACCAACCTATGACATAAGCTATTTGAATGAAGTGTTCATTAGAGGCAACAACGAATTGCAAACGCGTTTGTTGGATGCTCAAAGGGATCTAAGAGCCTCCTTTGTGGGAGCTATTGCTGATTTAAATCGATCTATACAAGGGCTAAGCATTACCATACTGAATCTCCAAGGAAATCGAGGTAATCATGTTGAAGGAAGCTCTTCTGGTCAAACAAAGACCTCCATTAAACCACCTCAAATATTTAGAGCCAAATTCCTTCAAAGAGAAGAATCTGCAACTGAGTTAGATCCACCAAGTGACGCAGAGGACCTAGAGGCATGGGGTGAAGAATATGTAGCTCTCAGATACAACGTGCGAGATATGTTGTCCTTCAGAGATTTTTGCGAGTTGAAGAGTAGTAGGGGCACCAGAAAGAATAGAAAATTTCAACAGGAGCAACCACATGTAGTAGAAGAAATGGACACATATGGTGAAGAATATGCAGCCCTAAATTTTGCAACACGTGAGATGTTTTCATTCAGGGAATTCTATCGCTTGAAAAGAAGTAGAAAAAAAGGAATCACTCACAAGCTTCTCACATATGATAAAAAGTCTGATTTTACTTTTGAAGATTTTTATGAAGAGGTTGGTCGAAGAAGCTTGGAAAAGGAAGAGCAGCCAGAACCAAAGCCTCAAGAAGTTGCTAAGGAAGAAATTTTGATGGTGGAGCATAGGAAAGAAGAAAAATCAAATCTGCAAGGTTGTGGAGAGGATTTGGTGGTTAAAGTGAAATTTCCGAATGATAAGGTTGATGTTTAACTTGCTGGAATTTTCATAGCAACAACTAATGGTAAGCAATTTTATTATCTTCATAGCAAGGATTTATTGTATCACCCTCATACTATGTCCTTACAATGTTTTGATCATCATGAGAATTATTCTAACAATGAGGATAAGATGAAAAGTACCAAATGGAAAGAGAATCTTTTTCAAGAAGCCTCTATCCATCTTCTGAACATTCCAAAGATTGAGCTATGGCTGTATGAGATGGATTTTCAAGATAGCTATGGAAGGGCACTTGAAAAGAATGGTTGTGATAAGGAAAATCTAACAAAAGCTTCTACTTCATTCAAGGGAGATAAGCATTCTAATGACTGCCCCAGGAATGATGGTCATGTCCCATATTCAGTCCTCCATACTACGGAAGTTTCAGATTGTTGTCAGGAGGGTAAGCACCCTTATAATTTCAGTTCGAGTTATGGTGAGGACATCAAACAACTATTCCAACCTTACCATCTCTCAGAAAATGGAAAAAAGATGAAGGTGAAACCTTGATTTCTAAATGTCCTAAGAAGCCACTATGGGTTGTCCAACAAATCAAAGCAAGCAGCAATGGATCAATTAAAAAATCAGGTAAACCAGCTCATACAATCTTTGCCAGCTTCATATTTGAATACAAAATGGGATTGCATGGGCCTATACATATGTTTTGAGAAGTGGAGATAAATGGATAAATGGCTGCCTTCTAGACAAGGTCTAAGGCATGCTAGATAGGGCAGCAACATTCTCCTTTTCATATTGTTTGTGACTAGTTGGTAAACATGTGTTCGAGCAGAAAATTGTGGGTCACAAGGATGGAAGTGTTGAGGGTATCTCAACAATTCCTATCTTGGCAAAGGAAGAAAGAAAACTCATGAAGAATCATAAAAGATATGGTGTGAATCCTAACAAAGAGGTGAAGGACCAATTCATAAGTCACTCCTTGGAACAAAATTCTAAGCTTGAAGACTTGGTTAAGAAGACAATCATTGTTGCGGGGACAACAAGTTGCTTAGGAGAGTTTGAGAAGGGTGAGAGATGGGTAAAATGGGATCTTTCAGTCATATGTTATCAACTTAACATAGTTGGTATAGTTATGGGTAACAAGAAACATAACCCATGGTTCTTGAAGAGTGTTGTCACAAACTTTTGGACTGTTGTCTTCCACATTTCCAGCTTTGCCCCTATAACTTTTGCAGCGATAAAAGAATGTTTTGTCATCAGTAAGATGCATACTCTGTCCACGGACATTGAAGAGACTTTTGTTGCCAATACAAGATGGTTTCCAGCCACCACAAACCCAAGGTTGAATGAGGAAACACAATGCTACAACCATGGTATTATGTTCTTTCTAAATTCATGTTTTGGAAGGATAGTACTCTCCTTGGACAGTTGTAGGTTGACAAATATAATGAAGTTCTTTTGGTCTAACATGATGTGTGAAAGGGATCACTTGAGGGGATCATTAAGTGCAAGAATTCCAACACCCTTCCAGCTGTTTGGGAAGGACTTAAGGGCGAGGGTTGATGATCTCCTACCACCCAAGGAAAGGAGGAACATAATGGGGACAACCATGTTTCAAACTTCCAACTTGAAGGCTGATGTCATCCCCAATTCCAACAGCTACCCCGCCTCATTGACAGCCATACAAATGTGTTTAGTCATAAGATTGAATGATGTTGCTGCCCGTAAAGTGTTTTCAGTGATAACTGGATTGTTTCCAGTTCCGATACTACCGTCATTACTAATTGGTGCAAAGTATTTCCAGTCTTGCAGCTGTTGCACCTTTCTTATGTTACTGATATCCAAGGATTTTGAGTTGAGATTGCTGCTAACAATCACACACAGCCGCAGGTTGACTGATTTGAAGAATTCCAGAGCTATATATGACTGTTACACTCATCCACCAGCAATCATAGGGTCTGATCCGAGCCAATTTTTGAAGAAGTTTCAGTGGGGCAGAATGGAGGCAACATTTGGAACCCAAAATAAGCAAGGTAACAACAACCAAAAAGAGGTGAGCATAAGTATTGGCATACATTGGTTGAGATTGTTTGATAGAATGGTATTCAAAGATGTAGAAAAGAAAGCAACATTTCAAGGTGTAATGGATAAAGTTCCAAGCATGACTACCACTAAGGAAAGAGGTATATATTTTCAAAGCACTCAATGCACTGAGATACTCCATTGTGGTGAAATATCCTTAGTGGGATACCCCTTAAAAAAATGCAAAATATGGACAATTTGCAGCCAAGCAGAAATCTGATTTTTGCATAAATTAAAACTAGGGTAGCAAACAGAAATAAATCTATAACTCACAAAATACTTACCCGAATCACTTGAAAATTTATAATGAGCTTGCTAATGCAATAAAAAGTAGTAGAAAATTATTTTTGGAATTTTTCAGATAATAAATTGCTGCCAGAAAATTACAGCGTGCCCTAAGCAGCAAGATACTTCAAATATTTATTTTTCTCCGAATACAAGTGCACAAAATATGAAACTTTCAAAATAATATTTATAAATATAGGGAATGATATTCCAACCTTCAAATCTGAATTTGCACCATTGGAAACCCTCCAAATAAAGACTGCAATCTCCAAAACAAGTCGCCCCCCTTGGAAAATGATCAAAACCCTCTGAAAAGTCTCTAGTAATATTGTCAAAACCTGCTCTTATCGCTGTCGTAAATCTGATCAGAAAACCCATTGATTTTCTCCACAAAGTGTAGCCAAAATCCTCAAAACCCTTCCTCTAAAACCCTCTAAAAATGCCTCTGAAATACAACCCTGATTTCAGCTCCAAAATGACAAGCTATGGTGGATCTCTCACTACCGAAGATTGCCCTGCTAGCTAGGGATGGATCTCTCACCACCGAAGCTAGGGTCCCTGTGGGATTTCACTCCATAAGCTGTAAATTTGCAAACAGCAGTTGCACATGAAAGAAAATAATAAGTGTATGCATCAAGAATGATCATCCCACTACACCCTCCCATCTCCTTATATAGCTTTTCCCTATGGCAAAAGAGCCCCAAATAGCCCAAGTCGCATTTTTTCTAGGAAGGACCAATAACATTTAAGTAACTTAAGTTACGTATCCCCTTTTAAGTCGCCAAAAAGGGATCTTTAAGTGGCCCCCAACGACAGAATTACATAACATTAAATGCCAAAAGTGTCCACTTAAGTTATCCCAAGGACATAATATCTAGAACCTCCAAAGGGCCCATTAGACCCTCATGTCAACGCCCAAGAATTATAACAAAAACATAGTAGGAAATCAGACAACCATCCCCAATAACCTCCAAAGTCGTCCATAGTCCCTTGGGAATGACCAGGGCTAAGACTCAAAATAGGGCCGTTAGGCCTTAGGCTACTAGGAATTGGGGACATTACATGAAACCCTTAAAGGTTGGCTTCAGACACACAAACTATTGCATTACCACCATGAAATCAACTCACTATAACTGCAAAATGGGGATCTTAACCAAGCTTGAAGATCGCCATCTTCTACTCAAAGTCTGAGATCAAGAATGGACTGCAAGACATGCGAACTGTTAACAACAAACACAAAATATCATGCATAGAAAACTGTCACAAACTGTAGTTGTTCGGTTGGTAACTGTTCAACCACTCTTCTTGAACCACCTCTTCACACTTTGAATAAACCTCATCCTGTGTCATTTGAATGAGTTAAATTAGTTACATCTATGGTTCTTTCTTCTCTTTGCATATGCTAACATTGGTATCAGAGCGTCCAAGGTTGCAGTTCAAGGGAAGCCTTCAAGAGGCATGAACAAAAAATTCGAGGAAGCCCTAAAAAGGGCACGAATTTGGCAAAACGTGAAGGTATTTGAGAAAAATACCAGATGCTAGGACAAAGAAGGAAGAAATCCCTCCATTCGATCAACAGGGTTTATAGGTAGATAAAGTTCAAGAATGCATGAAGGAGAAATACCAACGCAAAGTCGTGGCCTAGGAACATTCATGACATAGGGCAATATAACAGTCGCAACATGCTCCATTTGAAACATGAAAGGCCAACAGTGGCTAACACACCTAAATGACATCAAATGCCTTCATGGACTCATCTAACAGTTAGCAAACCGGTGTTGATGTCTTAATGACATTGATGTCAGTATGCAACAGTAGATGCTCCTGCATGGAATATTGAGGATTAAAGAACTTTAAAGCCTTAATATGCAACTCATCTATGCACCATTTAGTGTTTGTATGACTAAACATAGAACCACGTCAATCTATTAGTGACAATGCATAGTTAAAAGCATTGAAGTACTTTCATAGTTCAACATCACCATAAATCTCTATGAGTCACATGGCATGACTAAGAGATTAGTCATGACTCTAAGAGATCCTATGAAAGCTAATGCAACGCAGTAAAGATGAATGACAATTAAAGCGTACATGAACAATCATGTTAGAATATTTGTATGACTACGTTGTACTTGCAATAAGACATTCAAAATAGTAAGAGGATTACTCTCTAAGCGTAGTGAGCTACATGGCCATAGCTATTTGGAAGCACCCACTTTAATATATTTGGAGTCTCAAATTGGCCCATGGTTCTGGGCAATGGAGGAGCTCTAGTAAACTGCACAAGTGGAGTATGGCCAAAATCTAAATTTTTATAGCTAAAGCCACTTATCACAGTTGATGGTTGCTACATGTACCTGAATAATCTCCAAAGATGAGCATTTTGCATGAGTGTACGATTGTCTGTGAGCTGACATATTATAAATCATTTCAAAGGGAGTATCACAATGTGAGAGAGAGACCTATAGAACTAGACAATTATCATTGATTTGTATTGGAAGATTTTCTGGAGTGGAAACTGACTTCGTCTATGGGCATTGGTGTCTCAAAAGTCGGTGGTTCAAAAGAGATCCGCACTTTAGTGGTGTTTGCATTCAAGGGCTGAATTTGGTGTTCGACATGGAACTGGTGTTTTGTACAGCTAGATTCTTAGCTAGGTATATACACTAGTTTCATAAGGCATGGATTTGAGAAGTAGATTGCAAGCAGTCTCAATTTTGAGTGGGACAATGTAGTCTTCTTAAAACTAAATCGAAACCACGGTATATCTGGTGTTATGTGCATTGGATTTTAGTGTGAGCTCTCATAAGTCTTACTAATAGAAGTAGATTTAGACCCAGAATGCTTCCAGGGAGGTTTCGAAGGTGGTCGAAAAAGGAAAATCAAGGCAGTCTGTGTAAAGAAAATTGGAAAGAAATTTATCACCAATTAAGGGCTGATTCACTAGCTAATCCTTTGAGGCTAGTATTCCCGTGCTTCAAGAAATTGGTTACGTCGTGAAAAATGGCAAAAGTACAAGTGAAATTCAGGAGCATTTAGGTAGAAGACGTTTGGATGCACAAAGAGGCCGGAATCCAATCTTCTGAATTGGAGGAATTCATGACCAAGTAAGCATCTTGTTGAGGCTGTACAGTGTGCAAGGATAAGCAGTCTCCAAATGGCTCTTAGGAGGGGGATAGTTATTATAACAACGTCTGAGTAGTAGATCGTTGCAGAAGGCTTTCATAGTCCTGGACAGCAAATCATGCAACCTCCACATGTCAAATGCAAAACTTTGCTTGGTCAGAAAAAGTTCGAAGGTCGATTGTTTGTTTTCTTCCAGCATGTTGAAAGAAGGTCTCACATTAATAATATTTATTCAACAAAGGTATTCGAGGTTCGCAGAATTAATTTCAAGATTGCTGGAGCAATTAATTTTAATATTACTTGTTGGAATAAGTAATACTTGGTGGAATAAGTATTATTTTATTGAGTGTGGGCAAAACTATTAAGTGGGGTTTATTATTTCCGTTCTTTTGGAATAATAACATGGCAAATATGTCACACTTGACTTTGCCAGAGACACAAAAATTAACGAGCACTGATTTCAATGTTTGGAGTTATAAGATTTTAACGGTCGCGGAGTTTTGTGATTGTGATAAAATAATCAAGGGTGATGAAAGTCGACCAATGACAAACTTCGAGGATTATGACAAACGTCATAAGGAAGCGTTATTGCTTCTCAAGTTGTCGGTGTCGGATGATATGATACCGGAAGTGCGGAATGCCACTGTGGCAAGCACGTCGTGGGTCAGTTTGAAGGGTAAATATTAGACGTCAGAAAAGAATCAAATTTCATACCTGAAGAATATGCTCTTTTCTGTAAAGTTACAAGAAGGTGGATCGCTGTCTGAGCACCTACTTAGGATGAAATACCTCCGAGACCAATTATCTTCATCAACAAAAAGGTGGACGACGATGATATAGTGGCTCTGGTTTTGAACAACTTACCTTCTTCGTATGAGTCACTTGTGGAGGCACTCCATTTAATGGTTGAAAGTCAAACACTCACGTTTGACAAGGCGAGTTCTTACTTGTTGCAAAAGGAGTGGAGACAACTTCAGGCAGAATCTAATTGTGACCATTCAGAGAGTGCTCTTGTCACTCAGTCAAAGGGAAAGTGGAAACGTCAATTTGGTAAGTCGTCCACTTGGTATTAGGTCACATGCTATTACTGTCACAAGGTTGGGCATGTCAAGAAGGATTGCCGAAAGCGGAAGTATGATCTTTCGCAGCAGAACAAAAAGCCATGTGATGAGGAACATGTGGAAGCAGTTGCAAGAGAACGAGATTCGGATGACGGGCATGCTCTTTATTGTCTTATGACATCATGCTCGAATGATAGTGGTACCAGTTGCTTGATCATTGACTCTGGTGCGTCTGCACACTTTTCATGTCGTAGGGATTGGTATGTTTCATTCACTGCAAATATTTGTTTTGAATCAGTAGTACTAGCTGATGGAGAATCACTTGCTGTAGAAGGGATAGGAGATATATGCATTGTATTGAATAATGCTCATAAATTATTGGTACGGAATGTTAGATATGTACCTTCTTTACAAAAGAATCTTCTATCTATTCGTCAATTGACTGAAAAACCCAATATTTTTGTGGATTTCTGTGGAAAGAAGTGTGTTGTCTCTGATGTGAAACAGAGACGGATAATTGCCCTTGGTATTGGGGAAGGTGGTCAGTATTGGCTTGTTGATCCGGCTGTGATCGACATGAATGCACGTGTGGAGGAAAACTCCACCATTCAGGAAGTGCAGGAGGCTGCAATGCCTTGGGAGGAAGTCATTCCTCACAAATCTGTTGACTTGAATACAGTCAACCTACATGCACCTATTGTGGAGGGAGTATCCACTATACCAGGTGTACGGGAGGCGGACATGCCTTGGGAGGATGGATTTCCTCATTTTGAAGAGCAATTTGTTGTGGACGGAGACTCCACTATTCCAAATGCACTGATGATGCATGGTGAGATGGCATGCCCAACCACTCACTCAGAGGTCCTTGCTCAAAGGACAATAGAGCATGAATAGTTTGGTCATTGTGTTGTGAACGATCTTTCCCAACAGAGGGGGATAGATGAGCAAATAGACGAGGAGTTGATTCTCACTCCTACCACTGTTGAGACGGAGACCACTACTGAGATGGAGATGGTTATTTCTCCTACTATTGCATAGTTGGTTCTAACTCCTACTGCACAGATGGTCACATTTCTCTTCTTGAAAAAGTTGGATGAGCACTGCATGGTGGTGCAAGGACGTGATCGAGGTGGCTTTGATTGCAGGATAATTGAGTCTTTGTACAGACTCTAGCAGGCTACACAAGCTTGGAATAGACTTTTCAATCCATGTCTTCGAGGTTTTGATTTTAGCACTCTAGAGATGGGGCTGACACTCTTAGCCATTGGTGATTCATCATTGGTCAATGAATCACGTAACAGAGAACCGGTGGATCACTTGCCATATCCTTTGTTCATGGGACCAAATTTTTGTTTTGCGGTTATTCTTCATTCGACAACCGCAACACAGTCATGGACTGCTGATTTTAAAGTACAACTTATGGCACAGTCTGTAGATGTAATGACTAAACATATGGGCTTTAGGAAATTTGTAAAATTTCGGGACAAACTTTGTCTTGTTTCCGGTTTAGTCATTAAGAGGGAGTGTTAAAATATAGCACTTTATATAGCATGTAAAACAGTTATGTAGTTGTTTGGTTGGTAATTGTTCAACCACTCTGTAACCACCTCTTCACATATAAATAAACCTCTGCCTGTGTCATTTGAACAGTGCAGTTTGCCTTCTCTGAGTTCTTTCTTCTCTTTGCATATTCTAACAAGTGGGACATCTAGACTGTTTCGGTACGGGTACAGTATGCTGAAACGGAATTTTTTTAAAAAACCTCGGGTATGGTATGTTGTGGGTACGTTCATACAATATATTTTTAAAAAGTAAAAAATAAAAATACATATAAAAATTTAAAGGCTTATAGTCTCAACAACCTATAAAATATTCGAAGCCAACAAGAAGCTTATTATGAATCAGAAGCTATCTAAAGCAAGATTTCTTTGACTCAATACAAGAAGACCACAAAACATTAAATCTATGAGTCCATCTACTAATGGGCTCAAACATTCCACTTATTGTTAAGGCCCAGGGAAAGGTTTGGGGAGAAGGCAATCTTTTCATAGAGTTGTTGTGAAAGCATTTCTGAGCACTGTACAGTGTATACATTCTGAACTGAGATTGAGGAAGCTTATAGAAAGCTTTAAGGTCTGTCCATTCCATCCACTTCCCAAATCTGTACTAGTCATGAGATATTTTAATTCCTTCCTCAAACCAAAGGAGGGCAGAGCAGCCTCTTGTCAAGGCAAGGATCTTGTCATTATATTTAAGATTCGAAGAAATCAATTTGTAGGCTTGACACCGAGTGTCAAAGGAAGAGAAGACAGGCCTATAGGCTTGAACCTTGGAAAGTTTGTGTGAGATTCAATATTGCCAATAGGCTCTGAAAGGTCAAGAGAGATGAAAAGGACTTCATTTGGTTGACTTACTATTTGGGGGCTTTCATGTTGCTAATCATGGGTCCTTTATTCTTCAATTAATTTGGACAGGCCTAGGATTATAACAATGGTCAGCTGGGAAGAGTTGGATCAGTTGAGCTGACAATTGCTTGAAGGCAAGCAATTTTGGGAAGGGTGGACTGTCATGTCCCCTTTTTCAAATAAAGAAAAATAATTAAGTTTATGTTTTTAAGTTGTCAATTCACTCACTTTTTATTAAAAAGGCGACCAAATTAATATAACTTTATTATAAAAATAAAAATAAAGGTGACTTTCCAAATAAAGTAAAAGCCAATAATAACTTAATAGATAGAAAGTCACTTTAGTAATCCCACATGGAGCGCCCAACTTGGGAAAAGGCAATGGAAAATTATAAATGAGGGGTAAGGGTTTCATTTGACACACTTTTTGGCATTTTGGAGAGTTTGGGCTTGTTGCTCCTACTTTCAGCTATTGGGGACAAAAACCCTCATTGGCTAGTTGTTGAGGACGAAAAACCTCATTAGCATTCAGATTTTGGGGACGAAAACCCTCAATTTCTCCTTGGTGGTCTCATACGAAAATCACACATAAGCTTATATCAAATTCTTAAAGGAAAAAATCAGATTTGTAGAGCTAGGGCACACTTGTCGGGCATGTTTTCTACATTTCCCGCTTTAGATCTGCATTTCAAGCGAAGAAATTCAGCCAATGGAGAGACATCTACCAAGATTTCAAGTAGGGACAGTTAGGGAACGATTGACAGCCATATCTAGGGCTATCTACACCCTTGTGGGTAGAGTTTGATGCATTCTAGGGCATGACTATTCCGTATCTCATCACCAATTTCTTTACCGTAATATTGGAGTCCATATTCAGCTTTGTTTTAGAGGATTTGGGATTGGGATCACTTTTTTCCAGCTATTTCTGTCAGTTGTATTTCTATAGTTCAAAAATAAAATTTCATCTCTTGTTTTGGGTCCCAAAAATTTAGTATTTTCGTGTTCTTGCATTCATAATTTATTATAAATATTTTGGCATAAGATTTGGGTAATTTGAGATCATATTCAAGGTACTTTGTGGTTCTTTTGTCTCCATAACAGCTCGCCATACCTAGGGTTTGTTTCAAATTTCTATTTTTGTGAAAAGAATACATTGTTGTCCTAATATCTCTATTTCCAGCGTGTTGCAATAAATCAGAATTCTCAGGTGTTCCCTTTGGGTTAAAATATCTTCCATTGGGGACATTACAAGAATGAGCATCATAACCATACAGAGCTCTAAAAGGTGTCATACCAATGGACATGTGAGATGTGGCATTGTAGCAATGCCCTCCTATATAAAGCCATTTGACCCAAGTTGATTGTTGCCTTGCCACATAATTCCTCAAATATCCCTCAATCCACTTATTCACGATCTTTGTTTGCCCATCTATCTGTGGATGATAGCTGGTACTTGGAGTCAACTCCATTCCTGTCAAGCGGAAGAACTCCTACCAAAACAAACTAAAGAACTTGTTATCCCTATCACTTACAATATTTTTAGGTGATCCATGTGGCCCAAAAACCTCTCTAAAAAATAAATCAGCAATTTGCGGAGCCTTAAACTCAAAAGGAATAACAAAGAAGTCAGCATATTTAGTGAGTTAGTCAACCACTCCATAAATACAATTCTTACCCTGAACATTGGGAAGACCTGTGATGAAATCCATTGATATACTTTTCCCTTTCTAGTTTGGAATAGGTAAGAGTTGCAACAAACCCGCTAGAAAAACATGCTTTGCCTTGTTTTGTTGGCACACAATACACTCTCTAATGTATTGGAGGACTTCTTCCTTGATTCCTTTCCAAAAGAATGTGCCCTTGATTTGCTTGTAAGTCTTGATATACCCTGGGTGACCAGCCAAAGGTGTATCATGGACAACCCTTAAGATTTTGCTTTTTACCTTGGATTCAGGTACAAAATAGATTCTATTCTTGTAGAGAATGAGATCATCAACCACCCTATACCTATTATCTTGTATTTTTTCCTCAAGGATCTCATTAGTGTAGTCATTTTTTACATAATCCGCTATAATTAAAACTTTCCAATCAACAAAGATTTCGGATATAGAGCATGGAAAAGTTTTTCTAGATAAAGCATCTACTACAACATTATTTTTCCCTTTAGCATACTCTATGTCAAAATTATAAGCTTGGAGCTTACTCAACCACTTTTGTTTCCTGTCATTCAAGCCCTTTTAGCAAAGAAAGAACTTCAAACTATTGTGATCAATTTTGACAACAAACCAAATATTGCCAAAATTTCGCCAACGCATGCATAATGGCCAACATCTCTTTGTCATAAATAGAGAATCCACGCTCTACTTCACTAATTTTCTGGCTCTCAAAATCTATGTGATGCCCCTTTTGCATTAAAACAGACCCTACTCCTTCCCCTAATGAATCACATTCTAACACAAAAGGAATAGAAAAATCAAGAACCAATACTAGACAAGAACTCATTACCTCTTTGAGTTTATCGAACGTTGTTTGGGTTGTTTTGGACTAGTTGAAAGCTCCTTTCTATGTTAGATCAATCAATGGGACAACAAATTGTGAAAATCCTCTCACAAACTGTCTGTAGTAACTGCAAAGACCAAAGAATCCCCTCAACTGTGTCAAATTGGTGGGTGGAGGCCAATCCAATATTGCTTGAATCTTCTCTTGATCAACCTGTACTCTTTGGGCACTAATGACATGTCCCAAGTATAAAATTTTAGTCATTCCAAACTCCCAATTGGATTCTTTTGCAAAAAGAGCTTGTTCCAAAACTTCAAGCATTGTATCCAGGTGTTTTAGGTGCTCTTCTTGAGTCTTATTGTACACCAAAATGTCATCAAAGAATACTAGAAGAAATTTCCTAAAGTGTTCATTAAAAACATAATGCATGTATGACAAGAAAGTAACTAGAGCATTGGTTAAATCAAAAGGCATTACCAAGAATTCAAACTCCTCAAAATGATGATGAAAAGTTGTTTTGTGCACATCATCTCTTACCTCGATTTGGTGATAACCGGACCTTAAACCAATTTTGGAAAAATACACCGCTCCATGCAATTCATTGATCCTGGGTATTGGGTACCTATTTTTGATAGTATTCTTATTCAAAGCACGGTAATCAATGCACATCCTCATTATCCCATCCTTCTTCACCAAAATAATGGATGAAGCAAAAGGGCTAGAACTAGGCCGGATATGTCTCATCTTCAATATCTCTTTGATTTTCTTCTCAATCTCTTCTTTGTAAACTCTAGGATGGTGGTAAGGAGACATCACAACAGGTTTAGAACCTGTTTCCAGCTCTATGATGTGTTGGAATCCTCTATCTGGTGGCAATTATGATGGTAAATCACTTAATATTGTGCCATGCATGTCTAAAATAGATTGTATATCCACATGATAAGATCTATCATTAGTATTAGAAGTTGAAATACTTGTCAAACAATGGGCTGCCCAAGCTGCTTGTCCTTTACAAAAATCTCTCTCCATCCACTTTGTTGTGATTTCCTTAGGCGTTCCATTGGCCATACCATGAAGTACAACCTCTTCTCCATTGGTTTTGAATTTTGGCTCCATAGTTTGGTAATTTAGTGTGAATTCTCCAATTGAATGCAACCATTGCACTCCCAAAACCAAATTGGCTTATACTATGCCTACCACATAGAAATCATCACAAACCTTGTGCTTACCAAGAGTAATCTCCAATCCCTTCACCCTCTTGGTGCATGGAATAGTAAAGCCAACAGCTACAATAACATTAAAACCCTGGAGCCGATGGGGTGGGAGTAGTGCAGTCAAGTCACATGGTTGTGTGCTTGCCCACCCGTGTTCAAATCCCCCCAAGGCACGATCCTCCTCGGAGGTGGTTCGCCGCTAGATGCAGCATCTCTACTTATGCTAACACTGATGGTTGCTCCTCTCGTTGCTGACATTGGTGGTTGCTCCTCTCGCTACTAACGTTGGTGGTTGCTCCTCTTGCTACTATCGCTGGTGGTTGCTCCTCTCGTTACTGACGCTAGTGGCTGCTCTGCTCGCTGCCGACGATGGTGGTTGCTCCTCTCGCTGCTGACACTAGTTGTTGCTCCTCTTGCTGTTGTGACTGGTAGTTGCTCCTGTCGTTACCATCACTGGTAGTTGTTCCACTCGTTGCGGTCGTTGTCGCTGGTCGCTGCATCTTCACTATGGATTCATGAATGCTTCAATTGGGTTCCTAATGGTGTTTCCCTTCATTGTAACCTAGGTTGTGGATCCTCTAAAAAAAATTCTCAATTGTACAAAGATGTGGGTCCTTTCAACACCCTCATTTACCCTAATTCCAAAAAAAACATTAAAACCCTGGAAATCCTTTGTTTTCAAATCTCTTTGGGCTACAAAACCCTCATAAATAAAGTTATGAGTTGCCCCACTATCAATCAAAATAGTTACCTTATTCCCATGAAGCACTCCATGAACTCTAAAAGGATGATACCTAGGAGCACCTAAAAGTGTAACAAGAATACCATCTGGAGTCTTTTCGTCTCCTTTATTTTCAGCTATCGGTTCTTCCTTATTTTCCACTTCCCGTTGCTCTTCTTCTACTTTATCATATAATATCACCTCAATATAGTGCACTTGTCCTTTAGGAAGACATCTATGACCCGGTCCCCAAGGATCTCTGCAAGTGGAACACAATTTCTTCCTTTTGAGTTCATTTCTTGTTTCTATCTCTGTGCTAGTTTTAGGCAATTCCTTTTGTTGAAAACCACACTGCTGAAATGAATTTTTGTTTCCCATAAGTTGGTTTTGATTGTGTTGTAAGTTGTCCAATAGGCTGATATCTCCCTTTTGGGACTGATGTCTCCAAATCCAAAGCCCTTTTGATGGCTCCTTGTAGATTGGTAGGGTTGAAAGCTTTCAATAAATCCCTAAGAGATTCAGTTAAACCTTCCGTGAACAAAACAACCAATCTCCTCTCTATCACATTAGGTACCATCACTAAAAGCTTATGAAATTCAACTACATTGTCACTTACTAAATGTAGTTGTTTGAGTTGAGCTAATTCCCGATAATAAATTTCTGGATCAACTCTATCAACCTGTCACTAAACTCACCATATGAGTGGATGTAATTGTGTCTTTGTGTGATCAACCCATGGTACCACCACTCATGTGGCATATGTTCCAGATGAAGGGTTACAAATTTGATGGCTTCCTCCTCCATCATTGGCCTGAGTGATAAGAAGGTATCCAATTTTTGTATCCATGCACAAGTTGTACTCTTATCAAAGCCATCAAAAGCAGGGAGTGACAACTTCCCTAATGTTTTCTATAGGTCTTTCTGATTAGTTTGTGGCCTAGGTTCAACTCTTGGTCCACCCCTGCTATTATTTAGATTTATGAAATTGGTGAGTGATATAGCCTCTTTAATCTCACCTGAAAGTACCCTATACTCCTCATAGTTGGCAGCAATATCATCTGCTATAGATGGCTGAATTTCTACCTCTGGAACTGCTTCCTCCCTACGAAGGAAGTCAGGATGGAAGGGCCTAGCAATAAAACCGATGACTGTCCTCTGAGTGTGTTGGTTATTGTTCATCCCTGAAGAACTTCCCTCACCATTTGGAGTTCTTTGCACATTTGTATTTTGCATGGTGTGGACTAACTGAGCCATCATATATGTTAAACATTCTTGTCCCTGCACAAGCTTGTCAAAACGTACATTTTTTGGGTCTCTGTTACCCGTGACTTCTGGATGTTCTATAGCTTTCTTTCTCCCTTTGGTGGTACCTGCCTTCTCTATCACTACCCTGCATGAAATTACCCTACATGAAGTTCAAAGCCGTAATTTCTCTTTTATTTATTAATTTTTATATTCCTCTTCCACAAGCTAGGAGGAATTTGCTTTGATGCCACTGTAATATCGCTAAAAATTAATTTTTAACAAATTTGGATATTTTGTCAAACCCTAGGACAACAATATAAAAATTTGAAATTTTATGACAGCAATAGTAGACTTATTTTTATTTAAAAAAGTAAACCCCAATATGTAAAAAAATAGACTTTCATTTATTTATTTTAAATCAGTTTTAATAAAAAACATTAGAATGTTTGAATACAATTATTTTTCTCCCAACAATTGATCCAGATGAAAAGACGAACATAAGATAATAGCATGCAAACTAATTTAACTGAAAAATGCCCCCAGATGTGGCGCCACTACTAAAATTCGTTCCCGAAGGAGGACATCCTAGTTGTACTTGTTTTGAATGCTAAAACAACCTTGAATATGATACCCTAGTTGAACTAGATGAATACTTGTACCCTAAATGATCATTGCAACCCCTTAATGAAATTGCCAAGTTTAGATATGAGGGTTTATGCCCTTAGATATACGTGCAAATGAGGGTTTTCATCCTCTATTGCTGATGCAGAAGCAAAAGCTACTTGCAGACAATGAACTAGTTGATAAATTTCCAAGATGATTGATTATAATCCCCAAAATCTACTTTTATAACTTCTAAGACCTTTCAAAGTTGGCGCCCCATCCAAAAATAGAAGTTTGATGCTCACACAACCCATTTTATCTTTGGCACCCCACAATAGTTCTTTATTTAATTATTATTTTATCTTTGGTGCCCCCACAATAAAAGTTCATCATTTTAATATTATTTTATTCCACTTCTACTTTTTGGCCTCCACTTATTAATATAATTTAATTAACCCTTATACCAATTACAATATAAAAGTACCCTTGTACCAATTAAAATATAAAAGTACCCTTGGACCACTTAAATTAATTTATTTCCCTCTTTAATTCCCCTTAACCTACTTAAAATAATAAGAATAGGCTTTGGGCATCCATAATCAATTAATTCTGAAAAGGGGACATTACAGCCATGGCCTTCTCAATGAGACCAAATTTCAGAAATGTTCCGCCCCCACAATAAAAGTTCATCATTTTATTATTATTTTATTCCACTTCTGCTTTTTGGCCCCCACTTATTAAAAATATAATTTAAGTGTCATTTTTCCAATTAAATTGGACCACTTAAATTAATCTATTTCCCTCTTTAATTCCCGTTAGCCTACGGAAAATAATAAGAATAGGCTTCAGGTATCCAAAAGTAATTAATTATGTGTAATATTCCCTTTTAGGATATTATTTAAATGTACAAAAATTAATTATCCAGATCACCCTAGGAAGATTAGATCTTTTTAGTTTGACCTCAAATAACCCAATGTTGGCGATAATACAACCCAAAGTGGGGTTGGAGTATGCCAAGGTGGTGGGTTAGATGGGAAAACGAATTTAGAATGCTAATATTACCCAGATCTGATTTTTAACAGTAGATTATTAATTAAAATTCAAACCCCAACTGCTGCTATTTTTTAAAATTAATTCCCTCTTAACCATTCAAGCAAAAATCTTCGTACTTTGGATTTTGGGCCACAAAAATATGAAGAACAATATTCCAAAACTAATTTTTGCACAGGAAACATAAAACCCTAATTTTGCCCTAAAAATTAGGTCGCCCAGCACATTTAGGGCATCCAATTAACCCCAAAAATTATAAAATCAATTCCTCCTTATTTCTTCTAATTTCTACAATCAAATCCACTATTAAACTGACCCCAAAACAGTAGATCTAATATAAACATTAATTTGTAACAACCAAAAAGCTTGCAGACAACTGAAATCTTCTAAAATTCATAACTTGCTCATTACCTCCATATTTTGCCCTCAAATAAATTGCAGAATTTTCTATAAATTAAGAGCTTTCTAAAGAGCTATCATTCTGGATTTTTGAAGCACTGCAACCCTTCCCAAAACAGCCCCCAAAATCTGAAAACCAGTCGCGAGGGTTAGGGAAAATTAATTAAATAATTTCCAGCTCTTTCCTAGCCTCCAAAACACACCCAAAATTTTAGTCCCAAACTTGGAAAAATATGTCAATACAGATCAGATTACATATCTAGCTCAAAAGACTCCAAAACATGCCAAAACAACCTTCAATGCAAGTCGCTTTAGCTCTAATAAATGCAGCAGTAAACAGTAAATAAAACACCATAAACCCTTCCAAAATCACTTAAATTTGAGCCACAACATGCAGATTTAACCTCACAAATTAATGCATCAACATATGAGTGAAGTCGCCAATATTGGAATGGAAAAATAATGCATAAACCATTCAACTCAAGAGAAGACAATGAAGAGAACAACCAGTCTTCAATATTCCTTCAATAATGGAGCCAAAATGAGAGAGCACAATGCAAGAACTAGGGCATACATCCCAATACTCCAAGCATGAAGTGAAATTAAATGATCAATCCAACATAAGTCTCACAATGATCCCCAAGCTCTCCTTTTATAAACAAGGAGGCACAAAATTCGAAATCACTAGGATAGGGAAATCATTAAGTAAAAAATAGTTTATCCGCCCTATGTGTGGCGTCCCCTTTCTAAGGGGTGATTTTAATATTAAAAGCCACCCAAAAGTTATTTAATTAATTCCCTTTTTTAATTTTGCATTGTGGGCATTAAATTAAATAAATTACATAATTAAATAATTATTGCTTTAGAATGTCAAATGATAAAAATCACTCTCCAGGCAATAATATTTAATTATTTAATATAATTTTCCCCCTTGCAACATCCCAAAGCCCACGGGGAAAGATAGGCTAAGGGTCTTCAAAAATGGGGAAATTACATTCTGAAAAGGGGAGATTATAGCCATGGCCTTCTCAATGAGACCAAATTTCAGAAATGTTCTCTCAAATGATACAACATTGATCACAAAGAAAAAATTACAGCAATTCCTTCAATACCACATTTCCCAACAAAAAAGAAAAATGATTGCTATCTGAGGATGGAGACTCCTCCAAAATTTTCCTTCACAATGGATGAAATGGAAAACTTACTTTGGCTCCTACAAAAAAGCTCTAATATGTAAATTTGTGGGTGCCTTTTCTGGACCCAAAACTTTAAGACTTTAGGGACCTTAGGTCTGGGACAGCTGGAAACCTACAAGAAAGCAATTAAACATTTCAAGACATCCTTGGTTCACGAACAAATCTGGTCTTTTCATGAAGCACTAGTCTCAACTCTCCATCTTTCAGCCTAACTGAAGAGTTACCTACTACAGTTCCAGTTTAAGTCTGTTTTCCACTTCCTCCAAGTGGATATTGGCAAGAACATATTCTCAAAAAAATAGGATCTACAATTGCAGAATACATAACAGCCTCAAACTTCACAAATAATCCGTGAGCTTAAACTATGTAAAACGTCATGTATACTTGAATCTGGACAAACCATTTCCAGATCTCCAATCTTAGACATTGGAAACACAGAATGGGAACAATCCATTGCCATGAAAATATCCATTTCTGATGCAAATCTTGTCATGAACATGGCCATTTGGAAAGAGTGTGCCTTCCTCATCTCTGGAGCTAGCTCAGAAACACAAAGAATCTGCAAACAAACTAGCGAATGGAAAAAATGAATTAAACAAACCCAGTGCGTCAACATCAAAAAATCTATAGAAATCGGCATACACTAGAAGAATGCAAAGGAGAAAGCAAATTCCAAACTATTATACAAGAGAAGGAAAAGTGTCTTCTTTACAAGGTGCTCAACCTTCCTAGCCAAACCCTTTTGTGGCTTTAGAAGATCTAGATGCTAAGGAGATTGACGGGGTTCAATACACCCTGGAATCTCCACTGCCCGTCAAGGATTTCATTTATCAGCATGCAAAAAAAAAAGTTACTATCCAAAGGCAAGCCTTCACATCTAACGAGAATTTTTCTAATCCATCTATGAAAAACTAAAAATGGTAGGAAAAGACTCAATAGAGTTTGTCCCAGATAATCTGCATATCTAGTCTCCCAAAAAAATTAACACAGAAATAAAAGAGGAAACCCTCGTCTGAAACAATAGAAGTAGAGGAGACAACATAAATGGACTCACAAGATCTCATACAGCGTCAATGGGAACCCAATCAATCAACAACGACAAATGAAAAAGAGGAGAGCACCCCTTCTTCCACCCAAGTAATTTAATGCATACTCTGTCATGGAAGCAGGAAGCATGTGAAACTGGAACAAGCAAATTTATCTCAAAAATAAGATGAAAAATAAAAGAATAGATATGATTTTGTTTCAAGAAAACTTCAGAAAATGAGCTCTGAAGAAACCCAACTTCTTAATTAAATGGGAGAGTAAGCGAACAATTCTTTGCAATTCAACCTGCAGAATGACCCAATGGGGCTCCTCCAGGTATATAATTTCAACAACAATATTCTCCCTGGGGTCTTGTTGCTAATTTCTTTTCATATGAATTACAAGAAAACTTCTGCATCATCAATCTAACCCTTTGCATTGAAATCAAAGAATTACTATATTAGAGAAACTCAAAGATGAGATCCTCAACATCGATCCAAAAACTCCCATTTTAATGGAAAATTTGAATACAATCAAAGCACCTGAGGGAAAAATGAGGCATGGGTTCAACCACATGAAAACAGAGACTAATAAATCTGGAATAAGACACCTCCATGGTTGACACTCAATATGTAGACGGAATCCTTACCTGGAGTAAATACTACAATACATAAAAACTAAACCATATAATGCCTTCAGAGAAGTTGTTCGTAATAGGAAGGAAATTCGCTGCCCAAGTCACTGTTTCTGCTCTCTCAGATCTCATTGGCCTATCTCATAGCAAATCATACCTTTCACAGCCAACATACACAAACCTCAGTGCAAGTTTGAGCGGATGTGGCTCACCTATCCCACTTTAGAGTAGAATATAACCCTAAGGTGGAAAGAAGTGGACAAAATTCAAGGCGAATAATATGTACAAATTTAAGGAAAAGCTCAAACACCTCAAACACGAATTAAAGCATTGGAACATAAAAAAATTCAGCAAGATTTTCCAATATGGAGCTGATATCCAAAATCAGCTGAGAGTGCTACAAAAACAATTCAGAGAGACCAGATTTACTCAACAAATGGCAAGGCATGACCAATCCCTCATTCAAAATCTGGCAGTATTTCAAGAATGAAACTGTTTTGGAGGCAACATTCACATGAGCAATAGGTTAAACAAGGAGACTCAAACACAAACAAAAATCATACAAGTGTCCTAAACAGACAACATTCTATTCAAAACAACATATAGGAAAAAAATGAAAGAACTGGTTTACAAGCGCCAAGTTTCCTAAACAGACAACATTTAAATGCAATACAACATATAGGAAAAAGATAAGGAACTAATTTACAAGCGCCACAGGAGATCCTATAGTATTCTATGTAGTTTTTTGGGGAACTTCTAATAGAGCAACCCACCAGTCTAGAACAAAGAAAGGCCCAACAGGATCTGGTTCAACTGATATTGAAGAAAATAAATGAAGCTTACGATAATATACTTATGATCCCAGTAACAAAATAGAAAGTGATGCACATGGTTTTCTCCTAAAAACCGGAAAATGCTATGGAATTTGAATACTGCAACCTTGGTTCTTATTCCAAAGTAAATGAAAGCTGATCAGATGGATCAATACGTACCTATAGCACTCAGCATTATGGTGTACAAAATCCTATCTGCAGTAATAGCTTCCAGAATTAAACCATTGCTCCCAAAAATAATATCTAAATCTCAGTTTGCATTTGTCCTAGGAGGTCACATTCCAGAATATATCCTAGCAGCCCTGGGAATTTCACACTCTCTAAAGCAACAGAAAAAACCTAGTTATCCTCATAAAAGTGGATATCTCTAACACTTTTGGCAGATTTACTTGGTCCCCGATTTACAACTATCTTTGTGCCTTTGGATTCAGTGAGCCGGCGATTGATTGGATTCAAAGATGCATAAGTACGTCCATGTTTTGTATCTCCATAAACCGTAATCCGGGCCATCCTTTTCTCTCATCCAAAGGGCTTCAACAAGGTGGCCCTCTCGTGCCTTGTTTATCATAATGGGGGAACTCTCAGTAAAATTTTGGAATCAACCAAATCCTGAAATCAGATCAATGATCTTCCAACTAGGCATTGAAGAAGGTTCCCTAATTTTCCTTTGGCAGTCCATATTCTCTTATTTTGCTCACTGATCCTTATGAAATAAAATAACATATCTATTGGCTTTTGGCATTGAAGAAGGTTCTCTAATTTTCCTTTGGCAGTCCATATTCTCTTATTTTGCTCACTGATTCTTATGAAATAAAATAACATATCTATTGGATTTTGGACACATTGTCAATAAAAACAAGTCTCATGTTATCTTTATAAATATCTCAGCAAGGATTGAGAGAGCCATCCTCGGGATTTTTGAAGTCGTATAAGTAAAACTCCGAGTGAGATATCTGGGCATTCCTCTTCATGCCAAACACAATACTAAGCTTTGGGAAGGGGTAATCCATCAGTTCAATGCAAACCTATACAAGTGGACTAATAGATGGCTTTCTTTTGCAGGAAAAAAGTCAATTACTAAATCAGTCTTCTAGCACATCCTTAAAATATTTGTTGACTCTCCTCCCTTTGCCTAGCCAAGTAGAATATGAAGAAAAAGAATTATATTAATGGCCAAAAGTAGCTCAATGAGACTCGAGAATACATCCAATTACAATAGAAAGAAGAACAAAAGCACTGAAAATAGACGAAGGATAAACCCAATATAGTAAAGTCCCAAACCCATGTGGTGAGGTTGCATATATAAATAGCCATGTGGAAGACATTAAAATATTGATTGATCTCCTAGACCCAAATTTGCACTCCCAAACAACATGGTGGATTAAATATTAGAAACATTAAACTCTTCAATCAAGTGTTGGCCATGCATGCTGCATGAAGATTGTGGGAAAATAAGAACTCCATCTGGAGTGTTATCATCAAACAAAAATATCTCAGAAAGACACAACGAAGTATTTTCATAACACAGTGGCACCCTCCTCTTTCCAGCACAATACAGATTCTCACAACAGGTGTCACTCATCTTAAAAATTGGCACTTGGAAAATAGAAAATGGTTATACAATTCTTTTTTGCAATCACAGGTGGAAGAATCACCCCTGCCTTCAAAGCCTGAACTTCAGCATAATGAGGATTGTTGTCACGACAACCCTCTGAATCAATTGGCTTGGCATGAGGGGAAAATAAAAAAATTAGGAAAAGTGGAGCAAATTCAAACCAATATTCTTCTGTAGGCTCTTTTTCAGAAATAAATTTTCCACTCAAAACCAACTAGATTAGTTGATTTGGCCCCACACACATTCTGGACAATACACACAGTCCTTTTGTTATTAAATTCTTGGCTCGGCCACTCATCTCATCTCAAATAAGTGGAAGTAAATATGGGCATTGCCAATGTTGCCAAAAATAGAAGGATTTGTCTTGTTACTTCTACATAACAGCCTTCTCACTACAGATAATCTCCATAAATGGGGATAGCTGTTGCCAAATATATGCCCCAATTGAATGCAAGATACTGATACAATCATAGATTCATACATATGGTATTTAATTGTTAGTTTGCAAACAATATAGGCATCATCTACATAACAGCCTTCTCAATATAGACAATCTCCATAAATGGAGATAGGTGAAACAATACAACATATGTTAATTGTTATTTTGCCAAAAAAAATAGCTAGGTAGCCACTACGGGTACGTGTAGGGTACGTGGATCAGGTACGCTGGTACAGCAATTTTTCGGGGGGCGGGTATGGCACTTGGGTGCAGCCGTACAATATATTTTTAAAATATTTAAAATATCAAAAAAAATATAACCAAATAAGTAAAATTCCAGCCATACACATGCATAATGTATACACAAATTATTAAAGAAGTGAAATATCCACAAAATATAAATGAAATAGACACAAAACATATTGATAATTCAATGCATTTTTTCATTATATTCACTGTTCAATGTTCAAATGTTACAATGTATACACAAAAATGAAGATACATCAGCAGTCTAATAGTCTAATTATCGTCATAATCAAATGGCTCCGCCTCTTTTCCAATGCCTTCAACGAGAGCATCATCACCATCATGTGGTTCATTAGAACCACAACCATCAACAACACCGCTCCCGCTAGCTCCACTATGCAGGTCATGCAAAGTACAGTCTAGGTCCGGGTCTAGCAATGGAAGCATCCAAGTTTGGAGTCTCTAGGTCTATATCACAACACTTTGTTGGCCCTTGCTTGTACTCATCCTTCGTATGTGATAGAAGGCGCAAGTTAGAATGCAGAAAGACCAAATCCTCCACCTTTTTTGTTCCCAACTTGTTGCAGTTAATTGAGTGGATAAAGGGGTATGTACCCCAATTCCTCTTAGCTGAAGAACTCGCAACCTATTGAGGCAAGCCGCAAAGTCAATGCAAAATTAAAATTTTAAATTTATAAAAGTAAAAAACTTAAAAACTTAACAAAAGAGTTAAGAAATTAAAAAAATTAAAATATTACTTGTAATAAAAATTTTATTGCAAGTGGCATGAGGTAGGTATATACTTGTCCATGGAGGTACCACCACGAATAAGCATCCATCTTGTATTTGTCACGAAGAGCGCTAATGGAGTGATCCCTGGAGGATATGAAATTCACAAACTCTACTCTAACCATGTCTTCTACTTTTGGATCTGGGAAGAGTTTGGCAAATGCTGCCTTCTAGCCCTCACTAACTTCAACATCCCTATATGGTGGGACTCTCCTAGGAAAAGAAAAGATCACGCTATAGTATTTTGGAGTCAAAGCAAAAGAAATAAGATGCAATGGGGTGATCATTTTGGTCCACCTTTCAATGAGATGCGACTACACTTCCTTGAAGAAAGTCTTTATAGGATCTTGCTCTTTGACATTTATGATGGTCTTAATCGACTCAATCATTGAGTCAATTCCATCATAAATCTCACCCATGCATGGATGATCCATATCAACAAATTCCAACATACTCATGATGGGCTCGAAAAAAACTAAACAAACACTCCACCCCATCCCACCATGTGTCATCAAGGATCAACAATTTCTGGCAATTCTGGCCCTCTCACTATTTGATTGCCTCCATACACCCCAAAGATCGCTAATAACCATGCCACTCAATGTCACTCGCATCTTCACAAGTCGTGTCAAGACGAATGTGTCCAAGGCAAATCGAGTCTCGGCACCTAATAAGAAATTAAAACAAATAAAATTAAGACAAGTAAATTTAAAACATTCAACAATCAAAATTCTACACATTACAAACTTATTAAATTAATTTAATGAATTTATTAAAATAAGATTTAAAAATTATATTAAAAAAAGGATGTTACCTCCAATAGTTGCAGTGTCGAGGATCTCCGGAAGATGGCTTGAGACATGTGGTGGTTGCTAACGAACATATTGTTAAGCACAAGATAATACTGAGAGCGGGGGTGAATCAGTATTATGATATTCTTTTAAATTTAACACTTAATCTCAGATTTGTAATCACAATTAATCAGTTTCACAATGAATATATCAAAGCAATCAATGAATGCAAAACAAACCAACACACTACAAATAGACACAAATTTACGTGGAAACCCTTTCGGGAGAAAACCACGGAGAAAATATTATTTATTATTTTTCTCAAATGTTTGTAGGCACCAACCTAAGGGAGACACCAATCCCTAAGTTACAATTTTGTAGGCACCAACCTACAGGAGCACCAACCCCTTTTTGCTAAGCACCAACTCAGCAAGAGACACCGATATCTTCAAATATGAAGGCACCAACCTTCCTTACGAAAAACAAACTCTTTCCTATCTTTTATGTTGTTGCTGCTTAAACAGTTGATAGAACAAAAATGTTGCTATGAATATTCTTCTTATTTATTTTAGTCCCTTCACATATATAAATCGCTGCAACTCTTCATTAAAAATAAATCTGCCCTTCACTCCTTTTTATATTTCATATTTTGCTCTTCTTCTTCTCTCCTTTAGACTTGAATGAAGCACTCAAATTGCTTGCCTAAACCAAATGATTCCATCTCCTTATATATCCTTCTCACATCCTTTCGAAAAGACACATTGTTCCAACCGACAAAACCTTTCCATTAACACAACTTAATTAAGTGCATTAGTCAGCTAAAACCAAAATATAATTAATGCAGCCCATAATTATTAAATGCACATTAAACAATGCAATTAACCACTTGATAGGAGTGCTGCCCCTCCTTAGACAAATCGTTGTTATCATTAAATCGCTGCCAGCCATCATTAAATCTTCTTTTTCACCATAAAACATGGCATATCAAAACCTTAATATGATGATATCTCTCTCTTATGTACAGCTATGTATATCTAGCTTATACCATGATAATCCTTATGCAAAAATGCTTCTTTTCATGTATTTAAACTTTCATTTTCTACCCTTCTATACTACTGGTTATTTCCATTACTTTCTACCATTTCCGTCAAAAACCATCAACAGTTCCGTCAGCTTCCATTACACGATTCCGTTAACCAAATACATCAATGATTAAGCCTTTGACATCAATGACAATATTTCCAACACATGAATCTCACTCACCTCCTCATAGACTTGTTTGATCCAAGCAATTTTTGTGCCCAATTTTGTAACATTAAGTTGAGGGAATGAACCACCGCGCAAGGTGTTCAAAATATGTGTTTGTACCTTTCCTCGACCAACAACCCTGCAGCTCTACAATTTTTTGCATTGTCCATTACAACTTGGACAATGTTTTGAGGCCCCACTGCCTCAATAGACTCTATGAGGATTTCGGCAATGAATTGGGCATCCTTCACCTGACCCTCACAATCAATAGCCCTTAGAAACATTGCCCCTTTAGGGTACACTGCAACCACATTAATCAATGGCCTATTTGTTGTATCTTTCCATCCGTTAGAAACGATGGATACCCTCTTTTTGAGGCATTGATTCTTGATGGGCAGCAATGCCTCTTCAACTTTTTTCTTTCTTTTGACAATAAGGTGGTGCACACCTTTTCATACCCTGGGCTAGTGTACCCTTTAGAGGCTTCATTAATACATCTCACCATATCCCGCTAGTATGGTGATCTAACAACATTAAAATGGACACCACATGCTTGAATAAAACGCCCAATACCTTGGTCGGCCATGTCCCTGCTTTCATTCTTGAATGCCCTTTCCAATGGGCCTGCATCTTTTGTTCTTTTGTGAGAAAGAGGTGAATCCTCTTCCCCTCCGGTTGCAACAGGTGTAGACAAAAATGGGTGATCTAGGGCCACAACATCAACATAAAGGAGAAACATGTGGCTTTGCTAATCGATCTTCCTTTTTTGCCATAGGATACTTGGATTTTAGGGCAGTTGCTACATCCACTTCCTCTTGCTCTTTGATGTATGCAAGGGTCTTTGCACGTGGCAACTCCTTTCCATCCAATCCTCCACAGGGTCTAATTCTGCGGCCAATAGACCCACACAAATGGGCTTTCACCTGACTGTAGGAGCTCTTAAATTGCATATTACATTGTGAACAAATCCAAATAACGCCCCCTCCACCTGGTAGTTGTTCTATCTATGTGACATGCCTCCAAAGGGGGAAGTATGGATCGAATTTGTAAGGGGAGACCTTTAATACATTGACTGACAAAACTAGAACTCGCAGCCATTTTAACTGCATAATGCATTTAAAAAAAATAAAAACAATTAAGTGTTGAGAGAATGTTTAAAATCAAAAGTTGAAAATAAAGCTTAAAACAATATTACAATAACAAAAAAATGAAAACAATTACAAAATAGTAAATACAAACTAAAATACTTAAAAAAAACCACAAAATACTTACCTCAAATCACCAAACAAGCTCCTTGAACTCCTTGGCACTTATTGCAAGCTCCTTGAACTATATGGCACTTGTAATCAGCCCTAAGCAATTGAAAATTAGAGAAAATACGAAGGTGAGAGTCAAGTATGCAAATGTGAGGTTAATATGTTGTTGAAATAGAGTTTGGGAACATATTTTAGGGTTTAGGAGACTTTTCTAATATTTTAAAAGTCGGTTTGACCTTTATTTTAGCCCAAAAACAAAAAAAAAAACCAATAAAAAAAAAAACGCCTTTTTTGCAGCGGTATGCCTAGGTACAGCTAGGGTACCTCCAGCAGTGCCATTTATGACCGGATGTACCATTTTAACTTGCATAATGCATTTAAAAAAAATTAAAAGAACCATACTTGTATTGAAACCGGAGTACGGTATGTACCAGTACCCATACCCTGAAAAATACGCTACCGACTACGTACAATAACAAAAAAACACATACATACATAAAACAATTACAAAATACATACATACATATATTTATGTAAGTACAGACTTTTTATTTTGAAAACCACAAAATACTTACCTCAAATCATATCCTAACCATCTATTATTATTTTTGCATTGAAATAGTCTTAGGGCATTGTCAAGGTAGCTATGCACCTATTATGCGTGGGGCCGACCCTTGCGCATTAGGGTTAATTGGTTTGAAATGAAGCTCATGCACTTAGTGTTGTAAGGCCTAAATGAGCATTAGGGTTGTTGTCAATGCCTATGCTAAATATTGTAAAAGAGATAAGGGAGATTATTTTTGTAAACAACCTCTACTCAAGGAGGTTGCCCCCTCGATCCTGCAATATCAATATAAGCAATGTTCAACACTATTGCTTTGTGCCTGTACATTAAGCTTTCAAATTCTTTGCCATTCTGATAGCACTCTGTTCTCGTTCAACAGATTTTGCAAACAGGTTCATAACATAATACATGGTTTTGCTCGTTTAAGTTTCAAACTCTGGCCATCCTTCTTGTTATCTAAGACTATTAGTCTAATGTTTATCAAGTTTCAAAATACAATACAAAGAAATGGTTACTCACATAAGAAATTATGGAAAAGAATAATCACTGAATAAAAAAGGAATATGGGTGCTGGCTATGAAGACTTTTATGAATGCCTCACTGACAGAATCACTATTAAAATTTTATAGAACCTCAAACAAGGGTGAAATATTCCACATGCTAACATCCATCAGAAATCAGAAGTATATTTTGAGTTGGAGGAAAATCATAACTTAGTAAACTATGACTTGGAAAGGAAACATCTCTATCCTAATTTGTCATACATTGGCACATAAGAGAACAATTCTTAGGGCATGTGAAGATCAGGAACACAAAAAGTTTAACTATAAAAGTAAAATACCTAATCGCACCAAGTACAGCAACAAACACAGCATAATGTTCTCCATACAGACATGAAGAACAAGGACACAATTGCGACGTTCCAATAAACTATATTGGGAAACATCACTGAAAGCTGTCATTTATACCCCTGCAACGAGTTAACATATTTCTTCTAAGCTTACCATGACATTTTCAGTAGCACCCGATTTGGAGGATTGTAAATCTAAGTTATTATATTGCTGAGCTGTCATAAAACAAAACAAAAGGATGTAAGTCTTAAAATGCCAACACTAAAATAGTTCAGAAGCTCACTTGCTCTCAAGTTTGAGGGGAAAACAATTGTTACAAACAATAAGACCAAAATGAGCACAATAAAACCTGAAGGATATTTCTCCCTATCACGTGTTTTATCAAATTGATAATTTGTTCCTGTAAAAGGAAAACAATTCAAAAAATTGTCGAAATTCAATGCTAACCTTCGAACCAAGGAATACCAACAATGACATCCTGAAGGCAATAAAACTATATAAGAATAGGCTCACCCTTTGCACTATATATTATGATCTTTTTAAATATTTTTCAATGGTGCCCTAAGAACAGACGTTGCTACTTTTCCAGGGCACATTGTTCAATCACAAAACATGGTGAAGTCTTTGAAAGTCAACTATAGTGGGTCTGTATATCTCCACAAAAATGAGAAAATGATTATACTTATATAGCTTATTTACAATTGAAAATAATCCTGTACAGATTCCTATCCAAAGACTATATTGTACCAAGGGATTTTGCTGCAATTGACGTATCCGTGTCTCGAACCCGTAAAAATACCCGTATCCTGCAACATACTAAATTGTTTCATACAGTTTATGAATACACCAACATGCTAAATGAAACACAGACAAATCTAAATAGTTTGGAGCATCGATCCCGAATCTTTTCGATGGACACATCTAAAAAGAGCAGTATGTCACAACTGTCATTATCTCACATAAGCCTCCTTCACAATGTTTATATTGTATAACTTAGTAACTTGCATTAAAAATACAACTTTATATCAGGTATAGCTATAAACTCCTATATTGGTATAAAACTTGTAACTTGTAATATGTTGGAGGTGCTATACAGTATGAAGGATGACTATAACCGATCACCTCATTGAAAATGATTTTTTAGTTGTGCAACCTTTAGTTTGCAAGAGCCATTCTCAAATATTAACATGCATGTGTCTTTGCATTATGTCAATAAGTTGCTATGTGAACTTTAGGCTGAAGGACAGAATAGTGTGTTGGGTTGTCATACCATTACATTTCTTAGCTTTGAATAGGTTGGGACTTCCATGTGATTACATAAAATTCACATAGTCAATTTACCACGGAAACCTTAGGACAGATTTCCCTTAGAATTGAAATTCCGAAAATGTTATGCGTTCATTCTCCCAGACTTGTATATTATGGCAAGAAGTGATACTTGCGATAAAATCACATTTAATACGCTTGTTGGCCGTCATTAGAAAATGAACAATCCTATGCAATTTGTAATCAACAAGCTATTAAGACTTGATCATTAAGTCATCGGAATACATGCTAAGTCGCTGCAAGAAATTCTGAAGGTCTAAACCGACTTCTACATCTTTGGATTATCGTCTAGCAAAAACGTCAGATTCCAAAAGTCACTTTCTACATTCTGCATTCATATAATGCTCTTGCGTTTAGAGAGTTGTATTATGTCACACAACTACTTAGCTTGTCTCTGGTAAGTTGTTTTCCACCTCGGTGAGCCAATACGAATTATACCATTGGGCCATACTTGGCACCTTATCTTCTTTTTGGCATCTGAAGTTCTCCACACAAGCCTTAACATCTTTGAACTTAGGACCAATTGGTACCTCAGAATTCTCTTGAGGAAGTGGATATTAAAGTCTAACTCATATTTGGATATAGACATTGTCTTTACACCCTATTATGTGATACCGAGGTTCCTCAAGAACTACGGGTGGCCTTAACATGGCTCCATCGTCTAACACTGACATCCTTAGGGATGTTCTCAGGGACAGGGTTTTAGGGTTTGCTCAAAACGTCAGCAATCTTCCATTGGCAATTAGATGCAATGGTATCTCAAGAAGAAGTTGAATTCCATCCCGACACTTTTCAAGGCTCCCCAAGAACATGGTATTGCATCTACCATCCAGTAGACCTTGCAGTTCTCTGGCGGCTTCTGTGGATAGACTCCCTGTGCACGGTCGATCCAAGATCATGCTCTAAATGTCTCTGCTTAGACCACTGGTTTGAAAGCGGCATGTTCCATCGCTCAAATCAAAAAGCCGAGCTAAACTCATAAGCAATTGGATAGGGATTTGGTGTGTCCATGTTCCAAAGGCTGTGTATGACCTTTGGCGGGTATTTAAATACTTTTTATCAAAGGTGACAAGTTGTCTGCTAAATACATCATCCCACCATCAATAATTCATGTAACACTCGGAAAAACTCCCGATTTGGATAATTAAATGTATTGGCCCGTGTTTACAAGGGCTCAACCATGCGATATTCTGAAATACCCGTACCATTTTACGTAAGAGGCCATGGAATGGGGCGGGTAATTGGCTGTTTCCGGGTAGTCTGGTCCAAAGCAACTCTAAAATTTTAAAAACAAGTAATTGTAAGTTTCTTTGTGGCAATTCATGCAAAATTCCAGCACTTCCCTTGGATGCTTATCAGGAGACTGGAATCTCCACAGACTTGAGAGATTGGTTGTCTTTATTCTTGTCCATGCAGACTCAGAATCAATCTAGTGTCAAACAACCAATGCGTTCATTGATTATTAGCCAGAAGTGTCCGGTCTCAACTCCTGCAGGGCATGAGTAAAGGTACCCACCACTTATCCCCGGTTTAGCTTAGTGGCGGTATGGTGATGCCATCACAAGGTACTCCCATGGTACGTCCAACAGTACTCAGGTACAGTGGGTACTTCCTGATCCTAATGAGACATACCAGGTACTGGTGGACTTGCTGGCCATACCCAAGTTGTCATACAATAAAAACAGCAATTTTTTTAATTTACAACCAAGAAAATTGGGGTCAATAAAGGTCCATAGATTAAGGATCATGTAAAGATTCAACTGTGGTAAAACAAGGGCATTTACCAAAGTACCTAAAACGCAATGGCAAGTAAACTCTCGTACCATGGTTGAGATACGTTTGGGTAATGTAGGATCAAAAAATGCAGTGGATAGCATCTCCACTGGTACGTAATGCAAGAATAATATACCCAGGACATACCCAGGGCCTGTGGGGTATCCACAGCGTACCCACGGTATTGTTTTTTTTAAGTGCAAAAAAATAAATAAAACTTGAGGGCTTTGACTGGAATTGAACCTTGGAAAGTTTGTGTGAGATTCAATATTGCCAATAGGCTCCGAAGGGTCAAGAGAGATGAAAAGGACTTCATTTGGTTGACTTACTATTTGGGGGCTTTCTTGTTGCTCCTCATGGGTCCTTTATTCTTCAGTCAATTTGGAAGGCATGGGAACAAGTGAAGCACTTGGTGGTTGGGCAGCCTATCTTCTCTTCCTTTGACACTAGGTGCCAAGCCTACAAATCGATTTCGTCGAATCTGAAATATAATGACAAGATCCTTGCCTTGACAAGAGGCTGCTCTGCCCTCCTTTGGTTTGAGAAAGGAATTAAAATATTCATGACTTGTACAGATTTGGGAAGTGGATGGAATGGAGAGACCTTAAAGCTTTCTATAAGCTTCCTCAATCTCAGTTCAGAATGTATACAATGCTCAGAAATGCTTTCACAGCTCCCTCTACTGGACTAATTATGGAGGATGAGAATGACTTTTGGGATACTATGAGCTCGCTCAAAGGGCCCCTTCTCCAAGAGGCTACCTCCAAACAACTCTATAAAAAGATTTCCTTCTCCCCAAACCTTTCCCTGGGCCTTAACAATAAGTTGAATGTTTTTTAGCCCAATAGTAGATGGACTCGCAGCTTTTATGTTTTGTGGTCTTCTTGTATTCAGTCAAAGAAATTTTGCTTTAGATGGCTTCTGATTCATAGTAAGCTTGTTGTTGGCTTCTAATATTTTATAGGTTGCTGTGACTATAAGCTTGTTGTTTTCTTTAAATTTTTATATATATTTATATTTTTTACTTTTTAAAAATATATTGTAGGAACGTTCCCACATCATACCGTACCCGAGGTTTTATAAAAAAAAATGTTTCAGTGTACCATAGTACCGTACCCGTACCAAAACAGTCTATATTTTCAGGTTCTCCTCCTCTCAGGCATAATTGGGCTTCTTGACAAGAAATATCCCCCTTTCACTGTAATGTCCCCTTTTAGGGTAAAATTAGTACCAAATGGGTTCTCCCCAAAACCCCAAAAATAAAATCTGAAAGTATGCAAACTCAGCTAACAATAAATTCTGGAAAAGAATGAATATTCAGTAATTTAATTCTCCAAACCCTAGTGCCTAGGGTAAAATCAGATTCCCACAAACCTTTTTGCAAACATATAATAGCAGACTGAAATTTATGACAGCAATCAGCTGTTAATGCCAAGAATAAGATATTGTCCTGATTTTTATTTCAAACCCTTGATACCAAAAAACGCAGACTTCTCAAAATTCTTTTTTTTGATCAAAATATCCGTAATCTAGAATACCCAAAAGGCTTAAAACTTCCAAGAAGCCTCTAGTAATATAATCATGAAAGAAAATGATTTTTCCAACAAGGTTCTGAATTTATTTTATTTATTTTTCACACCCAAAAACCAAGAAAATATATGTGTATGATTACAACAATTTTTTTATAACTAACACCTTCGGTGGCATGAAAAGGCCAAATGATGAATATGCAACCCGGAATCGAAGAAATCTTCCCACGGATGATGCCCTAAATGCCATTCTGAAATCCCACAGAGTGTAGATAGCCCTAGATATGGTTGCAAATCATGCCCTAGCTGTCCCTGCTTGATGTCTTGGCAGATGTCTCTCCACTGGCTGAATTTCTTCATTTGGAATGCAGATCTGAAGCGGAAAATGTAAAAAATGTGCCCGAAAATGTTCCCTAACTCTGAAAATATGATCTTTGCGCCCAAACGAAGTCACCCAATAGATGTTGAGGGTTTTCGTCCTCAAATTTGAATTCTATTGAGGGGTTTCGTCCCCAATAGGATACCAAGGAGGGTTTCCATCCTCTATGGCTGAAAGTGAAAGCAAATGCATTCAACTCTCCAAAATGAAATTAGATAAATGACCAAGCTCAGAAGGAAACTATACCTGACCAATCCACATACACCCGTATGTATCCATGCATCAGATACACACATACCAATAAGATAGGGGCCCCATGAAGTATGTAGTATCTTAGCTAACATGTTGGTTTGCATTCAGTTAACAAAATTATTAGTTAAATTTTTTTAATGGCATTTTCTATTGCTTTGAACTATTATAGACATATATATCGCTGGAATATTTCAACGCGAACTTTCAGATGGAGTAACTTCCATTTTTTAATTCATTTGGAATTTTATCCGTACAAGATTTTTCATTTCTGATCTGATATCCATGTGAAGAGATGCTGATGAATTCTGATTCCAAAATGATGTTCTTGATAGTAAATCATAAGTTCTTAAGGGATTTTTGTCCCTAATTGTATCTATAAACTCCCCTGTATGATCTTGAAACATAGTAGACGAGGTGCAAACCTAATTAGGGGCAAAATTACGGGTTATATAGAACATGCAATGGAAAACTGTTACAGCAATAAACCAAAATACGTTTGAATGCAGAAGTATTTGCAAAATAGTGCAACATCTATTCAATGATAAAGAATAGGGTAGAATATAATGGTGCACAATGTTCAGCAAGGATGAGAATGAGGAATCTCGAGATTAGAAAGGGGAAAGACACTTCCCAACTGGTTTTACTAGACTGGAACATGATTACAATGATCAACCAATCCAATGTTAGATACTTAGGGCATGCTACAAGTGAGATAGATGACCATGTCCACACGTTCTTCCTTGTTATCCCCTTAGGAAGAACGGATACTTATATACAATCATTACAAGAAGGTAGTTAATATAGACAACAATTCATCTTCTGCCCATGTGATGGTTGGACTTCTTGCGGGTGTGGCAGTTGACCTTCAAGTGCACAGTATGCTGATAGGAGCTCTAACATGGCACAAATGTGAAGAGTTCCACTTGGTGTGTCGCACAGCAGGAGAGAGCTAACACATGGACACTGAGTTTGGATGTACTGAATGAAACTGTGGTGATGTGAGGTATGCTGCAAAGCACGGCGCCAATCTCCAAGTATGCCACAAGACTTTGTGCAGTGTGGGGATTTTAGGAGACATTGCATGACAATAATAATTTCTACGGTGGTCCACAAGGCAATGCGCCAGTGCCTAAGGGTACTGCGAGTCTTTGTGCGTGGCTTGCGAAGATGACGAGCTCAATGTGTTAATGAGAGTGTGTGGAACAGGGCAGTTACGCATGGATCAATATTTCCTCTAGATACGTAAAATTAATTGAGTAAAAATTACAAGGGTTTCTTCAATTTCTTGGGTGAAGCCCAAATATTTCCCTTTTCCAACCTTTTGTGTCTCACTCGTGGCCCTTGGGTTGCCAAGCATGGGGAACTTTTTTGTCTATACCATGCTCTACAACATATTCACTTTTTATCTTAATATCCCAAAGGTGCACTATTCGCTTTTTTCCTTATTATGTTAGTGAAAATTGGCACTTTTATCTTACTTAAATATTGGAAAATTGTCTTATTAGGTTTCAAAAATTGATTAATTTTTTCCTTATATAAAACCCGGTATGAACTCCATCTATTAAGTTCAATCTCTTAACCAAATTCTCATTTAGAATATTAAGTGCCATGTAAATATACCATGTGCATCATTGTGTATCATATGATAGCTTAATGTGTATCACTAATTTAGATATTATGTGATCATACAATTGATCCAGTACAAATTACAAATGAAAAGTAAAGCTTGAAAAGCCAGTTTCTTTCTACATAATTTTTCAAAGAATTTAGAAAAGAGATGGATAAGATCAAGGCCAAGTGTTAGATTTCAATTTTCTCGCCACTCTCCTTATTTGCATAGGCCATAGAATATTTATTGATTTTAAGAGTGGATGCCTTCTATGTTTAACGGTTGGTGGCTATTTATAATAATAAATTTTATTTTGCATAAGCTAAGCTGGCAAGAATGTTATTTTCATGTTATATGTCTTTTTCATCTTTTAAAATTTTCATTCCATTATGTTGGCTATTCTAGGGCTGTTAACACTAAGTTCCTTCAAAGGAGGTGATATCATGACCAACTGTTAGCTTGGTTTTACACCCTTTAAAGTTCAGTTTAGCATCATGGATTACATTATATCTAGCTCTAGAATCCACGTCTGTTGCCAAATCTTACAGGATTCCTCAAACGATCAAGATTTGACTGGCAATCCAATGAGCGACAAACTAAATTGCTGGAAGTCAGATGAGTTATAGGAGGAAGCAATTAATTATAACAATTATAGCATGGGAATTTTAGAATTGTTAAACGATAAACTATAAACAAATGGAGATAAAAATATATACATAAAGAGCACAATATCTATAGTAAAGAAACTCACTATTTCATTAAATTTAAAAGGTATGTACAACTATCTTTGACAGTAAATGTAAGCCATTACTCTCTAATTCATATAAGGAGGTAGCAATCTCTGAGAAGATATGTTAAGCTACCACGCTCTTTGATTAATACAAAAAAGGTAGCAATCTCTGAAAAGAGATGTCAAGCTACCACACTCTGCTCTCCGATCTCTATGCTATACTACAACATTGATTATTACATCCGGATGGCGATTCCTTCATAGATATTTTTGGCAGTAAATAAACAGTTTAAAAATAGATGATGAAGTGATTCACCTCAGGATTTGAAAATTCATGTGACAAGAAATCCCCAAGGAAGTTCAAGGGATATGTCGCAACACGAGACTCCTCAAACATAAAATTTGAGTTTCTAGAGTTCTTTTAATTTTTTGATACATTTTTTTATTTTATTTCAGAAAATCTGATGCCCAAAAGTGAAGAGGAATGACTTCAAGAAAATTATAGAAAATCCCACGCTTTCCAATGCATATTATGTTTTTGTATTTTGATCCCCAACAAAGAAACTATGACACTGACAAGGTGCCAATCTTAAGGGGAGGTACCTCGAACTGCCACCTCAATCATCAAAGTTACCCACACCTGCCTAAAAGTGCATTCAAATTGTTTTATCCACTTGCATTATACCTAATCATGTAGGTTGTGCAGTTTGATGCTCATTTTTCATGAAAACTATCATCTAATATAGGGGTTGTATGCATTGACACGGCCAAATTCTGATCAGTCCCTGGCGTGCATTCTGTCATGAACCATCTCACACAGATTCCCTTATCAGTCAATCGGGTATATGTGTAAGAGCAATCAACTTGTGGGACTTTTTGACCCAGGTGACAGTCTCAAGCATGATTCCAAGGGGTCTGAATCTAGGTCCAGACCTTATTTTATGATTTATGAGCAAACAATTTGAGCACCAAAGGGATGGCACTAACCAACACCATACCTCTGGTTGTGTCTGCAATTCCATCCGGACATGGTTTGAGAAAGAAGAAATCAAATATTGGATCTGTGGCGGCCAAGACATGAAAGGCCAAAGAAACAAAAAAAATTGAGCTTCCAGTATTTCTTTCAAACAACACACTCGACTCAGCACCGACCTCCTAATATCTGTTGAAGATGCCATTCCATCTTCCATTCATTTCTTATTGTACATTGTTGTATAAAGATGTGTTTCTTGATTGGGCAAGAATATAGGCAATCGTTCATTTCCCCCAAGACAATGTCATGTATAGAACAAAGAGAAGTCTCAGTTCTGTATCTTTACTTTTTTCAAAGGATAAATGTTATTTTCCTTTATTGTAGTTTTTGCTTCCAAATATAATGCATCGGAATTCTAGTAATTTGGAGTACTAACCACCGAATTCTATCTATCAATTCCTCTTCTATTGCATTCTGACACATCTTCCATCATGATCACTTATTACTGAATATAGCTTCCAATCTATGCTTTGATTATTGACATAAGAATTATACTAACTCCATTTTATTACATTTGAATAATAATAAAGACAACTTATATCTAAAACAGTGCTATAAATCACCTTCAAAAGAACTATCTGAAAAAAAAACTTTGACATCAACAATGGAAACCCCAATGTAGTTACGAAACACACCTCCGGATCTACATCTGCTGATGTAACTTTGAAGCGCCCCTTTTGCTGTACAAATGGTCCTATTGACCTATCCTCTGAATGATACAAAAACATCTCATGTAAAATCCTATCCAAAACTTGAGGAAAAAAATATAAATAGGAATATCGGATAAGAAGATACTATAAGTAATGAAATATAAGAGAAAATACCTGATGGCTTAAAAGACTCATAAGAGGCATTAATATCTGTTGTACCACGAGCAGTTAATGGCCCACTAAAATTTCTCTGCTGAGGTTGTCTTTGGTGTTTCTCCCTACCAAATTTCCGGAAGTATGTTATGAACAAGAAGACTGATCCGGCCAAAGACGACAAAACTTATGCATAAGAAACCTACTCAGAAAGGTTCAAGAACTAGCTTCATAATAATCTTGAGCAGGCCTAGAGACATAAACTATCACTATAGAAAAACTAAAATATGATCTCAAATGGAAATATTAAGCGTAATGGTGCATATGTTTTGATTGTATAAATTTACAAAATTCAATCAACGTGTTTGTAGCAATGCAGACTCAAGTGTCAACAACACAGGTACTAAGAAACAATTTTTGAAACTTGGATTGACAAAAAGGTATCATGCAATATATAAACCTAGGTTGATTCACCAACATCGCAGTGTGGAACATCACAAGGACTCAAGAATTATGGATTTAGATGACTTGTATCTACACTCCTATGGATTCAATGCTGAAACTTGGACAAATAAAATTTGAAGATCAAAACATATGATTTTTCATTGGATGCAAAAAACATTAGATGGCCTACAATAGAGCAACTTTAGTCATTAATTATTTAGATAATACATATTTAGGAAATGGATTGTGAATCATCCTCCACCAGACACATTCCACACCATATCATTTCAGCCCCCACTGACAATGGACTCACCTTTTGCCAAATCTCAGAACCTCCTTACCCTTTTTCACCAAACACATTTGAACCGGCGATGATCCTGGCTGTTCTATCCTACTCCCAAATGTTGCAAACAACTTCATCTTTCTTTGTTTCTAGTTTGGACAAGAGAGATCCGTACATACCTTCCTCTATCAACACTCCTCATAATATGATTTTTGTGCTCTTACTCGTGTTCCCTTCTATTCAAGGGGCTTAGGATTGTATCTCCTCCCATCCTTCTTAGCACTCACAGTGTTATCTCTTCTATCAATATAACATCTACCTATCAATTTTCCATGGTATCCCCAATAAAACATGGCACACATCCATGGGCAGACATCAAAATAAAACTTGTCCTGATATCTAACAATTTGTGCTTCCACATTACAAAACTCATTAACAATATCATCATGCCCCTCTAATAACCAAGACACTCTCTATAGCCTTGGCTTCCCAACCATGTTAGTGGACACTAAATTACCACAACTTCCATTGTCAACCACAACTTTGCAACACTTACCTTTTATCTTGCACTTGGTTCTGAAAAAATGGCTCCTTTCGCATTCTCCTTCACTCTTCTCAACCTTCAAGACTCTCCTCGCTAGAAAAATCTCCCCTTGTCTTGGTTCCCCCATGCAATTGGGTGATGCTACGGATTCCAATTTCACTTATGCAATTTACACACTTTATTTTTTCTCCCATCATCACATAGACCATGAGGACACTCAAAAGCACGATACCCAAAGTCTCTGCACCTATAGCACATTCCATTGTGCGTTCTTCCTCTTCCTTGTCCATAATTGTCACTCCTTCCTCCTTCCATTGCTGGTTATCTTAATGGGATGTCTGGCCTCTACCACTTCTGAACCTTTGTAATGTCCCCTCTCCCTCGCCCATGGCCTAAGGGCCAATGCGTGTCCTAACCCTAGTCATGCCCAAGGGGTTACGGACACTATGAGCTATTGGGTATGGGTATCTAGTCCAGTTATTATTTTTTTCCATCGACAGAGTTATAAAGTGCTTTTAAAAGGGACTAGATGTTATGTTTCTTCATTGGGGCCACTTAAAGACCCTTTTTGGTGACTTGAGGGGATGTGTATTGCATTAAATGTTATATTTCTTTGTTGGGGTCGCCTTTTTGGGCCAAGGCGCCTAGGGGGGAAAAAAGTAACTTTAAGTTATTTATTAATTGGGCCCTCTCTTAGAGAAAGTGCGACTTGGGGGTTTTAGGGTTTCTTTGACATGAAAAGGTTATAAAAGGAGAAGAGGAGTGAAGGGAGGATATTCATACATACACTTATATTTCTTTTCATGTGCAACTGCTGTTTGCAACTTTTTAGCTTGTGGAGTAAGATCCCATGGGAACCCTAGCTTCGGTGGTGAGAGATCCATCCCTAGCTAGCAGGGCATTCTTCGGTAGTGAAAGATCTACCCTAGCTTGTCATTTGGAGCAGATTTCAGGGCTGTTTTACAGAGGTATTTTCAGAATTTTCAGAATTTTCAAAATTAGGGTTTGAGGGTTTTTGTGAGTTTTGGTGGAGATTTTCAGCTGGTTTTCGGATCAGACCTACGGCAGCCATAGAGGAAGGGTTTGGCATCATCTACAGAGGGTTTCACAAGGGTTTTGGCCATCTACCAAAGGGGGCGACTTGTTTGGGAGATTGCAGCCCTAATTTCTAGGGTTTCCAGTTGGCCGTTTTCAGATCTGAAGGTTGGAAAGTCATCTTCTATATTTATATATGTTATTTCCCAAGTTTCATCATTTTTGCACTTGTATTCGGAAAGATATTAATTTTCGAAGTTTCCCAGCTATTTTAGGCACGCTGTAATTTTCTGGCAGCGTTATATTGACTGAAAAATTCCAAAAATATTTCCCTTGTGTTCTTTATATTATTATCTAGTTCCATTTAAAATTTCAAGTGTTTTGAACGGATATTCTGAGAGTTATTCATATTTTACTGTTCACTGCCCTAGCTGTATTTTTCTGCATAAAAATCAGAAAAAAATCAGATTTAGTATTTGCTGCAAATTTCTGTATTTTGTCAATTTTGTGTAAGATCCCAACAAGGGATATTTCAGTGGTATCAGAGCGGTTGTTCCTCCAGCCTGTTGGGGTTGAAAGATGGGAGACAGAGACAGAGACAGTGAAGAGATGGGAGTAGATCTGATGAAACAGTTGTTCACCAATATGGTGAAGCAGCAGGAGACTACCAACCTCTATTTGAGCCAGCTTACTGAGAGGTTAGCACAGGGTAGGATTGAGGCTCATGCGGAGAAAGGAGAAGCCAGCAATATGGGACAACATGGTAATAGAGGTGAGAGTGGACATTCGGGACAAGGGTCCCCTCATGCATCTACCAGGCCCTTGGGACTCCACGAGCCTTCCTTCTTGAAGGATCCGGAAGTTTCGCAGACACGACAGCCCGCAGACGTGGTGGATGAGGAATCTTGCTGGGAGAAGTACCGGACATTGAGTGAGGGTTTCCGGGACAACATGCCATTTCAGGAGTATTGCAAAATGAAGATTGGTAGCAGGCCCAGGAGAGATTACCAGACACAGGTACCTGAGTTTCAGAGGAGATTGGGACAAATCTCTATTCCGCACTTCGATGGCTCTAAGAAGTGTACCGCCCAGTCTTGGATTCAGAAGTTGAAGACTTACTTCGACTTGAATCCCATGCGCGAAGAAGATGCAATTAAGTTTGCTATCCTACACCTCGAGGGAGATGCCCATGACTGGTGGCATCATGGATTGATCACACAGGGGCACATGCATATCACTACGTATGCAGATTTTACACAGAGATTGATGAGCAGGTTCGACAGGAGGGACCCAGATAGGCACTTCAGAGAATTGACCCACTTGAGGCAGACAGGTTCTCTAGATCAGTACATTGCAGATTTTCAGAGGTTATCAGTGATGGTATCTGATGTTTCAGAGGTGAGGTTGACTTCACTCTTCATGGCAGGATTGACTGACGCTTTAGCAGGATTTGTGAAGGCATTTGAGCCTTCCTCCCTACATGAGGCAATTAGGCGAGCACGTGATTTGGAGTTGTCCACTCCAAAATCGAGGTTTCCCCCTCGAATTCAGCCTAAGGTTTTTCCTTCGAGAGTTGATGGTTCACAGCCGAAGGGGCCCCCACCCAGGCAGGATACCACAAGGAGACCATTTGTATCGAGAGAGGACAGGGAGGAGTTGAGGCGAAAGAAACTATGTTTCGATTGCCGCACACCATGGGTTCCAGGACATGATTGTAGAGGAAAGGGAAAGGCCCAATTCATAGAGGTCTTCGAGGAGAGCGAGAACGAGGAGCAGCGGTACCATCAGGAGTTAGAAGATGAAGATGAGGAGGCGTTGGATAGTGCAGGGGTTGAACAGGAGGAGGAGACTTTTCCTCAGGAGACTATTGCTACTTTGTCGAGTACCCTCGAGGTACAAGGCATTCAGAGTTAGGGGAACATTACAGGGTCAGAGAGTGGTAGTACTCATTGATAGTGGGGCGACCCACAATTTCATTGATGCATCTTTGGTAGAGAAGCGGGGATTACAGGCAGAAGACTTTGAGGGTTTTAATGTAGTGGTAGCCAATGGTGAGTCCATGAGATGCATGCAGCGAGTTCCGCAGTTGAGTATCACCATGGGTAACCATACAGTCACCGATGACTTCTATGTGGTTGGTATTGGAGAGACCAACCTTGTGCTCGGTGTACAGTGGCTCCATTCTCTTGGAGAATTTCGGACTAATTTTCAGACGATGGAACTCAAGTTCAAATCCGAGGGGAAGAATGTAACCTTGAGGGGTTTATCTTCAGAGGCACCCAGGGTCGTTTCAGCCAAGAGGATCGAGAGGATTCATAGACACAATGGGGTTGATTGGGCAGTACAGTGCTTGGTTTCTACCAAGAACTCAGAGGATGGACAGCCAGAGTATCATGTGGATATACAGGGGCTATTGGACAAGCACAGTACAGTTTTTAGCGACATACCACCTGGTGTACCGCCAGAGAGGGGATTTGAGCATGTGATTGAGCTCGAGGACACTAGACCAGTAGTTACTACTCCTTACCGTCACCCCAAACGGTTTAAGGATGAGATTGAGAGGACCATCCATGAGCTTATTGACATGGGACACATTAGGCCGAGTTCTAGTCCTTTTGCTTCTTCAGTGGTGTTGGTGAAAAAGAAGGATGGGACCATGCGGATGTGCATCGACTATCGGGCATTGAATAAGAGGACAATCAAGAACAAATATCCAGTGCCGCGTATTGATGAGCTACTAGATGAGCTACAGGGAGCAATCTATTTTTCTAAAATAGATTTGCGATCTGGATATCACCAGATCAAGGTTAGGGAGCAGGATGTGCATAAGACCGCTTTCAGATGCCATTATGGACATTTTGAGTTTCTAGTGATGCCATTCGGACTGTCTAATGCACCAGCTACATTCCAGTCTTGCATGAACCACGTGTTCAACCGCCATTTGCGGAAGTTTGTTTTGGTCTTCTTTGATGATATATTGGTCTACAGCAGGACTTGGGAGAGCCATATCCGCCACCTTGACAAGATATTGGGAATACTAGAAGCTAATTTGCTATATGCAAAAGCTTCTAAATGTGAGTTTGGCATGACAGAGTTGTTATATTTGGGATATGTGATTGGTGGAGGGGGAGTAAAGGTGGACAGAGAGAAGATACAGGCAATTTTGGATTGGCCTCCACCCAGGACGTTGACACACTTGAGGGGATTCTTGGGACTATGCACCTATTACAGGAGGTTCGTGAAGAATTTCTCACGGTTGACTGCTCCACTGACAGATTTGACCAAGAAGGGAGCTTTCGCTTGGTCAGAAGCGGCACAACAGATTTTTGATCATCTCAAGGAGGTGATGAGTTCATGCCCCGTCTTGGCATTACCAGATTTTTCTCGGCCATTTGTTCTAGAATGTGATGCATCAGGTGAGGGGGTTGGAGCGGTGCTTATGCAGGATAGGCACCCCATTGCTTACGAGAGTCGGAAATTGAGCCCCGTGGAGAGGGGGTATTCGATTTACGACAAGGAGATGTTGGCCATCATGCATGCTTTGGCCAAATTCAGACAGTACCTTGTGGGCAGCAAGTTCGTGGTACGTACAGATCACAATAGTTTGAGGTTCTTCTTGGGGCAAAAGGATCTCAACGACCGCCAGCAGAGATGGGTGAACAAGGTACAAACGTATGACTTTGACATAGAATACACTAGAGGTAAGAATAATGTTGTTGTTGATGCTTTATCTAGGAGGCCTTACCTTACTACTATGTTGAGTTCTATGTCCGAAATTTCAGCAGATTGGAAGGCTCACATACTTGTTGAGTACTCCAAGAATCAGTTTGCATGCGAGATCATGGATGGTATCATCAAAGATGACCGATACAGGGTGGTAGATGATCTCATTTTCTACAAGGATCGGATTTTCCTTGTACCGGGGTCTAAGATGAAGGACAAGATCCTTCGTGCCGTACATGACACACCACTAGCTGGACACCCCGGATATTTCAAAACATACAGGTACATCAGGGAGAGATTCACTTGGAAGGGGATGAAGGACGATGTCCTTAATCATGTCAGAGAGTGTATGGTTTGCCAGCAAACCAAATCAGAGCATTCTTTTCCTGCAGGGTTACTTCAGCCTCTTCCCATCCCTGAGCAGAAGTGGGAGAGCATATCGATGGACTTCATCACAGGACTCCCTATGGTGCATGGGCACAATTGCATTTACGTGGTAGTTGATCGGTTGACCAAGTATGCACACTTCTTTTCTCTACCTAAGAAGCATGAGGCAGCTGACGTGGCTCAGGTATTTTATACAGGGATTTTTAGGCTACATGGGTTGCCTAAAAATATTATCAGTGACAGGGACAAGATCTTCATGAGCACCTTTTGGCAGGAGATTTTCAGACTTGCCGGTACCGAGTTGACTCCTAGCACGAGCTACCACCCTCAGACTGACGGGCAAACGGAGATTGTCAACAAATGGATAGAGGGCTATTTGCGGAGTTATGTGACAGGACATCAGCAGGCATGGATCAGATGGTTGCATATGGGTGAGTATTGCTACAATACCACATATCAGATGAGTATCGGCATGACTCCTTTCAGAGCGTTGTATGGATACAATGCCATGTCATTTGCTGATTTGGTATTATCAGATAGTCGAGCTCCCAAAGCTCGGGATTGGTTACAGGAGAACCAAGATATCCTGCGAGCTCTTAAGGAGAACCTCCAGAAGGCACAGAATCAGCAGAAGGTTTATGCGGATCGGCACAGGATAGAGAGGTCCTTCGAGGTAGGAGACTTGGTGTTCTTACGTCTACAGCCGTACAGACAGTCATCACTCAAGCAGAAGGGGGCGGAAAAGCTGAAACCACAGTTTTATGGTCCATACAGGATAGTCCGGCGAGTGGGTGCGGTTGCATATGAGTTGGATCTTCCAGAGCACAGTAAGATACATAATGTTTTCCATGTGTCATGCCTTAAGAAGGCCTTAGGACAGCACATTGTCCCTTCTACGGAGTTGCCACCATTGGATGAGGAGGGGAAGCTGGTTTTAGAACCAGACTCTATTATTGAGGTCAGACAGAGGAAGCTCAGGAACAGAGATATCACAGAATATTTGGTACGATGGAAGGGTTTGCCTCTTGAGGATGCTACTTGGGAAGGAGAACAGATTCTACAGCATCCTAGTTTGCATTTGCTTGGGGACAAGCAAATTTTGGGAAGGGAGGACTGTAATGTCCCCTCTCCCTTGCCCATGGCCTAAGGGCCAATGCGTGTCCTAACCCTAGTCATGCCCAAGGGGTTACGGACACTATGAGCTATTGGGTATGGGTATCTAGTCCAGTTATTATTTTTTTCCATCGACAGAGTTATAAAGTGCTTTTAAAAGGGACTAGATGTTATGTTTCTTCATTGGGGCCACTTAAAGACCCTTTTTGGCGACTTGAGGGGATGTGTATTGCATTAAATGTTATATTTCTTTGTTGGGGTCGCCTTTTTGGGCCAAGGCGCCTAGGGGGGAAAAAAGTAACTTTAAGTTATTTATTAATTGGGCCCTCTCTTAGAGAAAGTGCGACTTGGGGGTTTTAGGGTTTCTTTGACATGAAAAGGTTATAAAAGGAGAAGAGGAGTGAAGGGATGATCATTCATACATACACTTATATTTCTTTTCATGTGCAACTGCAGTTTGCAACTTTTTAGCTTGTGGAGTAAGATCCCACGGGAACCCTAGCTTCGGTGGTGAGAGATCCATCCCTAGCTAGCAGGGCATTCTTCGGTAGTGAAAGATCTACCCTAGCTTGTCATTTGGAGCAGATTTCAGGGCTGTTTTATAGAGGTATTTTCAGAATTTTCAGAATTAGGGTTTGAGGGTTTTTGTGAGTTTTGGTGGAGATTTTCAGCTGGTTTTCGGATCAGACCTACGGCAGCCATAGAGGAAGGGTTTGGCATCATCTACAGAGGGTTTCACAAGGGTTTTGGCCATCTACAAAGGGGGCAACTTGTTTGGGAGATTGCAGCCCTAATTTCTAGGGTTTCCAGTTGGCCGTTTTCAGATCTGAAGGTTGGAAAGTCATCTTCTATATTTATATATGTTATTTCCCAAGTTTCATCATTTTTGCACTTGTATTCGGAAATATATTAATTTTCGAAGTTTCCCAGCTATTTTAGGCACGCTGTAATTTTCTGGCAGCGTTATATTGACTGAAAAATTCCAAAAATATTTCCCTTGTGTTCTTTATATTATTATCTAGTTCCATTTAAAATTTCAAGTGTTTTGAACGGATATTTTGAGAGTTATTCATATTTTACTGTTCGCTGCCCTAGCTGTATTTTTCTGCATAAAAATCAGAAAAAAATCAGATTTAGTATTTGCTGCAAATTTCTGTATTTTGTCAATTTTGTGTAAGATCCCAACAAGGGATATTTCAACCTTCCTCTTCCCCTTGATGCACTTTGTTTCCTTATAGAATACTTTTATTCTACCCTTAAAGCATATTGATATGCTTCTTCCAACATATGCACCCTCGATAGGCTGATTTCATCTTGAATACTCAGCCGTAGTTCATTGATGTATAAAGCCACATTTTCTTTGTCCATCTCACTGTGACTAGCAAAGACTGTAATCTTGTAAAATTCCTCCATATACTCCTTCAGACTCAAGCTCCTTTTGCCACAATTTTTGTAGCCTCTTCAACAAATTCAACTGATAAATTGCAGGCAGAAATTTTCCTTCCACCTTTGCCACTATTCTCTTCCAATGGGTAATCTTATCTTTACCCCTTCTATTCCTCTCTATTTGTAACTCCTTCCGCCATAGGGCTGCATGACCTTTCAACTTGGTCTAAGCCACTTTCACCTTCCTGTGGTCATCAACTTCATCAAATTCAAAATACTCCTCCATGTCATTGAGCCAATCAGTCAGCTACTCGATTTCAATGTTCCTAAAAAGCTTGAAACTTTCATCTTTGCTCCTCCCCCAATTTTTGAAATGGCTCTAAAAAGCCTATATTTTGCTTCATCCAACTGCTCGGGTGCTGCTCCCACATCTTCCACTTCCAACTCTTCATTTTCTACATCACCCCTTGGAAAAAAGTGAATCCCCTTTTATCCTCTTCAACAGAAGAAGACAATCAAACGCCAAAAGAGGCAACTATCAAACTAATTCCCTATGATATGGCCAATCTATGCAAATACAATCTCACCAAAAATAGATCAGTAATAAATAGACACCAACATGCCAACATCTAGGCTAATGTCTATTGACCCTGTGAAACTGTCAGATGACTACAACTGCAAATATATGTTTGTCATTGTAATCAAAATGCACTCTACCGTTGTAACCATATTTAGAAATTACATTTATTGCCCACATGGGTCTTATAAAGCATGTGATTTAAAAGTATGGCAACACCAAAATTTTACATTGTGATCACAATTACAAACACTTTACAAAATAGGTGTCTTAAAATGCATCCAACATATACATGCTAAAAACAGATGCATTCACAAAACAACAATTACTCTGAAATGCAAGTATGGAAAACTGAACATTGCCAATGCACCCAACAACCTGCGTAAACTGCTGTAAAAAATCTCCAAAGCTGAAAATATGAGTTTAATTTCTTATACCCAGATCATATTAGGAACTCAAAATGCTAAATAGGAGATTCAAATAGAGTTTCTTTTTTAAATTTTCAAATGTAAGAAGTTAACTGAACATGATGAACATGTCTCTTAGCTTCTCTCATGAATATGATAACTCCAAAATCAAAGCTAAAACAACATCGGAAATTATTCCTTTCAACATACAACATGAATCCCATATAACAAAATGCTCTGAATTATTTGCATGCCATTAATAACCATCAACTATGTAAACATAAAACTAAGGAATTGTTTACCGACCCATTTTAATGGATTTTCCTTTTTAGTTGGGTTTATTTCCTTGGTTAATTGTTCCTGGGTTGTTAACTGAATAGTTGGTGTTTTAGCAACTTCATTATTTCCTATCCTCTGAACAAGAATGTAAACCATTTTTGTCTTATTATGATTCTGATGGCATGATGGATGAAGTTTCCAACATGTTTCAACCCGGCGTCATAAGCAACTTAAAACACATCTACAACATCATATAAATGACTTAGAAGGACCAAGTAATTTGGAAAAGGGTCACACAAACATGAACAAGTGCACACTTCTCTCCTAGGCCCAAAACAAGGTCTTCTTGCTCCAACAAATGCTTCTTGAACTTCAAGTGTTCATAAAAGATTCACCAAGACTCCTCAAGCTCAGGGCACTTCATCAACATCCTCCAAAAAATCTCATAATGCTCAAGAACATGTGCAACCTCCATCATCATCATGACACACTCCATTTTACAAGCATCTTCAACAAGGTCTCTAGCACCATAAAATCACTTCACAAGACTGAGTTGGTTCAAAGATTTAAACTCTTCACCAAGGCTCATATAGCATATGGATGAAAAGGTATTGAATTCTACTATCTGAAGCAACTCACTTCAACCTCCAAAATAGGGCACAATGCATTCACTCCTTAAATCTGCCTCAAGGACTCAAGAACCAGTCTCGAGGAATCATGCTTCAAACAACTCAACCATCACTTCCAGGCTCAACCAATACATGGAACACGTCATTGGGGACTAAACACACCTTCTAGAGCCTTCATAAGAATATGTCATATGGAGAAAACCTTGCTTGCACACCTATCCATGATACCTTCTTGATAGGCCTAATAGGGCTAATTAGGCCAACTGTACTTCAACATAAAAACACCTTATCAAACCATTCCAAGAGCTCAAACACAACATGTCAGATTCCAAACAGTTATTCAAGACCATCAAACCCTGTTACAACATGCAAACTTCAAAGCACACCTCAAACCTCCATGACTAGGTTTTAGCCTTTTAGGCCAAAAGCGGGTAGGGCAACTTGGAAGACCTGTAACTCCAATTTTCTCCTTTGAATTTGTCTAAAACTTTTCATATCCATTTAATACACCTCCCAATATTTCTGGAACAATTCATTTCTCTTAATGAAACTTCCATCTCAGCTCTATAACTATAAATCTCTTCAAAACTGAGGTTTTTCTTCACCTTTCCAGCTGACCTGGAACAAGAAACCACCACAAAAATGAGCCCTGGAGAATCCTCTACAAGCTTAAATCATCACATTATCCTTTCCATATAATTTCATGACCATACCATGCATAGTTCTCCTATCGCTCTAAAACTAGGGTTTTGGGGAGGGTTTAGACCAACTTGTCTTCTTAACAATCATTCATAAATGATAGGACATCATTTAACTTCATTCCAACTCTAAAACACTCTTAGTTCCATTCCTTAACTATGTTGAAAAGCTTAGGATCCCATGCAAATATTTTACAAGCAAATGAGCACTGAAAAGATGACCTTCAAGCTGGTTTTTGCCTTCTAAAAACTCGATATGACAAAAACTGATTTTTCATGCTGTCTTGATCCTCTTGACCTAAAATTTGACCCAGAGCACTATCATGACTTCCTTCAACTGTTCCAAGTCTCGTTTTGTTGGGATAATCTTCAACATCTCTACAATCTCATCTAATCTTCCTGGCATATTGGCAGCCTCTGCACCAGCTCTTCCCACTCAATTTGGAGACATCCGGACCCCATCCTACTGCTGCAATATCTTATTTGCAAACCTATGTAGGAGATAGATTTCCCTAGACCACTCTTTCAACAATTTGTCCTCTACCCATCCACACAAGATGGAGAACTACCCTCTACATCCACTATTCACTTCATGGAGGATATACCCTCAGTTTTCTACCCACCTATGCAAGACGGAGAACAACTCTCTTCTCAATGCAGCAATTTTGACCTCGACCCAGTCTTTCCTAATGAAGACAAAACTTCAACACTATCGCATCCATCCTACAGTTGTGACTAGATCTGATACAATTTAATGCAGTCAAGGATAGGGGGTCCAATGAAGAACAGCCTTGTCCTTGCAGCCTTCCACAACACAAACAGAGAAACCGGAACAAAAACTTTTTATTCATATTCTTTGAGGAGATAAAGAGATTATGTGCACACACACACTCTCACTCACTCTCTCTATGACTACAACACAAGGAAAAAATGTTACATAGTACCCTTCTTGGACTAAACACTGATCTCTACTCCTCCAATAAGCTTCCGTGGTCCTCCTCAAGCACCCACACTCACTTCGAAGATCTCCTCCAACTTCATTGTGCCTTCTCTAAAGATTTCCCTATTCTTTTGTGTCTCGTGGAGAGATTCTTGGGATCCCTGTGAATCTTGAAAATGCTCTAAATGGGCACTTGAACATTTCTTACCTGTTACTCTGTGTCTCCAAATGCCGTGGGCAAAACCAGCGCTTCCTGCAGAGTGGCGGTTATGTATCTGTCGGTTAAAGCAGACTTGCGTTAACCAGCAGTTTCATCATGAGATATAGAACACTTTGTCTCGTGACCTGAAAATGTTCCTTCTTCCTTCCTAGAGCCTGTTGAAGTGTGATTGAATTCATGTAGGTTGTTTTTGACTGTCAGAAGCCCACAAACACAAAAGATATCTTTTTGGGTGATGCAAAATTGCTTGACTAGCCAGATGTCCTTGCATCATTTTCTCCATCTAGTGGGACATTGATGTGTGGAAACCCCTACACCTTTGGAAAAATGTGACCTGACTGTACACTGTACTATCATCTCTCCAACATATGGATTTTGATATGGATGCTGCTGGGACCATCTGATGGATATCCCACCAAATAAGCATGTCAGTTTGGGCTATCATGCCTAGAAGTGGGGTTTGTTGTCTTTGAGATTCATGTTCCCTGTTTACTGTTTTTCCCCATTGACCAAATGAATTGAGAGATGGTGCAGAGAGGGATTATGCAATGCCGAGGAAACAGATAAAAGAAACGAATAAAAGTAAATAAAACACGCTTTGGCCACTAATGTACTATATAAGGAAAACAATACAAGCGCAATGATGTTGAAAAGTGCAAGCACTCTGACAATAAAAATGGTGAAGAAATTCACGGGTGCAAGCACACCATTAAAAGGCATTGGTGGAGAATTTAAGAGCTGCAGGCACCCCAGCAACAGCAGCAGTCTCACATGCAAAAAGCCCCAACTTCATCTGCAACAAATGCAACATCTTCTTCAAGAGAAAAGTTGAAGACCATCCACCAAAGGAAAGAAGTTGTGGATTGAGTGCAGAGCTAAAGTGGGGCATACAAATCTGCATAGGGAAGGTGTTAGCCCTCAAGGAGGCTTCACATTCTGTACTTGAATATTTGTGCCTATAACAGTCCTAATACAAACAAATAGTAATGTGAGGAAGCCACAATGTAACAATCTTAATGCAATAATGAACAAAATGTGATGTAATGAGTGATATGATCTATAAGAAATGTAAGTGCAATGAAGAGTAGACGGTGCAATGAAGAGTAGATGGTACAATGAAAAGTAGATGGTGCTGCCAACTGCCGTGTCTTGTTAGTTACATGTAAGGAATTTCCAAGTCTATATGGAAACCCCAAACTGATAGAGTTAGAGATGTTTGCAAACAAAGAAGATAAGCCTCAGACTGGGATGAACAGGAAAATAAAATTAAAAATCGATAGACTTGATCTTGAAGAAAATAGGAAAATCGGCTAAGCACGTTTATATTTTCACTTTCTGCAAAGAATCTCCAGCATAGAGAACATGTGCCGTTCGAAAGTATTCATTCTAATGTTGATAAGTTTGACCATGCAATGCATCCATTTCCTCTAACATAAAAGAGCTAAAAAATAAAAACTAGGCTTTTTCCCTTTTCCTAGGTGTACTTAAAAGTGCTTTTCAGCAGTCCATGATCTAGTGGTAATGCAGAAGGTGATTGACATGATGATGCCCCAGATTTAAACCCAAATGCACTTGCTCATCAGTTGATTAGGCAGTAGCGTGACTCAGCAGGCCACCACTGGACATGAAGAGGTAACCCTCAGGCATGGCTTCTTAGCCAAAAGGTTTCCTTTGTTTGACAGTGGATTACTTGTTTAGCATTTCCATATTTTTCTAGGGAAATAAAGAACTAAAACAGATAAAATAAAATAAAATAGCTCACTAAGGGTATTCTGATAATTATGTGATTATCATTGTCACATTTCCCATTCTGACAAAAAAGATAGAATTAAATGTTCAACCTGTCACCATCTCCTGGTCCCACTCTGTAAGATGCAACCACACGTTCTGGAACAAGTGGCCCACTAAAAACCCTGTGACCAGGGTTAGGAGCATGATAAACATCCTCACTAAGTTTGGGCTCTTTATCAGAAACCTGCCTTCTAACCTTGGAACTCTCAGAACAGTCCCCGCTGTCTCTGCAGAGCCTCCAGTCTTGAATGCTGAGGCTTCATAGACTCCTTCCCAGTTGGGCTGCAAGCATCCATGTCATCATCACTAATATCAAATTGGTCCCTGCAAACAAAAGGAGCAGATCTGAGATTTTTAATAAAGAAGCATCACCTCTAAGCCAAGTAATTTTATGCAATATTGGCTTTATCTCACTTTTATGCAAATCCACTGCCTAAACATCACATAGACAATATGATTCAAAACTAGTATGCCTGGAGTTCTGAAGTAAAAGTAATGATGTGCATTTGCAAGAGCAACTCAAAAAGAATACCAATAACTAGAATGAATAAAAATTAATACTTTCAAATTCACATAAAATTCACTTTCCCCCTAATGGCTGTTCAAATTTACTTGTCCTGTAGATTTCCCTTTATCTATCATAAACAAAAGTAAACAAGCAATCTACAGATGAAAAATGATGAAATAAGAAGAAAAGCGCTTAAGAAAGAGTTTTCAATGCAGAAGACATACTTGAGAACCTTTATCATCTGAGGTAGTAAAGTAGAAGAGAGAGGAGCTGGCTGAACCCGTATGTTATGATCCTCATCCTGCCAAATCTCCAATTATCAGGTTAAATAGAAGGCATTTATGCTTTCATCCACAGAATAAAAGGTAGACATTCTCATCATTTACAAGATGAATGATACTAAATATTAGTATCTTACCTAGCACTCTTTGTTCACCTTCATATTAATGTACTTACCTTACCAGTATTCTCCACCCTGAGAGAATTAATAGTTAATCGGGAATCAGAGTTTGACGACACTCCAATCAATTCCGATTTTTCTCCTATGGGTTTTGATTCTACTGGGTGTTCCTTTGCAGAAGGAATTTCATCATCATCTTGAATCTAACCGAACAGAAAAGAAAGTGTATTAAACCAGGCATGATATCATGATCAGGGGAAAAACAAAAGAAATTTCTACTTAATCAAGAATAACTTCAACTTGATAATTGTAAGATAAGAAAGATGTTAACATGCACATATGAGGATGCATAGGTTTATTTATAACGTACCAAAGCAGCCTGTGCCTTCAAATCCTCTAAATCAAAATTCCATGCACTGATCCCACATATGTACTCACTCTATACAAGATATTTACTTCGACATATTAGAATCAGTATAACTCTCTCCAGTCTTGAATTTTCAGTTTCATCTACCTAATTATATTATAGACAGCACAAAAGGAATATTTTGATTTTTTTTGGTATCGAACTCCACATAAAAAAGGACAGACATTTTAGAAAGAAACGCATTTTTCATATCATAAGCAAGAACATTAGCTTCTTAAAATCAGGTATACAGTTTTCCAGTTGAGCATTAAAATCATGAGCAGAGACATAAATCATTCAACACTGAAATGTTTTGCAGTCTGAAATCGTTCAATTTGCAATCATGCAAACCATTAAACATTTAGGTGTGTAACGTTTGTTAGGCTAATGAAAAGAGGGTTTAATGGCACTTTTAAGTGTGTAATGTGCTTGGTGAATGTGGAAACTATTGCTCATCTTTTTCTACAGTGTCCCTTTGTAATCCAAATGTGGCAATATTTGGCCAATTTATTTGAGATTCCTTGTTTGGGAATTCACACTCTTGAACAACCGTTCGGAGAATGGGGGAAAACATAAAAAGAATGACAAAAATCTTTTACAAGCATTATGGAGTGGAATAACCCTTTTGTTATGGAATATATGGAAGGAAAGAAATAGATGAATTTTCCAGCAGAAATGTAGAGACATCTCATTTGTTTGGGAGAAGATAAAGATGAATGTTGCTGAATCCATTAAACATAAGTTACACCTCCCTCAAACTCTTTCAAAACAATGGGCTCATCTTATAAAAACCTTACCTCTAAATCTATCAAGTAATATGCTGGTTGCTTCTAAACCAAGAAGGAAACATCGGGTCAATGGAAAGTGGTCCGCTCCTCCACATGGATTTGGAAATCTGAATACAGATGGTGCATCTAGAGGAAATCCGGGCAATGCAAGCATGGGAGGAATAGAGAGATTTTCTAATGGTTCAGTTGCCTTTTTATTTTCATAAAACTTGGCTCATGCAACGAATAATTTAGCTGAAATCAAGGCTGTTTTCAGAGGTTTACAAGAAGCAGTGAAATTTGGTTGGCAAAGGATTTAGGTGGAATCAGATTCATTAATGATCATTAGCCTTTTATCCAATTCTGTTGTGACTAAGTGCAGAAATCGGCAAATATTAAGAGAGCTCGAAAAAATTCACAGGTTGATGAAAAAATTCCAAGAGATCCACTTCAACCATGTGCCTCAAGAGCAAAATAAAGTCGCGGATGTGTTAGCGAATTGGACCATAGACAATAACAATCTTATTTGTTATGGTCCTCCACCAAAATGGTGGTCGACCAAGCTTCAAGGTGATCTTAGACAGATTTTAGATATAAATTTGATTCAATGATAGTCGTCGGTATGACTAGATACTTGTTGCCATGATACGTCCCCCTGCCCCCCATACCCTGCCTGATACGTATCCGGTACGGATATGTGAGGGTATGGGTATGGATCCCCCTTGATACGTCCCGGGTAAGTTTCGACATACCCGCGGTGAACCCACAGCTTTGGACGCCATAAAAGCATTAAAAAAAATTGACTTGGTCGATTAAAATCAACAAGCCCTAACACTTAAATTAATAAAATATTAAACCCTGAACTCCTCAAAAAGCTATAAAAAACACTTACCCATTCATTTGAAATCACACAAACAATTCATTGTTGGTTTTTGCAAGTGTATGAGCAAAGAGCCAAAGAGGAATTGAAGAGGAGGCAAATATTGGAAGGAGGATTTGTTTGGAGGCAACCATTGCAAGGAGGAGATTGCGGGCAGCAATTGCTTGCAAGGAGTTCAAGTTTGTTTAGAGGAACCAATTGTTGAGAGGAAGACATTGTTTTATTGTTCATTCAAAAGAGTAGACGTCACGTTTGGACGTAGGATTTTTCAGAATTCTATTGCAAAAAGGATCTACGTTTGGAGGCAACATTGTTTTACTTGCTACCCTTGTCTACACTACAAGTATTTTTATTTAATTCATCCTTTTATTTTTTATTTTTATGCTTTTTTTAATTTATTTTGTTGCATTTTTTTTTTAAGTTTAGAATTTAAACACATCCTAAATTTGTGTATTGCTCTCACATTGCACCTTTAAGGTGATCTTGGTTATCAGAAACAGATTAGGATGGCACGGTTTAGGGTACTCATTTTACTCATTATTGGTCCATAAGAAATACAAAACTTGAAAAATATAGTACAATCAATGTTCAAAACATTCAATATACTTAAGATTGTACATTTTCTATGATATATAAATATTATATTCCTTTGTGTTTCATCCATTTCCTTTGAGATTAATTTTTGTGTTGCGATGATGGCCATAAAAGATGTATATAGGGAGCTCCTAAAGGACCTATTTAATTAGGTCAACTCTAAAGGAACTATTTAATTAGGTCAACTTTGAATGTTATGAGGGATGTGACTACCATTTATGAGTAGACAGCTCCTTATCAATCCCCTCCATTCTGTTCTCTGTTTTCCTTCCCCCATCTGTCTCATTACCCCCCGTCTGTGGGGGTTTTGCTTTTTGGGGTTTTTGCTTGTTCTTCTCTTATTCTCTCTTTTGTTCTCGGGAACTCATTTTGAGTCTTCCCCGCTTGCACTTTGTATATTGTTTGGACTGCAGTCCCATTGATCTACTTATGTGGTCATTCGTTGGACATTAATATATTTATCTTATCTTAATCTAACCTGCCAATGATAAGCAAAGAGGTCAATGCAATGGTTGGTTCTTGCATTCATATTATCCAAAATCACCTTCTAATCCTCCTTAAGGATGCGGTAAGGAGTCAATGTTATGCCTTAATAGTTTCTAGGAAAGGATGCTCTTTGAAACTTTAAGCTATGCAATTTGCAGTTCCAAATTTTTCTATTAGTATTGAAGATCACCTGAGATTTGATCTCATAAATAACTTGTACGGAGGCTCAAATATACGTCCACATTTCTATGAATAGCTTCTTTCCTTGGCCAATTGTGATGATCCCAAATAATTACCTCAAACATTCTTGATATCCTTTGAATATTTTCTCTTCAATACAATAGAGGGATTTTAAACAACCCCCAGGTTTCCTTGTGGTTGCCATGCCCTCCTAGTCTAGTCCCCAATAAAATTGAAGTTCGTTTGAGTCAAAATAAAATAAATTTAGAGCCCCCCCACTGCCCAATGGTACTGATACGTCCCGGATATGTCAGAATGTATTCGAGACGTACCCGGTACGAACCTAGACATACCCGAGATGTATCTGTACCGAGTACATATCCTGGGGGTATGGGACAGGAGGGTGGGGGGAAAACCCTGGTAACATAGCCATACCCGATACGTATCAGGCCTGGTACGGGGGGGTACTTGGCGTTTCCCGATAGTCTGCATTATAATGGTTCATGGTTTCACCTTATAGTTATGGTAGATAAGTTTGTAATTTCCAAGTTTGAAATGCACTCAATATAGTAATGTTGCAAGTAGCAATAAAAATAGATTTCGAAGTTCATAAGGTGAGAACTCTATACTTGTTGATCAGAGTGGTGGTTCAGAGTCTATCATTTCCAGTACTGCCAAGCCAAGTTCTCTGGTCTGCAGTAATGCCAAACTGAACTCTATGTATGCGGTATAACCAAAAACAATATTCCACTCAATCAGGGCGTACTTAGTATTCTACTATATACCACACCAAAAATTCCATTTCTACAGGATAATGCAAGTACTAGTTGCCTTAGTGGTATCTCTGTTCACATCCCATGTGGGCCAGAATCAATTGTTACACCATGACGCAAACCAACCATAATTGATGGAAGGTGAAGAATCACACGTGAAGAGTCTTTCATGATGGTTCTTTTCCATTTGCCACATTGTCTTTTCATGTGTACATAGATTGAAAGGAATGGGAAGAGAAGATAGACAGCCATTTATCTCTTTCAAGATAATGCCATATACATAATGTTCAAATTAATAAAATTCTATTTCAATTCTATACTATTCATATCTATTATTTATAAATGTCATTTCAATTTTTGAATTCTTGAGTGGCTTTTATTTTGCTTCCACAGATAGCACATCTGAATTCTAACAGGTAAGAGTGAGTCCACCAGATATTTTATGGGATCATGACCACTTGTTTTAATGTTCCCTTTTTAGAATTAATTGATTCTGGATACCCGAAGCCTATTCTTTTTAATTTCCATGGGCTAAGGGGAATTAAAGAGGAAAATAAATTAATTCAAGTGGTCCAAGGGTATTTTTATATTTTATTTGGAAAAATGACACTTGAATTATATTTTAATCCAAAAAGCAAAAGAAGAATAAAATAGTAATAATATAAAGAACTTCTATTTTGGAGGATGCCAAAGATAGAATAATAATCAAATAAAGCATTCTATTAGGGGGCACCAAAGATAGAATGTGTTGCATAAGCATCAAGATCCTATTTATAGGATGGAGAGAGGATAAAACAATTTTATATTGTTTATTACTATTTTTAGGAGGGGGCGCCAACTTTGGAGAGGGCCTTGGAATTTATAAAGGCAGATTTGGGGTTTATTATCCATTCATCTTGGAAATTTATCAATTATTTTTTTGTCTGCAAGTAGTTTATGTTTTTGCATCAGCAATAGAGAACGAAATCCCTCATTTGCATACAGATTTGAGAACTAAATCCCTCACATTTGAGCTTGGCAATTCCATTCAGAAGTTGCAATGGTCATTCAAGGTACAGTTGTTCATCTAGTGCAGCTAGGGAACGTTTTTCAGTCTTAATTCTACATCCAGAACAACACGTACAGCTAGGGCTTCGGTCAAATCAGTTTGCATACTCTTCTCTTCCATCTATCTTTCCGTTTAGATCATCAATTGTGACAAAATAATTGTATTCAGACACTTTTGTATTTCTTTTGTTGTAGTTGATTGAAATCGTTAAATAAAAGTTTGTTTTGGAACCTTGAGGCTTTCTGTTTATTAATTAAAAATTAGATTGTCGCAGCTGTCATAAAAGGCAATTTTTATATTGATGTCCTAGCATTTTGACAGAAATATCCAAAATTATCTAAAGTATTTTTCAGGGATATTATAGTGGTATTAGAGCAAATTTCCTCCCAACCTATGGAAGTGAAATAAAAATAAAAATTTGCAGCTTTGAACTTCATGCAGGGTAGTAACAGAGAAGTCAGGTACCAGCAAAGGGAGAAAAAGAAAGTTTTAAAACAGCGAGAGAATGATTAAGGCAGCAAGATCCAGAGGTTGTTTTTGAGGAAAAGACGGATAGTATTCTTGGCCAAATTGTGGATCAAATAGAGAAGGAATCCATGACAATGGTTATTCAAGCAAAGTTCTTACTGCAGGAAGAAAATATAGATCCCATTCAAGAGGCGTTGATAAAAATAGAAAAGTACAAACTTGAGGCCCCCAAAATCCTTGACCAATATCAACGGATGCCTGATTATATTAAATATGAAGTTTCCTTTGATGATTACTTGGAGTTACTCGAAATGAGGAATCCAAATAAAAGAAGGTTGCGTGAATACATAAGATGGTTGAAGAAGAAAGAAGAACAATCACAGCTGCAAGAAATTGAGAGGAAGCAGCCCATGGAGGAATCCACCATACAAGATGAAGTTGAAAAGGATATCCCTATTCAACAAGCATCCATCAATCTCCCAAAGATTGAGTTTGTACCATATGAAGGGGATTTGCAAGATAGTTGTAAAAATAAAAGTGAGGAAGTCAGGGGGAAAGAACATCACTTGTTGGATGCAACGAGCTCAAGATGCAAGAAGATGCACCAAATCATGAATGATCCTCCGAATTTCAAAAGGGTAAGCCACTGATTGATTTTCAGAGTAGCATTATGGATGGATATGCATCAAAGGCGAACATTTTGACTAGCACTAATTCGGGAGTCTAGAGTCCCAAGGATGGAGGCGTTGTGGGTATCTCAACAATTCTTATGTTACCAAAATATTGTGTAACATTATTAAATAAATTGTAATATTATTCATAATGAGTTTATACAACTCATATTAATAATATAGTTAATAGTTGTGTGTGAGTGAAGTTGTTGAATAAACAACTCACGTAGCTATTTTGGTGTGTGAGATGATAAAGGGATGTGAAGGATATCCTAGGGATAAGTTTGAGAGATTCTAGCAGTGGTTGAGAGATATAGGGGATTGGTGATTGATGTTGACTCTTTGTATTAAGGATAACATCCTTTTATATAATGTAAACTCCAGCTATGTAAATGCATCCAGAATGAATTAATAAGAAGATCATTATTCCGTGAATAATAATATTGAGTTTTCCTGTGTAAAATTGGTCCAAAATTATTATTTGGTATCAGAGCGAAATGAGATCTTGAGCGGTATACAGGGTGTAACCATTGTTGTTCGTGGTTGCCCCTCCATATGGAGTTTAATTGCGAATTCGATTGAATTCTCTATTGGATCAAATTTTGCTACTGAGTCTGCTGTTGAAAAGGAGTAGGTCTATGTTCTTGGCTTATTCATTGGTGCAGTCAACGTATTTGCTTGTGTGTATGGTTTGACGAGTGTCCATGTTAACTGTGTGATAAGTTTACATATGTATACGCCGTTTGATGCCACTAGAATTTCTATTCTGATTCTTATCTAGATTACAAACATCTAGACAGAGCTCCAACCCATTTTGATACAACGCCATTCCAATCAGTTTGATCTATGCATTGTCATTATAAATTGTGTTGACTCCAAGGGAAGAAAGGTGACCCACAGTTTTACACATACTACCACACTATTATTTTTGGCTTCTCTCTGTGAAGCTTGGTAAAAATTGCGTTCAAAGCTCCTGACATGTGTTGTCATCATCCACGTCTTGGTCTCAGTTCATTGATGCTCGTTGTTTGTTGATAGTTGTCAAAACAATCACGGATGTCACATTAAAACCACATTCTACAAGTTTTCTTTGCTGGGAATTAAAATCTAAACCACGGATTTCACAAATTCATGGTAAAGTGGTATTTATTTTAGTTGTGTTATAGTTATACATTTATTTGTTAGTCATATGCTAATTCGGTACAAGTCAAGAAGACTTAAATGTTTATATTGTTCACAAAGTCAATATAATATGGGTCTTATGTTTTAAAGAGTTTACAAGAGTATTAATTGTTATTAGCTTTAAATCTAAACAAATCATTACGTATTGCTATTGTCAAAGTCATAGGATTTTGTATGTCTCTCAAAAGTCAAAAAATCATTATCTTGTAAGTGTTAAAGTTGTCATTTGTGGAGTTTGTTATAAATGTTGATAGTCATTTTTTGTGTCAAAGCCAAGTGTTGTCTTCTCAAATTCGAGTGTAAGTTTTTTGTAAAAGTCCAGTTTTTTGGGGTCCATTATCAAAAAGTCATAGAGTCAAATATTGTAAAAAAAAAAAAAAAATTGCCTCACGGACGCATTTTCGGTGTTACCCTGGACCCGGGACCCTGCAATATTATTAATAATGAGTTAATACAACTCATATTAATAATATAGTTAATAGTTGTGTGTGAGTAAAGTTGTTGAATAAACAACTCACGTAGCTATTTTGGTGTGTGAGATGATAAAGGGATGTGAGAGATATCCTAGGGATAAGTTTGAGAGATTCTAGCAGTGGTTGAGAGATAAAGGGGATTGGTGATTGATGTCGACTCCCTGTATTAAGGATAACATCCTTCTATATAATGTAAACTCCATCTATGTAAATGCATCCAGAATGCATTAATAAGAAGATCATTATTCCGTGAATAATAATATTGAGTTTTCCTGTGTAAAACTGATCCAAAATTATTATCTTATTCTGGCACAGAAAGATGAGCACTTTGATTGCAACCTAAGTTATAAGAATATTTCAAATTTGTTGCTCCCTATTACGTCATTTCAAGATTCTTGTCATCATGGAAAGCATGCTAAAAAAGGTGAAAGGGTGAAGGATACAACTTGCATAATAGGGCATGCACATGAGAAAAATGATAGTTGCTAATGTTGGCATTGAGCTTGCTGAAAATTTCAAATCAGTAACTAATAATAAGCAGTTTGGACAACAACTTTTTGGACAGCAACAGATTGCACATTCATTTATGCCAGCATCACATGAAGCATTGAGGGTTGGGAATTGCAAATTCCCAAGGTGGATTTGGCATCCCGACTTGCAATTGCTTGAGGGCGAGCAATTCTGGGAAGGGCGGACTATAATGTCCTCTTTTTAGAATTAATTGATTATGGATACCTGAAGCCTGTTCTTTTTTATTTTCCATACGCTAAGGGCAATTAAAGAGGAAAATAAATTAATTCAAAGTGGTCCAACGGTATTTTTGCATTTTATGTGGAAAAATGAAACTTGAATTATATTTTAATCGAAAAAGCAAAAGTGGAATATAGTAGTAATAAAATAAAGAACTTTTATTTTTGGGGACGCCAAAGATAGAATAATAATTAAATAAAGCATTTGATTATGAGGCGCCAAAAATAGAATGGGCTGCATGAGCATCAAGATCCTATTTATAGGATGGAAAGAGGGTAAAACAATTTTATATTGTTTATTAAAAAATTTAGGAGGGGCACTGTTGACTAGATTTTCTGCATAGCACAAAACCTAGGCAGTTATGAGATAAATCTCCCTCATTTAACCAGTGAGGCTCCCGTGTCAGATTTGTCAATTTAAGTATGCTAATATCTAAATGGGGTTTTACTTTAACTACTCAGTTCATGAACCATAACTGAACAGTTCTGCAGCAAGTAAGCAGCTGTTTTAAAGAAAGGAAAAGTTATAGAAGAAGGTAATTACATAAACATATAGAAGAAACGGGGAAGATGTGCATCCCAATTAGTAGATGGCAGAGCTGATTGCATGCACATAGAAGAATCCAATAGATATAAACACAGAATTCTAAAACAAAGGCAGCTCTAGATTCCAGATCTAAAATAACACAAAGTTTATTAAAAGATCTAAGATTTAAAGTAAAAAACACAGTACACCGTGACACAAAGTTCTCCGGAAACCTGCTCCTTTGTATTCCTTTGCTCCAAGTGGCTCTCAGGGGTTCAGCACAAAGTCTAGAACACAAGATTGTTGCTTACAAATTCTCCTCATTAATCCGTTGGTTCTTCCTCTACTTATAGAATGTAGAAGGGAAAGTACAAATGGAAAACTCAAACTAAACTAAAACACAACCAAGTAAAGATGACATTTGGCAATCATCCTCCACTAACTTCTCCTTAAGTGACACATGTATCACTTAACTAATAGAAGTGTTCCACATAACTTTAAGCAATGGTTGCAAAACCAATAACTTTAAAGTTTTACAATTTCATCCGGGAACATATAAAATAAAAGAAGAAAGAATAGAAGAAGTCATGTCAGCTGTAACTTTTATGTCTTCTTCTTATTCTAATATCGGATATACTTGTCGAACATGTAATTCAGCATCTTTCCCTCTGTTTTAGCCACTGCTTCCTTCTCTGTCATGAACTGCAACAACCCTTCATTCAACACTTTGATGCACGCTTCCACATCTTCCAAGCTCGGTCCAAACCTTGCAATATCCGTCTGCAGCGCCACCACTCTACTGATAGAATTCATCGTGAAAGGCTTAGTAGCTTTATCAATTCTCTTTTGTACCATCAGAAGAGACCCTTCCAGGGAATTAGGTACCTTGCTAGGAACGATCCGTACGTCTGAAGTAACATTCCCGACCACTTTCTCCTCAGTAAAAGAAATGATACTGTCTGGTAGGGATGATGTCCTACACTCAAGTGTCTGCATCCTCTTCAGCAAAACTCTGCACATCTCCAAACGGAAAGATACTGCAAACTCTAGCTACTTCCCCTTCACAACTGATCCATCCAGTACAATTTGTTCTGCAACCAATACATCTCCCAGCAGCTTGTTGATCTCCCCCAAAGTACTCAGGTTACTCTCAGCAACTGTGTTCATGTCCACTATGCTCGTTACCAGTTGCTTCAGCTAATTTGTTGCATCATCCATAACCTTTAGGTGGGCTGGCACTTCTCCAAGTTGTACAGAAGCTTGACGCATAATCAAATCCTTCCATTCATCAATAGCTTTTACTTGATTGCTTGTATCCTCCATTTCTTGCATAAGATGATCGCTCACCTACTCTGAAATGGGCTGAATGGAAGGCTTAGCAACCTCGGCTATGATCTCACACAACTGAGATACCTGCTTCTGTAGTTCTTTTTTCGCCTTTTCACTGTCAAGCCTAAGGAATAGAGCATCTATTAATGTCTGTGTCCTGCTTCAATCCTTCTGTGGTGGCTTGACCGAGGGGTACTCTGGTTACTGTAACATCTTCTGTCGTGAGCTCCTCCTCCTTTCCTTCTGCAGGAATTGATATCTTAGCAAACTTCTGCCCTAATTCCTCGATGATCAACCTAGAAGTTGCTTTAGCAACTTTAGGCCTTCTATCACTTCCACCCAGATTCTGGAGTAACTGCAAGTCGTGCTCTTCTAAGTTCATCTCCACTCTCGCTTCTGGAACCAACTGCGAAGCGAACCATTCCGAGAAGTTACTTCTCGGAGAATGAGAAGTCGCTGAGTGCACTACCATTTCCCGCTCTGCCTCCTCTCCATCAGAAAGTGCCACAGTGTTATGGCCGCCATCCTCTAAATCATCCAAGGACAAAGCTCTTTCGAACTCTGCCATCTGCAGCTTCAACATCTCCTCTGGAACAGGTGATGAACGAAGTGGCTGAGGAGAGAAGATGAATGTCGTCGGATTCAGTAGAGGCCTGGAAATACCCTGCTGCTATGGTGCAATAGTTGGTGAAGTACTGGGTGCTGAAGAAGCCAGAGCTAAAGCCATGGTCGTAGAAGTGATCTTCTCCTTTGATTGAGATCTTTTGTGTACTTTCAACTTCTCGGACCTTCTGCCGCTTTCTCCTTCGTGCTTCCGCTTGAGGGAATCTTCTGCGCCGAAGTTGCCCGTGACTTGATTCATCAATGCTTCATCAAGGCAATATCCCTTCGTTGGCCGCCAGTTTGAAGTATTCACCAAAACAGCTCTAGATCTTTCTTCAATTGTATAGCAGCCTCCTACGTTATCCTGTAGTACGGCTTTATCTCCTCCCATTTGATGGTAAGTGTCAAGTATCACATTCCCATCATCTTTAAGATCCGCAGGTATCCGCGCTAGTCCAAAGTCAAACACTTGCTTTGCTGATAGCCTGCTGAAATCTCTCTTTCTAACCTCGTACTCACTTTTCTACTTCATCAAGAAATCTTCTAATGAAGGCACATGTGCGTACTCCTGGGAGATCGTCTTCCTGGCTACTCCAAATGGATCGAAGTTCAGCCGTGCAGGGAAGAATTCTTGATCATACTCGGATAACATCTGCGTCTCCATCCCTCGAGCTCTATGAATGCTACGGCAGCTATAATGTCCCACAGTGATTAGGAAGAAGCCCATGGACTTGTGCCGCTTCGACTAAAGGTCATGTAACTCCACAAATTGCCTGCTCAGCTCCATGGTGATCAATCTATCATTTGGATATCTTGGCAGCTTAACCGGTTCACCAAAAAAGCCAGTAACCCTGAGGTATGTGAGATCTGCAAACTGAATGAATAGACTGCCAACCTTGGATACAACTCCCCACACTTCCTTGCTTACTCTGTTGGCCTTCAAGTCTTTGTCTAGCCTGCAAATAAAAATCGTAGAAGAATTCATCATTGACCACTTTGAAATCTTTCTCGCACGCAGGTACAGTAAGCTGTGGGTAGCACTCAAAAATGGGGTCCTTAGAAAGAACACATCTATCCAGCTTGGAAAAGACGCCTTGTGAAGCTGCAGCATACTGTTAGGTTGTGGAGTCTGTTTTCATGTGTGAAAGTGTTGAAGACTGTACACTAAGAGTACTGTACACTTTTCATGTATTCTCGCCGGGGTTCGGGGCCAGGGCAGGCCCCAAGCGGGGATCCGAGGGTGGAAGCCCCCTGGTAGCAGGGGTTCGGGAGCGCAGCCCCCGAAAAAAAAAATTTAGGCTTAAAATTTTTTGGCCTCGAAAAATGCACCCGACATATCGGGAAACGTGCTTTTATCATATGGGCGAGTTTTTTTGACCCATAGGTTTATGGGACGGGTTTTGCCCATGGTTTTGATACCCACGGTTTTGTAAAACTGCTTAAGCAGTTGTCTATTTATATGGTCTTATGCATATGATAGATGTACAAGCAAATGTATTGCAGATGTGTTTTGAATTCGGCTGTGAATTCTGTAGAGTTTGTTGAGCATAGCTCCAAACGGATCTGGGTATTGTATTGAGAGAGCAGTGGCTTGTAATAAAATCTGAGCAAGTGATTCTTGGTGGACGTAGCCCAAATTGGGTGAACCACGTTAAATACTGTCTCTTTGTGTTGTGTTATTTTATTCTGCAATTTTATTTGAGATCTGTAATAATTTCTGCATATTAGTTTCTACTGTTGCGATTCTGTGAGGGATTATTCCACATATTTTATCCCTTATTTCCTAACAATTGGTATCAGAGCTTGGTTTGGTTTGCTGAAGTGTTGAATCGCAGGGAAAGTTTTTAGCTTGAGTGGGAGCTATGGCAGATGAAGGAAGATCTAGGGTTGATAAATTCAACGGGCAGAATTTCAGTCTTTGGAAGATGCAGATGGAAGATTACCTTTATCAGAAGGATCTTTATACTCCGTTGTCTGAGAAGGTGAACAAACCCTCGAGTATGACAGATGCAGAATGGGATTTGTTGGATCGGAAGGCACTTGGAACGATCCGACTGAGTCTTGCATCTTCGGTATTATTTAATGTTTCAAAGGAAAAGACTACAAAAGATCTAATGGATGCATTAGGGAAGTTGTATGAAAAACCCTCTGCCTCTAATAAGATATTTTTAATGAAAAAGTTGTTTAATATGAAGATGTCTGAGAATAGTTCAGTAGCAGATCATTTAAATGATTTCCATACGGTAGTGAATATGCTAGCTTCGGTTACAATAAAATTTGATGAAGAAGTTAGGGCTTTATTAATTTTGTGTTCTTTACCTGAGAGTTGGAATAGCCTGGTAATGGCGGTAAGTAACTCGGTTCCAGCTAACTCGAAGTTGAAGTTTGAGGATGTTGTAGGGGTGATTCTAAGCGAGGAAATGCGAAGAAAAAGCTCTAGGGAATCTTCTACTTCAGGGAATGCTTTGACAGTGGAAACTAGAGGGAGACAGAAGAATAGAGGAAACCGTGGAAAATCAAAAGATCGGGCAAGGTCAAAATCCAAGAACAAGATTGTATGCTGGAATTGTGGAAAGCCTGGGCATGCAAAGGACTGTTGGGAGCTTCGGGATAAGAAGAAACAACAAGAAGAAAACAAGGAGGCAAATGTGGCAACGGGTAATGTATGTCAGGATGCTTTGATTCTTTCTTTGCACAATATTACTGAATCTTGGGTTTTAGATTCAGGGGCTTCTTTCCATGCTTCTCCACATAGGCATTATTTTGTTGATTATGTTCAAGGAGATTTTGGGCATGTTTTTCTTGGTGATGATGAGCCTTGCAGCATAGTTGGAAAAGGTTCTGTTCAGGTTAAGATGCAGAATGGGAATACTTGGCTATTGAAGGATGTCACACATGTGCCTACATTAAGACGAAATTTGATATCGGCAGGGTAGTTGGGAAGTGATGGTTGTACTGTGATATTTACAGCAGACTCTTGGAAGGTTACCAAGGGTGCTCTTGTGGTGGCAAGAGGTAAGAAGGTTGGAACCTTGTATTTAACCACTGATAGTACTAATGATTGTAATCTTGTGGCTTCAAATGCAGATACAACATTATGGCACTATAGGCTCGGTCATATGAGCCATAAGGGCATGAACATCATAAAGAAGAATTTGCCTGGATATACAGAAACAGGTTTCGATTTCTGTGAGAACTGCATATATGGGAAATAGAAGCGAGTAAGGTTTCTCAAGGTTGGACCTACAAAGAAAGAGAGTAAGTTAGAGCTGGTGCATTCTGATGTGTGGGGGCCAGCTCAGGTATCATCTCTTGGGGGTTCAAGTTATTATGTTACTTTTATTGATGATGCAACAAGGAAAGTTTGGGTTTATTGTATTAGAAACAAATCTGATGTATTTGACACTTTTGTTAAATGGAAAGCCTTGGTAGAGAATGAAACAGGTCTTAAGCTAAAATGTCTCAGGTCAGATAATGGAGGGGAGTATTGCAGCAATGAATTTGATGATTACTGTTCTAAGAATGGAATCCATAGGCAAAAGACGGTTCCAGGAACTCCGCAGCAGAATGGGGTATCAGAAAGGATGAACAGAACAATAATGGAACGTGCTAGGAGCATGAGGTTACATGCAGGACTGCCTCTTTCTTTTTGGGCAGAAGCGGTGAGCACAGCTGTGTACTTGATAAACAGAGGACCCTCAAGTGCCTTGGATGGAGGCATACCTGAGGAGGCTTGGTATGGTAAGAAAGTTGATTATTCATTTCTTAGAGTCTTTGGATGTGAGGTGTTTGTTCACATAGACAAGGATGATAGGACTAAGCTAGAGGCTAAATCAGAAAAATGTACTTTCATTGGTTATGGTGGTGATGACTTTGGATATAAATGTTGGAGTATTAAGGACAAGAAAATCATTCGATCTAGGGATGTGGTCTTTAATGAGAAAGTCATGTATAAGCAAGCAGTTGCAGGAAAACAGGGAAGAATCCAAGAAAGAATATGCAGCGGTAGAGGATCTTCTAGATGGGAAAGTGACACATGAATTAGTTCAGGAACCCCCTCAACAGGAACCCCAAACTCCTATATTGAGGAGGTCTTCTAGGGTAAGAAGAGAACCTGAACGTTTTTCTCCTTCTCTTTATTATTTATTACTCACTGATAGTGAAGAACCAGAGAGCTTTGATGAAGCAATGCAGGTAGATGCCAGGAAGAAGTGGGAGCAAGCCATGGATGAGGAGCATCAGGCTCTCATGGAGAACCAGACATGGGATTTGGTAAAGCTACCCGAAGGAAAAAGAGCATTACAGAATAAGTGGGTGTTTAGAGTCAAAGAGGAAGGAGGCAAGAAAAGATACAAGGCCCGGTTGGTGGTCAAGGGGTTTGCACAGAAAAAGAGTATAGATTTTGATGAGATTTTTTCTCCTGTAGTAAAAATGACTTCTATCAGAACTGTTCTTGGAATAGTGGCAGCAGAAGACTTGCACTTAGAACAGTTAGATGTAAAGACTGCATTTCTCCATGGCGATTTGGAGGAGCTATATATGCAACAGCCAGAAGGATATGAAGTCAAAGGTAAAGAGGAGATGGTGTGCAAACTGAAGAAGAGCTTGTATGGCCTGAAACAAGCTCCACGTCAATGGTATAAGAAATTTGATAGCTTCATGATGGAGCAAGGTTATATCAGATGTCATTCTGACCATTGTGTGTATACAAAGAAATTTGAGGATGGAAGTTATATTATCCTGTGTTTGTATGTTGATGACATGCTGGTTGCAAGTAAAAACATGCAGGAAATAAAAGTACTCAAGAAGCAGCTAAGTGAATCATTTGCTATGAAGGATTTGGGTGCAGCCAAACAAATCCTTGGTATGAGGATATCTCGGGATAGGAAGGAACAGAAGCTGACTTTATCTCAAGAAGAGTACATTAAGGTCTTGGAGAGGTTTAATATGCAGGATGCTAAACCGGTTGGGACTCCTTTGGCAGGCCATTTCAAGTTATCAAAGGAGCAGTGTCCCAAGACAGAGCAGGAGAGAAACCAAATGTCCAAGGTACCTTACTCATCAGCAGTTGGCAGTTTGATGTATGCTATGGTGTGCACTAGGCCTGATATTGCCCATGCAGTGGGAGCTGTGAGTAGATTTATGAGTGATCCAGGTAAAGAGCATTGGCAAGCAGTAAAGTGGATCCTTCGGTATTTGAGAGGGACCATGGGGACAGTTTTGTGCTACAGTGGATCAAACACCACTTTACGTGGTTATGTAGATTCAGATATGGCTGGAGATGTAGACAGCAGGAGGAGCACGACAGGTTATATTTACACTGTAGGTGGGACAACAGTGAGTTGGATTTCACGACTACAGAAGCTAGTGGCTTTGTCAACCACAGAGGCTGAGTATGTTGCTGCCACAGAGGCAAGCAAAGAGATGATTTGGTTACAACAATTGCTTGAGGAGTTGGGGCATAAGCAGGAGGAATGTAAGCTGCATAGTGATAGTCAGAGTGCTATACACCTAGCTAAGAACTCTGCTTTCCACTCTAGGACAAAGCATATACAGTTAAGGTACCATTTCATCAGGACAGCTTTGGAGGAAGAGAAGTTGAAGTTGGAGAAGATTCATACCAGTCAGAATCCTGCAGACATGATGACCAAGGTGGTCACAAGGGAAAAACTAAAGTTGTGTTCAGCTTTGGTTGGTCTTCACAGAAACTAGTGAAGGGTTGAGAAGCTTGCTCAGAGGAAAACTAGTCTCCAAGTGGGAGATTGTTAGGTTGTGGAGCCTGTTTTCATGTGTGAAAGTGTTGAAGACTGTACACTAAGAGTACTATACACTTTTCATGTATCCTCGCCGGGGTTTTAGGCCCCGAGCGGGGGCCCGAGGGCGGAAGCCCTCGGTAGCAGGGGTTCGAGGGCGTAACCCCCGAAAAAAAAAAATTTAGGCGTAAAATTTTTTGGCCTCGAAAAATGCACCCGACATATCGGGAAACGTGTTTTTCTCATATGGGCGAGTTTTTTGACCCATAGGTTTATGGGACGGGTTTTGCCCATGGTTTTGATACCCACGGTTTTGTAAAACTGCTTAAGCAGTTGTCTATTTATATGGTCTTATGCATATGATAGATGTACAAGCAAATGTATTGCAGATGTGTTTTGAATTCGGCTGTGAATTCTGTAGAGTTTGTTGAGCATAGCTCCAAACGGATCTGGGTATTGTATTGAGAGAGCAGTGGCTTGTAATAAAATCTGAGCAAGTGATTCTTGGTGGACGTAGCCCAAATTGGGTGAACCACGTTAAATACTGTCTCTTTGTGTTGTGTTATTTTATTCTGCAATTTTATTTGAGATCTGTAATAATTTCTGCATATTAGTTTCTACTGTTGCGATTCTGTGAGGGATTATTCCGCATATTTTTATCCCTTATTTCCTAACACATACACCAAGTAGGAAGTCATTTTGAAGCTGAAAGTACGCTTCACGTTCCGGAGTTGCTCACCAATGTTGTTGCTAATAATTTCCGACCAATTGATTATAGAATCAAACTTGTTGACTTCAATGGTCTTGATGAAAGCATACATCCATATACGAAAAGTGTAAGCATTCGCCTCGCCATTAATTCTGCATAGCAATTTGACAACATCATCTACCTCCTGTACCAAACTGGACCGCGGAAGAGTTCTTGGGAATTCTGAAGGAGATCTAGGCTTCTTCATGTATCGGCTATTCATTAAGCTCACGCAATCAGCTCTATGCTTCTCCCACCTGCTGCCGGCATCCTGAAAACTAATGGAAGTCGCCACCTTGCGCACCGGAATCTTTAAACAATAATTGATGAACTCTGCGTCCAGCCGAATTATTGTTTTCCCCGTAGCATCTCACACTGATCTGGATGAAGGATGGTAAGATGTAGCACACTCCATAATAAACTCTAGCAATTGGGCTGTGTATGGAAAGGCTGCAGCTCGGATAATTCCACTACTTTTAACCGCACGCATGAGTGAAGTCTTTCCCACTCTGGATCTATCAATCAATTCGGAAAGAGGTTCCAGACCTAGATTTGTGTCTCCTATGTCTGCAAGTTTGAAAGCGATGCATGACTCCATCGTGCTTTCTTTTTCATCTCTCTTCGCCATGGCTTTGTCTATCTTTGTCTGAATAATTTTTTTCTTCTTACTTGGCTGGATTTCTTCAAAATTGGTGCAGATCTGGACAATTTTTCAGATTCGGAGGTTATATGCAATGTATTGGACATTGATTAAAGCTTCTTTTCTTTTGTAAAGCACCTGTAATGAATTCCTGCAATTAATTCAGACAAAAATGGCCACCAGAACATGAATAGTGAATTTTAATTGTAAAAATCTACACTTTTTAAGCCTGCTGCCCCAAAAATTGATGTTTAATTTGCACATAAAGAGAGCATGAATCCTTTCAACAACCCCTGAGCACATGTAACACCTATGCAAACAATTATGTAGACAAAGATCAACCTCCTTCAAAGCATGCGCCAAATTTGGAAGCTTTTAGCCTTGTTTTCATTTTTGTCTGAGCAAAATCCTTCTTCAAATGGGGCGCACTTTTCCTCTTGGCTGCAATTCTTTACCTGTGAATTAAATAATTCACCCTTATGGCAGCTCATGCTTATATAACCCTCATAATTCTATAATTAATAATTGTCCTTCCTATTCTTGGCAATTAATTAATTAAAAATCATGTTTTTCTCTTTAAAAATAACATGTTTAAGGACAGCCATCCAATAAATTAAATTAATCCAATTTAATCATTTACACTTCACTTCACTTAAGCTTCACAATGTGCCTTGACCATAGCCACTGAAAATAGAATTTAATTTAATGATTTAATGCTTTAAAAATTATTAAATCTATCCTAAATGGGGCGCACTTTTTGACATGAAGGGGGCAGCCTTTAAATAAATTAAATTTAATCAATTTAATTCATTTAATTCTATTTCTTTATTTCCCTTTGCTTTGTTGACTTTCTTCCAAGCTTGGACACCTATTTTAGAAGGATAAATAATTAATTTAATCCACTTAAAGGCTGCCTTCTTCTCTCTAAAGGGGGCGCACTTTCTTGCACAATATAATTCTATTTTTAAGAATTTATAACAATGGGATTCTTACCCTGCAAGGCAGCCCCGAAAATCCCATGATCCACTTAAGTGATTTGACTTTGACAATGGGATTATTTACCCTGCGAGGCAGGCAATAAAATCCCATGATTTCACTTAAGTCACTTTTCTTTTATTTCACCATGGGAATTTTTACCCTGCAAGGCAGACAATAAATTCCCGCCTGCCTGCGGCCTCTAACTTTCCCACTGCAGCTTAAATAAATTTTATATCACGGAAAAAGTACCCTGCTAGGCAGGTACAAAATTCCCACCTTGCCTGCTGCTTCTATTTTTCCCATTGCAACTTAAATCCTTTGCTTTCCAAAAATGCGCCCAACCCCGCAGGGGCTTTTCTGTGCACGACTTCGCTTTTCCCAATGATCCAGACCTCCGATGGCGACTTCCTTCGGGCATAACGTGCGTATATGTTCTTCAGTTGCTCCAGGCCAAAAATCGGGCTTACCCGGCAAAGGAATTGTTCTAGAGAAATTTCACAAAAAACGAAATAGGATAACACAAAAACACGAAAAAATTGCCAAAAGTCACAAATAAAGCCCAAAACTTATTCTTTGTTAAAACCCTTCTCGTACATAGGAATAATGACATGTTCGATCATAACACAGTTAAAACAGAGCGCAAATAGCCTCAAACAGGGCTTAAAATAATTAAATACAAATTTCCCGCAGACAAATCCCGACGACAGAATATAACAATTTTGGGCATCTGGGTATTTGGCGAAAAAGGCTAAAATGGCTCTTTAGGAACATCCAGACACAATACAAGAACTTTCAGGCAATAAAAACACAAAACGACCCATTATTTTAAAAGTACGAAAAAAATTCGGATAGGGTAGTTACAGAGTTCAAGATGAAATCTGGGGTGACACCAGGCACCAACTTTGGAGAGGGCCTTGGAAGTAATAAAGGCAGATTTGGGTTTTACTATCCATTCATCTTAGAAATTTATCAATTACTTCTTTGTCTGCAAGTAGCTTATGCTTCTGCATCAGCAATAGAGGACAAAATACCTTATTTGCATACAGATTTGAGGATGAAATCCCTCACATTTGAGCTTGGCAATTCCATTCAAGCTTCCTCTTTGGAGTTACAATGGTCATTCAAGGTACAGTTGTTCATCCAATGCAGCTAGGGCACGCTTTTCAGGCTTAGTTCTACATCCAGAACAGCAAGTACAACTAGGGTTTCAATATCTGGGAGCAGATTTCAGTCAAATCAGTTTGCATGCTTTTTTCTTCCATCTATCTTTCCATTTAGATCATCAATTGTGAGAAAATAATTGTATTCAGACACTTTGGTAATTCTTTTGTTGTAGTTGATTGAAATCAATAAAAAAAAGTCAGTTTTGGCAGCTAGAGGCTTGCTGTGTTTTTATATTAAAAATCAGATTGTCGCTGCTGTCATAAAAGGCAATTTTTTTATTGATGTCCTAGGGTTTTGACAGAAATATCCAGATTTATCTAAAGTATTTTTCAGGGATATTACACTTGTGGAAGGCGATGAATCCAACAACATTTTAAGGAATCATTGTAATCCAGTTATGGTCAAATGCTGCACTTATTATCACGAACTATATTGAAATTTTTCTACTAGGTAAAAAATTTCCTGTCCAAAGATCTCTGATCTGTGCTGTAAATAATGAAAAACTTAGATTCCCTTCGCATATTAATCCAGACAAAATGCCTACAAAATAGACAAAACTGCATGTCCACCTTTCAAATCTTTGCAAGAGCAAAAAAAAATAATGTGATGTTACAAGACAATGCAATTCCTACCAACAGCTCAAATTCTAATCCAGTACACAATCGCTCATGCAATTTTAAGGTAGAGCTTCTTTTGTATCAAAATTAAGCGGCTAAAGAATAGAAATCATCTTTATCAAAAAATATAACAGAAAACAAACCTGTGATCTCTCTTCTTTCTCTTCATACGCCATTTTATTCTGTGCCACTCTGTTCATTTCTCTCAGCTACACCAAAATGTGTCAAGATTATTTACAACATTGAGAAGTTAAGGCCATTGATGCCAAATGAATGTATATAACGACTACTTATAACCTCTTACCTTCAAGTTCCTAAGACGTTCACCAAGAGGAGGTAAACCATCCAACACCATTCGAGCTATATAATCATTTGAACGGGCATGCTTGAAAAAGCGATGTTTCAAAAGCTTTGTTGCTGAAGGTCGCTTTGAAGGATCCTTTTACCAAGCACATAGCCACCAATTCTTTGAAAGACTAACAAAACAGCCACACAGTAGGTCTGTAGAAAGTAAGATATGAATCAGAAAAATCTTTAATTCACATGAAAGATATCATTCGACACACCTTTGAAAATCTTTTGTCCCTTTCATAGTCAAGACCTGGAGGTGCATTCTGTAAGGTCATGAGCAAAACCTGCATCAAAGAACCTACCCAAATTTAAAAACATAGAAAGCAAAGCAGAGGAGTGAATCCTTATAGTTAAATCTTGCAGCTCTATCTCTAGAAAGAGGGAAATTTTACCTTCATGGGAGGATATTTCGAAAATGGAGCATGACCATGAGCAAGTTCTAGTGCAGTAATTCCAAAGGACCATATATCAGCTCTGCAAAGAGATTCATTTACATAGAGCCCGCATATGTAAAAGTTGCCCAAATTAAAATATTAAACTTAAATTAATGTTTAAATGGCCAAAGGGACTCCAAAAAGTACACTTCACAAAGAGACAACAGGAGTCCCTACTGCAACTCCAACAGTACAAAGGAAAATTCAAAACAATATGATGAAGTGAAGAAAACCATGGAAACGAGGAAAGAAATGAAGACATAAAGAGGAATCAGGAAAGATACAAAGACACCAAAATCCATGACATATATGCTGAGGTTGTGATAGCTAAAAGTTGGTGATTAGGATGGCGGAGGTGTCCCGCTGAACTACCCATAACACACACCATTTGACCAATCTTATATTTGTAGCCCAGGTGCAACAATTTGGATGTAAGAGGTTATAAATCTGGAACTCCTGATTCAGAATGATTTCATGCTAAAGATTTGTTGGGAAAAAGGGTGATCGTACATTAACAAATGGAGATGTTTCAGAGATAATGATTTAAAATAATCTACCAAATGTATACACATGTGGCTAGTATAAGGCGGGCTGTCATGCATAACATATTAATAATTCTCACATCAAATGATTATAGCTAGCCTGAGGTGGACTGCCATGTACAAACATCGTTCTTTGAACAGTTAAAAGGTTCATGAGAATTACTGTAATAAGGAATTCTAAACAATAGAAGCTCACTTGAAATCATATCCATGAAGTTGTTCCATGACTTCAGGTGCCATCCTGTGCATCGACAAGCAAGAATATAACATGTTTCTCTTATTTCTTACATATAAAACATGAATGTTCAGTATAACGAAAAGCATTTCACCTAACACAATATATTACTACTATTGTTTAGAAAAAAAAGCATCAAGCCAGAACAAAGTTAACAGAAAGAAACAAGAACCAGCATGGAGTCCCCACGAAAGTGTTCCTGGAGCGTTGCCTATCACCAGACTCAAACATACAAGCAGAGACACCAAAGTCTGCTAACTTAACTGCTCCATTCACATCAACTAAGATGTTCCCAGCCTGTGAAAGGGAAAGAGAAAGCTCATGTAATATAGCTATACCATTTCATTGCCAATCTTCATGTGTGTGCACGAAAGAGAGAGATTTATTTACCACCTATTAGCCCCACATTATGTGAAAAATATATTTATTTATATTAATGTAATGTATCTGTTCTACACTAGTGGCAATGTGAGAACAAAAAAAGTGTCAACTGACACATGTACACAAGTCATTGAATGGAAAGCTTTAACACAAATATTTAGGAATAATAGCATGATCACTAATAACGAGTTCACAAACTTCAGCGACAAATTGCCTAATGAAGATAATTATCAAAAGTGCGTACAAAAACTAACAGAAACATAGATGCATGGACATTTAGAGCTTGGGGATCACACATATAGCCACAAGAAAATTTCAGAAATAAAGAGAATGAATGTTGATTAGGCTTATCAAAGCAAGATCAAATGGTCTACGAAAGTGTGTACCTAATAACCATAACAAAGACATGAAATGTGTAGCCATGACATGCAAATCCTTGTCCAACCATGGCAAATTTGCTGTTTGTATTTGTTATGAGATGTTTCTTGTGTTACATACTAGAAGTGGGATGATATTGTATTATATGCCGAAATAATCAAATTTATGAAGGCTTGGTTTGCAGCCTCGCCTGTATACTCCACTCCAGCCACCTAGTGGCCCTATACAGACTCAACTGTTCCACCAGTGACCTTTTGGCCTGATGTTTTCTTGGATCTGTGATTGATTCCTCTCTTCATTTCATCGAAAATTTGCTGCTTTTAAATCTTAAGTCTGCAAGGAATTTCATCCCAAATTTCTGAAAAGCCACCTTCACCAACAGTCCCAATTCAATCATAACCATTGTTTACTCGATTCACTAGCAGTCTCAGTTCAATCATAACTGATGTATTCTCCATCTTCAGGCATATGTGCAGCCTTGCAGGTGCACATAGTAAGATGCATTTTGGCTGCATGTCGCTCAGATATTTCAGACATTTTCTATTGCATACTTTAATTCAGTCAATAAAATTAGTATTTCAAGGTGTACCAGGATGCAGTCCCTTGGAGGGGGTTACCACTCCAATTTTCCCTACACGAGTGGTCCCATGAAACGTTAGAAACAAAAACAAGAATATAATGGCGCCAATGGCCAGAGATTCTAAGCAGCTGCTGGAAAAGGGAGGCTGGAAGTTTGCAGCAACATGTGAGAATTTTTAGGAAGGTTCTCTGCCAAATGACAGCCAATATGTGGTAAATTTATTCTCTCAAGTTATATGCAGGGTAGTTTAAATGTGGAATCTTTCAAAACAACAGCACATATATAAAAAATGCATGTTTCATGGGAGTTAGGACCATTTCCATGTAAATGGCTCCAACTTTTGCTCGGTAGCACCCGCTGATAATATTACCCTAGCCCATCTCCATGGGACCAAGGGACCATTGTCTTAGTTAACTGTACTCTTTTACTAAAGTTGTTACTCAATTATAGTAAATGTTCAGCCTCATTTTTGCTTGTCACAATAAGCATGAGTCGTCATTATCTATTACTGGTACATAGTCAAGTTTGTTCTGAGTTAGTTCTAGGTCTGTTGAAAAACAGATTTGGGGACCAACAGACGTTTGTGCTACATTAAAGCTTACACAGCAGCATCTGTTGTGTTTTATGATCCAAAGTTATATCATTACGTAGTTGGCAATTAATGCTAGATGTTACTGTTAGTGTATATGGGGCATGCATCTCCTAGTGAGACACCCCCTTTAGTAATGTTATGTTAATAGTCAATAATGTTAATAGGAGAATAGTTAGTATAACAGGTAGTAGGGTTTGTTGTGTAGACAAGCTTATATAAAATTGCATGTAATATGAGAATGTATCAAAGCATTTGCCATTTGATGTGATCTTCTTTGACCTAACACGATAATGTAGTTTTCTATGGTATCAGCATGTGAATGAAAATGGCCTGTGAAGACCAAACCATGAAGAAGATGTACGGGAATGAGTTTTCCACCCAACAAGGAGAGTATGAGGTTTATCATGTTTTCCGTACATTATTTAAAAAAATACATTTAACTACATAAGAATTGTTTTTTGGTTTGATGATAAATTTCAATGTCTATATGAAGGAGATGAATTTTCCCAAGAGCCCGCAATATCTTTAATAGTGTTTTCAGCTGAAAAAGGCATTGATGTTTTTAACTTTTTTATTTTTTCGTTTTGTAATGTAAAATAAAGACTTCTGGAGATGGAAGATAAACGAGAAGGCAGAAAAGGGTGAAGGCTCATCATGTTGAATAAGCATTGGAACTAAACAAAAGATAAAAAGTTTCCCTTGAGATATCTGTTGTTTATGTTAACAGTTGTCTTAGGATGATCTATATTATTTTTGTTGAAGATGTCTCCTATTTTTAAAATCTGAAAAGGTGTTGGCTATACAAAATGGCATTCATTTGGTATCAAAACTGCCTGAAAAAGGCACTTTAAATGGTGTTGACCTTGCTGGATAGAATTGAAGAGTTGTTAAGTGGCATTGAAAAGACAAACTGCTGATTTTTTATGCCGAGATTTCATATTTAGACACTACCAAAATTGCTGTTTGGTGTGGAAAATTTCCAGGGGGTAATGCTGAGATTTTTTAATTTAATAGTACCAAAATTGTTGTTTGTTGTGGAGAATTTATCAGGGGGGGTAAGAATTTACCTGGAGCATTGGAAAAGCATCTTGAGGGCATGCAAACTTTTCTGGGCATGGAACACATCTGATAAAACATTTGAAGAGTAATAAACACCTGCAGAACGATGTAACTTGCTGGAATGGTGTTTCAAACATGCATGTGGCATTACAAATTCTTTATTGGGTGCATATTGCCGTTGTCCACTCACATCAATGTTGAATTTTTAGTTAAATATATTTCTGGAGGCATATTGTCTCTGTCCAGTCACATCAATGTTGAAGTATTAATTAAATATATTTCTGAAGGCATGACATTAGCTGGAGAAAGAGCAGAAACTCGTGTTTTCCGAAAAAGGCCATGAATGGGGTCCTCCGACTGCAAGGCATTTATTTATTTTTAATTTTAGGCAGAGTTAAACATTTCACCTTAGAATGTGAAATGAGTATGTGGGCATGTTGGTTAGAAGATTGGTGATGAGGTATTGGAATTAGAGAGGTCACTTGGTCAAGCCTCTCTACCTACATTTTTGCTGTAGTGTCAATTTTAAAAGGATAACATAGGCAAGTTGGCATTGAGCCTCCTGTAAGGCATATGCATATCAGATGGTTAAAGATTCAATTCCTATGGAAAGTATACTTTTTATATTGGAATTTGAATTTTTAGTATTTGCATGCAAAATGCAAATAGTGATATAAATGGTATAAGTGTGGTTTGAGAAATGTCGACAAGGAGAGAGATGGTTACTAAGGCTTTGAAATTGTGAGAGATCAAGAGGTCCATTCCCACAAAATATAGATAATTTTTAAAATACTGTCATTTTTAATGATTTAGCCTCTGCCTAAGTATTTCTTGTCATTTTGCCTCTTTTCTTCAAGATAGGCATATGACCACTTGATTTGTAGATTTTTGCCCATTCTGAGTCCATCAGGAAAGTTGTTTTTTATTTTCAGTCTCCCTTTGTGATTTTGTGGAAAATGTGTTAAAACAGAGAAATAAGGAATGCAAAATGTGTAAAGGGTGCATTTTCGATTGCATCTGACACCCTAATGTTGCTCTGAATTTGATAATGGGATGTTCGTGCTTGAACACCATGAATATAACAATGAACATTCCTACCACCAGTGTTGTTGGAGATAAATAAGTGGCATTTTGGAGTTTAGAGGTCCCTTGGGATCGACCTGGATGACAGGGCCTTGCAGAGACCATGTTGAGTTAGCTACTAGATCAATGACAAGGATGGTGGTTTAGTGGCATTTTTTGTTTTGGTGTTGTTCCAAAATTTTAAAGGTTGAATTTGGTATTTATATCCAAATTTTTGGTTTAGGTTTATTAATATTACTGATGAAGAGCTGACCAGTTGCATGGTAGTTTTTTTTCTGCATATACATCTCGCCTCTCGTCTGATGGGGGAAGAGACTTTTGGTTTTCGACCGGTCTTCAGGTGATTGTACATCTTGACAAGGGTTGTAAGCACCATTATTGTTTGCAAAGTGATCAGAATTGTTCAGGCATCAATGGAAAATGGTTTGTACATGAGGTATGGAATCATCATCGAGACAATGATCAATGTAGTTCAGTATTCTCATGATGATGCTCATACTTCAGTACAGGTCTGGATGATCAGAGGGATGTGTATTCCCAAAATGATGCTCATCTCCATGTCAGGTCAAAGGCTGCAGGGTATGCAGTAAACATAGAGCACATAAGGTCAAGATGGGGGGAAGCAATAGACATGTCGACATAAGTTGATCAATACTAGACATACAAAGGGCCAAGTGGCAGGTTGACACGGGTTGTTGAATAGCTTCATAGTAATTTACTCTATTACATCTTTTGGTCCCCTTTGGATCTAGGGGGGATTTGCAGGGTTTTATAATCCAAAGTTATATAATTACATAGTTTGTAATTCATGTTAGGTGTTAGTTTATATGGAGCATGCATCTCCTAGCAAGAAACTCCCTTTAGTAAATAGATTAATGTTATGGTAGAACTCAATAATGTTAACAAGAGAATAGTTAGTATAATGGATAGTTGGCCCGTAAGGTGGCTGGTTCATTGTGTAAACAAGCTTATATAAGCTTGTATGTAATATGAGAACATAATCCAAGCATTTGCTGATTGATATAATTTTCTTTAAACTAATACAATAATGTAGCTTTCTATTACCTATGAATGCCTCAACACCATCAATGATGTTTGTTGGTGAACTTTAATTTGATTGGATTTCCTTCAACATAAGCCGTTTACATTTACATAGGAAGAATACAGGACAATTTTGTATTATGGTTTGAATTTTGAGGTTCTCTATAGCTGCTTGTGAGTGATATGTTTGAGAGATGAGTTATTTTTCTCCTCATATTCTGAAGAAAAGTTTTTTACTCATGATCATAGTTAGTTCCCAACACATCTTACCTTATTCTTGGCTTCTTCAATTTGATATATGTACATCTATTCCTTTGTCTGTCCTTTCCCCATTAAATTAACTGCCATGGTAATTCTCAGAAGAAGAATTTTTTTACAAAGCTTGCATTGAAAATTCTGATCTGCAACATGTATCTAGATTAATAAAGCAAGCTTTATTTGGAAAACAAATTAATTTTTTGTTTTTTTACTACTTTGAATTGAAGGATAAAAAGAGCAATTTGCAAGTATGTTCGCTAATTAATTGAACACTAATGGACTTCATGATGAAGTGGCTGAAATTAATTGATAATGATTAAGAAGAGAATCATTGATTATTCGCAATTAATGAATGGAGTTAAACAGTAATAAAGGAATCAAATGATGCAGCATTAACAAGCAATTGAACAGAAAAGGAGAGGAGAGATAGAAGCAAATCACTGATAATGAATTAGTGAAAAAAAAGTAGCAGAATCCACGAATTAGTAAACCAGAATATAGAAACAAAGGAGAGATTGAGCATTAATGGATATGAGGATTCAAATCCAAAGATGGAATTAAGAGAGAATGATGCACACAAGGAGTCCGGAAAGATGAATTTTTTTTGTATTTTAGAATACATCACTGCAGAACTTCTTCTGAGAAATTACAGAACAATGATGTTGACCACTGAAAAATCCAAGCAGTGAAATACCAGTAAATGACAAAAAGGATGACAGAACTCTAGGCTTATACTTGGGACAAAATTCATATTAGAAACCAAACCATATTTTGTTTTTGATTCACTGACTGTATATTAAACTGTACTAAAATTTCTGGCATGCTATTAGCTAGACTGCACTGATACGTCCAGTACCGGCCCATACCAGGCCTGAAACGTACCTGGAATGGAAACCGGTACTAGTGTTCTCTGGGTACTCTATGGGTACGTTCTAGGTAAAGAAAATTTTACCCGAGACGTACCCAGGGCCTGTGGGTACATACCCACAGGGTTTTTTTTAAAGTGCGAAAAAAAAAAAAAAACTTGAGGGCTTTGACTGGAATTGAACCTTGGAAAGTTTGTATGAGATTCAATATTGCCAATAGGCTCCCAAGGGTCCAGAGAGATGAAAAGGACTTCATTTGGTTGGCTTACTATTTGGGGGCTTTCTTGTTGCTCCTCATGGGTCCTTTATTCTTCAGTCAATTTGGAAGGCATGGGAACAGTGAAGCACTTGGTGGTTGGGCAGTCTATCTTCTCGTCCTTTGACACTAGGTGCCAAGCCTACAAATCAATTTGGTGGAATTTAAAATATAATGACAAGATCCTTGCGTTGACAAGAGGCTGCTCTGCCCTCCTTTGGTTTGAGAAAGGAATTAAAAAATTCATGACTTGTATAGATACAGGAAGTGGATGGAATGGACAGACCTTAAAGCTTTCTATAAGCTTCCTCAATCGCAGTTCAAAATGTATACAATGCTCAGAAATGCTTTCACAGCTCCCTCTACTGGACTCAAAATGACTTTTGGGATACTATGGAGTGCCTCAAAGGGCCCCCCCTCCAAGAGGCTACCTCCAAACAAACTCTATGAAAAGATTTCCTTCTCCCCAAACCTTTCCCTAGGCCTTAACAATAAGTGGAATGTTTGTGAGCCCATTAGTAGATGGACTCATAGATTTAATGTTTTGTGGTCTTCTTGTATTCAGTCAAATAAATCTTGCTTTAGATGGCTTCTAATTCATAATAAGCTTGTTGTTGGCTTCTAATATTTTATAGGTTGTTGAGACTATAAGCTTCTTGTTTTCTTTAAATTTTTATATATATTTTAAAAATTTAATTTGTAAAAATATATTGTACGAATGTACCCGCAGCGTATCGTACCCAAGGGTTTTAAAAAAAAATCCATTTCAGCGTTCTGAACCCATACCCATATCCTGGCAGTCTAGGCTATTAGCCATATAAGAAGAAATCTCCCTATTTTGTTCACCACTCACCCTATTTTGTAGAGGTCAAGCTTCATATTCTTTTCTACTGTTGGAAACTAAGATTAGGTTAAGATAAGCACCATACATCTTCATTTTATAATTAAGGATACTATGTTCTTTACTTTGGATGTATCTTGAATGTCTGAACCTAAGTAGCTGATACGTTTTGGATACGGAGTATCCGATATGTGAATACGGCAAAAAAATTGGCCCCAAATACGGCATTGGATACGTCCGTACAATATATATATATATATATATATATATATATATATATATGTATGTATGTATGTATGTATGTACATACATACATACATACATACATACATACATACATACATACATACATACATATATATATATATATATATATATATATATATATATATATATATATATATTCCAGCCTACTAAATAGGAATTAACCACATATTATGCATATGAAAAACAAAACAAGCTAAATAACCACAACAAACTACTCATACATTCATAATTTCAATTGTCCCAACTCCCTACCATATCTAGTTGAGGTGTTTATTACATTTATGATTTATCTCATTCATGCTATTTTTATCCATGTTTCTGATGGCTTGTACTTGGTACCTTCTGTAGAATAACGGTGCTGCGAAAACTGTAATTTCTGCTGTAATGATATATTAAATTTAAACTATACCTTCTGTAGAATAATAGTACTGTGAAAAATGTAATTTCTGCTGTAATGATTTATTAAATTTAAATTATACCTTCTGTAGAATAATGGTGATGTAAGAACTGTAATTTCTGTTGTAATGATATATTAAATTTGAACTCGAAAAAAAAAAATTAAACATTAAAAAAAAAACAGTTTTGGGCCGGGAAACGCCAGGACTGAGGATACCGCTAGGATACAGCCAGGCAGGTCCGGATACGGTGGGGTAAGTCTGCAGAAGTACCTGGCTGTACCCGGACCTGCCTGGCCATATCCTGGGCATTTCCAGGCACGTATCCGGGCTGACCTGTAATGGTACCAGGTGCCCTAGGGGTGTCATATCGGCTTCATAAGTCTGAACCATTACATGCTATTTTCATCTTCATCGAAAACGTGAATGGTTATGTTACATGCAGATTTGATAGTGCCCATGCATATTGAATCATACCAACTCTTGATTATTTTTGTTAATGGAGTACAAAAGAAAAGCATATGTAGATTTGCATCATTTCCCAAACATGTGCTAGAATAGTAAAGTGAGTGATATAAGACATTTTTGCCTTCCTAATCTCTAACGTTTCATTACCCGCTTGAATAATTGTATAGTACAATTTGCTTGAACAAAATAGTGTTCTTTCTTTGAGCTCGCATGCATACATAGTAGTCATACATACATGCATACATAGACACATTCGTACATAAATGCATGGATGCATGTATAAATGGATACATGCATACATACACACTGCAGAATAGTATTCTATAGACAAGTTATTTGCCCCAAATAGTCTACAGTTTGACAAAACTCCTTGTCAAAGCTTCTCAGGTCCTTGTTGATCTCTGCATAAGAACTTGTAGAATGTGAGGTGAAATTCACAATAAGTATTTACAGTTTTTCGAGGGTAAAAAGCATTAAAGTATTTGCATGCAGCATGCTGACACAATAGAACTTGAGAATGTGAAATGCCTATGTATTTCATCTGTAAAAAGGATCACCTTGAAAAATGAAATTATATCAGCAGGGCTGATTCAGAAACTCTTTGAAAAATAATATAAAATCTGTAGACACCTATAATTACGCCCGCGCAATTTAAATACTTAAATTGTGCTAATTATCTCCTTTCCCGCAAATTGACAACATGTTGTCAATAGCGCTCATCTTCTCTTCCATTGTCCTTAATTGATTACATTACGCTAATCAATTAAGCCGCCTATCCAGCACATACCCTAATTAATGACCCTTCGTTAATCAACACCTTCTATCTAGTCTAATTAATTATTATTAATTAATTAGCCTCTCTTCTCATTAAATCAATAAATCACTATTTAATTAGTTTAATTCCCTCCTAATGGTCCAAATCACACTAAAATCCATCTAAAAGCTTATAAAAGCTTGCACATGTATTAATTAATTAATACACCCCCTTTATCCACATGAGCTACTAAAGGACAAACTAAACCCTCCTAAAGTTAACTCAACCCCATCTAAACCCCCCTTATCCATAACTAACTCTACATCTCCATTAGTCCCACATTCATGAGGATGTGTTGAATCCTTTATCCTTTGGGCTATATAAACAACCCTCCCTCTACTTCTACACCTACACCTAAATCTCTCAAGAGACAAAAGTAAGTACATAGTTTCATACTAATAGCCTTTTGTCATTTTTGAGCCCTCCATCCTCCATTCTTGAAGAGCTAAGCCTCACACCCAAGCATCCATTGAAGGATCAAAGCAAGCAAATATGATTTGATTGCCATTTGAACTACTTAGGTTCATTTTAATGTTTAATTAGGCAATTAAGGGGAATAGAGTTCATGAATTTACATTGTGTTTTGATTAATTCAAAGTTATTAATGTTAAGGGTAGGACTTGCTCATTTCTTCATCATGATGGTGCATATTTCTCATCTTTAGCTAGGTTAGGAAACTATTTCTAGGTGGTAGTTTTCTTGCTTTAAATTTGGTTAAAATTGTAGAAACACTTGCACACAAAATCCATAGCCTGAAAGAGTTTAAGTTTCTTAACATGATAAAATATTATTTATCCAAACTTAGTTTTCTTCAGATATCATTAAAAAAAAAGTGAACTCGGTTCAAACTATACTGCTGCATTCATTGTTTGATAATTAATTTTGTTATCTTGTTTTGATTTTATAATGCGATCTCTTGTTAACTCATGTGATAGGCTTCACATTTACCTGTTTTTCCTGTATCTTTTTTAAGCGTTTGCCAATTATTAATACCATATATTTTCATTAACCGAAAAAAATAAAATAGTATCAGTCATAGAAATGCTATAATTATTACCTTAACATCTCGATGTATGTGTCCATGGCTATGAAGATAACCCAGTGCCTTTAAAGCCTCCCGCAAAAATGTTGCAATAACCGGCTCTTCAAATCCATCTGGGTAGGCTGATTTCATTATATGAAGACATGAACCCCCCGACATATATGGCATTACAACCCAAAGACTACGATCTGCTACAAAAGAACAATGTGCCCTCAAAACATTTGGATGGTCAATCAAGCTCATTGTTTGCACTTCACTACGAATCCCATCCTGTAAAAGGAACAAAAACACCAATACAATAATGCTCACGGGAAAAAGATTTTAATAAAGCCATTAGACACAATTATGGCTCCTGAAAAATAATGATCCATATTTTGATTCAATTCAAAATGTTCTGGCCACTTTTGACAGCCAGTATGTATGTAACATAGCTTCTTTTTTGAAATTTCTACCATGAACCACAAGTGGAATTGGTGAAAAAATGGCTTTCTCCTTATAGTCCATGTTGTCATCAAACATGTTTTTGCAGCGCACTTTTTCTTTTGACAAAAGGTAAAATTTTATATTCATAAAAGAGAAACAGTAAAAAAAGGATGCCTATGCCAAAAAATCAGGTCATCCAAGACAGTACAGAAGGTGAAAGAAATGAAATCAGACTAGGCGTCATTTCATGAGTTATAGTTTTGAGCCTTCAGCTGACTTCTCTCTTAATTTTCCTACCACTAATTCCGCCATACTTGGCATAATTATTTATGCCAGCCAGTATGTATGTAACATAGCTTCTTTTTTGAAATTTCTACCATGAACCACAAGTGGAATTGGTGAAAAAATGGCTTTCCTCCTTGTAGTCCATGTTGTCATCAAACATGTTTTTTGCAGAGCACTTTTTCTTTTGACAAAAGGTAAAATTTATATGCATAAAAGAGAAATTACAGTAAAAAAAGGATGCCTATGCCAAAAAATCAGGTCATTCAAGACAGTACAGAAGGTGAAAGAAATGAAATCAGACTAGGCGTCATTTCATGAGTTATAGTTTTGAGCCTTCAGCTGACTTCTCTCTTAATTTTCCTACCACTAATTCCGCCATACTTGGCATAATTATTTATATGGCTTTTCATTGTTGTTTTTCATTGTATGTTGTACATATAGTCTTAAAGAAATTACATTAGTAACTAGTCTCAATAACAGCAAGGATCTGATCACTATACATGCTGTCCTTATCTGATGATACCTTACACCAATTTACCTGTATTCACTTGTTAACTGTCCAAATCTGCTACAAAGATCATGAGACTCATCAAAAATCTTTCCTAGCAGGCTTAAGGCTGAGTTAAGGTGTCATATCTAAGGATCCTTTCATAAAAAGTTTGAAACTGAATTGATAAATTCATTCAAAAGAAAAAATTGGTCTTTAGAGACCTTTGGTTGATGTTTCCAACCAATTCCACCACCTATAGCCTTCTCCACTGTACAATATCCTGCAAAAACCTTGTTAAGAGCTAGTTACCTTGTAATACTGCAAACCTTGTTGTTTAAAACGATTCATAAGGTTTCAGAAGAATGCAAACACATTTTTGAATACCCTTTAAGGCCTTATAGCTTCTCACAAACTTTCAGACTCTGTCATCCAATTTATCCCCTTCAAATCTACTTAAATAGTTTGCTTGTAGGCCTAATCCTTATAGCCCTCCTTTTATATAAAGCTTATTGTTCTGGTCTTCTGACAAACTCCCATGAGAAACTAATCATAGATTCAAACACCCTTTATTGAGATTGTGCTTCTTGCAAAGTTTCAGGTTCAAATTCTTAAGCTATGTCCTTCAACTAGACTGTTATCTTGCATAATTAGGTCTCTTTCTTTGTCTTGGACTGAGTTTTCAAGATTATAATGCCTTCTCATTGGTTAGTGATTTCTACAACCTCCTTAAAACATCTTATAACACCTCACACAGGTCTTTGTCAGGTCTCAACTCTGTTTTTGTCTTTAACCAATACATTATCTACCTTCTTGTCTTCTGTTGCCTTTGTTTTAGTTAGGTTATGGCTGTGTTTTCTTACTTTTGGATCTAAAAACTTAGTGCCTTTTCCTTTGAGCCATGTTCTCACCTTCCTTAATCCCCTATACACCTCTGTCTACCTATGATCAAGTTGTACTGATGATACAAGACCTCTTTACACTCAAGCCTGTTCTTGACTGTTAGGGAAAACAGAGTTCTTAACAGATTATGATTTTTCTACCCTAATCACCCTTTAAGTCTTCTTTACAATCATGTCAACCTCTTCTTTAGGCCTCCTTCTAACTTATGTACAAGTCCCAACAGGTATTAACAAGAAATTTTTAAGCATTTGTTCATTTTCTTAGTCTAAACCCTCAAAACAGGGTATTGTATGCACAATCAGACTGTATTTTTCAAGATTATCCTAGGAATACTCTGCCATTTGCCCTAAAACTTCATTACATCCTTCCTCATTCCTAACTCCTCCTTCACACAAATTTTTAGCCTTTTCCACAGGTTAGTTTGCAGGATATGCTTATTTTAGTCTTTCTAAACCCTAGACAGTCTTCGACAGACCCAAGAGCAAGAAAATTGTATATTTTACACAAATTTCAATTTCAAGGTTCCAAATGAACTTCTATGTATATGTGATGATTATACCCACCTTTCTCCTTCGGACTGTCTTCTCTGAAACCCTACCATTCATGCTCAGTAATAATCTTTGTATATATTATTTCCAAAAGACCCTGTTTCAGGACAGTTATCTGATTTCATGATTCTAGGTTCTTCATCCATATTCTTTTGATCTAATACCTTTATACAGGGTTGTTAGACTCATTCATTCCTCCTTAAATCATTGTTGAGCTTATAATAACTCCTTACAATGGATCATCAACTTGCAGGGTTCATGAAACAATAATAGCTCTTCTATTTACTTACCTCTGTATGCATGGATGTTGTTAGTCTTTCCCAGGTTTCTCTAACTTGATAGTATAGTTTTCCTGTAGATAACACTACTGTTCAATCTCCATAACCTGTACAATCTTTGACATGCTTCCAAAACACAGAATTCTATGCATATGAGAATATAAATTACACAGCTCATGTAGTCTAGGATCGGCCCTGTCCTGCTGCCTTCTAATACAATATCACAAGCTTGATTATCATCAAACCATGCATGACAAAAGGAGCATTAATACAAATCATACACTCATACATGTTGAGGATTCTCATAATTTTATTTATTCAAAGTCTGCTTTACAAATTTCTCATGAACATGTACAGACCTGCCTCAGCCTTTATGGTTCTCTCCTCCTGCTTACAACTTCTCTCCTGCTCTATATCTCCTTCTACATCTGATTTCTCTATCTGCCCTCATATTCTTATAACTTATTTTGACTATTCTTCAAGAATGATCCGCTCAAACAAATTTCCATTCTCAGTTCCATCAAATATTGCCAAAAATCATGGACTTGTTATGAGGATAGGCTTATTCTTAGCTCCTACATTGGCTAGATAAGTTGGAAGATTCCATGAGGTGAATTGGTATTTATATAGAGGTGAAATTACATTCACGCCACAATAATGACCCTATAACATAATTTGAGTTCCCTTACAATTGCCTTCTTATAACTCATACTTAGAAATTCAAATTCTCAAACCACATACAATTGGAGGGAAACTGAAAATTGACTCCTATAGACATATTTGACTTTCTACTGACTCCTAAAAGCCTTATTACATCTGTTGAAGATATATTTACAAGATTTGTACAAGTGTTTCTGATGCTCCTACATCATTATCAAAAGGGCCAATAATCATTAATTGCAGCTGCCATCGTGTGTCCCATGAAGATGAGGGTTAGAAGAACTTTCCTCATTGGGGCTGTCATATATCCAGAGGTGTCCAGAGGTAGATATTTGTGTTTTGACGAGTTGCCTTTGTCACGCCATTCCTGTAATGGCTGCTTCTGTAGAGCTTTCAAAGGCAGCAACATGTCTCTTTTCTTGAGGAGCCATCCGTGCATGTTCTTGGATAATATCAGCTATTTGTTTCTTTGCATTTTCTGATAGCATGATGCTATGACGGCTTCAAGTGTTTGTTCGTGATTGTTGACAATTTTTTTCAGCTTATCCACACAATAGTTCATTGCTTCTTGCTTTAAAACTCAACGCAAGAGCCTAGACAAGCCACTCTTTAAAATGAGATTGTGAATCCCATTTTCCTCAATATTTTTGTTTGGTGTTTTAAAAATAGAAGTGAGTTCCATAATAGAAGCAAGGATTATTTGAATCAGAGCTCCCCATGGGGGACCTGTTTTTTGGCTGATTCAAATGGAAGTTAGGATTATTCCTTCTAGTTCTAACAGGATGAAGGTGGAGATAAACCATGAGTAGAAGAGGTGTCATTGTAGACCATTTTTCTTAATAAATGTAATTGTTATTCCAACTTTGTTATATTGATACTTGTCGGCATTAGGGAATGACGAACTTGATGTCCGGTTGAGCAGTTGTGTCAACTGCCAATGGTTGTATCTTGGTTATCAAATAGAATGTTGCACATAAGGGTAAGGGCACTTATATCAGCTCCTCATATTGCACTAATTGTACTGAATACAATTTTCTATTAATGAGAAACTATCGTTACTGTCATTCCCTAATATGCTTTTATGTTATGCATTATTGTATGTGACTGTTCTTGGTAGTGCACTTTCCCTATAAACATTCTTGCATCGTGCCTTTAAGGAATGCTAACTCAAGCTGAAGTTGGTTCTAAAAGCAACCGTCAGTTGACAATCCTTTTCGACAATGACACATCGTGGAGATTTAATGAGCCAACCAATCCAAGAAGAAGTTGAAACAAACTGAGAAAGAGAGGATGATCTCACAAAGGACTTCCAGTACTTGTGGGATCTATCTGTACGTGAGCACGTCAAGGAAGAATCTGAATGGACCCACGCACCAACAAAGACTATCTTGGGCAACTTGGCAATAACTGAAGAAGTGGATCAAGTACTTGATCAATTAGTGAGACTCCTCGCCAAGAACTATATTGTTTTACACGACCTTCTGGCGAAACATGACCGCAAAATACGACCACAAATCCTACGATGGTATGAGGAAAGGCTGTCGTTAAGAAGAAATATATAAAGACTGATGCCGAACCCAAAGGCATTAATGCTATTGAGCCGAACAAAAGCAGGAGAAGAAAGCATTGTGGTAAGGGAGTACATCAAGAAATTCAACGATCCATATTTTAAAAACCCTCAAGGAAAGTATGAGACATTAGCCAAAGAGTGAACCAAAACCTAATCCGAAGTATGGGCTAAATTCGAAGTCAAAACCAGAGCCGTGGTGAAAACCAAGGACGGGTTTACATAGTATCGAAACACTATACACCACTCGCGAACATAGAGTGGGTGGAGATTGCAAGATGCTTGCCTCTTCCAAAGGAAGGAAGCTGATCTTGCCAATTGAATCCAATTGGTAAGGCCAACAGAAGAAGAACAAATCACCTATGAAACAAATATCCACGGAGTAGAAAATCTTATTACCAATACTGATCCATATACACCACAACAACTTGAACAACACGTTGAAGGGAGTAGCACCAGAAAGGGACTTCATAATGGGCAACAGAGTAAACAAATCCCTGCAAAAGGAAGGGTCAAGCATAGCTACATGTTTGAGAGTGTAAAGAAACATCCAACATGGACCTTCTCAAGGAGAAGAATCATGTTCCAAGAGGTAAGTTTTTCGCCTGAAATAGAGTTAGATAACAACTTTACAGAAGAAGAATGAGTTACCTATGAAATAAATATCCACAGATTAGAAGCTCTTATCGACAATATTGATCCAAATACACCACAACTTGAACCACGCATTGAAGGGAGTAGCACTAGAAAGGGACTTCACAGCGGGCAAGAGAGTGAATTGATCCCTCCCATAGGAAGGGTCAAGCATAGCAACATGTCAAAGAGTGCAGAGAAACATCAAGCATGGACCTTCTAGGACATGTATTACAATCTAGGAAGGAAATAGGCACACAAATGAATGTCTATGGTTGTGGTGCTTCCAAGCCACACTTTAAAGAGTGGCCATCAACTAGTACACAAATGCATCCTCCAATGATAAGGCCTCATGCGACAGACTCAGGAAAGCCTTCGAGAAGGAATTTAAAAAGTTGAGAGTTGTCAATTAGATTGTAGCTGAAATCCATGATGCCTGACAAGGTAAGCATGAGAATATTCAAGCATACAATAAATGGCTCAAAAAGTTGTTGGACAAGCTTAAAAAAACAATCCATCAAAGGATAGCTACCCTCATTGCAAAAGAAAATGAAGAGTGTCCCATTTTCTTCTTATGAGGACACATACAACAGAGCCCTCAACATGGAAAGTGAAAGCAAGACATCCTCATAGTCAAGGAGGATAAGGATGAAGACTAACCCATGGTGACAATGAATGGGATTGGTCAAGGCTCTTCAGAGAGACATGCTTTGCATGATAAGGGAGTTAATTAAAGACACCAAGGAAGAAGCAAATGACTTATGGTGCACGGACTACAAAAAAGAAGGTCCCACCAAGGAGAACTATACAAAAAAGATGTTCTAGGAGATATGCCAAGTGATGGGTCATGCAATCAAAGATTTCTTGTTCAATTTAAAAAAATAAGGTTCCCAAGTACTCTTCACTCAAGGAAATTCCTCGACACCACCGATAACCCCAACGAGCTTCAAAGAAGCAAGAGTGTGTCTCCAAGAATGTTCCCTAGCAGGTGTCGAAATCTGAAAAAACATCAAAAAATGCCAGAACAATATGGGGAAGGCAGAAATGGTAGTCGACTTCAATATGATGATCAAAGCCTGTCAATTATCTAGTGTCAAAAGTGCAATGAATTGGACCATTTAGCAAGAGACTGTCCTACCAATCAAACCAACACTAGACTTTTTTGTGGATCGTGTGGATTAGGAGTATTAGAATCACTATATATTTGTCATACTATCAATTGAATTTCACACGACGAAGTTTGAACTTAACATTGTGCAAACAAAAAACATGCACATAAAAATATGAAAAAGATATTGACTGTGTCAAAATACACCCATGATCACTAGAATAAAATAATATTACCCAATTACATTACCCCAAGAGGACACCAAGAATTTGCTTGAATTTTATGTAGGGAAAGGCCCCGTAGAGAGGGGTAGCCCGTGATTGACAGAATTTAGAACTGGCACCCCATTCATCACCCCCATCTAGATAAGGGAGATAGTCGAGTCCCTCGAAATCATGCGTTCCCGCGGGGACCACTCCATTCACTTCGTTACTCGAAAGGGAAAGTTGACTGACAAACTCGATTATGCCCAGTTGAAGCAGTTCTCAATCCCCACCGAGGCGACCCAACCGGTTCAATTAATAGAGCGCAGAAATGCCCTATCGGTGGTTGAGTCCCATATTGTTAGATAGGGGTCGAGCTTAGTTCGTTGTCGCTCACTCCCCAATAGGCGGTCCAAAGGTCCCCGGGGAATTAGGCATATCTATTCCCTATGCCCGATTCCCCTGGGGGGACCTCGACATTCATTAATTTCTAAATGCCACCCCATAGATCTATATCTATAGGGGAGGGGTTCGCCTATAAATGCCATTGACGAAAGGAGCCTCTAAATGCTTGACTGGGCCCTGAATGAGACTATCCTATCTAACCCCCCCCCCATAATAGATATATACGTATCAGGGAGCGGCCCCTCCCCCTCTAGAAATATGGCTATGGGGGGTTGAAGCGGTCAGCACCTAACCCGTATGCATATCCCTATCTATACTCTATATGGCCGCGTCACTCAAGTGCCCAGTCATCATATGTTCTGGTTCCGTCCCATCCTTTGGTCTGATGACTCTCTATCCGGCCTTCTGTCTAAACTAAAGGGAAGAGCCTAGCCCAGCCCAATAAAATATAGGTCTAGTAGCGGCAGCTCCTTGAGTAGCAGAGCAGACCGGCTTGAGTAACGCAAACATTGGTGAGAATCCAATGCCCCGAAAACCTAAGGATTCCTCTGCAAGGTTCATCCACGGAGGGTGAGTCAAGGCCTAAGATCAGGTCGAAAGGCGTAGTCAATGGACAACAGGTTAATATTCCTCTACTATCCTTTGTTGGTCCCGAGAGGGGGAGCGGAGCATAAGTTGAGTGATCCAACCATACATTCATTCATGCATTCATGCTCGTCCCCATCTCTATTCCGTGTATCTGCTATCTCCAACTGACCCCGAAAATATCCCAAATCTCATAGAGGTCGACCTAGCAAGTACCACCAATTATTATATTCCTCCAAGAGTTAGTTATGGCCTGTTACTCATATGGGCCTGACAAGCAGATTTTCAATGCTAACATCCCCCCAAATCCTAAAATGGAGGGAAAAAATAAGATATTATTCACTAACATCCCCCATTTACAGCAGCTTCCTAAATTCTAAGCATGTCTTGCAATTGTTTAAACTTTGATTTCCATGAGTGATTTTGTAAAAATATCTACTACTTGATCCATTGTCCTGCAATACTTGACATCACTCAATCCATATTGGATGCATTGCCTCAATGAAGTGTTGGTGTATTTCAATTTGTTTGGTTTTGGGCCTTGACATGAGCAACAAGATTGCAAGCAACTTGGATGGCCCCTTGATTATCACAAAACAATGTGGTTGGTTCTTGCTGAGCCAACTCAAATTCTCCTAAATTGTCAAACCCAAGAAGTCTCTTGAGTAGCATTGACTGCTTTTCTGTATTTTGCTTCCGTAGTAGAAAAAGCAACCACTTGTTGTTTCTTACAAGAACATGTGATTGGTCTAGATCCCAAATGGAATATGTATCCTGAAGTAGAATTTTGTGTATCGATATCACCTGCCAAGTCTGAATTAGTATGACCCAATAATCTATTGTTACCGTTCTTCAAATATTTAATTCCCATGTGGGTCGTACCTTTGATCTATCTCAAAATTCTTTTTGTCAGCTTGCTAATGACTTTCCTTTGGTTGTCAGAATCGTGAAATCAAACTAACCGCAAAGGAAATATCAGGTCTAGTGTGGGTTAAATAGATAAGGCTCCCAACAAGCTTCCTTCACAATGTGACATATGTTGTTGGTGAATCGCAATCAGCTGATAACTTAACTCCAGATCCACAAGGAGTGGAGGTGGCCTTACAATCTATCATAGTAAATTGTCATGTCCTCTTCTCAAATCTAATCCAATTAGAAGACCCTTAGCTATTCTCCATTTCACGTAGGCTAAAGTGGTGGTGCAAGGGAAATAATTTAACTTAAGTTGTCCAAAAAGTAACTTTCAGTTATATTCATAAAAAGGCAACGTATGTTTTATTATTAAAAACATGATTATTATTAAAGCAACTCAAAATTAAAATAAAAAGAGGGATCATTGCTTTATGAGTGCTTTTCCTTAAAAATCGTGAAAATGAAATCGTAATAGTGGGGCAATTGGGCTCATTTGGGGATCACTTTTCAATCATCTATGTTTACATTGTGAGTTTGGGCTTTTGCTTCAGCTTTCAACATCTAAGGATGAAAACCCTCTAGCGAATAAGGTGTGGGGACAAAAACCCTCCAGTCTTGTATGGTGGTTCCATTCAAGGACTGCATTTGTGCTTCAAATCAGGTCAACGATTGAATTTCCACATTTTTAGAATAATCATGGCATCATTTGGATAATCTCCAGATTTGCCAGAATTAGCCACGGCATCATTGGGAGCTGGTGTCATATTGTTGGGCAATTTTGAGGGCTGATGTCACCTCCCTAGAGATTGAGGTCACCATCTGCAGTTGTTGCAGTCTTCCGTACTACTGACGTCATCATTGGGGGATTGTTAAAGCGATTTTGGACATCTTTCCAGCCAATAATTTCATCTTTACGGTCAGCTATAATATCTGCAAATTATTTGTAAAAATCAGCTAACGTTTCGGCTGAATAATTTATGTATTGTGTACTTGGGTTTTCCTGCAAATTAAGTTCAATAAAATATGGGTTTGTGTTCATACATTGTATTGTCATATTTTTAGAATAAAAGGGTAATTTCAGAATTTTTAATTTTCTGCCCTAAGGGTTTGCTGTAAAAATTCAGATTGTATGTATTGTATGTAATTTCAGAATAATAAATGTTTTATGTTTAGTCCAAAGCTTGTGTAGAAAGAAGAAAATGGTGCAACAATGCATAAAGGAGGACTTTCGCATGAAGTGAGGGAGATGTTAGGGTGAGTTTGTGGATATCATGTTGCAGGCTATTCCAAATAAGTTACCACCTATGCAAAGTATCATTCATCAGATGGATTTGATTTCAAAGTCTCGTTTACTGAACAAGGTCGCATACAAGTTGACACTTATGGAAAATGAGATGTAGAAGCATGATCAAAAATTGCTCGAGAAGGGGTTGATCAATGAATCTCTTAGCCCAATATTAGTGCCGAAGAAAGGAGGTTAGTGAAGGATGTGCACTGATTCCAAAGCCATCAACAAGATTATCGTCAAGTAAATGTTTCCATTGCCGCGCATGGAAGATTTGATGGATTGTTTAAGTGGAGCAAAGTACTTCACAAAGAATGATTTGAAGAGTGGGTATCACTAGATCAGGATAAGGGAAGGTGACGGGTGGAAGACTACTTTTAAGACACATGATGGTTTAAATCAGTGGTTGGTCATGCCACTCTGGGCGAACCAACACGCCAAACACATTTATGTGACTCATGAAGTGTTGAAGCCTTTGCTAGGAAAGTTCGTTATTTTGTATTTGAATAACATTTTGAATTTCACTAAGACACAAGAAGAACACTTGCTCCATTTGCAGAAGGTGTTAGAGCGTTTTCACAAAGAGAAGTTGATTGTGAATTTGAAGAAATGTGGTTTCATGAAGAACTGGAGTACTTGGGATTTGCGATATCTCAAGAAGGATTAAAGATGGATCTTGAAAAGGTGCAAACTATAGTGGAGTGGTCATCATCCAAGAGTGTTTCTAAAGCACAAAGTTTCCATGGATTGGTGAGATTTTATAAAAAGTTCATAAGAGACTTCGATAGGATTTATGCACCTATCGCAGAGGTGATGCGAGGAGATACAAGGAATTTGTGTGGACCACATACGCAGAATATGGCTTCCAAAAGTTGAAAAAGGTCACAGGGCAGCCTATATTAGCCTTTCCTGATTTCAACAAAGTATTTCACATTGATTGTGATGCAAATGGAATAGCCATTGGAGCAATGACAAGTCAAGAAGGCAGGCCTACAGCCTATTTCAGTGAGAAACACAATGAGGCAAGAAGGAAGTATTAGTTTATGATCAAGAGTTTTATGACATAGTGCAAGATCTAAAGAAGTGGAGGCACTATTTCTTGTCCAAAAAATTTTTGTTGTACACAAACCACCAAGCATTGCAATTCATAAATAGCCAAGGGAAATTGAAACAAAGAAACATGAAATGGGTTGAATTCTTTTAGAGTTGCTCATTTGTCTTGAAGCACATAAGTGCGAAATCGAATAGAGTTGCAGATAAATTGAGTAAAAGATGTATCTTATTGAATGAATTCTATGTGGAAATGGTTAGGTCCGATGCAATGAACTCTCCACAAAAGATGAAGATTTTGGCAAGGCATGGAGAGCATGCGTAAAACTAGTGAACATCAATCACATGCCTTGGTCAGATTAATCATGCAAGGACTATTGCTCAAGGGAACGCAATTATGCATACCTAGGGGGTCAAAGAGAAATAATTTGATCCAAAAGAAACATTGCAGAGGATTACATGGTCATTTTGGAATGGACATGACCTTGATGTAAATAAGTGAAAGGCATTATTGGCGGCAGACAACTATAGATGTGTGTATATAAGTACAGAGGTGCCGAATTTGACAATTGGCGAAAGGGAAGAGTCGGGATTTAGGTTTATATCAAACATTTCCAGTACATGAGCAACCTTGAGAGCAACTAAGTATGGACTTTATTTTGGGAAAGCCCGAAGCGCAAAAGGGTCACGATTCTATCTCTGTTGTTGATAGATTCTCGAAGATGGTTCATTTTGTTGCTTGTAAAAAGACCACTGATGCTATGCATATAGATAACTTGTTTTTAAAGGAAGTCATGACACTGCATGGTTTTCTGCACAGTATTGTGTCCGAGAAAGACAGTAAGTTTGTGGGTTGTTTTTCATGCACTTAGTGGAAGAAGTTGAACACAAAGTTGCAATTTGGTTTTGTATATCACCCACAGATGGATCACCAAACCAAAGTTGTCAATTGGAGCCTTGGTGATTTGTTACAATGTTTGGTCAGAGAAAAGGCATGGGTGTTATAATGTCCCCTTTTAGGATGATTGGGAAATGAAGAAATACTTGTCAAAATCAAGCAAAGAATGGATAAACCCTTTTGTATCAACCTAAAATATCCCAATGTCAGCTATTTCAAACCCAAATAAAATTGGAACTAGCCAAGGTGGTGGGATAGATTGGAAGAAAACAATCGTAATTTAAACACATTCAAATCAAATTTTACACCGCTGGAAAAACAATTAATAATCAAACCCCAAACTGCTGCAACTTCTAAAATTATTTCCCGCTTAACCAACCAAGCAAAAACCTTCAAACTTTGGATCCCGATGCAATAAAATATGGGAAATATGATCATGCAATCCACTTCCACCCAGCTATAAGAAAAGTATCAAATTTGTGCAAAAGGTTGGTCACTCGGGGCATAAAATATTGTTGTTCACTAAATAAAGAATTCCAGCTTCTATACTCATCCAAATTTCACTAAATTATATGCATTTACTCACCAAAATATCAAGAACCGATCTGAACTGAAATCACAATTTTTAAGCATCAAAATGTGTCACAAACCCCTCATTCCCAAGTAGCTATGGCTGGAAATAACCAACAGTGACCAGCGAAGAGAAAATGAGCATAACCAGTGATTTTCACCCTCTAAACTTGGCGCAAAAGACTAAAATAAATCAAGCAACAATGGCAGATCTGAGATTCACTTGTTTAACCCTCAAAACATGCAAACAAATTCAGATTTCCTTCAACAATCAATTCACTAGGGTTAGGAATACTTTCCCAAGCAATTCGCAACACAATAGATGCAACACACACACACTAATGGATCCCTTATCAAAATCAGATCTACTGCAATTCCAAATCGAATGAGAGAGAGAGCACAATGAAGAGTTAGGGCATACACATCCCTTGGGCATACATCCCATTTCTCCAAGCATGGAGAGACATAAATGATCAAATCAACATCCCCAAAAGATGGCCATGCAACCTCCTTTTCTAAGATAAGGGGTGCAACATTCAAATGACTAACTTTTTCCCTTTTGGAGGGAAAACTAATAAAACTTAATAAAAATACTAAAAGACTAACTTTATGTGCACTTTATTATTTTCTAATTAAATAATAAAAAGTAACTAACCTATGTGCACATTTTAAGACTTGTAGCGCTAGGCATGCCAATGGGTTACAATTCAAATAACAGATAGCAGACATCTCAAAACAATCCCATAGCTTCATCCTTGAACCCACGAGGAGAGAAAATGGGTTGAAAGCCTTCCATTCTTCGTCTTCGTAAATGTCCCAAAAAAGGGGACATTACAGGTGTGGGATTCAGTCCTTGCATAAGTGGAGTTTTCATATAATAAATTTGTAAATAGGAGCACTAGGAAGTCACCTTTCCAGAAAATTTCTAGACTAAGTCCAAGAGGAGTTGCGGGATTGCGTAATATTTTGTAAGAAGAGTGAGAGGTGCAGAAGCCAAAGACACAATTGGGGAAAAGCAAGATATGATATGCACTAGCAAGAGTGCACACAATTGGGGAAAATCAATGCACAGTGCAAGAAACATGTAGAATTGGGAAGAGAAGGATTTTGAGGTTGGAGACATGGTTCTTGTGCATCTGTACAAAGAGAATTTCCCAAGAGGAACATAAGATGAATTGAAATGGAAGAAGATTCGAACATGCAAATACTTGAAACAATTTGCATTGAATGCGTATGAGATAGAATTATTGAACGGGATAGACATTTCATCCATCTTCAATGTTACAGATTTGTACCCATACTTCAAAGGGCAGAAAAAGGGATGAAGTGTCGAAGTAGGTTGGAGGCAGCAACTACCAAAGTAAGAGCGCAAAGAAATTGAATATGTTATGGACGAACGTATAGAAAAGACAATGCATGGGAAGGAATATAAAGAATATCTAATAAAATGGAAGGGAAGAGAAGTTGAGGATGCATCTGGGCTTAGCGCAACTGATATTGCTGAACTTGGTTGTTTCATTAAAGACTTTATGAAACATGTTTGAGCAGGGGTTTAAGTTTCTTCTTATCTGAGGTGTATGATGCAGGAGCATCAGGGTTCACTTCCAATCTTGCATCACCCAAAAAGAGTTAAAGAGTAAAGACAATAACAACTTGTGCAATTCTATGTAGCTTTGCACAAGTCTTGCACATTGTGTTGTTTAAAATAAGAGGAAGACAAGGAGTAAGGTTTTGTGTAGCCTTTGGAGTTTTGCTCTTGGAGCTTCTTGCATAGAAAAAACCAGCAATTGCGAACCCATGCATTTCTTGAGATTCACACCTTGCGCTTACCTTGAAGTCTTGTGCCCTACAAGAGGTACTCTCACTCCTTCGGGTTGTGTTCCTCGACATCTGTAAAAGGATGTCATACACTTTTGTGCCTTTAAAGAGCCATGAGCTTTTGACCAGCTATCAACATCAATACAGTTGGACCTACACACATGGACCTGGATCCGTTTTCTTCACCCATCGGTTAATCGAGCAATCTGGTATGCTTTGATCGAATGAAGATGCCCTCATGAAAGATTATCTGCAAACTGAATGAATGGAATTGACGATGATCTAAACGAACTGAGGAATCTTTGCAAGGGCATATTTACTTGTAAAGGTATATTTGTTTCTCCCACCATATTCTATAAATAATAGGGTGCAGTGAACGTGTAAAGCAGTGGGAAGGAAGATCAAAGGATCTCGAAAGCTAGGAATAGCCAATTGAGCCTAAGGGAAGTCAAAAATTAGAGAAAGGCAAGAACTGCCAAATTAAGTGTCTAAGTGGCACTGTAAAGCTCCATTGTGCAAGGAGAACAATCTAGCTCTGTAGAAGCTTCGTAGAGTCTGCAAGCTTAACTAGGATAATTCCTAAGATAGAAGTTTTTAAGAAATTTCTACACAATCTTCAAAAAACTGTGGCAATGTGGGTAATCTGTTTGTGCCTAGGTCTGTAATCCTTTCCTCGAATTAATAGAAGCAACTTTTTTTTAAAGAAAAACCGAAATTATATTATTAGAGATAAAATATTCAAATTACAATGCCAAGCCATGATACTCAAACTCTAAGATATATCCTTGGAATTCCAACAACAAATTAAAGAAGAAAGAGAGCATATCTGCAATTTATCCATCTGATGATTGCAAGTGAAGGATCTTCTCAATCTGTTTCCACTTCTTTGGAGGCCATGTCAATGGTAATGGGCCAAAGTTGACCAAATTATTATGATCCAAAGCCCAATTAGCTAAAGCATCTGCCACCTTGTTCTGATCTCTAGGAACATGTTGATATATGATGGTGTGAAATTGTCTAGCAATAACCTAAATATTATCCTGAATCCTGGCAATGAGCCAATTATTAGATCTATGTTGCTCTAGAGCTGACTGAAGATTGATAATAATCTTAGAATCAGATTCAACTATAATTCTAAAACATCCCAATTTAGTTGCCTCCCGAAGAGCTCACTGAATTGCCAAGATTTCAGCGACATTGTTAGTGAAGTGTCCCAATTGTTGAGCAAATAAGAAGAGGGGAGTACCCAAAGAATCATGAGTTGTCCCTCCAATACTAGCTGGACCCGGATTGCCTCTTGCTGCTTCATCAGTATTTAATTTAACAAAGTCAAACGGGGGTGATTTCCATTTTCTCACAATAGAGGACCCTAATCAGTGTTACGCAGGGACGCATCCCCCCCGTTTTTAACACGTCCGTAACGTCCCGGACGTCCTGGGGACGTGGGGGAAACGTTTCCCCCACGTTTCCTTCTTTTGGCAAATGGAGCGAAATGCCCTGGGGACGGCTGGAGGGGGGCAGAAATGTCCCAGGGATGTTGGGGACGTGGGAGGGACGGCGGGGACATCTGGATGTCCCCGCCGTCCCCTACGGCTGTTGCGACTTTTACAATTAAAAAACAAACTTTTAATACACAAAAACACTTTTTTTTTTATTGTATATGACTAATAGCATAAAAGTAACATTCCTAACCTAACCCTAACCCTAAAAGTGTTATTTTATGTTATAAATTTACAATATGGGCTCATTTCATATTCACACCAAGCAAGAGCAAGAGCAAGAGCAAGAGCAAGAACAAGAGCAAGAGTGAGAGCAAGAGCAAGAGGAAGAGCAAGAGCAAGAGCAAGAGCAAGAACAAGAGGGAGCAAGAGGTATTTATAACTTTATTTGCTTACAATACATGTTAAAGTTTTTTTTTTTAAATTTAGATTATATTTGCATTTGTTAGGGGTTGTTCTTTAGCATTTGCATCTACATTCACAATGTAATCATGCATATAGTTTGTAGGATTTTAAAAAATGCATATTGCATAGGGTTTGGTTATACAAAGTTACAAACTACAATGTAAATGGTTACGTTTTTTTTTTTTTAATTACATTTTTATTTCTAGTTTAAAATTTATATTATATTTGTATTTTTTAGGGGTTGTTTTTTAGCATTTGCATCTACATTCATAATGCAATCATGCATATAGTTTGTGGGATTTAAAAAAATGCATCTTGCATAGGGTTTGGTTGTAAAATTTAAAATTTAAATGGTTACGTTTTTTTTAATTACATCTTATTTCTAGTTTAAAATTTATATTATATTTTGCATTTTTTAGGGGTTGTTTTTTAGCATTTGCATCTACATTCACAATATAATCACGCATATAGTTTGTACGATTTAAAAAATGCATATTGGCTACATTTTTTTTTAAATTAATTCATTACATAATTAATCAATCATATAGTTATGGTTGTTTTCAATTCATTGCAGCAATCATCACCATGAGTTCTTCTTCTGAGTATGAGTATGAATCAGAGCATGAATCAGAGCAAGAGAGGGTTGAACGGAAAGTTGAGATAGGTGGTCGTAGAAGAGTTGGTGATGCCACAATGGGGGAGAGTGAAGAAGGGACACAAAATGTAGTGGCAACGGCAACTGGTAGTTCAGCTGGTAGTGCTACCAATTGTCCCTCTCAAATGTTGTCCAAATTTGCCATTGGACCATTTGATAAGAAGAAGCCATTGCAACAATTTTCCCAAATAATTGATAACCCCAAGTCTGGAGGGGGGAGCAAAGTATGGAAGTGCAACATATGTGCACTGACTTGGCATGGTAGTATCACTAGGACCAATGCACACTTGTTGCATCTTACAGGAAGGGGGGTTGGCACTTGTAAGGGCCTTTCACTAGAGCAGAGAGCTAAGATGGTGAGAATCTTCAATGGAAATACCACGGACAAATTGCCAGAAGTTCGTGGTTCTACGGCTAATACTCCATTGAGCGCTCATAAGAGAGGCAAACTTACTAATACTCTAGTTGGTTCTAGTTTTGAAGTGTCAGAAGTGGAAAGCAGAGGGAAGAGAAAGGCCGTGGGGGCAGCCCCAAATTCAGTTATTGACATGTTTGATTCAAAGGCAAGGGAAGAGGCAAATGATGCTATTGGAAAAAATTTCTATGCTGTTGGGATTCCATTTAATGCTGCTCGCTCTCCTTATTACAAGGAGGCTATGGCTAAGGTTGCAAAAGCAGGTACAAGTTATGTGCCTCCTGGAGACACAAAACTCAGGACAACAATCTTGGATAGAAACTATTCCAAGGTTAATCTATTGATGGAGGAGATGAAAGTGACATGGGTGTCACATGGATGCAGCATTATCATGGATGGGTGGACAGATATTAGACACCGTCCTCTCATCAATATCATTGTCTCTTGCAAAAATGGACTGTACTTCTTGAGAGCAATTGATTGTTCTGGGAAGCGAAAAGATGCTGAGTTTCAGTATCAGATTTTGAAGGATGCCATTGAGGAGGTCGGACCTTCAAATGTTGTACAGATTGTCACAGATGCAGCGTATGTGTGCAGAGCAGCAGGCAAGCTAGTGGAGCGAGAATATAGGCATATTTATTGGACTCCATGTTGTGTGCATGCCATGGACAATGCACTGAAAGACATAGGGAAGATTCAATGGGTTAACCACATAGTGACTGATGTCAGAGATGTGCAGAAGTTCATATGCAATCACCACACATCATTGGCACTTTTTCGAAATTTTTCGAAGAAGGAATTTTTGAAACCAGTTGACACCCGCTTTGCATCCTATTTTATTTTGTTGGAGAGGATGTTTGAGTTGTAGGAGCCCCTGCAAATTATGATTATGACACAGGATTGGACTAGGTGGCGTGAGTCCAAGACAGATCAAGGGAAAAGAGTGAAGGAAGTGGTGTTGCGGGAAACATTTTGGGTTGATATGAAATACATCATATCAATTATAGCTCCAGTTTTTAGTGTCATCAAATATGGGGATTCTAACAGCCCAATCTTGGTGAGATTTACGAGTGCATTGATAGCATGCTTGGGCAAATGAAGGCAGCTATTCGGGTGAGGAACCCCACTTTGGAGTTCTATAATGAATATATACAGCCCATTATTCAGCGGAGATGGGAGAAGTTGAACACTCCTCTTCATATGGCTGCGTATGCACTGAATCCCAAATGGTATGTGGAGAGGCCAGGCAAAGTTGTCCCATTGGATGATGATGAGGTGAAGAAGGGCCTTATGAAGGCTTTTAAAAAAATGTACACTCCACAAGAGGCTTCACAAATCAGAATGGAGTGGCTCAACTTCACTGAACTTGATGGGTACAAAACATCAGCAAAGGCAGACAGGGTAACATTAGCACAGGAGAAGCCAGTGAGTTGGTGGCGATTGTATGGGCTTCCAGGATTGCTGCAACCACTTGTCATTCGCCTCCTTTCCTAGGTTTCTAGCTCCTCTGCCTCTGAGAGGAACTGGTCTACGTATGGTTGGATACACTCTGTTAAGAGGAATAGGCTTACCTTTGCGAGAGCAGAGAAGCTTGTAGCTGTACACAGTGCTTTGCGTCTTATAGATCACAAGACACCTGAGTACAAACAGACTCCAGCATTACGGTGGGATGTAGATCCCGAGGAGCCGAGGCAGGTTGAAGAGAACAACACTGTGCAGCGAGGATTGATTGGGCTTACCTTTGAGGACGAGGATGCTAGTACCAGCGAGGAGTTCATGGATATTGCTTCAGATGCAGATTCTGATTTTTAGGCTGATACTTGGAGTTGTCCTCTTTTTTTGTAATATTGACAATAGACAATTGTTGGTGTATTTGGCTATGAGATTAATGATATGAATATTAGCTTTTGTCACTTGATCAATTGTAATTTAGAATGGTTTTACTTTTATATTTTGTAATATTAATATATTTCAAATTTCAAATTTCAGCTTGTCTCATATTCAAAATTCAAATATGTATTATGAATTTTCAATTTATGACATTAACATATGGATATTATAGTATTAAGGATTCATGAATGTATTTGATGTTTATGAGTTCAAGTTTCACCTTATTTAAATCTCAAATGGTTTTATTTCAGCTTATTTATATAATTTAGTCAATATATCTTTTTATTTTAAATATTTATATATTTTTTAATCAGCCATCCCCCCGCCGTCCCCAAAATTTAGAAATTTTTTGCCGTCCCAGAAACCCCGTCCCGCCGTCCCAGGTAACTATGGCCCTGATAGTCTAGTGCATGACCTTCTCTTTAATTTGCTTTCCTCCAAATTGAGTTTTTGAAGTAAATCTTTCCATTTTCCAGGTAAGGGAAAGAGGGGATTTTCATATTATGCTCAATAGTTTCCACTATATTACTTCGAATTAATTCCTTGACATAACAAATGTCTCTACTTTCAGATTTGAAGATGTGTCTATTTCTTTCTTTCCATACATTCCACAACATAAGAGAAAGAGCAATCCAGATTCCTTTTGCTTAGGTCCCGAGTATCAAAGACTGTGTGTTTCCAAACTCTAACAGTTTCCACAAGATTCATAGAAGAGTTCCAATTGACGGATAACCAGCCCGCCAAAACATTCCATAGAGACATAACAAAAGGGCATTGAAGAAAAAGGTGGATCAGAGTTTCATCTACTTCTTTGCAAAGAGGGCACCAAAAGGGTCCAACCATCCCTCTTTTCATCAAATTGTCTCCAGTAAGAAGCCTCTTGTATAATAAAAGTCAAATAAAGAATCTGAACTTTAGGCCACAGAGCAGGATGCCAAAGATCAACAAAAATATCCTTCCAAGGATGCGTTTGAGTACCTATCAAAGTACTATATCCTTCAGCTACAGAGTAAATCCCTTCCAAAGATTTTCCCCAAGCAAGGGTATCAGTTTCGGAGGAAGTAGGAAGGATCCTGTTTTGAAGGAGAGTTTGAAAAAATTGAATTTGGCCCATAGACAAGTTGGTCTGCCACAAAGATGGAGATATCCACTCAGTCCCCTGAGAAGATGATTGTATATAATGGATCACCTTTTCCTTTCCTTTATTGTGAAGAGTATTCATAATATTTCTAAAATCCGGATACTGCTCAATCAAAGGTGGGTGGCCATCCCACGAATCAGTCCAAAAGTTAGCCTGATCACCTTTCCCAATTTTCCAAAAAAAGGTTTTTTAATAATTTCTTCACCAATTTTGAGGACCGATAGAATTGGAGATCCCCGAGAAGGTAAAGAGTGTCATATCAACTCTTGCGACATCATTCCTTCCACATATTTGGCTCTAATATTGATGGCCCATAGATGATATGGATTTTGCAACAGTCTCCAATATAACTTTGTAGCTAAAGCTTTATTATTCACCACATTGGATCTAAAACCAATCCCCCATCTTTCTTTGGCAAACATAATGTTTTCCATTTCACAAGATGCCATTTCCTAACCTGTTGAGTTCTTGTCCATAAGAATTTTTGGCTGATGGAATCCAACTGATGTAAGACTTTTCGCAAGAATATTCAAAAGGGAAGAAAAATAGATAGGGATAGCCTGTAAAACAGCTTTAATCAAAGTAATATATCCCCCATAAGTTAACCATCTATGAGTCCATTTACTAAATTTCTATGAAGAATCTTTGTGGGTAGCCAAGTCCAATCAGTTAATCTTTTAGAATCCAACGGGATACCCAAGTATTTTAGAGGTAACGATCCCTTTTGAAATCCTAATTTTGCCAAAATATCAATGCTCCAGCCTGGGCGAGCAATGGAAGAAAATGATTTTTGACTTTTGCTTGTTTATATCTTGACCAGTGGCCTTTGAAAAGAGCTCCAAGTTGTTGTGGATTTGGTTGGCTTCTTTTAAAGATGCTTCTCCCATAATGGAGGAATCATCTACAAACTGAAGATGAGACAGAGGATCCACCTGTCTAGCCAATTTGATACCTTTCAACTTCTTCTGGGTTCTCATCCTGGAGAACAATCTGCCAAAAGATTCAGCAACTATTATGAAAAGAAATGGAGATAAGGGATCTCCCTGCCTTATACCTCGAGAAGCAGAAAATCTAGCCGTAGGAGCTCCATTAATCAAAATTGAATAAGAAACTGAAGAAATACAAGCTTGTATCCACTGAACCCAAAGGGGGGAAAAACCAAACCTCAACAGGATTTCAGTGAGGAGAGACCAATTCACCATATCATATGCTTTAGACAAATCCAGTCTCAAAAACATAGCTGGTTTTTTTTGAATTTCCATGGAATGGAGGACTTCCTGAGCCAGAACAATATCATCATAGATTTGTCTATGAGGTACAAATCCCCCTTGTTCTGGAGATATTACTTTATGAATGATGGTCTTCAGCGTTTCAGCTATGACTTTGGTAATTATTTTATAGAGCACGTTGCATAAAGCAATGGGACGATATTCAACAAGGGTAGAGGCCTCTTCTTTCTTGGGAATCAAAGCAATATAAGTTTGATTGATGACTTTCAAGACAGCCTTCACTTGTCTGCATTCTTCCACCACTTCCAAAAGATCATTTTTTATAATGTCCCAGAATTCTTGATAAAATTCTATAGGGAATCCATCCAAACCTTACATTTTTCCTTTTTTCATAGCCCACACAACTGTTTGGAGTTCTTTCTCTAAACCGGCTTGCAAAAGAAAATTATTGTCCTCCTCTCTAATCAAGGTTGGAATGATATTAAGCAATTGTTGTTGAGCATTTCCATCCAGATTAGTAGCAACAAAGAGCCTAGAAAAGTACTTGTATTGCTAATTGTTGAATTTCTTCTTCATGTATTTAGCCCGAGTTCCATCCCCTTTTTCCAGGTAAGCAATGTGATTATGAGAACGGTGAGCTAAGAGAGACTTATGGAAAAAAGAGGTTTTTAACTTTTTATCTCCCTCTTTCAACCATTTAATTTTGGATTTTTGTTTCCAGAAAATTTCTTCTCTTAATTCCCATTCAGTCAACTCCTGCTTAAGGGAGATTTCTTTTGTTTGCAGCTCTTTAGAGTACCCTTGCATTCTCACTTGATGGCTCACTTCCTGTAAAGATTCTAAGAGTTCCCGTTTTTTCCCATGGACATTCCCAAAATCAGATTTATTCCACTTGCCTCAATTGATTAGTAATATGTGCATCCTCCTAGTGAAACAAAACATTTTGGTACCATACCTGGGTTGACCCTCCTCCCACCATTTCTTAATTAAAGAGAGGGAGTTGTTCATCTCTTAACCACATTAATTGGAATCTGAAAGGAGCTTTGAAAGTTTTTGATTTGCCCATTTCCAACAAAACCGGCCAATGGTCAGATCCAGAATTTTCTAAAACGTTAGCAACCGGAATAATACTTTTCTCTAACCACTCTTCTGAAATTAAAAATCTATCCAACCTTTCCAAGATACAATTCTCTCCCACTCTTTTGTTGGACCATGTCATTAGTCCATTTTGGGTTTGAATATCAATCAGATTCATCTTTTGAATAAAATCCAGCATGTTAGTTAGAAGAGGCATCAAGAGTAGAATTCCCTCCCTGTTTTTCATGAGAGAATAAGACAGTATTAAAATCTCCCCCTATAATGACAGGTATTCCATAGTGGGTTGCAACAATATTATAAATAATCTTCCATTGGGCTTTTTTTGCTTCCACCTGAACCGGGGCATAGATGTTCAATAATAAGGCAGTCTGCTTGGTCAGACCCATATCTTACCACCATATAGAGAACACCTTGATGTCCTCCACTATCTATACATTGAATCTGTTGAGGATCCCAGATGCACGCCATGCCTCCAGAAGCTCCTTGTGAGCTTAAAGACATCACCTGTAGTTTTTTATGAATATTAGGAGTCACAGCTGCCATAAACTCTATAGATGCTTTGGTTTCCTGGAGAAATATCATTTGAGGATGATAGTGATTCCATATACGTTTAATTTCACTAATCTTAGAAGGGCTACCTCTTAGCCCCCGAACATTCCATGTGATCAACTTCATTGTGGGATGTGTTCAAAAATTATAGCCAAATCCCATACCTTACCAGTTACAGTTAATTGTTTCCCTGCTTTTTGCAAACGAAATTGATTGGACTTTCTTCCTGCTTTCAAAGTAGAGTCCACTCGCAACTTTTTCTGTTTTTCTTGTTGAACTCTTGTGGGGTCTCTCTCCAGAAGGGGTTCCACACCAGGTGGCATTTCCACAGATGAAGGCAATAAAGGTACAACAAGATTCTGACCATTTCCCAATTCTTCCTTCCTATGCTCCTCTATGAGTTTGTGTTTCCTTTGGTAACTTTTCAAGTCTCCCTAATGTTCTGAGTGTACCACCAAAGCTTTAGATACTGATTGAGGAAGAGAATTATCCTGACCATGCTGTGGGGGTGTAACATCTTGAGTTTCAGGAACTTGCGTTTCGTACTCCTCTTCCATATCTGCCTCTGTTTCGTCTGATTGAAGAGCTGCAAATCTGTTTGTGTTGTGTTGCTGACTTTTTCCTGTGTTTTTTTCTTTAACTATCTTTCTTTTTAGCGGGACAATAAAGTCATCAGAGCTAGGTTGTTCCTGATTTTGTTCCTTCATCCGTTGAGAACAATCTTTAACAAGATGACCATATTCATGACAAAATCGACATCTAAATGGAATGTTCTCATAATCAATCTGTTGTTCCCATTTATCCTCTCCAATTTCCAACATTATTTTGCAGGCAAGGGTTGATTCATATCCATGTATACACACATCTGAGCATAAACCATTTGCTCCATTTTTATTGAAGAATCCACTGCTCTAATATATTTGCCTATGGAATTTCCGATGTCCTGGAAAATGACTGGATTCCAAAATTCTGCGGGCAATCCAAAAAGTCTAATCCAAACCGGAACAACAGATGGGAGTTCCTCTTCAGCTTTGAAAAGGGGTTGCCATGGTTTCATAAACAAACTCGCTCGCCCAAAAAACCATGGTCCCCCTTGAAAGATGTATTCCTTTTCAGCATAATTAGCAAAAACAACCAGGAAGTAACTATTAGGGTAGACAGAGATAGTATACTCACCTGGAATATTCCACATCTTCCGAGCCCACTCCTTAAAAGCATACAAAGATGGTTTGAATCCCAGAAAACGAACTATAAGGGCACGATCCTCTAGCTCATGAATATTGGATTGAACATTAGATGCTGCAATTTTTATCACCGGAGTACCATCCGCAGCTTTCATACATCCTGCTGGAGTTTTCCTGGGATCTTCTTTCACTAATCGGGTCGGACGTCTTGCATCAGCGATGGAGGCAAAAAACTGATCACAAGGACCTCACATGGCATCTCAAAAGGACATGCGTGAGAGATCTTGTGAGGATTCTCCTTTCTCAAAAGACCGAGCCATAGGGGGCCTCTTCCCTTTACATGTCTAATCCTTTTGCCCCGAAGGGCCCACACAAAAATATCTAATAGAAGCAACTTTTATAGTTTATTGCAAGTTGTGTTTGGATCTTGCTTCGGTGAAATCTAACCTTGTGAATCTTTGGGCTACATGATCTAAGGCATCCCTTAATTTGGGACCCCTAACTACAACTATATCAATTACCAATAATTTCAATGTAGGAATCATCAGCTACGAACAGTTTCTTAACATTAGGGGAACTTAAAGAAGAGAATAAAGAATCATTATTGGACATGCAATGAGTACAACCTGAATTAAGAATCCATTCGCTTTTGGAAGAAGCCTGAAATGTAGTGTTTGCAATAAAGGCATACACATCACATTTATCTTCCTCATAATCTTCCTTCCTTATAGATCTCGCTTTGAACTCCCATAATTCTTTTAGTTCCACATCCTTTGCTTCATCTTCGTCTTTCTTTTTTTGGCAGCATTGGAAAGCCTTGTGTCCAATTCTTCCATGATAAACACATTCTTCATGGCCTCATCCTTTTCCTATGAAGGAGAAACCCTCTCTTTGATCTTCTTTGTCATGATTTTCTTCAGTTTTGGGTCCTCTCCCCAGGTGTTCCCTCTCCTCTAGGATCTCCCAAGTTCTCCTTATTTCGATTTTTCTTATATGGGCTTGTAGCTTGTTCCCGATTTCACCTAGCTTGTAAGCTTTTCTTGCTCCATAATCAACACTTGACACAATTCTTCAAAAGAAACTTGAGTTGCTTTGAGCAGTATTTTGTTGGAGATAACAAAGAATAGGAATAATAAGGAGGCTTTGGATTTTTTATCACAGCGTTCACAAGATGTTGATCTTTGTTTTGAAACTCCTTTCCGCATGTTCCGAGTTGATATTGAATATCCTTGATTTTTGCAAGATAGATCTCATTTTTTTCAAATTTTGTTGGATCAAGCTTAATCAACTCTTTCTCAAGTTTGTATATCCAACTTTCATCTGTTACATTGAAGATATTCCCTAAAGAGTCCCATACATCGAGAGGAGTGTCCCTGTACAGCACATGAAATATCAGCTCAACTTCCACATTCTCTATTATCATCAATTTGGCTTTATCAAATCAATTAAAGTAGTTAGCTAGCTTTACTTAATCCTTCAATACAAGTTTTGATCCATCAACTACTCACCACAAGTCTTCTCTCATCGATGCAAGCTTCATCTCTTGAGCCCATGCTAGTGTGCTCAAAAGTGAGTGTCTGTATAGTCATACTCTTATCTATCCTTTCTTATCAACGTTGCCAATCTTTAAAATTCTACCTTAGACCATATTTAAATTTTCTTCATTTGTGTGAGACGCAACTTTAGTTCTAGATGGCCATTGTGCCCTATTTTCATCGGAGCCTTTCTTTGCACTACCTTGATCTGAATTTTTCAGAACTTTGCTTTACCACAGCTGCAATATCATAGGAAACTTTGATCTACGATCTTCATTCTTTGTGAATTCACAATAGTTCCTGCTAGTTGTGGTGGCTCTAACCAAGAATCAGACCTTCGTCTTTGATACCATATTAGAATCACTATATGTTTTTCAGAATGTCGATTGAACTTCACACTGCAAAGTTTGAACTTCACATTCTGCAAAGTTTGAAATTCGCATTGTACGAACAAAAAACACCATGTACATAAAAATATGAAAAATATATTAGTGGTGTCGAAAAACTCCTATGATATCAATTGCATACAAGAATTTTATCCAATTACATTACCCCGAGAGGACACGGAACTTGCTTAAAAAGTATTATAGGAGAGGAGATTAATCCCAAATCTCCATAGAGGCTAACCTAGCAAGTACCACCAATTATTAAATTCCGCAAAGTTGGCCATGACCTGCTACTCATATGGGCCTAACAAACAGATTTTCATTGCTAATAGGGATTGAACATAATAACAGAAATTGTCCCAAGCAAACAGACGTCAATATGATTGACGCAGCAAAGCAAGGAGTTATGGAAATAAAAAGGCACAAATGAAGAAAGCTAATTATCATGATTCACTTATAGAGAAAGAGAGGTTGGACGACGCAAGGGTGGAAGTAGAAAGGGCAATGATCAAAGAACGACAGCAGAGCCATGAAAATAAAGAACGACGGCAGAGCCATGAAAATAAAGAATGACGTCAATGCCATGAACATACAAGTACGGTGACCAATCGACTCGAGTCTGAAAAAGAAATTGCAAGACAAGTCTCGCAAGCTTCCATACCCAACGAAGTTGTGGATATACTACAGAGCATTCTAGAGCTCAAGAATGATATGATTGCTATTGTGCAAGGCATTGACTGCAGTGTGGAACACACCTACTATCCAAAGGAGGTGTAGAATTGGGAGAGGAGAAGATCGTGAAGCGGTATAAGAAACCTATTGTCAAACCCCCATTGTCAGGAAATCAAGTGATTGATCCAATACCCTTGACAACTAGACTGCACAGAAACGCCAAGTACCCCCCCATACAAGGTCTGATATGTACCGGGTACTGGTACTGGTACTCTGTGGGTAGGTACCCACAATGGTTTTTTTAATTTTTTAAGAGCAAAAAAATAAATAAAACTTGAGGGTTTTGACTGGAATTGAACCTTGGAAAGTTCGTGTGAGATTCAATATTGCCGATAGGCTACAAAGGGTCAAGAGAGATGGAAATGACTTCATTTGGTTGAGGGTGCTTTCTTGTTGCTCCTCATGGGTCCTTTATTCTTCAGTCAATTTGGAAGGCATGGGAACAAGTGAAGCACTTGGTGGTTGGGCAGCCTATCTTCTCTTCCTTTGACACTAGGTGGCAAGCCTACAAATCAATTTTGTTGAATCTGAAATATAATGACAAGATCCTTGCCTTGACAAGAGGTTGCTCTGCCCTCCTTTGGTTTGAGAAAGGAATTAAAATATCTCATGACTTGCACAAATTTGGTAAGTGGATGGAATGGACAGACCTTAAAGCTTTCTATAAGATTCCTTAATCTCAGTTCAGAATGTATACAATGCTCAGAAATGCTTTCACAGCTCCCTCTACAGGATTAAATTATTAATTATGGAGGATGAAAATGACTTTTGGGATACTGTGAGGTGGCTCAAAGGGCCCCTTCTCCAAGAGGCTACCTCCAAACAACTCTATGAAAAGATTGTCTTCTCCCCAAACCTTTCCCTGGGCCTTAACAATAAGTGGAATGTTTGTGAGCCCATTAGTAGATGGACTCATAGATTTAATGTTTTTTGGTCTTCTTGTATTTAGTCAAAGAAATCTTGCTTTAGATGGCTTCTGATTCATAATAAGCTTGTTGTTGGCTTCAAATATTTTACAGGTTGTTGAGACTATAAGCTTGTTGTTTTCTTTAAATTTTTATATATATTTATATTTTTTACTTTTTAAAAATATATTGTACGAATGTACCCACAACGTATCGTACCCGAGGTTTTAAAAAAAAATTGTTTCAACGTACCATACCCATACCCATACCCATACCCATACCGAAACAGTCTAGCTTGACAATGAACCTAGCCCAACAGCCAACCATTTTTCATAAGGAGTTTTTAAGAAGGAATCTCAGAAATGTTACTGTAGATGGCAGATTTGGAGTCGATGTTCATGAAGAAACGTGGAAGCTTTTCAAGAAGCCCACTTTATGGCCACCATATTTCCAATTAGCAGAGCTAGATAAGCAAATAAACATTTTGGGATTCCTTGCGGCTCGGTAATCATCAGCACCCAAAACGTTTTTGTTAAATTTCATAGTCATCTTGTTGAAGAAGAAAGCTTCTGATGCGCTATTGGGTTGGGGATGGCTGAAAGCAGCCAAAGATGACCATAACTCGATAAAAAATAAAAATCTCATTTCCATAGAAAATAAAGAAAGAAATTATATCATAGACTTGAAGAATCAAACACTCAGTGAGGAAGCAACCTCATCAAAATCATCTAGATCAGAATTTGATGAGGACTACTCAGTAGATGGAGATCAAGGTCCAATGGAGCCGAACAATTAAGGGAAGTTGGAGTTATAGTCATGCTCCAAGAACGAGACAAACTCCCTCAATGGTCTTTTCATGATCCACTTCAGAGAGTTGGCTCAACTCAAGCAAGAGGGACTACTGGATAAATATAATATTGAATTTTAGAGACTTGCAGTGATGGTACCAGATGTAAGTGAAATAAGACTTGTGTTGTTGCTCATTGAGGGACTAGCAAAACCACTTAAAGGCCTTGTCAAAGCTTTCAGCCCTCCCTCTCTACAAGGAGCTATAAAGAAGTCTTTGGATCTTGAAACTTCAGTCCCAAAAAGCAAAAATCTTCCTTTTGGACAGCCTAGGATTGCACCTTATGGATAGCATTGGACTGCACCTTTGGGGCAGCAAAAGGACTCAGTTGGACAGCCAAAGACAACTCAAAATAGTGAGTAAGAGACAGCAAGTATTGGACAGCGAGGTAAGTCAATTCAAGAGAAATCTGATACAAAAAAGTGGTTGAAAAACAAGCTAATAGAGGTAAAAATATGTTAAGAAGGAAAAATGTATGCTTCAACTGCAGGGACCCATGGACACCCAACCATCGTTGCCTTGGCAAAGGGTCAATCCATTACATTGAGGTAGTTTCAGTTGAGAAAGATAATGGAGAGAGTGTTGATCTGAAAGAAGTTGAAGAGAAAGCAAAGGAAGAGGAAGTGGCTCTCATGAGTATCACACTTGCTACCTTATCCGTAACACCTAGTTACTATGCATTCCGAGTTAGAGGAGTCCTTTAGGAACAAAGGATCACCGTGTTGATAGATAGTGGAGCTACACATAACATCATTGATGAAAGCTTGGTTACAAGGATGGGATTGAAGATGGAAGATTTCCTAGGGTTCGATGTGACCATAGCAGATGGATACTCACTCTCATGCACAAAGAAGATCCCACAATTTAAGCTCACTTTAGGAAGACATGAGGTAAGAGATAATTTTTATGTCATTGGCATTGGTGAGACAGATGTAGTACTTGGAGTACAATGGCTGCAATGCTTGGGAGAATTCACTCAAAAATATCAAACTATGGAGTCGAAATTCAAGGTGCAAGACAAAGAAGTTGTTCAAAAAGGTACAAGGAATGGCACTCCTCAAGTTGTTACGGCCAAGAGTATGGAAAGATCTTTCAAAAGAGGGCAGATTGTATGGGCATGTGGTAAGAAATACATCTTCTTTTTTATCACAACAGTTCTATGATGATGATATTCAGCCTATTTTGGACAAGCATGCTAGGGATTTGGTACAACAAAGCCAAGATATCATGAAGGCAAAAGGAAATGAAGATTTTGATGACACTCCAAGGTATGAAAGGAATGGTACCATGTAATATTTATTGCTACATATTAAACCATTTCAGATTCTTTTTTCTCATGAGAATATGGAGCATGTGGACCCCTTGATCCAAATTCATAATTGTGGGCATTATGAAGGCTACATACAAACCAAGGCTTATGTAAGGTTGTTTCAAAACTCAAAACTCATATTTTGGCAAGAGCTCTCTCATTTGACAAGCATGGGATCTAGGCTTTTGGAGCACTATAACATGTTTTACCTCTTAGACATGGTACTTGGGCATATGAGTTTGCAATTGCTTGAGGGCAAGCAATTTGGCAAAGGGAGGATTGTAATATCCCCTTCTTGAAAATAACAAGTCGAAGACCCTTAGTCTATTCTTTGTTTCTCAACGGCTAAGGGGGTGGAAAATAAGGGGATCTAATCCAAATACAGTAATTTTAGTGCATAATGACTTTATTTTAAGCACTTTAATTATTTATTAGTGATAAAGTAATAAAAAAAATGTTCACTGTATTTTTATTTTTCCCTAACGTAAAAATGCGACCCATAGGGGGGAATAAAGCAAGGGAAATAAAAATATTAAAATAAAGTGACTTTCCCCCAAGTGAAGCGAGTTGATTTGGCTTTTGTGTGGGCTCATATGCCATCTACAATTATAAAAGGAGGTCTCATCTTTACCACACTTGGGAGAGACATCTTTTTGCATATTTTGACATCTGAATGTTGGTTTAGTTGATTTCTTTCCATTTTTACATTTAAGGATGAAAACACTTTGATGTATTTGCATTAGAAGACGAAAATCCTCTATTGCCAAGGTTGAAGAACAAAAACTCTTTATCCTTCGTGAAAGGAAGCTCTATTCAAGGGCTTCTATTGAGTTTCAAATACAAAATTTGAATTCCAGCAGTGTTTGTAGACCCTAAATTGCAGATTTGTGGCATCTCCAGCTAGAGCTTGAAGAAGAAAGTGTTGTGGCTGATTTTTACATGCATTTCTAGCTGCTTTCTAAAGGAGTGATCCACTTGTGGGAGGAATCTGAGCACCCTAGGGCACGCCTATTCCAGATCTGGTTTCTATCTTCATTGCCATAATTTTAGAGATCATGTCCAGCTTGTTTGCATGTGATTTGGGCTTGGGAAACCTCTTTTCCAGCCATTTCTGTAAGCTGATTTTCTGCAAACTTTTAATAATATTCTAGCTCTTCTTCTTGGGTCAGAAATTTATATTTTTGGTATTCATGCATAATGATAAATTCTAGTTATTTTTGGAAACTCTTGAGTCAAGTTTAGATCAGTTTTGAGTGCCATTAATCTCTAAAGCAAGTCACATTTTCTAGAAGAAAATTCAGATCTGCATTTTTATTAAAAAAAAATCTATCACTTGGTTGTTATAAATCATATTTATAGGTGTTCCTTTTTGGGTTATAAATAATTCCATTGGGAACATTACACTTTTTCTAGTCTAAAATGAAACGGATGTTGAGGCTGGTTGACCCACTCCATAAAGGTAAAGAAGACAGCAAGGGTATATGGTTTACTTGGTGCAACAACTAAATGGGGGCTAAGAGAGTTTACTCAAGACTGAATAGATTTTGTAATGTCCCTCTTTTCGAATAGTTCATATCGAAGGCCTTTGGCCCATTTTTGTCTACCCGACGGCCAAAGGGTGAGTCAAGGGTGACTAAGTTTTATTTATTTTACTATATTGTGCAAATATTAAAATATAAAATTAGAAAATGCACATATAATAAAGTAATAAAGCTTAATATTAAAATAAAAGTTAAAAAGTGCCAATGTAAAAATACAATTAATTTTAATTGTATTTAGAGAAGAAATGCGACTTGCATATGGGGTTAGAAAAATGGAAAGATGTGACAAAAGGCCCATTTGAAAAATGCGACCAGCCTAGGAAAAATCATGAGATCTCATTTGATGTTTTTGGAGGTCAATTTGGGCCACTTCTCCTTTATATGGAGAAGTCGACTTGGGTAGTGATATGCAGATTTTATTCATCATATTTTCCTTTGCAGTGAGCTTCTAGCTTTTGCATAAAATTCCAAGGACGAAACCCCTTGAGAATTCAACTCTTGTGGACGAAAACCCTAGGAGTTAGAGAGGGATTTTCACTCAGAATTTCCCAGTGGTTATAATTTAATTTCCAATCAATTTCAGCAGTGCTTTTTGGAGGTATTTTTGGAGATATATTGCAGCAGTTGGGTCGACCCAATTTGGAACTGTTTTGGCCTCATTCTAGAGGTATTTACTTCTAAAAATTATTGTCAGACATCTCCAAATATTTATGAATAAAAGAGCAGTGATTTCTTAATTTTCTGAGTTATTTTTAGAGGGTTTCCAGGCAGTTTATAATCAGTTTTCAGATCTGGTTTTTCTGAGTTATTTGGCTGCAAATAATTCTGATTTTTACATAATCTGGTTTCTAAAATTATTTGCAATCATTTGGGATAAAGAACATAATTTTTGAGTGATAATTGTATGGAGATCCATCCCAAACCCTAGTCGCATTTGCTAGAAAAAATCCAGCTCTGCCCTAGTTTGCTTGCCAAGGGTTTCAACAGTCATAACTCATCATTTGCAAGTCAATAAAAATCTGTTTTGGGGTAAAAGATCATTTGGGGATCTTACAGATTCTACCTCAACAAGGAATGTTTCATTAGTTCCCTTGTTGACTCAAGTAATTTGGTTAGAATTTTGCATTACACGCTCTCTGATCACCACTCTGTGAAGCTCAATTTTCAGTTTGTCACTTGTCCAATTAAAATCCAAGAGGAAACGGTCTCTACAAACATAATGTTTCTTCCTTAAGGATTGTCTTGATGTATTGTGTCCCTCTTGGCATATTAATAGACGAGTTCCCAAATCAGCCTCCTCTATTGAAAATTGGTATAATTCAATGTCCCTTTCTCATAAATTTAAGAGCTCCTATGGTAAAGCTAAAGAAAAATTTAGGAAACAGAGAGCCTTGCAGATATAGAAAGAGCTTATAGATTTGAAAGAGAACGTTCAGAATTCCCCTTTTAACCCATACTTTCTTGATGAGCTCTATAAAGTGAGGCATGATCTTTAGAGTTTCACAAAACTATTTTCTTTGGGCAAGCCACAAGGTTCGAGTTTGAGTTGATGTTTGACAAGGATAAAATTCAGTTCAATTTTGCCAATGGATAAAGTTAGGAAAAAGAACTTTAAGTTCAAACAAATGATTTTTTTATAATTTTATTTTTCTAGAAAAATGCATAAATATGTCAGAGTGACAAAGTTTGTATATGTATATATGCACATACATTTATAAAATAATGCAGAAGCGTGTCAAAAACTAAGGAGCTAGAATTAGATCAAGAATAATGTGGCTCAAATATAGAGACGATCACTAAATATTTATTTAGGATCCTCAAGTCCAAACAAGTTAGGGACAAAATTAAGGCTATTGATATGGAGGCAGCATTTCTTCTGATCCTGTGGAAATTTAAAAAAATCCCTTCTACCAAAATCTTTTCACTCTAGGTAGGTAGGCTATCTCCAGAGATTAAAAGGAATAGGACTATTTGCTCAAAGATTGTCCCTAAAATGTTCACTTAAGAACAAGAATGTAGTTTGGATTTTGACATATCCCGTGATGAAGTGTTAACTGTAATTGACTCTCTTAAAAATGAGAAATCTCCAAATTACAACGGTTTTCGGCTGAATTCTATATGTTCAACAAAGAGTAGGTGGCCCCTGAAATTCTAGAAGTGTATCAAGAAGCTATTGATAATGGCTCTTTGGGAATGGAAATTAATAGAGGTGTGGTAAATCTAATTCTTAAGGAAGAGGATAGAGCTCGTATAAAGAATTGGTGCTACGCCCTTAACCTATTGCTTGTATTAGGATATGAGTAGCCGACTTGTGGCTTACCATATCATTTTATTATATCATTTATACTTTCTCATGCTTAATAGGTCGGCCTGGGTGATGGCCATAACATATGAATAGTATATATAGAGGATTGTAGGTAGTAGTTCATTATCATTTGAGCATTTGAGTCTTATTATATGGTTTGGAGGTTGCCCCCTCGAAGTGGCGAAGCTATTACAATTGCATATTGAGATCATTATTCTGAAATATTGTGTTATTTGGTGTTATATTGCTGCTCATAATCTGAATTATACTAGTTATTTCATTACAAGTGGTATCAGAGCTGCAATCTGGGCCAAAATTAGGGCAAAAACCCTAATTTTTTGTTTCCGCAATATATTTTGAACCAAAGCGAATTGGCAGGAGATATTTTTACCAGAGTTGCAAAACATTTCAAGTAAGGTTCCCTAAAAATTTCAGACTTTTTTAATTTATTTTGCACAAGTTATTACAAATTTAGGGTTTTTCATAAAATCACTCCCTAGGGTGCAAATTGTGGAATTTTTTCAAGTTCTTTACATTTTCGGAAAGCTCTGAAAAAAATAGTATTAGTATCTTCTGTGTTTTTTCCTGTTCGGCTGAATTTGTATCAAAACCCTAAACCCTAAGGTTTGATATCATGGCGGGGCCTTCCACAAGAGCAAAAAAGAATCCGGTTACTCTGGGTAAAACCCCAGATAAAGATGAGATAGTGATTGAAGAGATGGATTCAGAAGGGATAAATACAGATTCCTTAGCACTAGGGTTTACTTCAGTTGATCATAAGGTGAGCCAACTTGAGTATGAGCTGCGAAATGTACAATCTGAGATGGCCTCTAAAGGAGACATAGCCCAAATCAATCATCGGTTGGATGATATCATGCAACATGTAAAGGGTAAACAGTATGGCCCCAAATCCATCCCATATCAACCAAGGAGGATCTTCAGTTCAAAATCATGGACAAAATAACCATGTTGGATCACTTTTTCCAGCCCAATCAGAATCCAACTTATTCGCAACCACGGAACATGACACCAAAAGTGGATATGCGTAAATTTGATGGTAAAGATCCCTTGAATTGGATAAATCAAATGGAGAACTTCTTTGAGCTACATCAAACACCATCAGGACAAAAGGTGACTTTGGCATCCCAATATCTTGAACCAGACCAATTCGTTTGGTATTAATGGTTATGTGCTCAGAGGCAGAAGAATGGTCTCGGTGTCACTTGGACAGTTTTTACCGAGGAGTTGCAATTGCACTATAGTTCCAGTGTTTCAGAGAACTACTTTAGTCAATTAGCAAAGTTACGACAAATAGGATCAGTCAAAGATTATGTGCATCAATTCCAGAACCTATCCTTAAGGGTGGAGAATATACCAGAAGAGAATCTGAATGACCTATTTCTTGGGGGTCTTAAGGACCACATCGAGCATGAGGTACGTATGTTTAATCCACTCAAGCTTTCTGATTCTATTATCATGGCACGTCGAGCAGAGGAAAAAGTTCTTTGTAGTAGGAGGCCGCCTTTCATTAACACCAAAGACCGTAGTATCTCTTCCCCTTCATTTTCTAGGCCAATTAGACTGACTCCTCAACAAATGGAAGAAAAGAGAGCAAAAGGATTATGCTTTAACTGTGATAGCAAATATGGACAGGACAGTGCTGAGAAGAAGTTGTTCTATATTGACGGAGGTAATGAGGATGATGAGGATGCTGAAATTATAGGAGAGGTTGAGGAACCAGTAGAAGAGGAAGTAGAGGATCACCAACCTACAATTTCTTGCCATGCATTGTCAGGTATTAGTACTCCTCAAACACTCAAGGTTATTGGCTATCTCAAAAAATAGAAGGTGACAGTGTTGATTGACTCGGGGAGTACTCATAACTTCATAAATAGTAAGTTAGCTGCCCGCCTCAATTGTTTTATTTACCCAGCTCCAGAAATGCAAGTTATGATTGCGGATGGTGGGACAGTCAAGTGCACAGGAAAATGCCATAGTATCAAGCTTTCCATGGGAGACTACATGTTAGACTCACCTATGTTTGTTATTTCTATGGGAGGGGTAGATATTGTTTTGGGTGTCCAATGGCTCACAACCTTAGGTACTATAGAGATGAATTTCCAAGAATTGTTCATGCGATTTCATTCAGATGGAAGGACAATACAATTGAATGGGATGGTAGCTAAGTCTCCATAGATTATTAGCTCTCATCAGATGCAGAAGGTTCTCAGAAAAGGAGTAGATGGATTTATAGCAAAGTTATTTTCCATAGAAGTACAAAATACAGAGTCTTCAATGCCACCCGATCTTCAGAAGATTGTTGATGCTCACTCATCTATTTTTGATGCAATTCCAAAGGGACTACCACCAGTTAGGGATCATGATCATGCCATTCAGTTGATTCCAGGGAGCCAAACACCTAACATCAGACCATACAGATACCCATATTCCCAGAAAAGTGAGATCGAGAAAATGGTTCAGGAAATGTTGAAGGCAGGTATCATCAGGCCTAGTCAGAGTGCCTATTCTTCCCCAGTGGTCATGGTACGTAAGAAGGATGAAACATGGAGGATGTGTCCAGATTACCGAGAACTCAACAAGTATACCATCAAAGATAAGTTTCCTATTCCAGTAATTGATGATTTACTTGATGAATTGCATGGTGCTATTTATTTCACAAAATTAGATCTTCATTCGGGGTACCATCAAATTAGAATAAAAGAGGAAGATGTTCATAAAACGGCTTTCAGGACTCATGAGGGCCATTATGAGTTTTTGGTAATGCCTTTTGGTCTTACAAATGCGCCTTCAACCTTTCAAAGCTTGATGAACACTGTTTTCAAGCCATTTTAAAGAAAATTTGTATTAGTTTTCTTTGATGACATATTGATTTACAGTAAGACATGGGAAGAAGCACTTACAACATGTAAATAAAGTGTTGGAAGTTTTGGAGAAACATACTCTCTATGCAAAGCCATCTAAATGTTCTTTTGGTGTACAAGAGGTAGAGTACTTGGGTCACATTGTATCCCATGAAGGCGTCAAAGTTGATCCTCAGAAGATCAAAGCTATGGTGGAATGGCCAAGACCCAAAACTCTCAAAAATCTTCATGGGTTCCTAGGACTAACAGGGTACTACAGAAGATTTGTGCGGGGATATGGTAGAATAGCAACCCCACTCACTGCATTGCTAAAGAAGGATGCCTTCCATTGGACAGACTTAGCCACTAAATCCTTTGAGCAGCTGAAGGAAGCCTTGTGCAGCACCCCAGTTTTGGCTACTCCCAACTTCTCAAAAACCTTCATTGTTGAATGTGACGCTTCAGGATCAGGATTGGGAGCAGTTCTAATGCAAGAAGGAAGACCAATTGCATTTGAGAGTCACCAATTCAAAGGAAAAGATCTGCTCAAACCGGTCTATGAGAAAGAAATGATGGCTATTCTTCATGCGGTCAAGCAATGGAGGCCCTATCTCATGGGTAGACACTTCAAGGTAAAAACTGATCATGATAGTCTCAAATACTTTTTGGAGCAAAGGTTATCATCTGAGGAACAACAAAAGTGGGTAACAAAAATTTTGGGTTATGATTTTGAAATCATATACAAAAAGGGTAAAGAAAATGTAGTAGCTGATGCATTGTCCAGAAGGGATACATCCGCAGATGCCTTACTATGTGGAATGTCCATGTTGACGGCCGATTGGGTGGATGAAGCAAGATTGGAATGGGATCAAGACAAGGATACACAATCTCTAATACAGAATATCAAGCAAGGATCTATGACATCTAAAAAATTTGAGTGGAAAGGTAATGCCCTATGGTACAAGGACAGGTTATACTTGAGTAAAGATTCTGAGTTGAAGCATAAGATTCTTGCAGAGCTACATGCCTCGCCTGTTGGAGGACACTCTGGGTTTTTGAAGACATATCATAGAATAAAAAGAGAATTCTTTTGGGAAGGACTCAAGGGGGATGTACAAAAGTTTGTATCAGAGTGTTTAGTGTGCCAACAGAACAAAGGGGAAACAATTAAGACACCAGGTCTGTTGCAACCCTTACCAATTCCTAGCCAGAGATGGGAGGAGGTCTCCATGGATTTCATCACCGGATTGCCTTGTTCAGAGGGTAAGAATGTTATTTTCGTGATTGTGGATAGGCTCACAAAATATGCCCATTTTTTTGCCCTATCACATCCATTTGCAGCTAGTACAGTCGCAGCTATTTTTTTGGAGATAGTTCAAAGGCTACATGGAACCCCAAAGATAATTGTAAGTGATCGTGATCCTATTTTCACAAGTAATTTTTGGACGGAATTATTTTCATGTTTGGGTACTCAGCTAGCTCACAGTTCATCTTATCATCCTCAAACTGATGGGCAAACGGAAGTGGTCAACAAATGCTTAGAGGGGTATCTACGTTGTTTTGTATCAGATAAGCAGGAAAGATGGATTAAATGGCTACCACTTGCAGAATGGTGGTATAACACATCTTTTCATACCTCTTCTCAAATGACCCCATTTTTAGCATTATATGGTTACCATCCACCTTCTATCACTTCCTCCTTGAGGGTGCAAACTAAGGTCAGAGATGTTGAGGAACACATTCAACATCAACAACAGGTTTTGGCTAGTTTGAAGGAGAATTTAGCATTAGCACAAAACAAGATGAAACAACAAGCAGATCAACATCGTAGTGAAAGACATTTTGAAATTGGTGATTGGGTTTTTGTACGTCTCCAGCCTTACAAACAGATGTCTCTAAAGCAACAGAAAAAGGACAACAAACTTGCTCCTAAATACTATGGCCCTTATCAGGTTCTACAGAAAATTGGCAGTGTTGCTTATAAACTAGAGTTGCCTCCATCTTCACACATACACCCAGTATTCCATGTTTCATGCCTGAAGAAGGTTATTGGACAGAAATTTGAAGCCCAGACAGAGTTACCAGAACTTGACGAGGAAGGAAGAATCATTTTGGAGCCAGAGAAGATTCTACAAACACGTACTAAGAGGCTGAGAACCAGAGACATTAAGGAATATCTGATCAAGTGGAAGAATCTGAGCATAGAAGATGCCACCTGGGAGGATGAAGGTTTTCTGCAGCAACATCCAGGATTATTCAATGTTGAGGACAACATTGGTTTGAAGGGGAAGGGCATGCTACGCCCTTAACCTATTGCTTGTATTAGGATATGAGTAGCCGACTTGTGGCTTACCATATCATTTTATTATATCATTTATACTTTCTCATGCTTAATAGGTCGGCCTGGGTGATGGCCATAACATATGAATAGTATATATAGAGGATTGTAGGTAGTAGTTCATTATCATTTGAGCATTTGAGTCTTATTATATGGTTTGGAGGTTGCCCCCTCGAAGTGGCGAAGCTATTACAATTGCATATTGAGATCATTATTCTGAAATATTGTGTTATTTGGTGTTATATTGCTGCTCATAATCTGAATTATACTAGTAATTTCATTGAACTTTTTGTTGAGACTCTTCCCTTAGGCCTCCAGTTAGAGGAATCAAACTACCTAGCCAGGATGAACTCATTGATGTGCTTTTTGTTGATGATACCTCATTATTCTCTTTCCTACAAGAGGAAATTTTTTAACAAATCTCAATGAGACTCGATATACTATAGTGCCTCGGGTTCTAAGATATCCTTGAACAAGTGTCTCCTACTTGGTGGGGAGGACAGCCCTCCTGATTGGATTTCTAAATATGGTACCATAAATGATCAGGTATTTGGGAATCACATATTTCCTCTCTCCCCATCCCTAAAAGATATGTGGCAGTGGATTTATGAGAAAATCAATAAAAAGATAGTGAAATGCATGGGCACCTGCTCTCTCTTCTAAGCAAGATCCAAGTGTGTCAAAAGCTTCTCTTCATTTATTATCTCTACTCCTCTTGCCGGTTGTTCGGTAGCTCACAATTTAATAAATTATATGAAATGGTTAGTGATTTTTTGTGGTTTGATGGAAGCAGAAATAAGAAAATACATGCTAATGCATGGGACATTTTCTGTAAGCCCAAGCTAATAGGAGATTCCAGAATTAAAAATCTCAAAATCCAAGGTATTTCCCTGGCTGCTAAGTGGATCTTGAAATCATTTTCTCGTAATGAACCGTAGACAGTTCTTGTTAATCATAATATTGCTCTTGGCTCTCCTAAGGCAATACCCAATGTAGGAACCTACATTTAGCTGATTTGCTATTGAGCTGCTTCATTGTTAAATGCTTTGGCTCTATTTTTTTTCAGTCTCTGAGGAACGCTTGGAAATATGTTAAGCATTTCATGATTAGTCAGCCGATTTTCTATTTGTATGATACTTGTTGCCAAAGTTTTAGATCCCTTCGAATATTTATTTTTTAGATTTAGTCAACTGGTTAAGAGGTCCACCTCACGTAGAAATCAATACAAAATACATTTATGACAGGCTCTCCTTCTCCCATGAGGTCTCTCTTGGTCCTAACCAAACATAGGTTGAGTGACCTCCCCCCCTCCCCAAGTGGAAAGAGAGGTTTCTATTATTTGGTCTTCTTGTATTCAGCGAAAAAAAACATGTTTGAGGTGGTTGCTTTTGCACCAAAGAAATGTTGTTGGGGCTTTGTTATCTGAAAGAGGGATTGGTAGTTTGCATTGGACTGTCTGGGGGATGAAGAAACTATTGTTCGTCTTTTCTTTTCGTGCCCTTGCACTAGATCTGTGTGGAATGTCTGTCTAGATGCATGGTCTAAATGTGTAAATAAAAATATTTCTTGGCTTGATATTGTTTTTGGCTTTCTAAGCTTGGAGAAGAAAATTATTGTTTTCCTTCAAAATCTTTGGTTATTCTTATCAACTGAAATCCTATGGTATATTTGGAAATCAAGAAATGAAGATGTTTTTCAACTTTCAAGGAAGAGGCCGGGTTCTTACTGGCTTCAGGTATGAAGTCGTGGTTAAGATTTTGCATGTGCAGGTGCATGTTCGGCTTAAAATCCCAGAAATTGAATTGAAGGTGTTACTGCAACAAGAAATCATCAAGATCCATCCAGAGTACCTGATAGATACTGGAAACTTCTCTAAGATAACTCCAGCTCCGAAATGAAAGATTCCTGAGCAGGTGGTGGCTGACATGGAAATCTCTGTGAAGGACTGGAATGTGATTAAAGATTCTTATTTTCAGCAGATTGACTCTCAGACGGTTGTGGGTGAAGGCTCGAAAGGTCCTCCAAATGACTTTGTTGTACATGAGTAAAATACTAATAGGCAGGATGTTGTTATCAAAGTCATCTATTCAACACTTGAGAGGATTGAACGCATTGATGTTGAGGTTGATGAGGACCTACAGCAGAAAAAGATCAATACTCCCCATCCCCCTTAAGAATGGAGATGACATGGATTCTTTTTGCACTCTCTCATCCTCTTCATCTTTGGCTCCTCAAGATCTTCCTAAGGCGGCCCAAGATAGACGCGTTGACTTGATTGAGGATAAGATCCGCTGGTTGGCCCTATCTATATAGACACTCCTAATTAAGGATTATGGTGGTGAGCTTCTGGTCTGAATTGTAAATCTAATTGAGGAGTATAACAGGAAAACTATTGCTCAATTGGAGAATAGGCTGAGTGGGATGGGTAATTAACAAGTCGTTGTTGGTGATGGAGAGGCAGGACCTGTGAATGACAGTTTGGGACCTAGTTCATGAGATAAGAGTCAATGTGGATACTGTAAGATCTGGGAATGCAGTGGGCCACGTAGATGTCAATCATGTTTCTACTACTCAAATTGAAGATGTGGAAAGTGATTATGGGTTCCTCGTTGCTCAGGAAATTGAAGAAAATACTGTTGACACTACCAAGACCTAATGGGAAATGTTTATATGTGGCCAAATAGGCCTTTTATCCTTGTTTTTATAATGCTTCTATGACTGTAGGCTTGTCCCTCTTTTATTTGACATTATATCCATCTTGTGACTGCTTACGAGGTGAGCTTTTTTTGCAGTTCTTATATGCTTGATTATAGCTGACCGGGTCATGTTGGACTTATATTGTTCTGTAATTGCTTTTTTCAATATAATATAATATATATAAGGTGGAGCTGAAATTCCTGCTAAGATAGGTTCCCTAACCAAGGTGCTTTACCCAGGGGCTCAAAAAAATAAAACGTTCGCAATGAAGGAAGGATATTGCAGCAAAGGGGTGTTGGGAATATAGTGTTAGTACTCACTTTAGGAATGTGTGTGAAAAATTATATTTTCTATAGTTATTTGTGTGTTGTATGTGAGTTGTGTAGATAGGGATAAGAGTGAGAGATTGTAGGGATATAAAAGTTACAAGTGATAAGCCTTGACTCCATACTTGTAGGACTCCAAAGGGCTATAAATATGTAATCTCTACAATTGGATAAATGCAAACAAAGCAAGCTCTTGGTGTGTTAATCTGAAACCAACAAGGGAAAGGGCAACCAAGAGCTTTTGGCAAAAGAAATCGCAAATTCAGCACAGGGATTGCCCCTTGGAAAATCAGCACCAGACTCAATCAAATCCCAAATCCACATCGGAGACAGTATCCAGGAATCAGAGATCAATCAGGTGTCATATTGAGCGCTAATCGGCCACTTTTATATAATATATTATATAAGGTAGAGGTGAAATTCCTAGTAAGATAGGTTCTCTGGCAAAGGTGCACCTCCTGCGGCTCAAAACAATAAAACTCGCAATAGAGGAAGGAAATCGTCGCAAAGGAGGAACAATCAAGCGAAATGGAAACAAAGAGTTTTTGGCAGAAGAAATAGCAAATTCAGGACAGATTTGGGAAATCAGGACCACATTCAATCGACTGCTAGTTCACATCAAAGATAATATCCTGGAGCCAAAGATCAATACTGCCATTAAAAGGAACACCACAGGCATTGGCATACCTTGCCATGGGTTTCTTCATCCTTTCCCATTTGAGACATTTGGCACAATCGCCATGTAGCATTAGTAGCCCCTTACCTTTGCCACTTACAAGTTTCTTCAAAACAGGACTTCAAAATAGATGTACTCGTGTACCTTGTAATTATCTGTAGATATTTATGTTAAGTTGAAGGCCTTGGTTTACTCGAGCCTTCTTCTTGTCTTCTGACAATGACTAGCTGAGGTGTTTTTTCCGTGCCTGATTCTCCAGAACTTTACATGTGCTTGCCTTTATCCTGCTAGCACTCATCATTCCTACTATAAAACCAGCCCATGCTTATTCCATCCTCTCTCACCACAGATTACCTAAGATAAGACAACCTCTCTCGTCACAGCATATCTAAGATAGGACAGCCTCTCTCATCACAGCATATCTAAGATAGGACAGCCTCTCTCATCACAGGATATCTCATACATCAATTGCAGAAAAGAAAAAGAGATAGATTTGTAAGAAAATCTAATTTTGCATCATCGACAGGCATGAAATGGAAGACAGAACTTCTTACAAAAGCCTATTATTGTACACACATATAATGTTTCTCTTTGGAGCACTTAACCTCATCCAAGTAAGATTGAATTTGGTTAAATAGATCCTAGCCACCAACTAAACAATGACCTATCTTGATCAATCATCAGAATAACTTAACAGTCTGTTTGATGAACTATATAACCTAATATGAAAGTCACTCTAACTATAGTCTCAAACAGATGGTCACTGTGACCTCAAACAGTTACTGACTATAATTGCTGACCAATAACACGTGGTCCACTACAGTCCACAACCGGTTAAGAATGATCTAGTTTTAATTAACTAGTGTATATGACCCATGTAGCCAAACATATCACAACTATGCCTCCAGTCTTACTTATAGCTAGTCAGCCTAGTGCACATTTCATAGGCAACACAAGAAGAGTACTGACCAATTCCACAGGAAAGATTTTGCAAATCATTAAAAGGAAAAAAAAACAATCTGTTGGTATTAGTGTAAGATTAGTTTATGGCTCATAGATACTGAACAAATACAAGCCAAGCCTTCATCAGAAAAACATATGTAATCTTAAGGGTTGAATTGCAAATGCCCAAACAAATGTATTGTGGTTTCAAAATAAAATAACTTATTGGACCTGGGAATCTGGAATACCATTAAACTTTTCTCTGCAATGACTAAAAAATAATACTTGATTATTATTGTGTTCAGGTGACATGTACATAAATAGGTAATTCATATTAACATTTCTTTTGCCATTGTAATTTGTCTTATGTGTATTTTGTCGTCATAGGAAATAAATTATTGACACAAAGATAAACATACTCTTTAAAAGATAGTTTCTAAAACATGCATTAGATGCCCAAATAACATTCAGTTTCGTGATATTTGAGAACTGAAGTGAAAATTTTTAAAAAGCAACATATATGGTTGATTGCAGACTCAACATGCTCATTAAAAAATGCTTACAATTCACATTTTTTCAAGTAAGGAGCTTCAGTATAAACGCCATATTCTTCAGAGATAGAAGAAGATGGCAGAGAGCATACCAAATTGCTATTGCCACTTCTCCAAATCCAAAACTTTGACAGCAACAATCTGATTGAATGGTATACAAAGAGCACGGAATACAGTTGCACTAACACCTTGACCAACCCTCCTCATACAACTTGTAATCAGATGACCTGAGTGGATATTTGTTCTCAGTTTTCTGGTCCATTTTTCTTACTCATAAGAAACCTTTTGTGCTTATATCTGGTCACTGTAACAGCACTTAAAAAAACAACCATAGGGCTACAAACAAGCCGTGGCACAAAACATAAGATTAATCCAAGCTAGATTAAATGCAGCTGCTTTTCGCTGTGAATTCCTTCCTGTTCTCCCAAACAGGATATACTTGTGATCGTTGCTTTCAATTCTGTCTGCTAATAATTTCGACTCTCAAGCAAATCTTGTGTACAATTACATCCAACAAAAGTGTTTGGCTCCCCCGCACCAGCATTTATTTATTTTTAAATCATCTTGTCCTCTCAGAATGGTGAGACTGGTTAAAAAACATGAAATAAACGGAATTCGCAAGCCCCTGTGAACATACTGAAAAATGAAATCGGTCTAGTTTGGTAAGCAAATTCCATTAAAATCAAACTGGCAACCTCGAACTTAGCTATATTTTTGGTCTGCAGATTCCGTTCCCCTCCACATCAACTTCCATAATTTCAATCAACTAGGTAATTCATGGATCACCATTCACTAACAGAAGCCATCCACTGTGAATAAAAACCCAATCCATGATACTGCAAATTTTGAGGTACCAAATTTCTAATAATTCCTTCAGTTAACCAGTAGTAAGCAACGCATACGGAATCTGGAAGCAGAGTAAAATGAATTTATTTCTCAAGTCTTGAATTCACTGAAAGAAAAAACAAGGCTCAAGTACCTGTTATCATAAACAGAATACATTAAGTGAGCAACACATTGTGTTTAGAAAACAGAGAATACAAGCAAGAAAAGACTAGCTAAGATATGGTTTTAAACTTTAAAGTGATCACGGGCAGATAAATTTCTTAATCTGTCACTGACATTTGAGAGAGATTCCATAACAAAGACATCCAATGCTTGATACATCCTCTCTAGTCATAAAAGGAACAGAGTTGGATAATTTACCTGATTACAGACTCATGTCCTTTATCAACTTCACTCATAAAATTAAGGCTACCTAACATACCACCGAATCAATGTGAAAGGAAAATGCATCGTACACATAGAACAGATCAAAACCAGAGCTAGGCTCTGCACATCCTTAATTCCAGAACACACCAAATCTAATTGTAATTCATTCTGGGAAGGAATTGGGCCTGTATGCAAAGTTTCACTCAAAGCCACTTTTTATTTCAGCAGTACACTAGAAATTGTAACAATCAGGAGAGAATAAGAGCCTCAGACACCGACAGTAAGAGGTCAGATTAGTCCAATGGAGGATTCATGTGATATAAGGTAACCATAAAACCTTGACCAATATATCTCGCAGTTTAGTGGGGAAAACGTGTAAAGGAAAGTTTTTAGGTTCGCCACCATTTTATCAGACCCCTTTGGGCCTTAACATGGGACACACACATCTTGATTCCTGTAATTTTGACCTCGTGACCTCACCTCTTGTGTGCAACTACAGCCTTTTTCTCCAATGCTATGATGATGGCCAGGGCTCAAGTCCCATGGGCATTCTCCTCATGTTAAAGTAGACGTGCTACTGTGAGCCACACACAAGGCTGGGTGTAAAGTCCGGGGCAAATTCTGTCAGAGCTGAAACCTATCGGCCAAGCTACATGGTGCATTCTCAATAGTTAGTTGACAGTGGGACAGGTGTTAAAATTTACTTAAAAACAATAGTCACCATTAGACATGGAATGCAAGGGCTGGGATGGGGACAGGAAAGTCAATTTTGAAATAGGGTACGCAAGTATATGAATATGGTTATGGCTATATTGCATTAAAACATAATCACAAGGAGACAACATGCTCAGGTGCCAGGAAGTGACCCCCATCGTTGAAGCTGATATTCTTGCCGAGTATTCTGTAAAAAGCAAAAAGAGGTTGAAAAAACTTCCCAAAACATTATATGGATGACCTTTGCAAAGATAATTATTAAGGGGAAGAGGCCTGGACATTCAAGGGATCTTCACTGACCCTGAATGTCAGCAAAACTTCGACTTCTAGTTTCTCAATTCCGTTATGTTTTTATATAGTTGCAGCGAAACAATTGCCAATTTATCCAAATAATCCTTTATTTTACCAAAATTAAGGCAAAACTATCTTTAACACACAATTAACTGGTGTTAGGGAAACCTATCCCAGTGAAGAAGCTACGTGAAAGTACAGAACTAGCTAAAATTACACAGACACGGCATTCGAAATCTCGGGAGAAGCCAGACTATTATTCAATCAAAAAATGCAGAGATTATTCCGTATTAGTTACCAAAAACATAATATTCCGCCAAATTAGTGGGTAGGACGTATATATACTTGTTTAAGAGAGTATTTATTTCTAGTTTTAATATGAAACCCCACTACTACGTGCACAGTTACAAGAAAAAAAACCTTTAAAATATGAAGTGAAAATAAGCATAATTTAAAACTAACTGTTCAAAATTGAGCATTAATGAAATATTTTGGCAAGAACTTACTTGTAAATGATAATTGAAACACTTAAATTCGCTTCAAAATAGCGACAGAGTTAGGGTTTCAGAGCTGCAATAAATCGACCGCGGTTCGAAACCCCGGCCATATCCAATTTAAAGAGGCGGAGCCAAACCAGAGAGCTCGGGGAAAGGAAAACAGAAAAGAATCGGCAGAATTATATCCACAGCCTAAAATTCCACAATTAACCATGGGTTAAGAAATGCCATTAGTGGTGAAGTTTAGGGTGACCTCCCCCCTGTGGTTGGGTTTATGTCTGTGTCCGTTTTCCTTTTTTCTTTTGTGGGGTCGATGTCATGTGGACTAATATAATTATTATTAAGGCAAATTAAGGTGCCGTGGGTGTGTTAGGTAAGTCTTGGGCTCTTAGATTTATCAATATTAGCAATTATGTTTAGTGTGACGCTTATTGGCATTAATGATATTATAACAGGGATCAGGAGAAAATTGGGTATGAGAGGATAAAATCTATATTTTGTGGTCTATTTTTGTGATGAGATTTCAATTAAAAGGGGGTGGATTTTAAATGTGATGTTCAAAGGCTTTTATAGGGTTTTTTTTAAGAAGGTAATTGAAAAATTGTCATTTATTGGTATACCGTTGAAATTTAGATTTTGTATTTTCAAATATTTTCAAGCTCGATATAATTGTGTAGTTAGATTGACGTAATATATCATAATTCAATTTGAAAAATGTTAAAATATTGTGGAGAATGTTATGGATTCATTTAGCAATTTTAGAACTTCCAATGAGTAAAACTATGCCACAAATACAAAAAAAGGCGCCTCAAGATTAATAGTTCTCAGTATTTATTTTGTGTATATTTAAGATAGCTAAGCTAGTTATATATTATCTTGATTTCTTTCTAATTTGTTAATTATTTTGTAGACATTTTGATTGGGAAGAGTCTAAGGGTTGCGAAGATACTTCAATTGAGATAGAGTCCAAAGATTAGGAAAGGTTGACATCAAAAAATACAAGTAAAAAATGACTCTTCAAAGAAATGTAGAGACCTAATTTTAGCATGGTACTAGTGTGTTCATAAGTTTATTGTTTTTTGGTCTGAGTTTGGCTCTTGGTGTTATTCGACCAACAATTTGTTTCTCGTGTGCCTTGTGCGAATTTCAACGTCTTCAACATTGTTTGGCCCCTTTTGATTATGTTTTCTTCTTTTTTCTTCCCCATTTACTCATGTTTCTCTCTCCTCCCTTGTTTTATTGTGATCCTAACTAGTGACAATTTCCATACTATACAAAACTTGTCATGTCAATTTTGTGCTCTATATGTAACTATTCACTACCTTTTTTACGTGATTTTGCCTCTGGATTTCAAATCCCACAAGGTTCTTGTGTCTTCTTGTTGATTTTCCCACTAGTTATGTGTTAGCTTTTGCACCAATAGGTCTTGATTTGAGTTCAAAAAGTCTATAAATACATGAGTACTTCATGCATTTAGGACAATGAGGTAGAGATCAATTACAAGACAAGTGATTGGATGCAATACTGATATCAAATTTGTAATAGTATTATTTATTGTTGTGAAGGGCATCCCCATGCCAAAAGCAGTATTTAAGCATTTATATGGAATCCGAGCATTTACTAATTGTTTTTGCATCCATTGAAAAATGAGGGTTGATATATTACATATACCTAAATCTTTGTTGACTTGCATCGAGTGATAGTTATGAACTTGTTCAAAAAAATGAGGGGCGTGACAATAATAGAGGGATAACACAGGCTTCCATTAATACTCTCCACTTTTTATGGGTCTTGTAGCACGTTAACTTGGATTAAGGTTTTAAGAATGGACACTTTCCAACCATTCAAAACAAAACTAGTAAAAGTGAGTGAGGCTTTTGATAACCAAAATGAGGTGGTTACATCCATTAGATAAGTTTCACATTTATTGAGGAAGCCATTTTGTACTTCGTATGGATTTAGTCAATAGTTTTCATACTATATATGGAGTTGGCCAAGGTGGTCATGAAATATTTGTTTTTTGAGTTCAAATCATCTTGATGCTTAGACATATCTCTAATATAGAAGCATCCAATTCACATGCAATCCTGCATCAACTAGAACTAGTTAGAGTAGATTTTGTGTTTTTACATATTTATGTGTGGCATTGACAAATTGCTCCAAATAGGTCTATAGTATTTTCTTGATCATGTGCAACTTTTAGAAGTTGGTGCAATCTTACATCCTGCAACACAACACAAAATGGTGATTTCATGGCTAAAAGGTCTTGAGCAAACAATAAATGCATAATATAACATCACAAAACCTTTATGATATGCACATACACTTCTTGTGATGGCACAAAGCTTATATTCCTTAGTGCATGATCAAAGCATTCTATAAATGACTAGAAGATGGTGTATAACCATGAAACCTTCAAAATGTGCACGAAAATGTATAGTACACTTTTTGAGGTTCTCATAGAGGAGGATACTCATCTTGATGATGCACATCTACCTACAAAAAATGTGAGGTCCTTGGAACTTCCACACAGGAGATACTCAAGATCATAGTACATACACTTGTTCTTAATCAGATGCGTAGACTCGAGGAAGCCAAAATAGTGGGATAATTTGTTGGTCACCTCAGTTTACAAATGTAAGACAATGATGACTCACCTAGTTTCAAATGTTACAATTGCAAAGTCAACTTGTGTTTTTATCAAGTTGTGTTATGTTATGAGTCCTTCGAGCCTAATCCTCATTTAATATTTGCGACACAGTTAATATATTTATGGGTAAGATGTAGTTGAGTCTAATATTCTAAGTGGTTTATTTTTATATAAACATATTACTAGACTTGAGAAAGGAATTCAAAATTCACATGAAAAAAATAGTTTAAGTATGTGGTTGCAAGGTTAATGTATTAGATATTTGTGTGTAAGTATGGGGAAGGGCTAATGGAGTTAAATCACATGGGGTAACACTTTGGTGTTGGATTGTTCTAAGCCTGCAGGCATTGGTGTATAGTACGCCAGATTTGGTAGTGTGAGTGAGGTTATGTGTGCAATATCTTGTTGTTGAGTAAAAAATGTTATTGTAAGTATTGTTGTTATAATTTTATACTACATAAATTTGTTAAGGTTATACAATTTAAGGCATCCCTTCATTTGGAACCCTAATCAGGAGCACGTCATTTGGTGTCAAATTGAGGCACAACTTGGGGATTGATAAAGTGAAGTTCTCCATATTTTTTGGTGGGTAGAGAACCAAGATTTCATAAAATTGGATAACATGCATAGGGTTTTAAGAGGTGTTAAAATGGGTTAGAGGGTATGAAAAGAAACTGAGAAAAAGATGGGTGAGGAGTGTACAACCTTGTTGGCTAAGTTGGAGATTGTGGTGTGTGAAATAGAACTAAAATGGAGTTAAAGAAAAAAAAAGTGGGGTAAGCATGTGTGTAATATGTTCCATATTTCAAGTATGATGACTTGGAGGATTTCTCATAACCAAAAAACCTTATAACATATTGAGAGAGCTTTGGAAGAGGAAAGAGTGACAACATGTCTTTCAAAAGATATGGATGTGGAGGTAGAAGATGTGCAAGTGAGTAGACATGATGCACATGTGGAGGAAGAAGATATTCCATTTTTAAAATACGAGGAGGTTGTAGAGAGTGCAAATGAATTGTATGAGATAGTTTTTATGGGGATCCCTTATTCGAACAAAGAAGATAGAAAGACATCATTTACTTATTTTAAGGGTGAAGGTGATAGATTAGATGTTTGAGCACTTGGATGCAGATAGTGGAAGGAACACAATAGTGGATAGATACAAAAGGGTGGATAAATCTTTAGAATTCATCTTGCAAGAAGAAAAAAATACAAGATGAGGTTGTTATAGCATGATTGATAGATTTATTGGAAGGTTTTGATGAAAGCAATAGCATGTAATGACATGAAAGCCATTTTAAAGTCACGATGGAGAATATAGGTAAGATTTATGATGCCCATACATGTAGTAAACATTTTAGCTTGTAATCTAAGAAGGAAAAAGTGGGTGAGGAAACAACCAAGGAAATGTTGGATTTTATTTTCATTATAGGTAGGTGTGTTACAACAATGGGGGAAAATTTATAGGTGAAGTGTTATGTCAGAATGTGGAGCATGAGGTAGTCTACGTAGAGAAGAGGAAAAAACTTTATTCTTTTTTGAGTGTTGATGGGAAGGGAGATTTGACATTAAAAAAGGAAAAGAGAGAAAGAGGAGAATAAATGAGAAGATATTAATTCTAGTGACAGACTGGAGGATGAGGAATAAACATGTTTAGTGAAGTTGGGCAAATACTTACCTACATAATGGGGAAATGGTGGATAACCACAGAAGAGTGTGTAGTGGAAGGTGGGGAAGAACCTTATGAATCAGTGCGACAGATCCACACAAAAATGAGTGTGGATGTGGAAGCAGAAGTCAAATTTCCCCAAGAAGTCATGGTGCAAAATAAAATTATGTAGGATATATTTGAAGAAAACAGAGTGTGTGTATTACCTTAGTAAGTCATTACACAGACAAGAATAAGTGGAGCGCATGTAGAAGTGAAAAGGAGTATAGAATATAGATAATAAATAAGATTGTGTGATGTTATGAACGATAGTGTGGGAGAAGATGGCTCAAAAATAAGTACACAAGAGGATTAACAATGGATATATCGATGAGAATACTATGCACAAAGATGTTGCACAAGAGCAGAAGAGGCGGAGAAGGAAGGAAATGCCCCATGTGGATCGAGAAGGTGGACATGAAGAGAGGAAAGGTCGTGTATGACTAAATAGCGACACATTTAATGGAGGAGGTCGGTCCCATACAAAACTACCACCTACAGTTGAAAGATGATGAGTACCAATTGGCATGGAGACATGTCAAGACCTTATTGGGATGTTGAAATGGTGGTTATGCAGCTTTGCCCACATGTATAAGAACCTATCTCACACATTTTTCTTTCTCAAGGTATATGATGCGAGATTATTTGGTTTTATGTGGAATATTGCATCAACCAACAATAGTTAGAGTAGCTTTTTGTGTTTGTAACTTTTTTTGTGGCATTAACATAATCCTTTAGATTGTTCTAGGGTATTTTATTGATCACAATCAACTCTTCAATAGTTGGTGTAAACCTATATCGTATGGTGCAACATAGAAATAATGATTTTATGGTTAGTTCTTACATTAACAAAGACTACATAACACTCATCATGGAGCTTCCATATTATTCATACACATTTCTTGGGATGTTGCAAAGCTTATAATCCTTAGCATGAAATAAAAACATTGTGTGGATGGCCAGAATATGGAACAAAACTAGGAAAACTTAAAAATATGCGGGGAAGACATGGTACTTTTATAAGCTTGCATAAGAGGAGGATATTCATTTTGATAATGTGCATCTAACTAAAAAAACTACGAGGTCCTTGTGGCATTTGTGGAGGATTTTTTCAAAAGCATGGTGTGCATAAACTTATTGCACAATTACACACATTGTCTCAAGGAAGATCAAATGGCAGGATCATTTATTTGTTACCTGAAGTTTACAAATAGAATTCGACAATGACTCGCTTGATTTCAAATATTGTAGTTATGGAGTTAACTATTGTTTGCATCAAGTTGTGTTATGTTATGGGTCTTTTGAGTGGAATACCTCATTGAATATATGTGACACATTTAATATGTTCATGGGTAAAATGTACATAGTTAAGCCTAATATTGTTATTAATTGATTATGTGACTATATAAACACATAACTTCACTTGAGAAAGACTTTTATAAATCACGTGAAGAAATAGTCTTAAATATGTTGTTCCAAGGAGTATTGCATTAGAGATCTATGCATATGTCTGGGAAAATGATAGTGGGATTCAATGATTTGGGTGAAATTGTAGTGTTGCCTTGTTGTAAATCTACAAGCATTACGTGGGTGTGTAAGAATCCAACTTTAGAACTGTGTGTGAGGTTGTGAGTGTAATATCTTATTGTTGAATGAAAAATGTTGTTCTTATCAAAAGTGTTGTTATTTCTATAGCCTTTCATTATGCAACTTTGTTAAGGTTAAACAAAAGGTATTCCTTCACTTTGACCCTCAATTGTGACTAGATCCTTTGGTATTAGAGTGAGGCAAAAAATTTGGGTTAAGAGAGTAGATTTCATCTTGTCGGGTGGGTAGATAACTAAGAGTTGAGAAAAGTGGATAAAATGCATAGGTTTTCAAGAGGTTCAGTAGTGGGTTAGAGGTGTACGTAAAGGAAGTACACAAGAGATGGGTGAGGAGTACACATCCTTGTTTGTCTCTCACTACAAGAATTTAGCCAATTCGATACTAGATTACCAAAAATGGAATCCATTTATGTTTCTTGTTATATAATAACATTATTTTATCACCTTGAGATTAACACCAAATAAATACCGCACAACCAAAAAAATTAGTATCTATATATCACTATGAGATTAAACTAGATAACCAAAAAATTACATCCACATATGTTTTTTGTTATATAATGTCATTTTTATCACCCTGAGATGAAGCACCAAATTAGATACTAGACAACCAATTTGTTAAGTATTTGTATATGTTTCTTGTTATATTACACCATTTTTTATCACACTGAGATTAAATAGCGAATTAGATACTAGACAACTAGAAAAATTGATATCTATATATGTCTTTTATTAAATAATAATATTAAAAAAATGTAGTTACACATGTAAATCATTATGTCGTAAAATGATATAATAAATTATTATTTTTATAAAAATATTATTTAAATATATCAAGTAAAGGGAAAACATGTTCGATCCAATGGGCAGAGAGACATATGTTAAGACCAGGCTACAAGGTTGAGCTTGAATTTCCCCATCTCAAAAGTAATGGGCTTAGTGATAACCATAATTTAATGTAATGTTTAAATTCCATAAAAAATAATACATATTTTAAATATCTATTATAACACGAAACTAAAAAAAGTAATCTAAATAAAATTAATATTAAAAGTGTGTTAATGAAACTTATCTTAAAGTGGAGGGGAAAAAATTCTAATCCATTTTAATGTGGAGGGGAAATAAATTCTAATTCATTTTAATGTGGAAGCTAAAAAACTTCGTTGGAAATTAGAAGGGTAAATTTTTACTTAAGAAATTAATTATGACGGAAATAGTTTGGGCATTTCAGCACCACTTTCAATTTATGAAAATTAATAGTATCTCCTTCATATTAGAGACGTTCGTTATAAGGATAGGGTTATATGGGAAGCATTTTGGTCAACAAAACAAACGAACAACGTGGAAATAATTAATAAGAGCATAAGTTACAAGCATGAAAACCTTCATATTCATTTAATATTTGTGAGGGTAAAACTATAACAAAAATTGACAAGAGTTGGTCTTAAATCTAGATAAATCATGGGTAAGCATTTCACAAAGGTATATTTAATGTTTTCATCTTAAATATTTATGGTTTCCAAAATTGTATTAGAAATCCAGGGGTTGTTATTGAAATAAAATTTAGGTTTTAAATATATAATATTATTTGTAGCAATTTTAAATCTATGTCTTATTAAGTTTTAAAAGAGCCTCGCTCATTCAGTTTTTTATTGATTCAACATTTAGGTAATTACTTTTTTTCTTAAGCAACTTGTGGTTGGGGGATTATAAATTTGGGAATTTGTAAGAATGTTGTTACTTAATTCTATAAATTCCCAAACAAGAGTTTTAAAATAGTTGAAGTGAAATTAATCTTAGAAGTACCCTAAATAGGGTCATTTTAGTGTGTATCTTGACCTAACTTTTCACCGAGATTGTTTGTTAAAACTTGAGAGGGTTGTAGTATGTGCTTTCTAATAAAAACCTAATATGGGTTTCCCTTATCTATATCTTGCATTGATCTTTTCACTGCCGCTAATAACCATTAATAATGGGTTTACTCTTACCTAATTCCCAACCACTACTAGAACTCAATATCCTTATAACAATTAAACATGGGTCGCAATATCAAATATGCTAATATGAGGTGATTCAAGACAGAGGTGCGGTGATTCATGCCATGCATATCTAATCCCACTCATGACCCAAAACAATACTTTGTACACAAGAGTCCTCTTCCGAAATCTTATGGAAAAGATATTGGTCCTTTACTTACCTTAAGCAAGTTGAGGTAATTCATTTTTAGTTTTTTAATCATGTATCTATTGCTGCTCCTTTTCCCTACTTGGAGAGTCGTGAAAGAACAAGGAAAGACTTGTTGACTTCAAAAATAGAGATAAGAGTAACATATAGTACTTCTAAGCCACTACTTAAGGTCAAAATTGCTTGCTCTGCTAGTCCCTATATGATAAGCGCTCATAACCTTCATAAAACTATAATAAGTCGTAGTAATTAAATGTTAGGGAGGAATTAAGAAGATTATATTATTTGCATAACCATATTTACTCAAGCATAAAAGGTGTGTGCAATACTCATGATATTATTCATATTTGGAGTGAGGGGTTCTTTGCATAAGGGAGATAACTTAGTATTAAAGGAGCTTGCAGAGCCTTTTTTGGAACCCTCACAGGGGAGGGTACATTTTCACTATGCGGAGGATCTTGTCTCTTTGAATTGTCAAACCCAAATCCCTACTTTTCAACATCTTCATAATATGTGATAATATTTTTTTATTGTATTTTAGTAATTTGTATTCAATATAAAAGAGATATTTTGATTCCCTTTAATTTGATACATTATTTACGTATTGAGGATTGAAAATTCTAATAGGGCCAAGTGGGTGGCAAGATAACTTTATCGAGAATTCTATAGACCTATTATAGAGAAAAGATTTATTAGGATCATATAGAGGTCCTTGGATTAAAACGTTATTATTATAAATATTGTAAATTAGGAAGAAATAAGGTTGTCATCTTGTTCCACTTTTGACACTTGTTAGGCACTTAAGGGTATTGTAGTAATGATAGACATAATTGTAAAATATGTGTACTATTAGCATCATTTCTTGGAAAATATCTCTTTAAGTTCATATTAGTCTCTTATAGGGAGAACTTTATTACTTCCTCATATTGATTAATGCTAGCTCCAAAGTTGAGGAAAAACTCTCCAAAGGACTTTGGTTGCTTAGATTTCTATGAGTAGATTTTGGTGGAATTACAGTCCAGGTAACACAAATTACTTGTAGAGTTGTAAATATGAAATTTTGAGGGTTTTTTATGACTTAAATATGAGGGAATATCCTATAAATGAAATAAACACCTACACAAAGTATTAACCCAATATGATTACACTTATCATTGCATACTTAGTGTTGTTAACATTCGGAGCTCCCTACACAAGTTAGAAATAAGAAATGGGAACCTAGGCATGTGATCAATTGTGTATGTGTAGTGTTCATTATTGGAAATCTATTATAGGTGTGCTATGAACATAGGTTCTTGAAGTCTAACAAGTAGTTGGATTGAAAAATCACATATTGAGCTAATTTGTTATAACAACTGAAAGTAAATTAAACAAGCATTCATACTATACATAGGAAAAATTAATTGATAGAAAATAAACTTAGACTAATGTTGTATTAATTTTAAACAACTTGAATGAGCATACAACTTTCTTTTAGGACATACAAATATTTTACTAAAAATAATTGTGCAGCAATAAGACAAATCTAATCTATAAATATCAATGAAATGTCCTCCCTACTTGGGTGAGTGAGCCCTTTTTCCTCACTTTGAATGGGAAAAAAATAACTATGAATATGTTAACAAGGTACTAGAATCTCAAAGTTGTATTAGATTCATAATTATGTCACTCAAAATTATCATGTATTAACCTTACACTCGTTATCCAGGTGTTACATTTATAATATGTCACACTCGTGAGCTCCTAAAACTCTAACACTGTAAATTTGTCTACCTGTGTATTCTGAAGCTAACGTTTAATAGTTGGGATCCACTTGTATAAATTCAGATCCAAAGTCTTGTACAAAACTCAAGGTAGAGTACTCTAAAGCTACTTTGGCATTACTCTAGAGTTGACCTTGATTGGCAATTTTGAAGTCAAAATAATCTGAAATTGATTCTGAAGTGTGTAAAATTGCATGTCCTCCTACACATAATCATATCTCTATAGACGTAATATTATTGTATTCCTCAATCTAGTCTTTCCAACTACTATTTTTAGTATCAACATTCCCATTGTTTTTCTCCATTATGTTCTCCAATATCTCAAACTACTCAAGAGGCCGCATTACATCAATATTCCATGAAGGAGTGGGTGTTGTAAGTACCAAAATTTTGATGGTACAACATTTTAAAAACCCAATGATGATGCTATGACCTCTAAGAGATGTTATTAAAATAGTAGGAAGATTCTCAAAACCCCACCTAACCTTCATGTTTGCCTATGTTCATCATGCCCAGTCTATTTTACATGTGATCACTCTTCACAACCTACCTTGATTGTTAGGTTGGAGGGTTTTGCTTCATTTTCCCTTACCTTTGCATTTCATTTATTAGCTACAAAACTTCCATAACAGTTTGTGTATGTGTCACATTGGTTGTGTAAGTTATCGTGAAAGTCTCATAACCTCATTGGAAGTTTCACTAACCACCACATAAGTTGCACAAACTGCCCCCTACAAATAGTGGTCGTTTTGCCATAATTGCATGTAATGTTTTTTCCTACGAACACATTTTTTTATTTTATTAACTATTTTACATCTTCACCATGCATCCAATTAACTCAAAATTGTTTCCATTTAGCCCCCCTTCACTCCATTTCATCTTTTTGAAATTCGATCCTCACCATTGATTAAAATTTAATCTTGATTTTAGGTTTTGTTAGGAAGAATCTCTTCTTTTAAACAAATAAGAGGCGTTCATTTAGAAGAATGCCTAGATTGATCATTTTTAAAGATTCCATTTACAACTAGACCTCCAAATTCTTAGAATTGAGTTGTAGAGCTTAGAGCTGAGAGAGCTAGTAATAAACTCAAGTCTAAAAAATTACTTTCAGTCCAAAGCACTTTCAGAGTTAGTTTTCTTGTTGCTAGTGTAAAAAGGAAGATACAAGGGAGACCAAGCCACCACCTCTAATCACCTTGAGCCAGCCATAGTCATAATTCCATCTTTCATTCATCCATTATCCAAATTTTTGTTATCCTTCTTTCTTTAATGTTGCAATACCTTGGTCAATTGAGCAAATCAAATAGGTAGAACTCTAAGGGTGAATCATCAAAGATCAACCCAACCATTTCCTTCTTCTAGTAAAGTGCTTGGTTTTGTTATTTATTCATTGTTTATTTAATTTAGTTTGTTTAAATCATTGCAATTCCATTTAAATAGAGTTAATTTGAAAAATAAAATAAATATAGGTAGACCAGTCTCTTAATATCTCAGTTTTACATTCAGATTAGAATCATCCATTTGCTCTTAAATTAATCTTACATATGAGGTTAGTTTTATATTTACATTTAGATTATATTTGTTCAATTGCAATTGGGACTTAGACTAGTTTTTATTGACATCCTCATATTGTATGCATTGAGAACATTTCAAAAAGAGAAAGGTTTCATTGTATTTTAATTAAACTAGAGAAGATTGTAGATGTTTGCACTTACATATAGGAAAGTTAGAACTTACATATATGTTTTGCTATCATTTTTTTGGTTTATATGAATTTGAAAATCGTTTCTCATTTTAGTAGTAGAGCAGTCTTGCTTTGTTACCAGCATTCATCTAAAAGAATTTAAAACACTAAAAAGAAAGCTTGCATTTGCATATAAATTATAAGTTATTTTCAATTGTGTGGCATGCATTTCTAAATATGAAATTAATTGGTGAATGAATTTGAATTCCAATAACTTGTTAAATTTATATGTATCTTTGTAAACTACTTATAACTTTAAACAAATGTTTTCCCACCTACACAAAATAACTCACAATTCAACCCACTAAACATATTATCATCTAAAAACCAAAGCATCTATCTTGCACAATCAAAACAACATCAAACCATTGTAAATAACTTACTGATTTGCAAAAATAACAATCTTCCACATTCCAAAGCATTTATTTCACACCATTCAAATGACTATAGTTTTAGATAAATAATACATATACAACTCTCATGCAATCTCTATCATCTATATAACCCACATATAGCTACACATTACACTTCACTCTTGTTCTAACTAGTTTCACACAAACAATAGTCCTTAAAACCCATGGATCACATTACACTGTCAAGTGTTTTTTGTTAGGGTAGGATGATTTCCATGTGTCCCTACTCCAGTGGAACAATATAAAATTCAATATAACATTCTTTTTTAGATGGGACAAGAAGTATTCCACTCCACACCTTTACCCGTTCTCATAATTAGACAACTTTGTGTGTTAAATGCATAAGTTCCACCATTAGAACAAAATAACCGCCCATTTTGTCTTCTCAAAAGACTATAAGAACACCTAGGGATTTTTTTGGTCTTTTATCCTTGGGTATAACCTTATATTTATCCTCTCCTCATTACATCCACATGATCATCATTGGTCCAACTCAACTAGAATGAAACCATTGATTCCCATGAGCATCCCAACCAAATCTCCCTCTATTCATGGATATGAACATTGATTAAGAGCTCTAGACTTTAGTCATCATTAAATCCAACAGCTGCATACATTGTATGTGTATCTCATTCACCAATTTGGATAAACACTTCAGAGTAACAGAGGGCATTTGGTTTGACATAGAGTATCCACATCGATGATGATAGTCATCCACATCACACCATCCATACATCGGCTATCTCAACCTAACCCACGAGGAGTCAAGTATGCATGTGAAGTACCTATGATTTCTAACATGTAAAGGTACCAAATGTAAAAGAGGCCTATACATCATCCCAATCCACTTAATTGAGTTTGTGATTATGATTTTAAAAAGGGTTTTTTCTCTTCTTAGTGCCCATCTTAGATTGTTTTGATAAATTACCTCCCTTATATTGATGACATCAAGGATCACTTCCCATGTTGTGTTGTAAGCTAAGAAGGTTAGATTAAAAGTTCTTTAATCATTTAAAAGTTAGATTAATTTAGGTTAGTAAATTTTGAAGTCATTTACACACTCTATCAAATTTGTAATATAATCTTCTTTTAATCTAGTTTGTAGGCTTGTTGTCTAAAATATATAATAAAATGTATTGGATCTGGATATCCATGCCTCATCATGAATACATATTTTTCTAGTAATAAAAAACCATCACAAATCTAGAATCCCTGGTATATCACAAATTTGTAGTATATGCCTCATTTTAGTGTTTTATGTAGTATTTAATTGGATAAATTCTTATTGTGTCTGGAGATTGCGATATGTGAAATACGAACTAAGGTGGATTTTGAAGAAAAAAGTGGATGAAAAATATGTGTATGAATTTTCATATTTATATAATGAAGACAAGGAAGATTTCTTAGAATGAAAAAATTGTGGAGCAAATTGAGGAATATTTTGTAGAGGAAAGAATAACAATACATCTTTTAAAATACATGGAGGTAATGAAGGTAGAAGACATGTGAGTGAGCACACATTATGCAAATATTGAGGAAGATATTCCAATTGCAGAAGATGAGGAGGTTATAGAGACCACAAAGGTGGTGGTTGCAATAGTTGTTTATGTGGGATCCTTAATTCAACCAAGGAAGAGAGGATCATCACATCTTATTACAAACAAGTTGAAGGTGATTTATTATATATTTGACTACATGAATGTAGATAGTTGAAGGAGCACAACAACAAATAGAAATATAAAGGTGGATGAAGTTTTTGAATTCATCTTGTAGGCTAAAAAAATATAAGAGGATGTGTTTACAACATAAGTGATGGATTTATTTGAGTTTGTGATGAGATAAATAGAGAATAAGGACATGAAGGTCATGTAGGAGTTAACGATGGAGATAATGGGTAACATTTATTATACCCATAAATGTGGTAAATCCTTCGGCTTTCTAGGTAAGCAAGAAGGGATAAAAGAGGAAAATAATAAGGAACTGTTGGAGTTTGTTTTCATTATGCAGAGGTACACAAAAATAGAGGGGGAAATTGTGAAGGCTATGTATATAGTCAAACCACCAAGTGTGAGGTAGTCTACACAAAGAGGAGAAAAAAATGTTCTTCATTGAGTGTCAATATGTAAAGGACAAAGCATGGAGAGATATTTGGTGGAGAGATATTTGGTGTAGAAAATCACTAGGAGGAAGAAAGAGGAAAAGTGACATGAACACTCCAATTCTAGTGGTTGATTGGAAGATGAGTAAGAGACACAATTTGTGGAGCTGAAAGGATTTTACTTGCGCCATGGGTAGAGGTTAGATGAGCAAAGAAGAGTGTGTAATGGAATATAATGAATAACATTGGGCAATAATGTTGAAGATCATTGTGCATAAGAGATTGGATGTGGAAACATATGGTAAGTGTCCCCAAAAATTCATTATGTATAAAAATATTACACAAAGGAGGAATGGAGAACTCATAATGTGCATATTACTACAACAAAGCTTTATGTAAAGAAGAGAGAGGTCACAAAAATTAAAAAAATAACATGGAGACATGAAATAAGAGTGAGTGAAGTATGTACAATAGTGTAGGAGAATGTGGCATAAAAACAAGTGCACAAAAGGATGACTAGTGGATATCTCAGTTAGTTGAATATGTATAAAGGTGTTGTGTAAGAAGAGAAGAGGTATAGAAGGAAGGATACAACCTATAAATCGAGAAGGTCTGGTGTCACCCAGATTTTATCCTGAAATCTGCGACTACCCTATCCAAAAAAAAATCATACTTTTTAAAATAATGGGTCGTTTTGTGTTTTTATTGCCTGAAAGTTCTTGTATTGCGTCAAGATATTCCCAAAGATCCATATTAGCCTTTTTCACCAAATACCCAGATGCCCAAAATTGTTATATTCTATCATCAAGATTTGTCTGTGGGAAATTTGTATTTAATTATTTTAAGCCCCGTATGAGGCTATTTGTGCTTTGTTTTAACTCTGTTATGATAGAACATGTCATTATTTCTATGTACCATAAGAGTTTTAACTTGGAATAAGTTTTGGGCTTTATTTGTGACTTTTGGAAAAAAAATCGTGTTTTTGTGTTGTCCCATTTCATTTTCTGTGAAATTTCTATGGAACAATTCCTTTGCCGAGTAAGCCCAATTCTTAGCCTGGAGTAGCTAGAGAAAACATACGCACGTTATGCCCAAAGGAAATCATCATCGGAGGTTTGGATCACTGGGAAAAAGTGAAGTCGTGTGCTAGAAAAGCACCTGTGGGGTTGGGCGCATTTTTGGAAAACAAAGGATTCAAGTTGTAGTGGGAAAAATAGAAGCAACAAGTAAGGTGGGAATTTTATACTTGCCTAGCAGGGTACTTTTTCCCATGATAGAAAATTCATTTAAGCTGCAGTGGGAAAATTAGAGGCAGCAGGTAGGTCGGGAATTTATTGCCTGCCTTGCAGGGTATAAATTCCCATGGTGAAATAAAAGAAAAGTGACTTAAGTGAAATCATGGGATTTTATTATCTACCTTGCAAGGTAAATAATCTCATTGTCACAAGTCAAATCACTTAAGTGGATCATGGGATTTCCGGGGCTACCCTGCAGGGTAAAGAATCCCATTGTGAAAAATTCTTAAAAATAGAATTATATTGATGCCAAAAAGTGCGACCCCTTTGGAGAGATAGAAGGCAAGCTTTAAAGTGGATTATTTTAATTGTTTCTTCTTCTAATTTTGGCGCCCAGGCATGGAAGAAAGTCAACAAAGTCTAAAGGGGAATAAAAGAATAGAAATAAATGGATTAAATTGATTAAATTTAATTTATTTAAAGGTTGCCCCCTTCATGTCAAAAAGTGTGCCCCATTTAGGATAGATTTAATGTTTTTTTAAGCATTAAATCATTAAATTAAATTCCTATTTTCAATGGCTATGGTCAAATCACACTGTGAAGCTTAAGTGAAGTGAAGATGTGAATGATTAAATTGGATTAATTTAATTTATTGGATGGCTGACCTTAAACATGCTATTTTAAAAGAGAGAAGCATGATTTTTAATTACTTAATTGCCAAGAATAGGAAAGGCAACTATTAATTATAGAATTGTGAGGAATATATAAGCATGGGCTGCCATATGGGGTGAATTATTTAATTCATAGGTAAAGAATTGCAGCTAGGAGGAAAAGTGTGCCCACATTTGAAGAAGGATTTTTGCTCAGACAAAGGTGAAAACAAGGCTAAAAGCTTCCAATTTTGGCGCATGCTTTGAAGAAGGTTGATTTTTGTCTGCATAATTATAGGTGATACAAGTGCTCAGGTGAATGTTGGAAAAGATTCGTGCTCTCTTTATGCATGCAAATTAAACATCAATTTTTGGGGGTAGCAAGCTTGAAAAGTGCATATTTTTATAATTAAAATTCACTATTTATGCTCTGGTGGCCATCTTTGTCTGAATTACTTGCAGGAATACATTACAGGTGCTTTACAAAAGAAAAGGAGATCTAATCAATGTCCAATACATTGAATATATCCTTCTGAATCTAAAGAATTATCTAGATCTGCACCAATTTTGAAGAAATCCAGCCAAGTAAGAAGAAAAAGAATTATTCAGAAAAAGATAGGCAAAGCCATGGCGAAGAGAGATGAAAAAGAAAGCACAACAGAGTCATGCATCACTTCCAAACTTGCAGACATAGGAGACACAGATCTAGGTCTAGAACCTTTTTCTGAACTGATTAATAGATCCAGAGCGGAAAAGACTTCACTCATGTGTGTGGTTAAAAGCAGTGGAATTATTTGAGCTGTAACCTTTCCATACACATCCCAGTTAACAGAGTTTGTTATGGAGTGCATGCTAGATCTTACCATCCTTCATCCAGATCAGTGTGAGATGCTATGGGGAAAGACAATAATTCGATTTGGACACAGAGTTCATCAATTATTGCTTGAAGATTCCGGTGTGAAAGGTGGTGACTTCCATTGGCCTTCAGGATGTCGGTAGTAGGTGGGAGAAGCATAGAGCTGACTGCATGAACATAATGAACAACAGATATATGAAGAAGCCTAGATCTCCTTCAAAGTTCCCAAGAACTCTTCCGCGGTCCAATTTGGTGTAGGAGGTCGATGATATTGTCAAATTGATATGTAGGATTAATGGCGAGGTGAATGCTTACACTTTCTGTACATGGATGTATGCTTTCATCAGGACCATTAAAGTCAACAAGGTTGATTCCATAATCAATTGGTCGGAAATTATTAGTGACAACATTGGTGTCCAACTTTGGAACATGAAGCATACTTTCAGCTTCAAAATGACTTCCTACTTGGTGTATGTTGCAACTTCAAAAGACGTATTTTCCAGGCTGGATAGATGTGGCATTATTTCTAAGGACCCCATTTTTGAGTGCTACCCACAACTTACTGTACCTGCGTACAAGAAGGATTTCAAAGTGGTCAATGTTGGATTCTTCTACGATTTCATTTGCAGGATAGACAAAGACTTAAAGGCCAACAGGGTAAGCAAAGAAGCGTGGGAAGCCATATCATGGATTGGCAGTCTATTCAATCAGTTTGTAGATTTCACATACCTCAAGGTTACAGGATTTTCTGGAGAACAAATAAAGATGCCCAGATATCTGAATGATAGATTGATCGCCATGGAGCTAAGCAGGAAACTAGTGGAGATACATGACCTTTAGTCAAAATGGCACAAGTCTATGGGCTTCTTTCCAATCACTATCAGACACTATAGCTGTCAGAGCATTCATAGAGCTCGAGGGATAGATACGTAGATGTTATCTGAGTATGGGAAAGATTTATTCATGGCATAGCTGAACTTCGATCCATTTGGAGTATCCGGGAATACAATCTCCCAAGAGTACACACGCGTGCCTTCATTGGAGGATTTATGGATGAAGTGCAAAAGTGAGTACGAAGTTAGAAAGAGGGATTTCAGTAGGTTATCAGCAAAGCAAGTGTTTGACTTTGGACTAGTGCAGATACCTACAGATCTTAGGGATGATGGGAATGTGGTACTTGACACTTACCATCAAATGGGAGGAGATAAATCCATACTGCAGGATAACGTAGGAGGTTGCCATACAATCGAAGAAAGATCTGGAGCTGTTTTGGTGAATACCTCAAACTGGCTGCTAACGAAGGGATATTGCCTTGATGAAGCATTGATGAATCAAGTCATGGGCAACTTTAGCACAGGAGATTCCCTCAAGCGGAAGCACAAAGGAGAAAGTAGCAGAAGGTTCGAGAAGTTGAAGGTACATAGAAGATCTCAATCAAAGGAGAAGATCACTTCTACGACCATGGCTTTGGCTTCGGCTTCTCTAGCACCCAGTACTTCGCCAACTATTGCACCGCAGCAGGATGCTTCCATGCCTCTACTGAATCCGGCAACATTCATCTTCTCTCCTCAGCCACTTTGTTCAGCACATGTTCCAGAGGAGACGTTAAAGGTGCAGATGACGAAGTTTGAAAGAGCTTTGTCCTTGGATGATTCAGAAGATGGCAGCCATAAGACTGTGGCACTTTCTAATGGAGAGGATGTAGAGCGGGAGATGGTAGTACACTCAACGACTTCTCATTCTCCGAGAAGTAACTTCTCGGAATGGTTAGCTTCGCAGTTGGTTTCAGAAGCGAGAATGGAGATGAACTTAGAGGAGCACGACTTGCAGCTACTCCAGAATCTGGGCAGAAGAGACAAAAGGCCTAAAGTTTCTACAGTAACTTCAAAGTTGATCATCAAGGATTCGAGAGAGAAGTTTGCTGAGATATCAATTCCGTCAGAAGGAAAGGAGGAGGACGAGCTCATGACAGAGGATGTGACAGTAACCAAAGTACCCCTCGGTCAAGCCACCACTGAAGGATTGAAGCAGGATACGTAGACATTGATAGATGCTCTATTCCTTAGGTTTGATAGAGAAAAGGCAGAGAAAGACAAGCTGTAGAAGCAAGTATCTAAATTGTGTGAGATCATAGCCAAGATTGCTAAACCCTCCATTCAGCCCATTTCAAAGCAAGTGAGTGATCATCTTATGCAGGAAATGGAGGATGCAAGCAATCAACTAAAAGTTATTGACGAATGAAAGGATTTGATTATTCATCAAGCTTCTGTACAACTTGGAGAAGTGTCAGCCCACCTAAAGGTTATGGATGATGCAGCAAATCAACTGAAGCAACTGATGACAAACATAGTAGACATGAATATAGTTGCAGAGAGTAACCTGAGTATTTTAGCTGAGATCAACAAGCTGCTGGGAGATGTGTTGGTTGTGGAGTAGATTGTAGCGGATGAATCAGTCGAGAAGGGGAAGTAGCTAGAATTTGCAGTATCTTTCCATTTGGAAATCTGTAAAGTTTTGCTTAAGAGGATGCAGGCACTTGAGAGTAGGACATCATCCTTACCAGACAGTATCATTTCTTTCACTGAGGAGAGAGTGGACGGGAATGTTACTTCACACGTGCGGATCGTACCAACTAAGGTGCCTAATTCCCTAGAAGGGTCTCTTCTGATGGTACAAAAGAGAATTGACAGAGTTACTAAGCCTTTCACAATGAACTCTATTAGTAGACTGGTGGCACTGCAGGTAGACATTGCGAGGTTTGGGCCAAGCTTGGAAGATGTGGAAGCGTGCATCAAAGTGTTGAATGAAGGATTGTTGTAGTTTAGGACAGAGAAGGAAGCAGTGGCTAGAACAGATGGAAAGATGCTGAATCACATGTTCGACAAGTATATCCGATATCAGAACAAAAATAAGACATAAATGTTACAGCTGGCATGACTTCTTCTTCTATTCTTTCTTCTTCTACTTTCTATGTTCTCGAATGAAATTGTAAAACTTCTATGTTATTGGTTTTGTAACCATTACTTAAATTCATGTGGAACAATTCTATTAGTTAAGTGATACATGTGTCACTTAGGGAGAAGTTAGTTGAGGATGATTGCCAAATGTCATCTTTACTTGTTTATGTTTCAGTTCAGTTAGATTTTCCATCTGTACTTTCCCTCCTACATTCTATAAGTAGGAGAAGAACCTCCAGGTTAATTATCAGAATTTGTAAGCAACAATCTTGTGTTCTAGACTTTTTGCTAAACCCCTAAGAGACACTTGGAGCAAAGGAATACAAAGGAGCAGGTTTCTGGAGAACTTTGTGTCACGATGTACTATGTTTCTTGCTTTTAATCTTAGATCTCTTAATAGAACTTTGTGTTATTTTAGATCTGGATCTAGAGTTGCCTTTGTTTTAGAATTATGTGTTTATATCTATTGGATTCTCATATGTGCATGCAATTTAGCTCTGCCATCTACTGATTGGGATGCACATCTTCCCCATTTCTTCTATGTGTTTATGTAATTACCTTCTTCTATAACTTTTCCTTTCTTTAAACAACTGCTTACTTGCTGCAGAATTTATTCAATTATGGTTCATGAACCGAGTAGTTAAAGTAAAACCCCATTTAGATATTAACATACTTAAATTGACAAATCTGACACGAGAGCCTCACTAGTTAAATGAGGGAGATTTATCTCATGACTGCCTAAGTTTGATGTTATGCAAAAAATCTAGCCAACAGTTTTTGGCGACTCCGCTGGGGAACAACTCTTTTTGCAGATCAAGACTTATCTATTGAAGATTGGAGTGTTTTCCACACAAATCTTAACCTGGCTGAACGTCCATTCACCCGATCCGTGAAGGCGTAAGGAATGATTGATCATTTCTTCTAACTGCAGGAGCAATTTAATTTCAATCATCCTCCTCAAGTTAGAAGCCGCAGATCTAGTCTCTCACCAGGAAGGAGAGTGCACACACATCCAGATCCGGATCGTCTTCAGCATAATTCAGCGGCTGGAATTATCCATCAAGTCTACACAAGGAGGAGACGTGCCCCATTCATCATGCAGAATCAGAACTGGATAGTACATGTCCCATGGGGAGCAGCTTTTAGACCTCTGAACTTGACTCCAACTATGCACGATCTGCCAAAGGGATCTAGAAAGAATTTTCCAAAATTCTTTAGAGATGGAAAGCAAAACCCGTATGATCACTTGGCAACCTTCTTCATATCTGGTGGTGTGCTTGCAGTAGAGCATGAAGATGTCTCAGTCAAACTCTTCATTGAGATTCTACATAACTTGGTTGGCGAATGGTTTTATCGGCTAGCTTCTGGCACCATAATCAACTAGGCGACTATGCGTGAGTAATTTCTTAAAAGATTCAAGCCCGCAGAGGACGCTAGCACGTTGATCACCCAGTTGATGCAGTTGAAAAAAGAACGAAGCGAGAACATGTGGGACTTTATTGCAAGGTTCCAAAGGATTTTATATAAAATCCCCACTTCTGCCGCATTGAGTGACAAAAACCAAAAGACGTTTTTTATAAATGCTCTATTGCCCAAAGTTGGATATCAGCTGAGAAGGGCGAGACCTATAAATCTACTTGAAGCACAAAATGTTGTCGTGGAAGTTGAGGATGACTTGATCATGGATGGAAAAATCAAACAACCATCTCACAAAGGTGATGGTGCTTCTTCAAGTACTTCAGATCCTTTGTTGCAGAGATTGGCTAATGACATGTTGCAGATCAAGAAGCAGATCTCTCAAGTAGGGAATGCAACCCCCTCAAGGTTAGCTCCTACCCGAACCTTTAATGGTCAAAACCAAAATCAAAACTGAAACAAACTTGCTGCTACACCACAGTGGTTGGCAATCGAAGCTGCTCCAAGGAATAACTTGGAAACTAATGAAGAGGATCTCGACATTAATGAATCATTCGATGATGAAGACTTTATAGATCCTGCTGGCAACTCCAATATTGGTTACCTGGACTACGAATCTGATGACGGCTATTATGAATCTTTTGAAGATTCTAATGGTCACACTTTTGCGGTATTTACAAGGTCTCAGACACGCCAAAATGTTGAAGCATCCACAAGTGGCTGAAGAGAAAGAGAAGATCCTGGCCCGGATGTTACTAACCTGAAAAGAGGTAGCACTCTTCCTTCTTCATTAGCACCCAAGGATAGATATTCAAATTCTTTCAATTCGTAGCAAAGAGCCAACACACATCCTGCTGAAGCAAGTCAAGCTTTCGACATAATTGATCACATCAAGAGGAACAAGGTCCAAATGTTAGAAGCTGAATATTTAAGGGCATTTCCAGATCAGCTGAATAGATTGATCAAATATGTGCAAAGTAACGGTCCCAACCCAACAAATAATACTTCACGGGGTATCTTTGAAAATCCAAAGAATACTCCTCCTTCAAATAATGCGGCTGCAAGTTCTTCTCCTTCTACTTCTACCCGTCTACATCAGAAAGGATTGAGCCATTTTATGTGTGATTACTTATCAACGGATACAAACTAAGCAATTGCATTCTGGACTCTGGAGCCTCTGACAATGTCATGCCTGCCAAAGTTGCTGATGCCTTGGGTCTTACATTGACAAAAACGATCAGAAGATGTTATTCAATGGAAAGGCAAGTTCCTCTTGTAGGGAAAATCAAATATGCGCAGGCAGTACTTGCTTCCTTTCCAGACAAAAGGCTAAAAATGACTATCCTGGTAGCAGATATCCTAGTCTCTTATGGCATGCTGTTAAGTAGAAATTTCTACAAAGAGCTGGGTGGAGAAGTCAAGATGGATTGGTCTTGTGCGCACATACCAATCAAAGGAGTAAATTAGAAGCTAGAACCTGAGAAGAAATCTAAGTACACAGTATCAAAGTATGAGGATCCTAGATCTCAGACCTTGTTTCAGGAGTCTGATCACAAAGTCTATTATCTAAAAATGGATAAAGAAGAAATTCAACCTATGATTCAAGAGTCGCATCAACTTGACAACAAGATTTGGACTCTGGAATTTGATGGTAGCTATTGTTCATTTAGATCCGGCACAGGCGTTGTTCTTATCTCTCCCGAAGGGAAGGTACATGCGCACTCCTTCAAATTGATGTTCGAAAATACCAACAACACAACAGAATATGAAGCGCTATTGTTAGGCATGGAGCAGGCAAGAACAATGGGAATTAAGCTCTTACACGTAAAGGGAGATGCTGAGTTGATTGTTAAGTAGATAAGAGGTCTCTACCAAGTCAAAAAAGACAAACTGTGGCACTATAGAGATCAGGTCTACTCTACTATCCTGGATTTTTCAGCTTTCTCGGTATCTTACATTCCGAGAGAACAAAATTCCAGAGCTAATTCACTTGCAATGACTGCAACCTTGTTGAATCCAGATCAGCCTCCCACATTCTTTAGACAGGGAGACTACAAAGTGGAGATGGTCTTCCACCCAAAAGTTCCTGACAACGTTCAGCAATGGCAAGTATTCAACGATGATAAGCAGATTGCTAAGTTTCTCCAACAGAAAGACAACTTTGAAAAAATCTACTATGAGGGAAGCAATTCACCTCCAAGGCAGACTACTGTGGAAGAAATGGATGCGGACATCTCGGGAAGTCAGGAGATTATCCAGCTAAAGAGAAATAAAATTCCCAAAGGCTTGGTATCTCTTGAGGAAATGTTTGATAAGCATGATCAAATACTTAAGAAAAATGAAGAAAGTGAGGAAGGTTCTTCCTCCAACACCTAATTACTAAATTTGGGAGCCAGCAATGATTCCAAATTAGTAAATCTGTGTAAGTGTTGTTCAAATGCCGAAAGAGAAGCTTTTACTGAGCCTCTTAAGAAATATATGGATGTTTTTCCTTGGTCTTACCATGATCTAAAAACATATCAGCCTGCGGAAGTTCAACACTACATCCCACTAAAACTAGAACAGAAGCCTTTCAAGCAGAAGCTGTGGCAGCACAACCCTACCATTTCGGGAACCATATTTGTAGAAATCCAGAAGTTGTTAGATGTAAAGATTATCTATCCCATACATCATTCTGAATGGTTGGCCAACATAGTTCTTGTGAGGAAGAAGAGTGGCAAAATTAGGTTGTGCGTGGATTTTCGCAACCTTAATCAAGCTTCATTGAAAGATAACTACCCCATCCCCATCATGGATCACACTCTGCAGGTGGTCACTGGATCTGAGATGCATTCCATGCTTTATGGCTTCTCAGGCTATAATAAAGTCAAGGTGGCCGAAGAAGATCAATACAAAACGACGTTCATCACACCTTGGGGAACCTTCACATACCAAAAAATGTCGTTCGACCTGATTAATGCTGGCAGTACATTTCAAAGAGCCATGGATCTAGCCTTTGCTCATCTCAAAGATATAAGCATAGTGGTGTACTTGGATGATCTGACAGTATTTTCCAAAGATAGAAGCACACACATTTCGAACTTGGAAGAGGTCTTCATACAATGTCGCAAGCATGGTATTTCTTTGAATCCTAAGAAGTCCATCTTTGTCGTAACAGAAGGGAAACTACTAGGGCACATTGTTTCCAAAGAAGGAACAAAGATAGATCAAGAACGCGTCAGATCCATTCAGACATTGCCTTTTCCTACATCCAAAAAAGGAGTTCACTCTTTCTTTGGAAAAGCTAATTTTCTTAGGAGATTCATTCCTGACTTTGCTGAGCTAACCCGTCATATTTCGAATATGATGAAGAAGACATATGATTTTAAATGGAGCAGCGAAGGGAAGGAAGCTTTCGAGAAAATTAAAGAGGCCCTGTCAAAAGCTCCAGTCTTGGTTTCACCCGACTTCAGTAAAGAATTTATTCTTTACTGTTATTCCTCCGAACACACCATGTCAGCAATACTGATGCAGAAAAATCAAGAGGACGCAAGCTCCTATTGCTTTCATGAGCACGCCCCTTAAAACATATGAGTTGAAATATACTCCCATGGAAAAGCACGCATATGCAATGGCGAAGGTGTGTAAGGCTTTCAAGTATTATATTCTTTCCTCACACACTGTGGTTTTTGTACCAGATACTGCAGTGAAATCCATCCTCACTTAGCAAGAGTTAGGATTACTGAGAGGAACATGGGTGACAAAGGTTCAGGAATATGACCTGGATATTAAACCAACAAAGTTGGTTCGAGGAAGAGGTTTGTGTGAACTAATGACGGAGATGAAAGCATCAATGCTAGAAACAGATCAAGATGAGATTGATTGGGATTTGCTTGCAGTAATTTTTATAGATCTGGTAGAGGAGTGGTATAATAACATTGCTTACTTTCTGACGTATGGAGAATGCCCAGATCAGTTTTTCAGAAAAGAGAAATGAACTATCAAACTAAAATCCAAAGATTTTGTTCTTTGGGATAATGGTTTGTACAAGAGGGGAATTGATAGCGTATTTCTCAGATGCGTTGATAAAGCTCAATAGGATCAGCTACTACAACAGTTTCATGACATGGCTTGTGGTGGTCATTTCTCAGCCCGAGTCACTGCACACAAGATCCTTAGAGCAAGGTATTACTGGCCCACCCTTTTTCAAGATACTGCAGATTGGGTAGCTAAGTGCCAAACATACCAACATTTTGTTGGGCATGTGAAATTGTCTGCATTACCTCAAAAACCCATTGTGATTGAAGAACCTTTCCAACAGTGGGGAATGGATTTTATTGGAATTTTTAACCCAACTTCTAGTGTCGGTCATCATTACATCCTAACAGCTACTGATTATTTCAGTAAGTGGGTAGAAGCTATTCTTGTGAAGAACGCCATTTCCACCGAAGTGTGCAGTTTTATAAAAGAAAATATTATTGTCAGGTTTGGCATGCCTAGTAAAATTGTAGCAGACAACGCTCTGAATCTTTCTTCTGAGGAGTTGATTGACTTCTGCTATGCTTATGGGATTCAGCTGGTTCATTCCTCAAACTACTATTCACAGGGGAATGGCCAAGCTAAATCTAGTAACAAAAACTTGGTAACTATCATGCATAAGCTTATAATAGAAAATCAAAGGACTTGGCATAAAAAGTTGTTTGATGCATTATGGGTCAATAGAATAACACCAAAGAGGGCGATAGGCATGTCCCCATTTTAGCTGTTATATAGTAGAGACACGGAGTTGCCTCTTACCTTGGAACTGCCTTCCCTGCAACTTTCTAAGGCCCTGAAGGATTCCACATTCACATATGCTATTGATAAAAGAATCATGTACCTGATTGAATTGAGGGAAGTTCAAACTGAAGTTGCAGATAGGTTGACAGAGCATTAAAGGAAGGTGAAGGTCATCTTCGACAAAAAATCCAGGGAAAGAAAGTTTGAAGTCAAGGACTGGGTCCTTTTATGGGACAAAAGAAGAGAAGCAAAAGGCATGCATGGAAAGTTTGATTCACTATGGAAAGGGATTTTTGTGATTAAGAAGATCGCCAGAGCAGATAGCTTCATTCTTGCTCATCAGGATGGAGTTGAATTGCCATTGCCTTTCAATGGGCAACACTTGAAGCTGTTCCGAACATGAGAAGTAGGGTAAAACCTGTATGTACATAATAAAACTTTTTTTGTTTTTGCTTGTTTTGTTTTTGTTTGTGTTGTGTTGTGTTTATTTGCCTGACCCCGTGCCCAAAAGACAAGATACGAAACTAGAGATGCTGGGATCTCATCTTTTCCCTTTGTCATTCTGACAGAGAAAAAGATGTCCACAGACAGAGCCGACTAGTGTCACCCAGATTTTATCTTAAAATCTGCGACTACCCTATCTGAATTTTTTTTTTACTTTTAAAATAATGGGTCGTTTTGTGTTTTTATTTCCTGAAAGTTCTTGTATTGTGTCAAGATATTCCCAAAGAGCCATATTAGCCTTTTTCACCAAATACCCAGATGCCCAAAATTGTTATATTCTGTCGTCGGGATTTGTCTGCGAGAAATTTGTATTTAATTATTTTGAGCCCCGTTTGAGGCTATTTGCGCTTTGTTTTAACTCTGTTGTGATCGAACATGTTATTATTCCTTTGTATTGGAAGGGTTTTAACAAGGAATGAGTTTTGGGCTTTATTTGTGATTTTTGACAATTTTTCATGTTTTTGTGTTGTCCCGTTTTGTTTTCTGTGAAATTTCTCTGGAACAATTCCTTTGCCGGGTAAGCTCAATTCTTGGCCTGAAGCAGCTAGAGAAATGTATACGCACATTATGCCTGGAGGAAGTCACCATCGGAGGTCTGGATCATTGGGAAAAAGTGAAGTCGTGCATAGAAAATCCCCTGTGGGGTTGGGCGCATTTTTGGAAAACAAAGGATTTAAGCTGCAATGGGAAAAATGGAAGCACCAGGCAAGGTGGGAATTTTATACATGCCTAGCAGGGTACTTTTTCCCTTGATATAAAATTCACTTAAGCTACAGTGGGAAAGTTAGAGGCCACAGACAGGCGAATAATTTATTGCCTGCCTTGCAGGGTAAAAATTCCCACGGTGAAATAAAAGAAAAGTGAATTAAGTGAAATCATGGGATTTTATTGCCTGCCTTGCAGGGTAAATAATCCCATTGTGAAAAATTCTTAAAAATAGAATTATATTGTGCAAAAAAGTGTGCCCCCTTTAGAGAGAAGAAGGCAACCTTAAAATGGATTAAATTAATTATTTCTCCTTCTAAAATAGGCGCCCAACATGGAAGAAAGTCAACAAGTCAAAGGGGAATAAAAGAAATAGATTTAAATGGATTAAATTTAATTTATTTAAAGGCTGCCCCCTTCATGTTGAAAAGTGCGCCCCATTTAGGATATATTTAATGATTTTTAAAGCATTAAATCATTAAATTAAATTCTATTTTCAGTGACCATGGTCAAGGCACACTGTGAAGCTTAAATAAAGTGAAGTGTGAATGATTAAATTGGATTAATTTAATTTATTGGATGGTTGTCCTTAAACATGTTATTTTTAAAGAGAGAAGCATGAGTTTTAATTAATTAATTGCCAGGAATAGGAAGGGCAATTATTAATTATAGAATTGTGAGGGTTATATAAGCATGGGCTGCCATATGGGTGAATTATTTAATTCAAAGGTAAAGAATTGTAGCCAAGAGGAAAAGTGCGCCCCCATTTGAAGAAGGATTTTGCTCAGGCAAGGTGGAAACAAGGCTAAAAGCTTCCAAATTTGGCACATGCTTTGAAGGAGGTTGATCTTTGTCTACATAATTGTTTGCATAGGTGTTACAGGTGCTCAGGTGTTGTTGAAAAGATTCATGCTCTCTTTATGTGCAAATTAAACATCAATTTTTGGGGTAGTAGGCTTGAAAAGTGTAGATTTTTACAATTAAAATTCACTATTCATGCTCTGGTGGCCATCTTTGTCTAAATTACTTGCAAGAATTCATTATAGGTGCTTTAAAAAAGAAAAAGAGCTTTAATCATTGTCCAATACATTGCATATATCCTCCGAATCTGAAGAAATATCTAGATCTACACCAATTTTGAAGAAATCCGGCCAAATAAGAAGAAAAAGAATTATTCAGACAAAGATAGACAAAGCCATGGCGAAGAGAGATGAAAAAGAAAGCACAACGGAGTCATGCATCACTTCCAAGCTTACAGACATAGGAGATACAGATCTAGGCCCAGAACCTCTTTCTGAATTGTTTGATAGATCCAGAGTGGGAAATACTTCACTCATGCATGCGGTTAAAAGCAATGGAATTTTCGAGCTGCAGCCTTTCCATGCACAGCCCAATTGCCAGAGTTTGTTATGGAGTGCACTAGATCTTACCATCCTTCATCCAAATCAGTGCGTGATGCTACGGGAAAGACAATAATTCGTTTGGACGTAGAGTTCATCAATTATTGTTTGAAGATTCCGGTGCGAAAGGTGGTGACTTCCATTAGTCTTCAGGATATCGGCAGCAGGTGGGAGAAGCATAGAGTTGATTGCGTGAGCATAATGAATAGTAGATACATGAAGAAGCCTAGATCTCCTTCAAAGTTCTCAAGAACTCTTCCGCGGTCCAATTTGGTCCAGGAGGTCGATGATATGGTCAAATTGCTATGTAGGATTAATGGCGAGGTGAATGCTTACACTTTCCATACATGGATGTATGCTTTCATCAGGACCATTGAAGTCAACAAGGTTGATTCCATAATAAATTGGTCAAAAAATTATTAGCGAACAACATTGGTGAGCAACTCCAGAACGTGAAGCGTACTTTCAGCTTCAAAATGACTTCCTACTTGGTGTATGCTGCAACTTCACAAGGCATCTTTTCCAAGCTGGATAGATGTGGTGTTATTTCTAAGGACCCCATTTTCGAATGCTACCCACATCTTACTGTACCTGCATGTGAGAAAGATTTCAAAGTGGTCAATGATGAATTCTTCTATGATTTCATTTGCAGGCTAGACAAAGACTTGGAGGCCAACATGGTAAGCAAGGAAGCATGGGAAGCCATGTCCAAGATTGGCAGTCTATTCATTCAGTTTGTAGATTTTACATACCTTAGGGTTACGGGATTTTCTGGAGAACCAATAAAGATGCCCAGGTATTCGAATGATAGATTTATCGTCATGGAGCTGAGCAAGGCAACTTGTGGAGATACACGACCTTTAGTCGAAGCGGCACAAGTCTTCGAGCTTCTTCCCAATCACTGTGGGATATTACAGCTACCATAGCATTCATAGAGCTCGAGGGATGGAGACGCAGATGTTATCTAAGTATGAGCAAGAGTTCTTCCCTGCACGACTAAACTTCGATCCATTTGGAGTAGCCAGGGAGATGATCTCTCAGGAGTACGCACATGTGCCTTCATTAGAAGATTTCTGGATGAAGTGCAAAAGTGAGTACGAGGTTAGAAAGAGAGATTTCAGTAGGCTATTAGCAAAGCAAGTGTTCGACTTTGGACTAGCGTGGATATCTACGGATCTTAAAGATGATGGGAATGTGGTACTTGACACTTACCATCAAATGGGAGGAGATAAAGCCATACTACAGGATAACGTAGGAGGCTGCCATACAATCGAAGAAAGATCTGGAGTTGTTTTGGTGAATACCTCAAACTGGCTGCTAACGAAGGGATATTGCCTTGATGAAGCATTGATGAATCAAGTCACGGGTAACTTCGGCGCAGGAGATTCCCTCAAGCAGAAGCACGAAGGAGAAAGTAGTAGAAGGTCTGAGAAGTTAAAGGTACACATAAGATCTCAATCAAAGGAGAAGATCACTTCTACGACCATGGCTTTGGCTCTGGCTTCTCCAGCACCCAGTACTTCGCCAACTATTGCACCACAACAGTATGCTTCCATGCCTCTACTGAATCTAGTGACATTCATCTTCTCTCCTCAGCCACTTCGTTCAACACCTGTTCCAAAGGAGACGTTAAAGCTATAGATGGCGGAGTTTGAAAGAGCTTTGTCCTTGGATGATCCAGAAGATGGCAGCCATAACACTGTGGCACTTTCTGATGGAGAGGATGCAAAGCAGAAGATGGTAGTACACTCAGTGACTTCTCATTCTCCAAGAAGTAACTTCTTGGAATGGTTGGCTTCGCAGTTGGTTCCAGAAACGAGAATGGAGATGAACTTAGAGGAGCACGACTTATAGCTACTCCAGAATATGAGCGGAAGAGACAGAAGGCCTAAAGTTGCTAAGGTAACTTCAAGGTTGATCATCGAGGATTCGGGATGGAAGTTTGTTGAGATGTCAATTCTGGCAGAAGGAAAGAAGGAGGACGAGCTCATGGCAGAGGATGTGACAGTAACCAAAGTACCCCTCGGTCAAGCCACCACTGAAGGATTGAAGCAGGATACGTAGACATTGATAGATGCTCTATTCCTTAGGCTTGATAGAGAAAAGGTGTAAAAAGATGAACTGCAGAAGCAAGTATCTCAATTGTGTGAGATCATAGCCAAAGTTGCTAAACCCTCCATTCAGCCCATTTCAAAGTAGGTGAGTGATCATCTTATGCAAGAAATGGAGGATGCAAGCAATCAAGTAAAAGCTATTGACGAATGAAAAGATTTGATTATTCGTCAAGCTTCTGTACAACTTGGAGAAGTGCCAACCCACCTAAAGGTTATGGATGATGTAGCAAATCAGCTGAAGCAATTGATGACAAACATAGTAGACATGAATATAGTTGCAGAGAGTAATCTGAGTATTTTGGCCGAGATCAACAAGTTGCCGGGAGATGTGTTGGTTGCGGAGTAGATTGTACAGGATGGATCAGTCGAGAAGGGGAAGCAGCTAGAATTTGCAGTATCTTTCTATTTGGAAATCTGCAGAGTTTTGCTTAAGAGGATGCAGACACTTGAGAGTAGGACATCATCCTTACCAGACAATATCATTTCTTTCACTGAGGAGAGAGTGGATGGTAATTTTGCTTCACACGTGCGGATCATCCCAACTAAGGTGCCTAATTCCCTGAAAGGGTCTCTTCTGATGGTACAACAGAGAATTGATAGAGCTACTAAGCCTTTCACGATGAACTCTATTAGTAGACTGGTGGCGCTGCAGGAAGACATTGCGAGGTTTGGGCCAAGCTTGGAAGATGTGGAAGCGTGCATCAAAGTGTTGAATGAAGGATTGCTGTAGTTTAGGACAGAGAAGGAAACAGTGGCTAGAACAGATGGAAAGATGTTGAATCACATGTTCGACAAATATATACGATATCAGAACAAAAAAAAGACATAAATGTTACAGCTAGCATGACTTCTTCTTCTATTCTTTCTTCTTGTACTTTCTATGTTCCCAGATGAAACTGTAAAACTTCTAAGTTATTGGTTTTGCAACCATTACTTAAAGTCATGTGGAACAATTCTATTAGTTAAGTGATACATGTGACACTTAAGGAGAAGTTAGTTGAGGATTATTTCCAAACGTCATCTTTACTTGTTGTTTATGTTTCAGTTCAGTTAGATTTTCCATTTGTACTTTCCCTCCTACATTCTATAAGTAGGAGAAGAACCTTCGGGTTAATGATCAGAATTTGTAAGCAGCAATCTTGTGTTCTAGACTTTGTGTTGAACCCTTGAGAGCCACTTAGAGCAAAGGAATACAAAGGAGCAGGTTTCTGGAGAACTTTGTGTCACGGTGTACTGTGTTTCTTGCTTTTAATCTTAGATCTCTTAATAAACTTCGTGTTATTTTAGATCTGGATCTAGAGCTGCCTTTGTTTTAGAATTCTGTGTTTATATCTATTGGATTCTTCTATGTGCATGTAATTTAGCTCTACCATCTACTGATTGGGATGCACATTTTCCCCATTTCTTCTGTATGTTTATGTAATTACCTTCTTCTATAACTTTTCCTTTCTTTAAACAACTGCTTACTTGCTGCAGAATTGTTCAGTTATGGTTCATGAACTGAGTAGTTAAAGTAAAACCCTATTTAGATATTAACATAATTAAATTGAAAAATCTGACACCGGAGCCTCATTGGTTAAATGAGGGAGATTTATCTCATGACTGCCTAGGTTTGATGCTATGCAGAAAAATCTAGCCAACAAGGTCAACTTGAGGAGAGGAAAGACTGCAGTATGAGTGTTATCGCCAAATCATTGCACCCTCCAAACGGCGAGAATGTGAACAAGACGTTCGGTGTGATTAGGTAACATGGGATCACCTCTCAAGCTGTGGGACTTGGGCTCAAGGTGAACCTCCAGAGAAGGCTGGCTTCCTCTTCCTAAACTAAGTGTTATACTACTCCTAGTGTAATAAAATGGTTATCTAGACCTATGCTAACATTTTTATGGGTTTTAGGGAAAGGGATTTACAAGAAATGAAACTATACTAGGGATGATGATGCACCAAATAAAGGGTATTGCCAGACTTAGTAAGGGTTAATTTGAAGAGGGTGTTTTGCACCACAAGTCAACTTTACCTACTGCAACTTAGAGAGGGTAACAAAATACCATATACTGGGAAGCATGCATCCCCTTTGTTAATCTCAATCAGAAAAAACAATCTATCAATTCTTCCAATGAATAAGGATGAACTTGAGAAGGGTGAACAAGCACCAAAACTCAACTGCATGCAATACTCCACCACTTGATAAGCACAGAACTCCAAGAACCTGCAATGGAAACCTTAATTTGCATAGTGTACCTATAAGCATGAGAAAGGCACAAAGAAGTATAGAAGGATGAAAGGACCAAGATTAGTCACAAAACACATACTTTTATTACTTCAACTACGTTCACAATGCATCATTCCATTGAGAAAAGGCAATGGTTGCCATTACAGTCTTGAAAGTTCCCACAACATATAAGAACAACTTGAAAAAGGAGGATTCTTTGAAAAAATATGCACTTGTCTAACTATCTAAATTGTCCAACCTCTTAGAACGAGCCTTCCAACTTACATTTATAGAAGAATTTTGTGAGAAAAGAGAGGATAAGTAATAAATTCCTTCCTAAATTGAAGGTACATGATGGTTCATTTACTACAAAGTTGGCTGAACCTCTTGAGAAGCTTCCATCATGTGTCATTTATGGCCCGTTGACTAAATCTTCTCAATTAATTAAAGGAATATTTAAATAAAATATTTTTAATAATAATAATAAATATTATTATTTAAAATATTTAAATAAAAATATTAATTTAATAAAATTATGGTGGCCCCCTTGAAAAACCGGCTTGCATTGAAAAAGGGTGGGGGGGGGTCCATGTGAATAAGCCAAAAATAGCCCAACTCGGTGGTTGGCTCACCAAGCCAACTCACCGAGTTGGTGTCGAGCTCCTCCTTGTATCACATTGACTGAGCTATGCTCACTCGACCCACTCTCCATGTCTATCGAGCTCACTCAGCGCATCCCGAGTGTCGAGTCCGTCGAGTCTTCCAACACTGAGTTAATCTCGGTATCAACCCGCCCAACATGTCTTGGTACAACTTTCATCAATTCAGCAATGATTGAGCAACTCATCCAACTGCTATAGCTCGCCCCTTATGTTCTTTCACTTAGCTAAGCTCATTCAATGATCTTCACTTCTTCATGTGTTGAGCTTGGCTATTCCTATCTCTAACCGACCCGGTTCCATGTCCGAGCCCCCAAGCTACCTATAGCTCGTTTCATGAACTTTTCCTCAACACCACAGGCTTCATCCTCATCACAAGCCTCAACATTCCACCCTTAATACAAACTTGGCATTTTTCACGTGAATAATTCACCGCAAAGAGCCTCATAGCTGATTCACTCATTCTCATGCCGAGTCGAGCTACCTACCTTCATGACTCGATGAGCCCAATTCTTCCACCTAAGCTCCATCATGTTGCTAACCTTTTACCATTCAGTTCATTATGGCTCGCTTCATCAAAATACCATGCCCCTCTTGAGGTTATCTGGTAGCTTGCTTATAGCTACTTAATCACTCAGGTCCTTCATTTTTAATGGCTCAGACCATTTTGCCAACCTTGCATGCTACAAGCCACTTTCACCGATGTGAATAAACACTCCATGCTATGAATTATGAGCTTCTTGTCATGTGTCAAGCTCATTATGCCTTCCTGACAATTGATTCTTTCTGGCTTGACTTCACAGATTTTACCTGCGAGTTCACTACCGAATGACTCGGCCTCCTCCCAGCTCATCCCAAGTCTCTTCTATCCAAGCCCCTTCGTATATGCCTTCGAGCTCTTTAAGACTAGGACTCGTTGAACTATCCACCGAGCTCCATGCTGAGTTGGCCCACAACGCCTTCCTTCCTCCTATCTTGGCGAATGGCTCACCATCACGATCGTAACCACCCAATACTCTAACTCCCCTGGTGACTCACCTGATGAATCGAAAACAGACTTAGACTTCTTATCTACATGGAATCCTCATGATGGCTTGCCATTACAAATTTTCTGACATGGCAATCGAGATGAATTTATCCCACCTACAGAACTCCTAAGTCGACTTGCCATCAAGTCCACTCAGTAATTTGGTTTCTAATCTCCATAATCCCTACTACGGCTCAAACCTTATCATTCTCCACCAACTCAACTTGGTCCCTGCCATGCTAAAACTTGAGCCATCCACCATATCCTGCATGCTCTGAAATGACTCGTTGTTGTGATATTTGCCCAAATTTTCCATGTACACTGATCCTAACTCAGCCTCATGATTCCTGACTTAGTTGAGATGACTTGCGAGCTCAAAGGAAATGTATGATATGTCGAGTCATCTCCGAGTTCCTGGTTCCAACTTGGTGCTCTGAGGTGATCTCCCCAATGATGCACTTTACTTCCCTACCCGATGCTCATACACCAAGTTCCTCGATTGAACCATAGCTCGATTTGCCCACATTGAGCTCATATTTTTCATGTCAAAATGACCTGGGTTAGAACTTACTGATGCTTGGAACTCCCGGGCTTATGATCTCTAACTTGGCCCAACTTATGCGACCATTGAGTTAACTCTCGCCGAGTTCTCCTAAGCCTTTTCGCCTATAACATGTTTCCCCCGGGCTTCGAGATAACTAACTCGAGATTCAAGCTTTTGCGGATATGGATCTTGCAGGCTTGACTCTATCTGAGAAATTTTTAAGTATCGAGCCATAACTTGCTTCATCCTTTTACCAACCTCGAGTCGAATAGACCTTCATCAAAGAAGCTCCAACCTAGCTAAACAATGATGCACTCACGTTGTTTTAAACTCAGTGAGCCGAGCCATTCATCATTGTCCCTTGTGAATTTCATAGTATCTCCACACAGCAAAACCTTGAGCCATGCGAGCTTGTTTGTGAGCTCATTTCAATGAGCTTCTCCACTTAACATTGGCAAATTTCCTGAATTTCTGAGTTTTGGCTCAATGTGACCATTCATATTTGAGTCATTTCCACTCCAACACTTTCTTTGACAAGATGATTTGTGAGTTGTAACCGAGCTCATTCCACACGATTCATCTTAGCTCGAAGTCAAGCCACACAAGTTGGCACTTAACTCAGTTTCCTGTGCTCTGAGTTTGATGGCTCGACTCACCTCATATTTTATTCAAACTGTGAAACTCCTAATCTGATCCCAAAGCTACTTTGATGTTTGAGTTATCTCCCTGTCTGCATCTGACTCATTGCGTCGAGCTTTAATTCCTACAAACTCACACCGATAATCCCCCCACTCAACAATCTCATGGAGATTCCAACTGGCTCTCCGAGTCATTTAAGGATTTGGCCCTCCCAACACTATTTGCGAACACCTTATGCCATGCACTCGAGAATATGTCATGTACTAAGTTGAGTTTCTTGAGCCTGAAGCTTCCATGAGCACGTGAGTTATCTCTACCCACTCGACAAACATTGGCCCACTATCCATTTCTTCTGCGAGTTCATTACCCTTAACTCGTTGAGCCGAGATCTTTGCAATGTTCTTTGCTTCACATGACTACCAACTGAGCTCACATGATCGAATCCATGATTTTTGAGCTCCAACTCTGATGAGCTCCGAAGTCGTTTAGAACATAGGATTCAACCCAGTCGCTTCAATTAACCCCCGGTCACCCCCCGAGTCCTATTTTTACCTCACCAACTTGGCAAGTTAGTTCATGATCTCCTCAATTCCCACAACTTGGTTCATCTTGGTTTGGGTGAGCCCACTCTCACCGAGTTCTCCCTTAGCTCGAACCTCTAAGCCGAGTTGTCCATCGAGCTCTGTTTGCATTCGAGCTCATTCTTTTTGCATCGACCCTTGATCGACTCCATTGAGCGCCCAACCCGACCGACTAACTCGAGCTCGTTCATTATATATTCGCCAACATGGCCAAGACCCACCGATATCATTCTAAGCTCGACTGAGCTATTCTTAGAGGACACTTAACATGATGCAACGAACTACCTTCGTTCGAGCTCACTTTGCAAACCGAGCTTTGCAGGACTTGACTCGTTTGACCGAGATCTCTACCTAGTGAGTTCAACTTGGCTCTCAACATAATTAATTAAATTATTTATTCATTTTATCTTGATGACCACTGGAAGTGGGTCTATTGAAGCCAATAATAGGACCCTGTTGTCTAATTTTGCCATGTGTGAAAAATTGGATAACAATGAGTAAACAAAGACACATTTTGTGGAAGAGGTTAGTCCCAAGCCCAAATTTCAACTAAATTTGGAATAAAGGTAGTACCAATTAGTACACATGCATGCCAAGACATTATTAGGTGGTTGATAGGGTATTTCTACCACTCTAACCACATGTTTGAGCAGCTATGTCACACTATGTATGACATAATAACATCCAAGTTCACGTGTAATTTTGCATCAACTAAAAATAATTACAAATTGTTATGTTTATACATATTTGTGTGTGGCATTAAAAAAATACTTCATATAGGTTCACTTGATCACTATATTCTTTTATAAAATTGGCTTAAACTTATATCCTCTGTCATAATGAAGAAGTGAGTATTTGACGAGAAGAAGATTTTGTGCAAACAACAAACACATAACATGAATCTTTGAACCTCCACATTATGAATACACACTTAATGGGATGCAAATAATATAATCCTTGGCATGGGAGTGACACACTGTATAAATGAATGGAAGATAGTACAAAAATAGGAAAACTTCAAAACATGTGTGAAAACAAAATACATTTCAGAGGATCATAGTAGTGGAGAATACTCATCTTGATAATTTGCATCTACCTATTAAGAGATCCTTAGAAATTTTGTACAAGAGATACTCTAATGTATTGTTTACATGAACTTAATATGCAATAACACACACAGTCTCAAGGAATTGAAAATGGCGGGATAATTCTTTAGTCACCTTAAGTTTACATAAGAGAGATAATGTTTCTTTTGTACGGCATGGAAGTGGAGGCAGAATCCTTGTGAGAGTGCAAATGATATAACTGTGTTGTCAAATAAGTGTGTGTTCTTCATTTGGAAAAATTACTTCAAATTTTAGACTTAGGTCGCCTGAAATTATTTCAAACTTGCTTAGTTTTTTGCCTCTTAACTCTTCCAAGAAAATAGAAAAGGACCTAGCCATTTTCTGTCTTGTTTTGGCCTTGGGAAGAAAAATCACACTACACTAGAAAAGATGTGCTACACTAATAAAATTTGTGCTACACTAAGAAAATTCATGGTACACTAGAAAATCCATGCTACACTAGAAAATTTACGCTACACTAGAAAAGTCGTGCTACATTAGAAATGCCACCCCTATACTAAAAAATTCGCACTGCACTAAAAAAATGCATTACTCTAGAAAAATCTATGATATATGACAATGTCGTGTTACACTAGAAAAGTCATGCCACATAAGAAAAAACCACATTGGACTAGAAAAACTGCACTACATTAGAAAACACACAAAAAGGAAAATAAATCCACAGAGAAAAAAATGAGACTCTGAGAGCTAATGAGGATTTGACACGTATCAAGGGTGATATAGAGGTTAAATCTGGCGTCCTTGTGGTTGTTAGCAGTGCAGAATGGCATTCAAACCTTTAAATTCTCATATCTTTTGATTCAGTCCACCAAATAGGACAAAAATAGTACCATTAGAAAGGTCTTGAGGAGAAGTATATGTTTAAATTAATTTTGGATCATGATTATGTTGGAAGCACAATGAATTGGGGGTTAATAAATTCTTTAAACCTTTAAACAATTTTCAGATTAACTTGCATGCACCATTAACATTTAACCATCCATTAATGTGAATTTAACACCATGAAACAATCAACCACATAAAAACAACCAAGAAAGAGTACACATGAAAACAAGATATAAGTGGGAAACCCTCAAGGGGAAGAATACCCACTGTAAATATGTTTATATTACACAAATTAAAAATATTTAGTGAAGCACAAACTTTACAAGGAGCACTAACCCCTAGTTTAGTAGAGCACCAACCCTTAATTTAGTGAAACACCAACTCCACCAGGAGGCTATAACCCCTTAAGACAATCAAGAACCAACTTAACCACCTTTATATGAAGATATATGATATAATATTGCTTCCAAAACTAATGGAGATCACTAATTTAGCTCACGCACCTTCAAACCCTCTTTCTCCTAACTCACTCAAACTTGGACATTCATGAAATGATTTGGATAAATACACTTGCACACTAGCTCCTCATCACTCTTTATATTTTCAAACACTTCCTTATATATATATTTATTCCCTTAATCCACTTCCACTTCCTCACCTAGGTCGCATTTTCCCCTCTTACTTCACTAGTTCAAATTTGAACCAAAACAAGCACTTTATATGCTTCTCAACTCCAAAACATAACATAGGTCAGTCCAAACCAAAGATCTCAACCATTACAACTTTAAAATAAAACATTACATTCATATAAACTCATAACATGGACCCATGTAGGTTGGTCATGCACCAAGACAACTAAACAAGCCAAAATAGGCTCACAACCCCATCACCTAGCTCATCAAAGACCTAAAAACACATCAAAATGATTTTTAAAGCCTAAAAAGGTCTCACACATGTCATATAAATCATTCATACTCGCACCATTCTTTTCACCAATAATCTTATTCATAACACTACCAAGTAGGACCATTTCCACCTCAAAACAGATGTTTCCAGGAACCAGTCTTCACCTATGGAGCTCCAGATCACACAAGAACGCCTCAACTATGCCATGTAACAAATTATTGGAAATCCACTGAAATTTTTATTACATTAATACTTTTTAGACCTCGTGAAACATCAAACAAATCAAACGACGCCTATTTTACTCTTCAATAAATTAAACTGTGCAGAATGTAGTTTTGGAAACTCAACTAGTTTGCACCCTTGCTATCTCTTTCAAGACATATAAATTCCTTAAATAGGAAAAAAATTCATCCCTCTTCACTCTACAATGGATAGAAAGCATCAACTAAGCCAAAACATAAGTCTTCTACATCCATGTACTAGCAAAAGCAGTCATGTCTTGAATCAATCAAACTAGATCTTCACAAACTGAGTTGGTTAACCTGTCAAAAAACCTCATCAATAGAAAAACCATATGTCATTGGAAATTTATTTGAATCTAATTTCTATAACATCTTACATTTCATTCGAACTCCAAGTCAAAGGCCTTCAACCAAGTCAATCTCTGCAACTGCTCAAAACTGCCTTTTCAATCCCAAAGACCCGTCTTCAAAGGTAGGGTACACTTTTAACTCTAGGCCCACCACCATGACTTGAAACTATCATGGACATATAGTACAACTCCAAAGATTCAAATAGGAAAAAAATTCATTCCTCTTCACTCTACAATGGATAGAAAGAATCAACTAATCCAAAACATAAGTCTTCTGCATCCATGTTCTAGCAAAAGTAGTCATGTCTTAAATCAATCAAACTATATCTTCACAAACTGAGTTGGTTAACCTGTCAAAAAACCTCATCAATAGAAAAACCATATGTCATTATAAATCTATTTGAATCTACTTTCTATAACATCTTACATTTCATTCCAACTCCAAGTCGAAGGCCTTCAACCAAGTCAATCTCTGCAACTACTCAAAACTGCCTTTTCAACCCCAAAGACCCATCTTCAAAGGTAGGGTACAATTTTAGCTCTAGGCCCACCACCATGACCTGAAACTATCATGGACATATAGTACAACTCCCAAGATTCAATCATTGGTGATTTAGTCAATGCCTTTAATGGAGAACTTTTGCACAAACTAAAAATCTCCAGAAACTTGTCTTTTTGAGTGGGGTCCACATATTATCACAAGCTCTATCATACCATTCTAGAAATATGGAGGAGTAATATACAACCTCAAATAATAACATTTGAAAAACAATTCAATTCTGGCTCATCATAATTAATTTCCTCCAAGTCACTTTTGATCAAGGGTTTAACTAGGGTTTTAAACCACTTTACCTTCTTAACGATTGTTCATAAAAACTAGATGATCATATGACCTCATTATTTTTTCCAAACAATATTATCTCAATAACAAACCATCCCTAAAAACCTATAGGTACCATAAAAAGCACACAGTTCACAACGATCATCAGAAGGTTTACTTTTAGCACAAAAACACTCTTAAAAACCCGATTTTACCAAAAATGATGTATCTTGCAAAATATTCTTCACTTTGACCTAAAACTTGTCATGAAGCATCATGAAAACATCCTACAAATTTTCAAAATAAGCATACATCCCAAATATTCCTGGAACACTCCAAATACGGTGACTTACTTGTTTTTTCCTAGCATGTCTTTACCTTCTTGCTTCACAAAGACCATGAAGCACCACCAAACATATGATAAATGACCCGAAACTCATCATAAACCTGTTATATCATGTGACATTACCTTTCTAATTCTTATATAGTATTGATCAGCTCTGAAACTCATACCACCAACTCATTATGCATGTTCTAGGACTAGGAATAGACCTATAATGACCTAACTCAACCATGCCAACCCATGAACTGGCCTTGATGACCATGTGTAAACATTTAGACACCTGTAATACACCATATGGAACATTCTTGACCTTATTAAAACCTTTTAAAAACTCTGGAGAGCTCATAAAATGACTATGCAAGCTAAAACCGTGCCAAGACAACATTACAATTTGTCAAATCTTGTCACTACTAATCAACCTTCATGTTTGACTTTGACTTACACCTCATGGAGAATCACATGACCTCTACACACCCTTTTCCATCAATGGATTTGACATCAATGAAAACACTAAGACATAATGGCCAACATGTTAAGTGTAGACTGGGTTTAAAACATGGATAAAGGGCCCACAATTATTTTCAGATATGGGGTTTGCAACATGTTTTGGGACTCATTTTTTGGCTCATAACTTTTGATCTAGAGAGACTTTTCACCTACACATGACATCAATAGAAAGGTAATGAGATGATATTAATTTTGGGCATAATTTCATAGAGAATGGTTAATAATTTAGGGAAATCTTAGAGATAGAATTCTGGGCTCTTTTAGTCTATTTTTCTCAATCAAATGACACCCATATCAATTATAAATGTTTTACTAGCTCCAAAAACCAACATTAAATTTTTTCCTATGTATCACCATTTCTCAGACATGACCTAGATTTACATAACCCAATAAATATCTAGCACCCATGCTTGGTCTACACTCTTGAATGTTGAATTGGTCCTTAGAGGTTAAGGAGATGAGTGATCTTCTTGATTTTGGATTTCCCCTCTCCCTCTTCTTATTCTAAAAATGTAACTCAATTTCAATTTAAAACGATCCTATACTGAATGTAGGGTTATGATACCCTTTTATGTGGCCAAGAATTTGAGTTACAAACTTCTGTATTGGTCTTGTGCATTACACGCAATGCCTTCCCCATTATTATAATAGATTTTACATGCTACATTTAATGATATCTTATTATTGTGGCCCTCATTCTACTTTTTAACTTATGTTATTTTGTTATTGCCTTAAATTTTATTATGGCATGATGTGTGTGAGTTGTATTTGTATGATTTCAATCCTTTGTGTCAATTATGCAAAGAATCATATTTTGGAAAAATTACAGAATCAAATATAGCTTATTTCTACCCTCTTGGCTTTGCATTTTCCCATCTCATTCTTCACCTTGGAGAGAGAACCCACTTTCAATTTGGTGCATCACCTTATCTTTCATTCAATATTTCATCTTTTTGAACCTTGGTTCCTTGGAATTTTTTTATTAGAGCTAGTTAGTAATGAATTACAATGCTGATTAGATTAGTTGTAGTCAACTGGAATAGAAGGAACCAACCTTTCCCCTAAAGATCGACCTATGTTTCATTATCCCACATTATGAAGGTCACTCAATGTTTCATTGAGGTGCCAGACCTGAATTCAACAAAGAGTGAAATCTCAAGTGACAATAATCTTTGGCACGCCTGATGGGACCTTATTTAAGTCATTTTCAACCCATTTATGATTAATTCCACTAAGATTGGTGTGTGTATTAGTGGTACCTAGCCTTTTGAGACATCATCTCAACATAATCGGTGACTTCATTGGTTTAAAACTAACTCAATTTTCTCAGTTTCATACCATTTCCTCCATTTTCATTCATTTTTTTTTAATGTTTTCACTCTTTCATAGCTCTCTAAAGAGCTTACCCGTTCCCTCATTTCTATCGCTGATGCCATCACCCACAAGTGATAGCATCGGGTATATATACACTTCCCTTCTTCTCATAGACCAAACAAACAATCACTAGTTGATCATACATAAAGGCACTTATTTTTTTTTATTAGCAAACACTTTTTGACTTGAGCTATTAATCGAGCGCCTTTATGAGGTTTTGAACCTAGGTGGGGCTAGAAGAAACTAGCCCATTCTACTAACTCACTTACACCTCATTGACATACACAAAGACACTTATAGCTCACACATTTTCACATCAACTTGTTGGATTTGAAGATTTAAAGTTTACCTCTTTTACATTTGGGTCACCATAGTGAGCTAGGACTGGATATATTCTTGATGAGATTTCCCCTTCTCCATCCATAGTGATTATCTCTCGGTGTTGTATTGTCTCTAGGGAGGGTTATGCATCAATTAGTCACACAGTAATTTCATTATAAGCGGTAATTAGACTTGCGATCTGGGCCATTCTTAGGGCAAAAATCTTGCCCATGCATGTTGTTGATTCTGACATTTATTGCTATACCAACTAGCGTAGATTGGTATGATATATTTTTACGATGTAGTTTTGTAACATTTCATATTATACTGTGCCCATTAGAAATTTATCCATCCCTTGATTGACTCTTATTTTGCATCCTAGTTAGGATACCTCTCCTTATCTTAGGTATAGGTTTCTTGGAAACCGCTAACTAGGGTGCATATTGTGGTTAAGGTTTTCAAGTATCTTATAGAATTACAGAACACTGACACTCACTTGAACACCTATTGGTATATTCTCTATCATGTTTCATGACTTAGATCTGAATGCCTATATCTGAGAACCCAACCTAGGAACCCTACATTTTTGATTTCATACACTGGCAGGTGCCTTCCTGATGTGCAATGTTACTCATTCGGTTCCAATCTGAGTCAAACCATCACAAATAAAGATGGGGGTAGTCATTGAAGAGATGGAGTTACATTGGCTTCATACAGATCTAGTGAGCCCGACGTTTTACCTCAGTTTGCTCCATAAGGTGAGCCAACTTGATGCATTGAACTATGACATTTACAATCTCATATGGCCTCTACATAGGGGACTCTTGAATCAAATCTATCTTTTTTCTCAACTCTTAGTTTTCATGATTTCATGCAACATGTTATAAGGTCTGTATTTAGTATGGCCCAAATCCACCCAATATACACGCCCTAGGAGGATCTTTAGTTTTTACAATCATCCCCTAGGATAACTCATGGTTGGTTCGCCTCTTTCCAGTCTCTTTCTAGAATCCAACTTGTTGGTACCCACGAAACCTTTCATTCCATAAGTAAAAATTAACGCAAATTTGATTTTAAGGATCCCTTGGAGGTTTTTCTTTATTTTATAAATCAAATGAAAACGTCTTTTCTTGAGCATAAATCTTAATACACCATTTTTGATAATTCAAAATTACTAATTTTAGGCATAAGGGCATAATAAACCAGACCATATACACATTTTGGTAACAATGGTTATGTTCTCAGAGGCAGAATAATGGTCTCGGTGTCCACATGGATTATTTTATAAAATACCTCTTTTGTTCCAATTGCACTATAGTTCTAGTGTTTCTGAAAATTACTTCAGCCAATTAAAAAAATTTACGCCAAACAGGATTCAGTTAAGGAGTTATGTCCATAAATTCCAGAACTTTGTCCTTAAGCGTGTGGAGGATGTTACAGAAGAGTATTTGAATGACCTGTTTCTTGGGGGTCTTAAGGACCACATTGAGCATGACCTATGCATGTTTAACCCACTCAAGGTTGCTTATTCTATTATCATGGCACGTCGAATAGAGGAAAATTTTCTTTCCAATAGAAGGTCAAACCTTTCATCTAGCACTAAATACCATTAGTAACACCTTATCTCCTTCATTTACCCTAGGCCAATTCGGTTGACACCTCAACAAATTGAAGAAAAAAGAGCCAAAGGGTTATGCTTTAACTGTGATAGTAGCTATCGACCAGGATCATAAATGTTTTGAGAAAAAATTGTTCTACATTGAAGGATCTGGTGATGAGGAAGAATGACGAGGCTGAACATCAACAGGAGGAAGCTGAGAAACTATTAGAGGAAGAATTTGAGAGATCGCTCAGCCCACATATTTCATGCCATGCATCTTTCAGGTATTTGTACTCCTCAAACACTCAAGGTTATTGGCTATCTCAAAAAATATAAGCTTACGGTGTTGATTGACTCGAGGAGTACTCATAACTTCATAACTAGTAAGTTAGTTGCTCGCCTCGATTGTTTTATTTACCCAGCTCCAGAAATGCAAGTTATGATTGCGGATGGTGGGACAGTCAAGTGCACAGGAAAGTGCCATAGTATCAAGCTTTCCATGGGAGACTACATGTTAGACTCACCTATGTTTGCTATTTATATGGGAGGGGCAGATATTGTTTTGGGTGTTCAATGGCTCACAACCTTAGGTACTGTAGAGATGAATTTCCAAGAATTGTTCATGCAATTTCATTCAGATGGAAGGACAATACAATTGAATGGGATGGTAGCTAAGTATCCATAGATTATTAGCTCTCATCAGATGCAAAAGGTTCTTAGAAAAGGAGTAGATGGATTTATAGTAAAGTTATTTTCCATAGAAGTACAAAATACAGAGTCTTCAATGCCACCCGATCTTCAAAAGATTGTTGATGCTCACTGATCTATTTTTGATACAATTCCAAAGGGACTACCACCAGTTAGGGATCATGATCATGCCATTAAGTTGATTCCAAGGAGCCAAACACCTAACATCAAACCATACAGATACCCATATTCCCAGAAAAGTGAGATCGAGAAAATGGTTGAGGAAATGTTGAAGGCAAGTATCATCAGGCATAGCCAGAGTGCATATTCTTCACCATTGGTCATGGTACGTAAGAAGGATGAAACATGGAGGATGTGTCCAGATTATTGAGAACTCAACAAGTACACCATCAAAGATAAGTTTCCTATTCCAAAAATTGATGATTTACTTGATGAATTACATGGTGCTATTTATTTCACAAAATTAGATCTTTGTTTGGGGTACTATAAAATTAGAATAAAAGAGGAAGATGTTCATAAAATAGCTTTCAGGACTCATGAGGGCCATTATGAGTTTTTGGTAATGCCTTTTGGTCTTAAAAATGCGCCCTCAACCTTTCAAAGCTTGATGAACATTGTTTTTAGGCCATTTTAAAGGAAATTTGTATTAGTTTTCTTTGATGACATATTGATTTATAGTAAGACATGGGAAGAACACTTACAACATGTAAATAAAGTGTTGGAAGTTTTGGAGAAACATACTCTCTATGCAAAGCCATCAAAATGTTCTTTTGGTGTACAAGAGGTAGAGTACTTGGGTCACATTGTATCCCATGAAGGCGTCAAAGTTGATCCTCAGAAGATAAAATCTATGGTGGAATGGCCAAGGCCCAAAACTCTCAAAAATCTTCATGGGTTTCTAGGACTAACAGGGTACTACAAATGATTTGTGCAGGGATATGGTAGAATAGCAATCCCACTCACTACATTGCTAAAGAAGGATGCCTTCCATTAGACAAATGTAGCCACTAAATCCTTTGAGTAGGTGAAGCCATGTGCAGCACCACAGTTTTGGCTACTCCCAACTTCTCAAAACCTTCATTGTTGAATGTGACGCTTCAGGATCAAGATTGGGAGTAGTTCTAATGCAAGAAGGAAGACCAATTGCATTTGAGAGTCACCAATTCAAAGGAAAAGATCTACTCAAACCGGTCTATGAGAAAGAAATGATGGCTATTCTTCATGCGGTCAAACAATGGAGGCCCCATCTCATGGGTAGACACTTCAAGGTAAAAACTGATCATGATAGTCTCAAATACTTTTTGGAGCAAAGGTTATCATCTGAGGAACAACAAAAGTGGGTAACAAAAATGTTGGGTTATGATTTTGAAATCATATACAAAAAGGGTAAAGAAAATGTAGTAGCTGATGCATTGTCCAGAAGGGATACATCCACAGATGCCTTACTATGTGGAATGTCCATGTTGATGGCCGATTGGGTGGATGAAGCAAGATTGGAATAGGATCAAGACACAGATACACAATCTCTAATACATAATATCAAGAAAGGATCTATGACATCTAACACATTTGAGTGGAAAGGTAATGCCATATGGTACAAGGATAGGTTATACTTGAGTAAAGATTCTGAGTTAAAACATAAGATTCTTGCAGAGCTACATGTCTCACCTGTTGGAGGACACTCTGGGTTTTTGAAGGCATATCATAGAATAAAAAGAGAATTATTTTGGGAAGGACTCAAGAGGGATGTACAAAATTTTGTATCAGAGTGTTTAGTGTGCTAACAGAATAACAGGGAAACAATTAAGACATTAGGTCTGTTGCAACCCTTACCAATTCCTAGCCAGAGATGGGAGGAGGTCTCCATGGATTTCATCACCGGATTGCCTTGTTCAGAGGATAAGAATGTTATTTCGTGATTATGGATAGGCTCACAAAATATGTCCATTTTTGTGCCCTATCACATCCATTTGTAGCCAATACAATCACAACTATGTTTTTGGAGAGAGTTCAAAAGCTATATGGAACCCCAAATATAATTGTAAGTGATCGTGATCCTATTTTCACAAGTATATTTTGGATGGAATTATTTTCATGTTTGGGTACTCAACTAGCTCACAGTTCATCTTATCATCCTCAAACTGACGGGCAAATGGAAGTGGCGAACAAATGCTTAGAGGGGTATCTACGTTTTTTTATATCAGATAAGAAGGAAAGGTGGATTAAATGGCTACCACTTGTAGAATGGTGGTATAACACATATTTTCATACCTCTTCTCAAATGAACCCATTTTTAGCATTATATGGTTACCATCCACCTTCTATCACTTCCTCCTTGAGGGTGCACACTAAGGTCAGAGATGTTGAGGAACACATTCAATATCAACAACAGGTTTTGGCTAGTTTGAAGGAGAATTTAGCATTAACACAAAACATGATGAAACAACAAGCAGATCAACACCGTAGTGAAAGACATTTTGAAATTGGTGATTGGGTTTTTATACGTCTCCAGCCTTACAAACAGATGTCCCTAAAGCAATACAAAAAGGACAACAAACTTGCTCCTAAATACTATGGCCCTTATCAGGTTCTACAGAAAATTGGCAGTGTTGCTTATAAACTAGAGTTGCCTCCATCTTCACACATACACCCAGTATTCCATGTTTCATGCCTGAAGAAGGTTATTGGACAGAAATTTGAAGCCCATATAAAGTTACCCAAACTTGACAAGGGAGGAAGAATCATTTTGGAGCCAGAGAAGATTATGTAAACACTTAGTAAGAGGCTGAGAACCAGAGACATTAAGGAATATTTGATCAAGTGGAAGAATCTGAGCATAGAATATGCAACCTAGGAGGATGAAGGTTTTCTGTAGCAACATCTAGGATTATTCAACATTGAGGACAATGTTGGTTTGAAGGGGAAGGGCATGCTACGCCCTTAACCTATTGCTTGTATTAGGATATGAGTAGCCAACTTGTGGCTTACCATATCATTTTATTATATCATTTATACTTTCTCATGCTTAATAGGTCGGCCTTGGTGATGGCCATAGCATATGAATATTATATATAGGGGATTGTAGGTAGTAGTTCATTATCATTTGAGCATTTGAGTCTTATTATATGGTTTGGAGGTTGCCCCCTCGAAGTGGTGAAGCTATTCTAGTTGCATATTGAGATCATTATTCTGAAATATTGTGTTATTTGGTGTTCTATTGTTGCTCATAATCTGAATTATACAAGTAATTTCATTACAGTGCCATCCATAATATTAGAGAGGAAAATGTTTGTATCATACTTCTTGTCTCTTATTTCATAGTTAAAGCTCAAGATTGGTACTTAAGTTTGGGTCCATAATCCATTTCCACATAGGTTCACCTAAGAGAATAGTTAGAAAAAAGGTTCAAGAAGAATGAAAATGGTATATCTCTGATGGGACACCTTAGTACCTTAAAGAGAACCTCGATGGACCTTGTCTTAGAGTTCAATCTCAAATTTGAAAAGACTTGGAAGAGAATCCCTAAATATTTCATCTCTCATCCTGGTATGACATTATTATATTATTTGAGAGCATTTGATTATGATCCTGTTATCATGATCCAATCTCTAGGAGGTAGTACTCTTCTTCAATATTTTGATGTCACTATGTAAGTTGAGATGAGTCTCATTCATGATGGTAAAAGAAAATCCATCCTCATTTCCCCCATTCTCCCATCACTTTTTGATCCTCCTCAAGATCCCCATGTAATCGTTAAACCTCATCTTAATCTAATTCAAATATAGGAAGCCCACATGGTTCCTAATCCTCTATTTTAGATACCATCCCCTATGTTTTTTGAAATTCCCTCTCACCTCCACCTATGAAATTACCTAGCCCTCTAGAGCCTTTCCATGAAGATTTGAGGAACTATGGTATCTCACAGGTTGTCCCAATCCTCTATCCATCACTCACTAAGACAAGATATTCCATGGTGTTGGTAGATCAAGGTGTTTATTATTATTATCATGGGGAGAAGAAGGAATTGCAATCCATGTAACAATCCCAACAACTCTCAACAAAAAACCATTCAACTACCTTAGAGAGGTATAATCAGTAAGAGAAGATCAAATATGTACAACCCAAAAGGTTCCACCAACATCAGCCAATTATTTAACTAATCTACGCTTAACCCTCCTATTTTTTCCAGCCACCAAAAAATTTGAATTGCTCTATAAAATTGCACTAAACTCCCATGTAGAACCTCACACATGGAAATAAAACCACTAGATTCGAGGCTTACCGCAGCTATGAAAAAGGTTTTTTCCCCTATCTCTAGAAGAATTTTGATTGCCAGAGATGTTGTAAACACCTGCAGATAAACAACTTGCAGACCCACACAATCAGGATCATTGGTATAAACACTTCATGTGCACACCCAATTGAAACTTGTTACAAACATGTATCATATGTAAAAACCCAAACAAAAAGTATATGAGTGTAACCTGTAGGTACAAGGCTGAGCAATATATATTTTTAAACCTGTGACGATTTTCATTGTTGGGGCATGTTTAGAGCAATACACAGAAACCCAAAAAGAAAACAAATAGGTATCCACTTAAATATTTTTGCCAACAAACACTATAAATTATGTATTCTGGTATTTTCCAGGAAAAAAATTTGGACATGAATGTGTATACCTTTATGAAATGAAGAGCACCGATTATTGTCAAAATTGCTATGCGACCAATTGACAATGTTACTCCAATTTGGCACCAATCTTACCTATCGAAAACCCCCTATAATGTATTCTTGCAATGAAAAAACAAAAGATAGACTATGATCTCAAACTTGAACACGTGGGTAGTGCAATCACTAGGATCCTGTACGCACATGATATTCTCAACAACATTAAAAAGTAATATCTCAAGCCTATCCCAACAATCTTTAAAAGAACTTATAGGCTTCATTTGATTTAACAATGGCGCAAATAACTCACTCATACCTTATTTGCTCACGGTAATTAGAGAAGAACCAAATACTATGAGTTGTCAATGGAGACAACTACATAAACTATGTCCCACGAGAGAACAGTAACGAAAAAACCATAAACTGGTTCCCACTAATGCAATGCCATATATGCCAACACATATGCCCCGTCGAATTCTTGAAACAGATATGATTTGTTAAATATTGAATTCGTAGGAGGAGAAAAAATGAAGAGATTTAAATAGTAAAACCTGCGGAGTGAGGTGCAAGGTGATTATGGGAGGTCCTGTGGAACGGCTACACCATGACCCCAAAATTGGAAACTGTCAGTAGTGAGCAAAGCAAGTGGTGGGTGCCCTCATGCCTCGAAGTCGATCTCTTGCCCAATTTACCTGTCGACATTCACCATGCAACTTCTTCAGTAAGAGAGATCTACACACCTTAAAGTTATAAATAACAATAGCCCATTCATTAGCTATGGCTGTTACAAAAAAAAGTGACAACTAATTTTTAACGGTCGTCAGGATCAAGGGATTTAACCATGTGTCGAAAATGTCCAAAATACCCGTGGCAAATTTAAGTTCGTGATGTGAACGACCGCATACTCTTTACCAGTAAGGAGAACTCCTTTAGGCATAATTAATGTAGAATATAAACTTTGCCACCCACGCAGAGATGCCATGTTGTCTCCAAAATTGAAATAATCATGATGTTGATTCTGTATATAAGTTTGTTGGGCCACTTCTTATAGTATGGTTAAGCGTGTCCAACGTTAAACATTATATTGTAGATCTGACAGTAGAGTTAACAGTTGGGTTGCACGCACTCCATTTTTAGTAAATAATTTATTGATGGGTCACCCCATCTATCTTTAGATAATACAAGTTTAGGGTACACCTGTCACAGCTTTCAAGATTTGTTTGACGTCAGCGTCGAAATGTTGCATCCTCCATTCCTATATATTTACTTCAAGGCTCAGTCCTTCGTTCATTTCCAAAGCAAATATTTTCCTAGTAATTTGTGAAAATGTTTTCAAATAAGTAAATTTTATTGCATTTGTTGAACTTGTGAAGCTCCAATATTTGGATTGTAGGTGGCAGACTCAAATGCTTCCAGAGCATGCTTAGATCATGGGTTGCCTCCTAACTGGCTTTCGGGAAGAAGAATAGAAGAGGATATGTTTAAACATATTCCCATATTCTGCTGATGAGACCCTATACTAAGCAAGAAAATTTGCACATCCACACTAGACCATTATAGTTTCTACTACCATCCAGACACATTTTTGCTACAATAGTTTAATTGGTAAGTTGATGACTAAATTTTTTACGATTTTCCTATAAGATAGTCACAGCTATAGATGCTAGAAAATCCTTCCTCCACTGGAAAAACTCTGCACTAAATTACAAAAAGTCACAAAACACAATATAAAATCGTGTTACACTAATAATTTGCACTACACTAATTAAAGAATCACCGCACTAGAAACTAACTAAAGAAAGGAAAATAAGGTTATGGATTAAAAAAGGAGACTATGTCACCCATTGAGAATTTATCCTGTAACAAGCCCGACTCAAGAGGTAAAATATCATGAAAACATGTGGCTATCAAATCTGCATACACCAAGTTAATATTTTTGATCCAAGTCCACATATAGGACAAAATTGGTATCTTGGAATGGTCTTGACAGATGCTACCCTGTAAAAATCAATCTTGGGTCAAGATCTTTATGCAATTTACACTCATGATCCATCTGTAATCTTCTTTGCAACTTAAACCTATACAAATAAAGCTCCCATGTCCCTTCATTCTTAGATCTAGGTTTTTTCACACATTTTTTTTCTCAGTTTCTTGCGCATGCATAACTGTTTGTATATTTTTTCAGAGAGGTATTTCACCTACAGAGGATATCAATAGAAATTGCATGATCTAAGCTTCATTTTGGGTCAACATTCTAATCATGAAATATTCCTTAAGATATTTCTCGGAATACATATTAGTGACATCTTGTTGGTCCATAAATCTGAATCAAATGTCACATCTTTCTAGTCATAAAAATATTTTAGGAGCTCTGGATACAATGTGGGAGTGAGAATGACCTTCTACAATTTTGTATCCTCCTTTCTAGGTATGACCTATTTCGTGTATCATTTTGCATGTATTTTTTAGCACTCATGCTTATTTTATCATCACTTGAAAATTGATTTGGTCCTAGGTATTTTACCGAGGTAGGTCACATAGCCACAAAAACATACTTATATTTCCTCATAGTTTCTGTGGTTACATATTCTACTATTGAAAAGTTATAGCTCTATTTTATTTATGGAAATAACTTCATAATTGTCCTTCACTTATACAATGTCAACATAAAGCCATTTCTATTAGTAGCCAAGCAATTCTGAGATTGCAGATTTATTTGATAGTCTCTAAGAATCTGTAGGCATATCTCATAGTGCCTTGGCACACACCAACATTGACCATAGAATGTGCATACCATGTAGACATGAATAATATATTGTTATTGTGGCCCTCCTTATACTGTTTATATTATGATATCATGTTCATTATCATTCCTAGTCTATTATGACATGATCCGTCATGACTATATACCTTCATCACTTCAATCCTTTGTGCCAATAAAAAAGAGAAGCTTACATTGTTAGGGTATGTTCCAAAGTTGACTGTATGTTACTTAAACCCACATTAATGAAATTCTCATGTAAGTCCCTGATACTGAAATTCATCTCAAGGATATTATCCACTGTTCATTCTCGTGCATAAGTCATGATATCTGAAATTCATTCACTAAGGTTGTCATCTTCAAGGACTCTAGCTCAACTATGGAGTTAGGAGGTAAGGTATGATATGAATCCAAAGCATCCCCAGTGAGGGATTTAGCTAAGATATTTGGTTAGCATTACGTTGCAGTGAATTGGAATATGAAGGAACTCATTATAAAGGATTCCCCTATAGTCCTTAATGTGAAGGGAGGGATCCATTAGTTCCACACTTCATAGGAGTCACTGGAAGGAGTAATATCCCCAAGGTATTCATGCTAGCTAAATGTAAAGGTGATAGAGTCTCTTTTTGACAACAAGCTGCTAGAGGAAAAAGATATTCCATTTGTTATGGATAGGAGTTGAGGTGATGGAGCACCCCATGTGTGGCCCATTTGGTTAGAGGAGGGGGTGTGATTCCCCAAGATCCCTGTATGTAGATTGATTGACTAGATGGGAAGACCATCTCTAACTTATGAATTAGGTGAAGGTGATTAATTAGATGTTTGAGTGCTTTGATGCATATGGTGGAAGGATCATAGAAAAAAACATAGACAAAGAGGTGGATGAAATTTTTGAAATCATATTAAAGGATGAAAACATAAAAGAAAAATATCTTATAAAAAGTGATGGATTTATTTAATGTTATGATGAGAGTGATACAGGAGAATGAAATGAAGGGCATTCTGGAGTTACCGATGGAGAGGATTGGTAAAATTTTTGAATCACATATATGATTAATATTTTGCCTACAAGCTAAGAAAAAAGTGGTAGAAGATGAAATGAGTGAGAAAGTGTTGTATTTTGTTCTCATTATATAAAGGTAGACAACAAATAAGGGGAATAATTTGAAGTTATGTGTGTAGTTATGATATCAAGTTTGAGGTAGTTCATACAAAGAGGAGGAGAAAAAATTGTTATTTGTTGATTATTAATGGGTATAATATGTAGCACGAAGGGAGACTTGAAATATAAAAGTATGAAAAGAGAGAGAAACATGAGAAGTGACGTGAAGAAAACTAATTATAGTTATGGAATGGAGGACGAGGAAGAGATAGAGTTAGTGGAGGCAGACATTTTTTTCATATGCAATGAGCAGAAGGTGGATGAGTAGAGAAGAGTACGATGAAAGGTAGGGAAGAACCTTACACAATAGTGTAGGATATCACCATGTATGAGAGTTTGGATGTGGAATCAAACATAATTGTGTGTTTGTAGAAGTGTGAAGGAACATAGTACACATGTAAGAAATAAGAGTGAGTAAAACATGTAAAGTATGTGTGATAATGTGGCCTAGAAACAAGTGTTAAAGAGGGAAAGTAGTGGATTTTTGAGTTAGAATATATATGCATAGATGTATGAGTAAATAAAGACACATTTAGTGGAGGAGGTCAACCCTATACCTAACTACTACCTATAGTTGGAAGACACAAAATATCAATTAGAATTTAGGCACATTGAAACCTTAGTAGGAGGTTGGCATGGTAGATTTACCACTCCACCCACATGTTTGATTACATATCTCACATATTTTCTCACTCAAGACATATGATACAAAATCTTCTATGTTTAGATATAATCTTGCATCGACAAAAAATAATTAGTGTTTATTTTTATGTTTATATGTTTTATGTGTGACATAAGAATGATTCAGATATGTCTGTAATACTTTTTAATCAGAGGGAAATCTTTATAAGTTGGTGCAAACCTATATCCTATGGTGCAACATACCAATGGTGATTTCATGGCTAAAATGTCTCATGTAACAAAAAATTCCTAATATGCAATGTATAACCTTTGCATTATGAATACATACTTATTACCATAGAGAAGCATTTGTAAGTCACGTGGAAAAATCAAAACATATTTTGGATCAGTGGAAGATGGGATAAAATTATGAAACCTTTAAAATATGTGTGGTAATGCATAATGAATTTTTAGAAGCTTTCATTAGAGGAGGATACACATATTGATACCACACATCTATTTAAAAAACCACAAGGTCCTTAAGACTTTCACAAAGGAGATAATGAAAATTATGTTGTGTATAATGTTCTTGCATAATAGTGTACACACTCTCAAGGAAGCATGAATCGTAGGATCATATATTGGTCACTTTGAGTTTATAAATAGAAATCGATAATGAATCACCTAATTTAACATAGTACAATTGTGGAATTGACTTGTGTTTTTATCAAGTTGTGGTATATTATGGGTCCTTCAGAACCTAATCCTCATTTAATATCCAAGAAAAAATTAATATGTTTATGGGCTAGATGTAGTTGAAATATATATTGTAAGTAGCTGATTGGATGCCCATATAAACAAATTACTACACTTGAAAAATGTACTCATAAATTATATGAAGACATAATATAAGTATGCAATTTCAAGGAGTATTTCATTAGATATATGTGCATAGGTTTGGGGAAGTCCTAGTGGCATTAAATCACTTGAGGCAATATTATGGTGTTGAATTGTTGTATGCCCACATGAATCACGTGGGTATATAATAAGAAATATTTGGCAGTGTATGAGGTTGTGTGTGTAGCCTTCCAATTTAGATAAAATTATATTGTTATTGATGTGTATTTGTTGATTTTTTTCATTACATAACTCTGTTAAAGTCACATGGTATAAGGTATCCCTCCATTAGGATGAGTAACAATGACTAAGTCCCTCTCATTTTTTTCCATGAATTAGTGTCTCCATATTTGCATAAAATTGAGTATTATTTGAAATACAATAATTATTAGTAGTATTTATTAAAACTTTAATTAATTTAGGTTTTCTTATGATAAATGTATGTGTACCAAAAAGCATTATGATTATCCTCTTTCTTTTCTCCATGGTATAGATTAATATATAGATAGAATACCATGCTTGGGCCAATGAATAAACCGAGATTGTAACCAAGAGGTATATGAGTCATGGATCTAGAAGATGATGATCTATACTATATTAAAGGCATAAGGTTCCAAAACATGTGACTATAAGGCATATCTTTAAAACCAAATAAAAGCATCCCTTTATTTTTAATGAACTAGTTTTGAAGTGAATTTGAATGTGGTTTGGGATATTTTTAACTTGTTTAAGGTAGAATGTAGAGTGGATGTCTGGTCTATTTTATGACTCAATTCCATCTGAATTCATCTCTATATTTAATGTTTCTTGAGAAATACATTTTAAAGTGTTGCAAAATATGTCTAACTAGTCATTCAAAGACTTTATCCGAAGTATTAAGGCAAGGATCAAACCAATAAGGTCAAATTCAGATCATTAAAAGACACTTTAGGTCAACTTTGGACTATCTTAGCTATTTTTTTTATATGAGACAATTCTAAAGTCATTCTAGAGTATTTAAGGCCACACATTTATATAGGAAGTCAACTTTGAACTATTCCAGTTGACGACCTTGTATTACACAGTGGTTCTGGAATAAGTGGAATGGTAAGAAACGACTCTTAAATAAGAGGAATTGTAGGAAACAAATTTAGGACAAGTAGGACACCTTAGAGAAGCTATATGATATAAAAGGATTCATGAAGGACATCAAAATCAAGCAACACACAAGGTATAAGCTCCAGAGCAATTGGAATATCATTTAACAAGTACAAATAACATAATTACCTAGCTACATGGAATAATAAATGTACACGAGTATTAAATGGTCATACCACCTTAACTCTAGAATTGAACATGAGGTGTGGAGATATCCAAGATTGAATAGGTGGCGTGGAGGATTTGACAAAGAAGGCGGTTGCAATAATTCAATTGTAAGAATATATACCTTGAATCATTCCAACTAAACATGGCGATCTCATGTATCTGTCTCCCTAATAATTAGGACAAGATATAGTGGTATCTCTTTAGAAAGTTTTGAATAAATAACATGCCCATGTGTTGTCCCTCGTAATTGGGGGTGAGTAAGTAGAGTCAGAATAGGAATGGATGTAGAGTTCATAAAAAATTCATCCAATCATCACTTCACAATAATCTATTTTCATTTATTTACCCTAACACCTTGTTTTTGTAGGTCTTACTCTAGTCCTTACATATGGCTCAAATAGAAAAAAATATATCTTTAGTGGATAAACATACATTCATCATCAAATACCTTGTCTCATACATCACCGATAATGTTCTATTGTCCTTCAACAAAGATTAAGGTTTAAGAAATCAAGATCTTCTTACCTTCTAGTAAAATGCCCTTCACACTCTTATGCAACAAGTCTCAATACTCACTTTTTTTCCACTTCTTTGACCATGACTCCTTACTTTAATCAATGTCACTTTTCTATACACCTTAAGCAATCCTATTTTAACCCTTAAATTACATGCAAACAAGGAAAACCTTCAGCTTGAACCCAATTACTTAAACAGTCCTCAAGCACCCTCAATAAACTAGTTTGTTTCTTAATCCATGGTTAAAAATTCCTAGTCATGCCCAAAAATATATATGAAATATTTAAAATACCCTTTTGAATGGTGGAGGTGGGTAGCAAGTTTCAAATCCCGACTCAAAAACCTCTTCTTTTAATCCTTCTTTCCACCTTGGAGCCTTTTATGAGTCTACTAGCCCTACTTTAGACAATCTCAGGCATAAATTTCCTCTCAAAGAGCTTTAAGATCCAACTCAAGACTTTATAGACACCCATTTCCGTCATCTTCCTATGTGTAAATTTTCAAGACTAAAGAGTAATTACAAATCCTACTTCCTTCGTAATTTGACTTCCTCAACTAGGTCTTGATTGTGATTTCTGTCTCAGTCCTTGGACAGTAAACAATATTTCAAATTGCAACCAATGGAATCCAAAATTTCCTTCTTAATATGTTTAGAGGCTTTGTTTTTGTTCTTTCTTGCAAGTTTAGGGTTAATAGTCCCTGTTTCAAGGTTTCAGAGATCAAACCCTAGCTAAGTGGCAGTGTTGGCCTGTGAGAAACTATTTTCTTATAACTTGAAGGTTATTTGTTTCAAAAGCTTAGTATTTGATTCCAAGGCCTGATCAAACCTCCCTTAAAGTTCTAATTTACTAGTGGTCCACAAAAACCAAGATAATGCTACCAACCAAGGAAATTTTTACGTATATGCACGTGGATATAGATATACATGTTTTGGCTTGATTCAGTCATAGGACCACCATGGGTTAATAATGTTGGTTTTAATGACATATAAATTGGTCATTACACCACTCTAGCTATCTAAGGTTGCATGTGGGTGGATTTATGTATGGATTTGGTGTTTGTGGCATTGTATACGGTTTTGTAAAGTTTTATTAAAAACTTAAAGGCTAAACTTAAGTTGCATGGTAATTTCGAGTGGATAGTAAATAAAGTTTAAGGTTTAGCCACAAGCTGGCATGGCCAGTTAAGAAAGAGTAGATGTGAATTAAATGTGGCACCTTGGGAAGTAGAAGCTTCATTGAGAAGCTAAGGCATAAATAGATCTCATTGTTTTATTTACATTAGTTTTGTTTTGGGAGCTCGGTTGTGGAGTGTGCATGGAGTTTTTGTGGAAAATCTATTTTGCATGACTATGCATGCAAGTTATTTCAGTTATCATAACATTTTTTTTAATTTAAAAATGTTGTTGAAGGATTTGGTTGTGTTTGGAAGCATTTGACTTGGAAGATTTCAGAGGAGTTGAAAACAAAATACAGGCATGGGTTTTTATACTTTTACTCTATGTTGCTATTTTAATGAAATCACTGAATATGTTATGGTTTTGATCTATTAAAAGAAATATGAATACATTTTTCTTTGGCCTTGGATTATTGTTTGAAATTTGAATATGTTTTCTTTGGTTTATTGTGAAATATGGAAATAAATGGGGAATCTGAAGGCATTTTGGCTTTGGTTTATTATTGAAAGTTGAACACATTTTAGGTTTTGTGTTATTATTAGATCTGGAAACATTAATATGTTTTGGGTTTGGTTATTTTAACAACTTCTTTGAGCTCGTTGTTATCATTTGCATTCAACTTTTCTTTGAGCTTTTATGGTATTATTTGCTTTATAGATATTTTAGAGCATGGTTGTTGTCAACCTTTCTCTGAACATGTTTTGTTTCTATTTATTATTTAATGTCTGAAAAGGAATACGTATTGGTTTTGGGTTTTATATTTCTATCTGAAACCTAGGAAATGAAAAGGGAAATAGTCAAACACATGTTGGGTTTTTGTAAATTACTAAATATCCCGTAACTGTAGAGGTTCTTGGTATTGATATGAGAAATTTGGAAAAATGTTTGAGTTGGTAGCAGATCCTTATAAATATAGAGCATTGTTGTTATTGTTCCTTCTCTGAATAAATTGAACCATCAACATCAACATTGTAATTTGGTTATTATATTTTGGTAAATGAAAGGTAATTTTTCCTAGCTCTTTTTAGAGCATTATTATTATTCTAAATCCATTTGGTTGGGATTTTGAGGGAAATTTGAAAAATACAATGGGAGATTATAGGAAATGAAAACAGGTTGGTTAAGTTGAAAAGATCTTTCTAGAGCACTGTTGTTTTAATTTGTTTTTATAACTCCTTATTGGAGCATGGTTGTTATCATACCTTCTCAGAACTCGTTTTTGGATTAAGAAATTGTACATGAAATAAGTAATAGTTCTTAGAGCTCCATCTTAGAGCATTGTTGTGAATAACTATTGTTATATCTCTTTCAAATCATTGTTGTTATTTTATAGTTCATAGCTCCTTTTGTGGGCATAGTTTTTATCATTTGGGATAATATCTCCTTCTCAAAACGTTGTTGTTATTATTCTTTTATAGAATATGTTTTTCTTTGTTTTGGTTTAGGAAAAGAAATAAGATTTTTAAGGTCCTCATTTGATCATTATTGTTACCATTTTGCTTGTTTGGTTTATAGAAAGTAAGGTTAGCTTTGTTGGTTGTTTGGAAATTTGAAAAGAACGAAGGTTTTAGTAAATGAGATTTGTATTCTTTTTAGTTGATTGATGCTTCAATTCTTGGAATATGGAAATAAAAGATAGCATTCAACTCCATTATTTGTTGCATTAGTAATGAGAACGACCTTCTCATACAATATATTTATAATTAAGTTGGGGAAATCTTTGGATTGACACTGTTAATATATTTTCACAATGGTTTGATGTTGAATAACTAATCCTGAGCGTTTTGAAATTAGTTGGATAACTTTGCGAGTTATTGCATTTGTAAATGTTGATTGGTGATGCATTATATGTTCCATTATCGTCTAAATGTCTAAGTTATAATAGGTTGGTTGCATACAGTGTTGCTAGGGTTTGATGACCGATGTTCCAAAAATCTGATTTATTACATTTGTGTTTGATGCCAAACCCTTATTTTCATGTTCATCCCTAGAAAGGGGCATTACACATTCATTCGTGTATGAGTGGTTGTGTGAGTTGAATTAATTAAAGTTTTAAATTTAGATTTGATATCATGTTTGAAACTATATAAAACCTCATTCAAAGTTGTATAGAATGGGGCAAATAATTTTACTTGGAAATTTTTTACATCTGTTTCACATCCTCCATGAATATCAACCTCAATTTTGCATCCTAGAAAAATAAAGAGCGTCATTGTGATTAGTGATTGAGTAAAACACATATGTTTTAAAAGGCATGACTACTGAGTCATATTTGTTCCTTGTCCTCTATTTATGCTTAATTCGGGAGGAAAGTGTTCAGAGTAGTAACCACATATAGTCAAAATATGTGAAATATATGAATCATATGTTCCACCATTGATCAACTTTGACCAAAGATTTTCCAAATTTAGAATGCCTCAAATATGAGAAAACATAGAATTGGCCCATCCTAAAATTTAATGAATGATGTAGGAGCATCAAGGTTAAGGCATCAATTTTGTAATTTTGTGTTTGTAAGGCGTGTTTAAGGTGTTAGAAGGTCTAGTTAGGTGTTTCAAACTCCCCCTAGGTCTGTTAGGACCCTCATTGTGTGTTAGTTGAGTTATTCTAAGTTTCCCTCCAAAATGAGAGGATTTGAAATTTGAATTTGAGAAGCTAAATTGAGAGTTATAATGTTGAAAATGATGTCATTATTGGTGGTAAGAGGTCATTCAATACATTATAAGGGGTCAATGAAGTGTAATCAAGCTTTGTATTAGGGCTCATGAGTTAACTCAGCCCTTAACCATAATGAGTTGAGAGAAAGGTTAGTGAAAACACCTTGTGTAAGCGGGTAAAAAGTTGAATTTCGAGTGAGAGAAGGAAATTATGCATGTAGAAGAAGGATTTGGAAGGGAGCATAACTGTGAAGAGCCCTAAGAGGCTTTAGGGGTCTGTAACTTGTATGAAGAATGAATAAATCAGATTTACTCTTGAGCACTTTATAGTGTGCATGTTTCTTGATTGCTCTTAGTTAAATGCATGTGATTCTTGTGCTTTTATGTCTGATCTCAATGGATTATAGGAATTGATTGTCTATATGAAGGTTCACGATGTTGCAGGAATGAGTGAATTGTTAAGGTGAAGAGTTGTCTCAGTTAAAATTGTGATATGAGGGTTTCAACAAGAAAGGAAGCATTTTGAAGGGTCTAAATCGACGTTTACGAGTAAGAAGAGAGTTTCTTGTAGTAGGAAAAGGAAAATACCTTTGAATTGAGACCTCTTGAAGGTTTTTGAGCCATGAATAAATTGTTATAGAAAGGAAATTAAATTTATATGCAAACTATGTGTTCTCAAGCTAAGAACCAGGGATAGGTTTTTAAACTCAGGAAAAGAACCATATATTGTTATATGCATGGTGGAAATATTAGTGAAATTTTGTGATCATTGAGGGAGTGTTGTAAAACTTAAGGGTAAAAACTCAGTCATCTTAGTCATAAGCACATGTGTATAGGGGTTTTACATTCCATTACTCAAGGAGGTGTGTAATTAGTCCTTCTCACCCACTCCAAACTGATAAAGAATTGATTCAATATGGTATAGTGATTCTCAAAAGGTTTGTATCCTTTAACATTGATTAATGAAGCAAACACCAAGTTATAGGCTTGACAAGTACCCTATTTCAGTTTATGACAAGAGAGGAGTTTGTTCTAGCATGCAAGAGTAAAATGGAATGAGGAATATAAAGGATAAGAAATCTTCATAGATGAGGTTGAAGTGATAAGAAGTTTAAGTGAGTAAAAAACCTTGAATCCCCACGAGTGACATTTGATGACTATTCACATTGTTTGCACTGTGTCAACGTGCTTAGTATTAGCTAAGAAGAGATTTGGGTGTAATAAAATGTTGCTATTGTAGAACCAAGTTAGAAGTTTGGTGTGTGAGTACTATTAGAATCTAGTATAATGAGCCCTAAGCATTTAGTGAAAGCTTGATAACATACATTATCCAAAACTCAGTCAGGGGGCAATTAAACCTTTACCTACATATCAGTTAAAGACAAAACTTCTTTCCAATTTCTATGAAGGGTAATACAACTGAGAGGAAATGGTAACCAAGAGAGAATCATATTATTATTTGAATGATTGAGGAAAAAGTTACAATATCCTCAGGGTGATGTTCATATCAAACAAAGCATTATAAGAGGGAGATTGTGAAGTATACAGACTTGTGAAGTAAGAGAGACATTGACTATTCTAGGTAAAAGGATTCATCTTGAAGTCATTCTTGGGAGTGTGGATAGTTAAATATGGTGTGGAAATGTTCTTAATCCTAAATCAAGTGATAAAGACCTGAGCAAACCTTATTTCTTGACAAAAGCTCAACTGCCCTGTTTGGGTCATATTGTGGAAGGCCAACAACAAAGAAATCAAAGAGAGCAACAAATAATAACTTGAAGAAATATTTTTAAGGAGGTGAGGTATTAATTATCCAATGTATGAAGAGGATAATATTAAAGAAGACTACAAAAATGCTTATAACAGAAATATGGGACTGTAGGTAATAAGGTAATAGTCAAGAAGCTCAAGAACCTTAACTAGGTTTGCTTAAAGGGGAAGAATGCCAAGGTAATATGGAATAGGTGTGAAAGGAAGGAGGATATGAAGGTGAAGAATAATGAGTAGGAAGACTTAAAAAGAAACAAATCCAATCAAAGGAATGATAAGAGGTAAAACAGAGTACTAAAGGTTATGAAAACTTAAGATCATGAGAATACTTAAGAAGGGGACAAGTGTGAGGAAAGAACTTGATTAGAGGTAAAAGATGAATTGGAGATGTGGGATAGCATGAACAAGGAGAAATTGAGTGGGAGAATGTATTCCAAGTGCTTGGAAACTAGAGGCAAGATACTAAACCCTAATTTGCTACTTGAAACCCTAGCCAAGCCTAGTTTAGAAGCCAAAAAGATGAAATTTGGTGTTGGGAGTGGTAGAAAAAGGAGTTAGAAGAATTTTTTTGGCAAAAAGCAAGAAATCATAAATGGGTATCCAAAAATGTAGGCATATTTCCATGGAAGTTTGTACATTGTTCTCAGTGTCAAGTTTTATACTTTTGGAGGGCTAATTGAAACCTAGAGAAAAATTACAAAAAGGAGCATAACTTTTTATAGGAAAGAGGTTGAGGTTTGAAAATTTGGTATGAATGTTTTATTTATTTATTTTATAACCTGGGGGTGTCCCCCACGGCCCATCCCAGCGACCAGACCTACCTTACCTTGGTCTTACATGCTGCCAAGTTGGGGTTCAGGACTGGGCAAGATGGGGTGAGACTAATCCCGTGGGGATACACACAATCGCTCGCAAACCACGTGCATCAGTTAAGTTTGGGTGCTAGTTTCGAACCCGGGACCTTGGGGATCAAACCCAAAGCCCAAGCCGTTATGCCACCCGTGCGGAATTTGGTATGCATGTTAATGAGCATAATGGATAGGAAAAAAAGTTTATCAGTCAAGATTGAAGATGAAAAATTAGTGAATTTTGTTAAGAAAACAACATTTCTAGGGCTACAAGGGCATGTAAGTGGTTTACAAGGCATATAGGTAAAAAATGATGATGTGGCACTTGTTTGATGGTTTGATCATGTTAGTATGATGAAGTTAAGTAATGTATACAATGATTTTGATCTTTGAACTCAATGTTAAATGCATTTTGGTGCGTTTTAGCAAGATTTGCCTTCTTGAGAAAAGATTGAGTTCCTTGAATTTAATGTTTGTACAAGTGAATTAATGACTCTTAAAGCATAATTTTTTGGTGATTTGATGAGTGTATATTGGCCTCTGCATCAATGAGATTTCTAACATGTAAATAATTAAAAAAATTTACAAAAATTGCGTCCAACAAAGTGTATTTGTGTAAAACATTAAATCATAATGTAACTTGAGTAGATATGATCAAACAAGGATGAAATTTGGACAGAAGCTTCTTTGTCATGAGTACGAATGATGAGAACACACTTATAATGAGAGGGGGGTGAATCAATATAAGATAATCTTTTACTTATTTAAAAACTTAATAACCACAATAACAACAATCACACAAGATGTAATAATTATGAAACACAAGATTTACGTGGAAACCCTTTCGGGAGAAAACCACGGAGAAAAGACCACTTGGATCTATTGTTCAAATCCAGTCAAAAAAATAATAAAAGTCTCTTACACAAATTGGTAGGCACCAACCCAATAGAGACATCAATCCCCATCATTAAGCACTTTGTAGGGCACCAACCTATTGGAGACACCAATCCACACTTCAAAGCATCAACTTAGCAAGAGACACCAATCTCTTCATTTAAGAAGCAAAAAACCTAAAAAATAATAATTCATTGGATCACAATTAAATAGATTTCCTTCACAAAAAAATTCCTTGAATGATCTCTTGTTTTTATCTGCTTTAGAAATCTGCTTGAGTTTCAATAATATATCTTAATTATTCCTTGCTTTCTTTTCAACTACATCTCCTTTTATACCTTCTCATATCACTTCGAAGGGGGTGTGTTTTCTCCCAAGGGATGCTCTTTGGGTGCTAGACATGGGTCAACCCATAATTTAAATATCAACACCAAAATAGAGAGGGGGTCAGTCAACATTCTTCAATGATCTTAATATTTTTTTAATGCCTTGGAATGGTGTGATCCACCCTTGAATAATGGATATTTAAGACTGATCTGATTAGACAATGATTAGTGGCCTTTGGCTTTTCAACGATCAGATAATGATTCCCTTTGATAATAAATTCCTTTGAAATCAATGACAATTAATCCAACAATCTCCCCCTTTGTCATTGATGGAAACCTTGCATAGAACTAACCCTATGAATATAGCAAGAACATAATGCTCCCCATTTATGCAATTCTCCCCCTTTGACATCAATGGTAAAGAAACCACATAGCTTTAAAACAATGCAATAATTAAATGACCCCCTGACATAATGATTCTCCTTAAGAACTTAATGACTAGATAAAAATGATATCACCCCCCAACTTCTATCTAAGATATTCAAAAGTTTCTTTTGGAAGGTGATGTAGGAGCATCTCTCTCTTCAAGGATTTTGGGTTGTCAATACAAGTTTTGGTTTGGAAGGTGTCTTTAGTTGGTCTTAGAGTCCTAAAAGAGTCATTTGGACAATGATTAGAGGCCTTTGGATTTCAACGATTAGATAATGATTTCCTTTGATAGTAAATTCCTTTGAAATCAATGACAATTAATCCAACAATCTCCCCTTCTCATTGATGGAAACCTTGTATAGAAATAACCTATGAATATAGCAAGAACATAACGCTCCCCATTTCTCTAATTCTCCCCCATTGACATCAATGGTAAAGAAACCACAGAGTTTTAAAATAATGCAGTAATTAACTGACCCCATGACATAATGCTTCTCCTTGAGAACTTCATGACTAGATAAAAAAGTTATCACCCCAACTTCTATTTAAGATATTCAAAAGTTTCTTTTGGAAGGTGATGCAAGAGCATCCCTCTCTTCAAGGATTTTGGGTTGTCAGTACAAGTTTTAGTTTAGAAGGTGTCTTTAGTTGGTCTTAGAGTCCTAAAAGAGTCATTTGGACTCATTCTAGAGTGCTAAGTTGGGTCTAGCTAGTTTAAAAGGGTAAAATAAGCCTTGTTGGAGAAAATAAGCCTTGAAAAGGGTAAAATAAAGCATGACAAGAGTGTATTAGATGTTAGAGGTCATAATGAGTGATTAGGACTTATGGTTCTAAGGGGTCTTATTGGAGGAAGCCTCTTAATGGGATAGTTATGCAAAAACCTTGTGTTGTAGGGTGTCTAGAGGACTCCAAAAGCTCGAGTCGAGGTAAGGAAGAGGATATATATATATATATATATATATATATATATATATATATATATATATATATGATCATTTTGTAACTCATTAGGGATCATTCATTCGAATGAGAAAGGTGAAGCTTGATAAAACTGATCAGTTTTCTGAGACACACAGTTGTGTTTGAAATTAAGCTCATGCATGTGAAGGAAAGTGACATAGGATATATGTGAATCATATTTAAAGTCGAAATTTGCATAGTTGGTAAGATACTTTTGAATACATGTTTGTGTTGTTTTAGAAAAAATCCATAGTTGAAGTGATTTTACTCAGGTATTAGCTTGAAAACTCATGTTATAGGTTGTAAGAGAAACATTGTTATTTAGTTTTTTAATTGTATTAAGTAGAGAGGGTTACAATATTATCTTGAACCACAAGGAAGAGTGTTTAAATATATTTGAAGGATTGTAAGTCATCTAACTAGGTTATCAACCCAGTTTCGAGTTAGAAACAGTCAACCACTCAGAAATCTTGTCCTAAGAACTTTGTAGCCCTTTCTTTTTCACTGATGAGATTTCATGGATTTTATCTCCTTTTGGTGATTCGAAGCCTTATGTTTTTTTTAGGCCACTTGGATATTCCGTCGTCAAGATTGTTACGTGGGTTTTGGTGTCTAGGTGTGAGTTGGTTCTACTTTGTTCGTGTTCTGCACTTTTGTCGTATGGGGGTACCCCCAAGGTGTCATGATTGTATGCTTGGGGCTGTAGGACATGCCCTTGGTTTTGAGGTGACAGACTCTATGAGCCTAGGACCATGGAGTGACCCGACCTCACTTTGATATTGGACACTTTGTCCTCCTTTGGTGGAGTGACATTTTTGATATTTGGTCCTCCTTTGGTGGAGATACATTCTTGATTCCAAGTCCTCTTTGGTTGAGAGACTCCTATGATTCCTTTGGTCCTGTTTGGTTGAGATACCCCCTTGATGCTCTCTATTCTCTTTAGTGGATTGAATTTGATGATATGCATTATAAAATTGGTTTGACCTTTATGATTATGAAGTATCGATTAGTGGATTCAGCAGTGATGCATGTTTCTCCTTGTTTTCTATGATGATATTCTTCACCAATGAGATGGATATGACAATCAATTCAGGATTTATGGATCATGTGTGGGATGTTTTACTCCTTCGTAGCTATGTTTTACTAGAGGATAGTGTACTTATGGGATATTAGGATTCATTGATAGAAATAGTGGGCATTACATCATTTAGTCTTAAAAACTAACCTTATTGGGCTCACAGTGGGGAACCCTACCATGGGTTTCTATAAGTTTACATTTTGAAGACTCTACAGAGCTTATCAAGGGCCAAGAATCTGTAGGAGGTACATTTGAATGATGCATGACAAGTATCAAGAGGAATCTCACCTTGAGTTATGAATTAGTGGGAAACCGTGATAGTAGGAATCAAAACTGTAGGTGGTGATTTTGGGGTTTAACTACAAGTCCTAACAACTATTGAAAGGTCATAAGGAAGAATTCATAGTTTGAAATATCCAAGATTGCATCTAGAGGAACACAAAAGGTCTAAGAGAGTGAATTTGATGGTGAAGGATTCACAAAATTGTCTTAGTCCTGGATAGTGGGTATCAAAGTCCACTAAAATAGTCTAGAAACCTGCAAGAAGGGTGAAATGGTGATGGAAAAGTGGGTTAACTCAGGATTTAGACATTAAAATTTGGTGAATAACACTATAACCTTTTTATTTCCTATATTTTAGGAGTTTAGAGGATTATTCAACTCCTCTTTTGCTACTATTTTTGACAGTTGAAGAGCAAGCTTGAAGAAAGTTGTAAAGGAGGGTTTAGGGCAAATTTGGCATGAGTGAATGAACGGTCTAAGAGGTGCATGGAGACCTAAATTTTTGTGTACAAATTATCTAAGGAAAAGGGTATTCAAATCTATCAATAGTTTATGACCAATATTAATATTTTGGTCTAAGTGACAACCTTGGCTGTCAAGAAGCCTAATTAGACCTTGAAAATTATATTTAGCCTAAAATAGGGTATTTAGGAATCAAGTTGGACCTTAAAACTTTTTCATCTACAAGTACTCAATAAAGGGTGTCCTAAAAGTATTCTAGTTTGTGAATAAGACCTCAAGAACCAAAGAAACGTCAGAAAACCCTTAAAGGAGGGCTACTAGGAGCTAGGATTGAAAAAGAAGAGTGAATGATTGGAAGTGGATTTAGGTAGAGAGTTGGACTACAAAAAATTATCCCACATATGTAGGAGCATAATGGGTGCTCCAAAATGTCTTGAGTTAGTTATGGGTGTTTGTGGATGTTCTAGTCACCAACCTAGTAGTAACATTGCTCTTGAGAATCAAGAAAGGTAATTTTTGTAAAGGAAGGTCAAATCAACTATTTCTTGAGATCTTAATAAGTTTGATGGCGGTGTTAGCATGATTGGAGGTTAGAGAACAAGTGACAAGATTTACATAGTTCAATTTGAGAATTTTGGGAAAAAATAACATGTTTGAAGGCTTTCTAGTTTTGTGAAAAGTGTGCATTTGCTATCCTTAAGCATTGAATTGAATTGGTCATACTAACTTGTTTGAGAAAGTGATTGTGTCATAAGATCTGCATCAGAAGGGGCCTTGTGAAAATATCTACTATATGTTCTTGTGTGGCAATATATTCCAACTTGACTTATTGTTCTGCTACCAACTCTCTTAAGAAGTGATATTTGATTGGAATATGCTTCATTCTGGAGTGCATAACATGATTCTTCGAACTGTTTATTTCACTTGTGTTATAAAAAAATATTGAAATTAGATGAACATATTTTACATTAATATCTGTCAGAGTTTCCCCCATCCAAAGAATTTGTTTGCAACAAGATGTTGTTTCTATGTATTCGACCTCTGATGTGGATAGAGAAATAGAACCATGTTTCTTTCTTAACCAAGAGACAATATTTCTACCAAGGAAAAATTATCCTGCACTTGTACTATTTCTATCATCAATACTGTCATCCCAATCTGCATCAATATATGTTGTTAGGGTGAAATATTCACCACTTGGATACCACAAACCAAAATCTAAATTTCCCTTTAGATATATTTAAATATCCTTTTAACTGCTTGCACATGGGTTTCATTTGATGCATCCTGAAACCATGTTACCATGCCTAAAACTTGTATAATATATAGTCTTGAAGTTGTCACATATAATAGACTCCCAAACATTGACTTGTATAGAGTTCGATTTGCTTATGGGGATTAATCATCTTTACTTGATTTACAACATGTGACAATGGGTGTGTTCACTAGTTTGCAATATTCCATCCTAAAATTTTTCAACATCTCCTTGATATACTTAGTTTGTGGGATTAAAATGCCTTTGTCAAATTGAGAAAATTGGAACCCAAGGAAGAATGATAACTTGCCTAGCATGGACATTTCAAACTTCTTTTGCATTTCCATAGCAAACTCTTGAGATATTTTGTCACCGCTATCTCCAAACATAATATCATCCACATAAACCAAAATAATTAACTTATCATCACCTTCAGTCTCGATGTAAATATTTCTATCAACAATTCCCGTTTTAAAACCTTGTTATTGTAGATAATTGTCAAGTCTTGAGTACTAGGCTCTAGAGCTTGTTGCAGCTCGTAAATTGCTTTGTTAAGCTCACACACGTAATCCTTATTTTGTGATAAGAGGAACCATTTTGGTTGTTCAATATATACTTCTTCCTCTAAATTTCCATTGAGAAAGGATGACTTGACATTAATCTAATAAAATTAAAAAAATTTAAAACAGGAAAAGGCTAAACACATATAATAACATCTAGTCCTGCAACAAGAGAAAAAAATTTCTTCAAAATCAATACCTTCAATTTGATCATACCCCCTACAAACTAATCTTTCTTTATTTCTCACCACTTGTTTATCTTCATTTAGCTTAATCCTAAAAACCCAATTAGTGTCAATCACATTTTTATTTTTTAGTTTTTAGAACAAGTTCCCAAGTTGCATTCTTTTCAATTTGATTCATCTCTTCTTCTATAAACCCAATCTAATGTTTGTCTTTGCTTTCTTCTTCAAAAACTTTAGGCTCTATTTTAGATAGTAAGGTTAGGTTTGCATGCTTTGATGCATTTTCCAATCTTCTTCTAGTCTATACTCCAATATCTTTATCACCAAGATTTTGACTTTCTAAATGGTTCTTCTGGACAATCTAGATGGTGCCTTTTGTATATTTTCATTCAATCACTTCTTTTTCATCATCTTCTTCTCCTTTTTCTTCTTTACAACTTGCTTCCTTTCGGTAATCAATTTCTTGTGATCTTTCCTTTTGATGTCTTACTTCATCCAATTTTACATTTGCACTCTCAACAATTTTGTGCAATCTTTTAGTATATCATTTATAGGATTTGCTTCTTAAAGAGTAACCAATGAATATACCTTCATCATATCTGAATTCAAATTTTCCCAAATCCTCGTCATCTCTTCTTATGTATCATTTTCTTCCAAAATTTTTGAAGTACATAGTTATAGCCGGTCTACCCTTCCCTAGTTCATAAGGTGTTTTACTATTGTTGATTCTTATTTGCCCTTTGTTCAGAATGTAGATTGTTGTATTAACTGCTTCTCTCTAAAATGTGTCTGACAACTAAGATTCATTCAACATTGTTCTTGTCATCTCTTGAAAAGTTTTATTCTTTCTTTCAACAACTTCATTCTGTTGTGGCGTCCTAGCAGTTAAGATATGTCTCTTTATTCCATAATGCTCACAAAATTATTAAAATTCATTTGAAGTAAATTCCCCTCCTCGATCTGATCTCGAACTCTTGATTTTCAAACTAGTTTCATTTTCAACTAAGACTTATAACACCTTAAAATTTTCAAATGCTTCGAATTTATCCGTTAGAAAAGAAACCCATGTCATTCTAGAATATTTATCAATTAGCAACATAAAATAATCTCACCTTAATAACTTTATGTCCTGTTAGGCCCACAAAGGTCAGTATGGACAAGTTCTAATGGTTTTAATGTTGAGTACTCCTTTGATTTGAAGTTTTCCCTTGTTTGTTTCCAGTGTTGACATTTCTTACAGATAGTGTTTGAAGGCTAAATAATCCTTGGCATATCCCTTAAAGCTTGCCTAGTACTAATTTTTACTAAATTACCAAATTTTATATGACCCATTCTTCTATGTCAAAACCAACTCTCAGATACTTGTCCCATGCAACATTTTTCTCCTTTATCTCACTAAGGATGTAAAGGTTATTAGTTGTTTTCCTTGCATATGCAACTAATTTTCCTATACTTTCCTAGCTGATTTCACAACCTTCATCATCAAATGTGAGGGTGTGTCCTTGATTACACATTCTACTAACACTTAGAATATTATGTTTTAACCCTTCAACATACAAGACATTCTCAAATTTTTTTTCCATTGTCAAGGCTAAGAGTACCTTTACCAATTATCCTTATTATAGCATTCTCTAAATTTTACCGAACCTCCTTTTACTTCTTTCAAAGTAAGGAATTTTCTCATCCCTTGTCATATCGCTTGAGTAACAACTATCGATGTATGATTGGTTTCCTTCACTTTGAGCATGAAAGGGAGTTTGTACAAACGTATATTTATCCTTCTTCTCTTCCGCCTGCTTCTTTTTCCAAACTTTTGCAATTTCTTCCTTTTGTTTATCCATGGCTTCGACTTTCTTGTTTCTGCCAAGAAGGTTCCACAAAACGACTTTGATAGAACTAAGTTGTATTCCCATAATTGTTGCACTTATAACATATAACATTGTAACCCACTAAAGCAGAAACTGAGTTATAGTTCCTATTTGAGAACCCATAAGGACTTTTGTTCTTGTTCCAACTAAATTTTCTTGCACAAGTGCTACAATTTATTATTTTATGACCAAATTGATTACACGAAAAGTAATAACCAAAGAAAGAGTTTTGAAACCTGGTCATGTGATACCACCATGGAGGAAAAGATTGTAGTGCCCACCCTTTTTAGTTCTCTTATTTTGGTCGTGTGTGACTCATAGTATCTATACTATTGTGATGACATGGACATTATTACTCATTTTGTTATTTTCATGGGACATTATCACATAACATTGTTGCTTGACAGGTTTTGTTTACTGATTTGATACATTGTTATGATATGACATTATTCAGGATATCATATTGGTTGTATTAGGATGCTAACACTTGATCACAGGTTGACGATGAGGCACACGATGCCACTATGCATTTACATATACTATGTTATGACGAGGATATCATGTGTTATTATTGACATATTTTGATATCAATATTTGATGTATGATGATGATTATATTGTTTCAATCGGTGGATGATTCATGTTGTTCCTAGGTTAGCATGGCTTGTATAGATGTTTATTTTGATTTATATTATCGTATCATATTTTGTTATCATATTGGGTAGATATGAGGTTTGCCTTGAGTATGCAGATGATAGGTATTCGATCATGGAAAAACGTGGGGTTCAGGCAATGCATCCTAATTAGAAAAAAAGGCCTGTGAGGCCAAACCATTCCTTCTCTATCGATTTACGACACCTTCTCTTCATGTTGTGCATTGTTCATATACTCTATGTGGTTTATTATGTGATGGTTGGCTCACCTCTTACCTCTTACCCTTGTGTTGTAGGCTCATGTTGTATTGTTCTAAGTGTGTATCCTTATCCTCTTTTGGTTAATGCAAACTTTGTGTTTTATGCCACCTTTGGTGGTCCTTGACATATTTTGTGGTATGAGATGCTGTGTCTTGGATAGGGGGGAGTATGCCACGCAATCATGGATTAGGTGAGCCTAATTGCCCTCCTAAATGACACATTTTTCCCAAACTCGGATTTGGGAAAAATATGCCATTTAGGAAAGGTAAATGGAAAGCAAAGAACTTGATTTGCATTGAAAAAGGGTCCTAGCCCCCATCTCTATGTGGGGGTGGGTTCTTTTCAATAAAAATGAGGCCCATTGGCCCATTTCCCCCCCTCCCACACACTCCAAATTTAAGGATTTTTAATTTTTGGAATGTTTATTGAAATGTGAATCTTCTCATGATTGCTTGAGCCAAATTTGTTCTTCCCCAATTTTAATTTTATGTGGTAATTTTGTTGCATATTTTTTGGATGTGGTTTATGTGGAGGGTGACATTTGTCACACTTCCATTGCTTGACTTATGTGGCATTATTCCTTCTTGACCCTTCATGTCCTTAGTGAAGGGGTTCTTTTTTTGGAAATTTTTTGGAGGTGGAATAGCTTGGAGCTTAGAACAAGCATTTGGATTTCTTGGTGATCTCCTTGGTTGGATTGTGCTTGAGTGCAAGGTAGGATCTTGCACCTATTGTGTTTCCTATTTGAAATGGTCTTTGAATTTGTGTTATAAGTTTAATTATGCATATGAATGAGAAATAAATGTTTGTTGATTCTATTTTTTGTTGCTCCACCCATTCTAGAGGGGTGTGGGTTTTGGAGATGGATGGGAAGAGGGAGAAATTTCGTCCTTTACACTTGCATATGATTGTTTAGCAAGCTTGAAAGAGTTTATTTCTTTTAATTTTTACTCCTACATTTGGCTTGTAGGTAGGGATGCATTTCCATTTGGTTTGGAAATCCATCCCTACCCTCAATGAAGGAAACCATAGGTTTGAAAAGCCTTCTTGGGGGAGATAATGGAGAGATAAGGGGAGTCATTTTGGAGTGATAAGGGTTGTTGAATCTATGGAGAGATAAGGTGGATTAATTTGTTGGTTGTAAAGAGATTTTGAATTTAGGGAAAACTTTATCCTATGGCGGAGATGTAATTGATCCAATGATTGAGATTTAGTGTGCAAAACTTGAGGGATGTGGGTGTTTTATTTTATTATGATGTTTGTTTTAAGGTTGTTTTAATTAAGTTGCATTAGAATATTGTCGAGTAAGATTAAACTATTGGGTAAAATAAATTTAAATGGTTAAATTTATTAATTTAACTTAGTTAGGTGGTGGGATTCCCTTAGTGGGATAATTAAAATAATTAATTTAAATTTAGTTATTTTAAGATAAGTTAACATAACAAGTTAATTAAATTTAAATGGTCTAAATTTATATAATTAAGCTAACCCATGTGTTTTTTTAACTCGCATTTTCATCCCTGAGGGCATGGGTCTATTTGGGAGGAAAAATGGGACCCATGACTGCCATGGTGATAAATTGATTTCTTGTTAACATTTAATCTCACCTCACCATCCTTCCATGCGATATGTTATATCGCAAATGGAGTGTCTTCGTATCGTAGTTACGATAGTAATCATTGACATATTTAAAAATAATTGTAACCCGTATAATTGGCAAAATACAATGTTAAGCCAACTTGTTGTCCCTCATGCCACTATTACGAAGTTGTTTTAATGAATCATAAATTGTTTAAAATCCTCCTAGTTATTCATAATTACATGTAGGTTCGGCTTCATCGAAACTTGCGACTTAGTCACGTTACCACCGTAATGAGTATTTGTTTAACTGTCGTAAAACTATTTATATAAAAAATCATCACTATATTATCTTTCCCATCTTCAATCAAGATATTTGGTTATCTTTTAGCATGTGTTGGAACTCGTGCTGAGCGGGGCACAATATATGGTATCAAAGTGCAATTTCAACACTAAATGCTCTGGGATTAGTTAATTAACTTTTGGGTAATTAAATTTAAATAAAAGCACTTTGGTTTAATCATTTCCGCAAAATTCTGATATACTGTTTTGCCCTTGTGCAGGATGACAGGGCACAGTACCAGATGAGGTGCAATAGCGACTCGAGGTTGTGGGCATCCACCACCAGAGGCACATAGTACTAATTTTGGACCACACATCTTAGATGCACTACATCAGATGATGGGGATCATACATGATCAACTTCCTGCATGCTCAGAGCCACTAACAGATGATATTCCCCCTGGCAAGGAGGTACCCTTAGATGAGGACTCACACTCCGCCACTCACATATAGGTCTTCACAGTAATAGAGGTCATGCAGTCATTCGGTTGAGGTTATAGCTCGACGAGAGAGGTTTTACAACCCTTCAGTGCATATTCAGAGAGTGGTTAAGACACACTTTCATGGGCAACAAGAAGGTTGTGCCATTTGTGATCTCCTTTGACTTCACCCACCTACATATGGAGGCACGATAGATGGATTTGGGGCCGAGTCATGGATCCTAAGCTTAGACAGTTGCTTTGGATTGCATCCTTACAAGAGAAATGTTAAAGCTTATCTTGTCATACACCTCATTCGTGATGGATCAGGCATCTACTGGAGGAATGAGGAGTGAAAGCTCCATTTGACTCGTGATACCATCACTTATGAGCTATTTGAGGAGATTTTTAGGGATTGATACATGTTAGAGAACTTTATTTAGAAGAGGATTGATGAGTTTCACGATCTCCAACAGGGTTGTGGTTCAATGGCTTAGTATAAGTGTATATGTTGACCTCCTTCAGTATGTCGACTATCTCTAGGATGAGAAGCTACAGTTGAACATATTTATCAGGGGCTTGAATACAAACTTGGTAGAAGCAGTGAGAATTTTATCTCCCCTGACCTTGGAGAAGGTGGTGGATAAAACCTATCTCACAGAGGAGAACAAGACCAAGACACAAGAGTCTCGGGATAGGAACTGAGGCAAGTTACAGGAGCGAGTTTTCTCATTTCAGGATTAGAGGTCACGTGGTTATGCCCCACCCCCAAGAGGAATTTTTAGACCATTTCGGTCAGCTTCTCGACCACCCTAACACTCACATCAGTTATCTTAGTAGGAGGCTCCTCAATAACAAAAGACTAGACCAAGACATGATAGTTAGAGAGGTAGGGGTCGTAATGGCCACATTTTGGGTAAAGACAGGAGGTTAGGGAGCCAACAACATAATCAGGCTCATTCACAGCAGTCGACTAGAGTGGGACCTATAGGGTCAGTACATGAAAGCACAAGAGGGTCTCAGTTGCACAGGGATGCACCAGGGTGTTTCATTTGTGGGGCTATCGACCATTATGCTCGATTTTGTCCTCAAAGACAATAATTTTCTGAGAGGAAAAAGGTACCAGCTTCAGAGAAGATAGTTGGTGACACATGAGGATGCTTATCGTGTCTATGTCGCGGTGGAGAACTGTCAGGCTGAGCATTAGGCCATGATTATTGAGACACATGTATGATTAGGGGTACACCTATTATTGTACTATTTGACTCAGGAGTTTCTGACTCCTTTATATCACCCTCTTTAGTGGATAGGTGGTTTCTAGGCAGGTAGATAGGTGGTAGGTAGAGGTTTCCATTGGGGCCAAGATCATCGTAAACTCATATGTGGAGATTTGCATTCTGGACTTAGGTGTATTCTCCACTACTTTAGACCTCTGAGTTTTACCATTGGGATCTTATGAGGTCGTTCTTGGCATGGATTGGATTGATGCTCATCAGGCCAAAGTAGACTGCAGACACAAGTTTATTGAGTGTGTGGATGACATAAGATGTTTTGTTGTTATATTCAAGGTTCAGAGACCCATTTCTTTGTGTATGATTTCCGCTATGCAGCTCAAGTGGAGCATGCGCAAAGGGTGTCTGATGTTTTCTATCACGATCAGTGATAGATAAGAGGAGATTCCAATGAGTTATCCCTTAGATGATCACCATATTTTGAGAGATTTTTCAGATTTTTTCCCTACTAAGCTCCCAGGTATGCCCCCATGGCGAGAGGTGGAATTTTCTATTGATCTTGTTCCAGGTTCTACACCCGTGTCACGTGCTCCATACATGATGACCAAACCTGAGCTCCATAAGCTCAAGATTCAACCGGAGGAGATTTGAGAGAAGGGTCTCATCCCACCTAGTGTGTCTCCTTGGGGCACACCAGTGATTTTTGTGAAGAAGGACACGTCCCTTCATTTGTGTGTCGACTTCTGACTACTGAACAAGGTAATGGTGAAGAATTGTTATCCCTTGCCTCGTATATATGATTTGTTTGATCAGATGAGGGGAGCTAGAGTGTTCTCTAAAATAGATCTAAAGTCGGGATACCATCAGTTGTGTATCGCAGAGGTAGACATCCACAAGAAAGCCTTTCGAACTTGGTATGGGAATTACAAGTTCACAGTGGTTCCTTTCGGTATGACTAATGCACCTACAGTTTCCATGAGCCTCATGAATGGGGTTTTCAGGACATTTTTGGATAGATTTTTCATTGTTTTTCCGGACAACATCTTTATATATTATCGTTCAATTGAGGAGCATTAGGAGCACTTACAACAGGTATTACAAGTTTGAGAGAGCATTAGTTGTATGTGAATTTGGAGAAGTGTTCCTTTTTTCAGTCTGAGATTCAGTATTTGGGGAGCATTATCACATGTGAGGGTATCTCTGTAGATCCCTCGAAGATCCATGCTATTATTGATTGGCCACCCCCACCACAGTGACAAAGGTTAGGAGATTTATGGGCTTATCTGGTTACTACCATCATTTTGTTCAGGAATTTTCTAGGATTGCTAATCCTATTACTTCCCTTCAGTGTAAAGGGAAGAATTTTTATTGGTCAGAGAGGTGCGAATATGCTTTTCAGTTGCTCAAGGAGCATTTGAATACTACACCCATCCTCGTAGTTCTAGATCCTTTGGTTGACTTTGTGGTTTACACAAATACATATATTGAGGGTCTTGGAGGGGTTCTCATGTAGGAACATCGCATTATTGCTTTTGAGTCTTGTAAGCTCAAGGAATACAAGCTTAATTACCCCACCCATGATCTTGAGGTTGCAGCAGTGGTTCATGCATTGGTTTGCTAGAGGCATTTCCTTCTAGACATGCCCTTTGTATTGAGGAAAAATCATTTGAGTCTTCAACATATATTTTCACAACCCAACCTCAACACCTGACAATGGCATTGGATGGAGTTCCTTTGTGAGTACGACATGGACATCTAGTACATCAAGGGGAAGGAGAATTTTTCATCGTTGATGCTTTGAGTAGGTGGTAACATGAGATTTCCACCTTGACAATACAATCATGTCTTAGAGGCAGGATACTTCAGCAGCTTCTAGGTGATAGATTCTATGAGGGAGGCAGGCAGATGGTTGAGTCTCAGGGGCCCTTAGTGAGCAAGTATGCAGGGTGCACTTTGGATTTTGATGGTCTTCTTCAGTTTCAGAGGTGCATCTATGTGCCTAGAGTAGGTGATTTGCGTAGATTAGTTCTTTTTGAGGCACATTGGGCACCTTACTTTGCCCATCCTGGGGTGAAGAAGATGTATGAAAACTTGAGGCAACTTTACTTTTGGCCAGGGTTATGCCATGATATTGCAGATTTCATATCCCATTGTCTTGAGTGCCAGAGGGTGAAGGCCGAGCATTCTCATCTCATCGGTCTTCTATACCCTCATGATATTCTGAAGTGGAAGTGGGACATGGTGTCCATGGAATTTATTGTTGGTCTTCCCACTTCATCATTTCATCATGATGTCATCATAGTGATGGTGGATAAGTTGACCAAGGTTTCTTCTTCTCTCCAACAAAGTTATCATATAATGTGGTTTCCATTGCATAAGTATTTATGGATGACGTAGTGAGATTGCATGGTATACCTAGGACAATCATTTGTGATCATGGATCAGTCTACACTTTATGAGTTTGTGGACCTCTTTTCAGGTGTCTTTGGGGACTCATATTAACTTCAGTTCAACATATCACCCTCAGATAGATGGGAAGATAGAGAGGGCGAACCAGATACTTGAGGACATTCTTCAGATGTATGTGATGGATCAACAGACGAAGTGGGAGCATTACCTTTGTCTAGTAGAGTTTTCATTTATAACAATAATTTTCACAGAATCCATCGGCATGGCACCTTATCAAGCTTTGTATGGGAGACCTTGCAGGACACCGTTGAGTTGGGACATGTTAGATGACATAATTGTTCTTGGTCCAACATACCTTCAGGATATGGAGCAATAGGTTGTTCTCATTTGAAAATGTTTAGAGAAGGCTCGTGTACGCCAGAAGGTGTATGCTGACATAAAGAGGGTAGAGCGTCACTTCCTTGTGGGTGACAAGGTGTTTCTCAAGGTGCATCTACACAAGAGTCTGATCCGTTATGGGAAGGGCTCTAAGTTATCCCCTTGATTTGTTGGACCTTTCGAGATCTTGGAGACTATTGGTCCAGTTTCCTATCGCCTAGCTCTGTCACCATGCCTATCCCGGGCACACGATGTGTTTCACATCTTAGTGTTGTGGAAGTATGTACCTGATATAGCTCATGTTTTGGATTGGTCAGCCTTACAGGTGGAGGCCGAAGGTCAGTGGACTTTGGAGCCCATGTGTATTCTGGAGCACAAGAGGATGGCCCTTTGGGGTTGCGACCTGGATTAGGTTATAGTTCAGTGGGATAGATATGATGAGATTGCAGCTACTTGTGAGGATGTAACACCATTGCGGGCCCGATATCCTTACCTCTTCTAGTGACTTCTCAGAGGAAGTCAGTTCCTTGAGGGAGGGGTATGTAGTGCCCACCCTTTTCAGTGCTCTTTTTTGGTCACGTGAGACTCATATTATCTATACTATTGTGATGACAAGGAAATTATTACTTGTTTTGTTATTTTGATGGGACATTATCACATGAAATTGTTTCTTGACATGTTTTGTTTATTGCTTAGATACACTGTTATGATATGACACTATTTAGGATATCGTATTGGTAGCATTAGGATGCTAACACTTGATCACAGGTTGACGATGAGGCACACGATGCCACTATGTATTTACATATATTATGTTGTGACGATGATATCATGTGTTAGTATTGACATGTTTGATATTGATATTTGATCCATATTTGATGTATGATGATGATTGTATTGTTCCATTTGGTGGATGATTCATGTTGTTGATCTGTTGATCTATACGTTCTAGCTTAGCATGACTTAGTATGGATTTTGATTTCGATGCATATTATTGTATCGTATTTTGTTATCATATTGGGAAAATATGAGGTTTTCATTGAGTGTGCAAATGACAGGTATTCGATCATGGGAGAACATGGGGTTCATGCAATGCATCCCAATTAGCACAAAAGGCTCATAAGGCCAAACCATTAGCACAAAAGGACTGCGAGTCCAAACCATTCCTTCTCTATCGATTTACGACACCTTCTCTTCGTGTTGTGCATTGTTCATATATTGTATGTGGTTTTATTATGTGATGGTTGGCTCACCTCTTACCTCTTACGCTTTGTGTTGTAGGCTCATGTTGTATTGTCTCAAAGTGTGTACCCTTATCCTCTTTTGGTTAATGCTAACTTGGTGTTTTATGCCATCTTTGGTGGTCCTTGACATATTTTGTGGTATGAGATGTTGTTTCTTGGTTAGGAGGGAGTAGGCCACCTAATCATGGATTAGGTGAGCCTAATTGCCCTCTTAAATGTCACATTTTTCCCAAACTCGGATTTGGGAAAAATGTGCCATTTAGGAAGGGTAAATGACAAGCAACGAGCTTGATTTGTATTAAAAAGGGGCCCTAGCCCCCATCCCTATGAGGGGGTGGGCTCTTTTCATTACAAATGAGGCCCATTGGCCTATTTACCCCCTCCCACACAATCCAAATTTATGGAGTTTTGATTTTGGGAATTTTTATTGAAATGTGAATCTTCTCATGATTTCTTGAGCCAAATTTGTTCTTCCCCAATTTTAATTTTATGTGGTAATTTTGTTGCATTTTGTTTGGATGTGGTTTAGGTGGAGGGTGACATTTTTTACCCTCCCATTTCTTGACTTATGTGGCATTATTCCTTCTTAACCCTTCATGTCCTTAGTGAACGGGTTCTTTTTTTGGAAAATTTTTGGAGGTGGAATAGCTTGGAGCTTAGAACAAGCATTTGGATTTCTTGGTGATCTCCTTGGTTGGATTGTTCTTGAGTGCAAGGTAGGATTGTACACCTATTTTTTTTCCTATTTGTACTAGTCTTTGAATTTGTACTATAAGTTGAATTATGCATATGAATGAGAAATGGATGTTTGTTGATTCTATTTTTTTTTTGCTCCACCCACACTTGAGGGGTGTGGGTTTTGGAGATGGATGGGAAGAGGGAGAAATTTCCTCCTTTACACTTGCATATGCTTGTTTAGAAAGCTTGAAAGATTTTACATTCTTTTAATTTTTACTCCTACATTTGGCTTGTAGGTAGGGATGCATTTCCATTTGGTTTGGAAATCCATCCCTACCCTCAATGAAGGAAACCATAGGTTTGAAAAGCCTACTTGGGGGAGATAATGGAGAGATAAGGGGAGTGATTTTGGAGTGATAAGGGGTGTTGAATCTATGGAGAGATAAGGTGGATTAATTTTTTGGTTGCAAAGAACTTTTGAATTTAAGGAAAGCTTTATCCTATAATGGAGATGTAATTGATCCAATGGCTGAGATTTAGTGTGCACAACTTTGAGGGATGTGGGTGTTTTATTTTATTATGATGTTTGTTTTAAGGTTGTTTTAATTAAGTGACCTTGGAATATTGCTGGGTAAGATTAAACTGTTGGTTAAAATAAATTTAAATGGTTTAAAATTTATTAATTTAACTTAGTTATGTGGTGGGATACCCTTAGTGGGATAATTAAATTAAATTTAGTTATTTTTAGATAAGTTAACGCAACGAGTTAATTAAATTTTAATGGGTTAAATTTATATAATTAACCTATCCCATGTGTTTTTTTAACCCGCGTTTTCTTCCTCGAGGGCATGGGTCCATTTTGGGGGGAAAATGGGATCCATGACCGCCATGGTGATAAATTGACTTCCTCATGAACATTTAATATCACCTCACCATCCTTCCACGTAATATGTTGTATCGCAAGTGGAGTGTTTCCATACCATCGTTACGATAGTAATCATTGATGCATTTAAAAAATAATTCTAACCCATATAACTAGCGAATACAACATTAAGCCAACTTGTTGTCCCTCACGCCGCTATTACGATATTGTTTTAACAAATCGTAAATAGTTTAAAATCCTTCTAGTTGTTCGTGATTATGGGTTGGTTCGACTTCATTGAACCTTGTGACTTAGGTAGCGTTACCTTCGTAATGAGTACTTGTTTAATTGCCGTAAAACTATTTATTTTAAAAAAATCATTACTATATTATCTTTCCCATCTTCAATTAGGATATTTGGTTGTCTTTTAACATGTTTTGGAACTCGCATCGAGCGGGGTGCAACAAAGATCTTCTAATTTTTTTCCTTGTCTTTGGGAGGAATATTGGTATTATGTGGAACATGATTTTATTTCTTCTTGTTGCTGTCATTTTTATGGGATTTTTGAGAGCATTTGCATGGCTTTTTGGATTTTCATCATTTACCTTCTTTGGTAGCTCTTTCGGATCATCTTTGGCGGTCATCTGATTTTTGTTTTTTACCCAAGTCCAATCTTGTTAAATGGTGACCTCTGGCCATTGATGATATCATATAATATTTTGGTACTTTTTCAAACTATATGCTTATGTTCAACTTAGTAGTTTTTTTCTCTGGTTCCTTCCTTAAGGAAACAATTTCGGACTCTAGGCTCTCACAATTTTATTCTTTTGTCTTCAATTGGATTCTCACCTCTTCCTCTATTATTTTTTCCTTTTTAAGTTGAATCTTTCAGTTAATGATCATTTTTTACGATTCCTCGGGGTTTTGTGACATTTTTTGCTTTTGAATCAAGATCGATCCTCTTCTTTATATTTCTGAAGTTGTTACTTTTATTTTAGATTCTTTTTCTTAAGCTTCATGATCTCATTTAAGGCACACATGAGTTCTTCTTTTAGACCCACTTCCCCATCTATTTTGTCATTTTATTCCTTTTCTGAATCCTTATCTTCATTTCTTTTGTCTTCACTTTCCAAGATATCCTCTTTTGATTTTATTTTCATGAATATAATTTTTTCTTCATCACTAGCGGAGATACTATCATTAGTCTCTTCATATGAACTACTTTCCTCTTTGGAATAGAGGTTTTCTTTGTGCTTATGAAAGTTCTTCTTTTTCTCAAGTTTTGTTTGTTTGTAGCTCTTTTTATATTGATGGTGTTTGCTACACTTCTTAATGTTATGATCTTCATCATCATCACTATTTTCACTTTCTGCATTATGGAAATTTGGTGGTAAAATGTTCTACTTTGCCACAATTAAAGCATTTAATGGGCAACTTACCTTTGTACTTTCTAGATCCTTTCATAAGCTTCCTTTAAAAATGAGCTTCCTCTTCATCGGAATCCATGTTTGGAGCTATCGCAAGGCTCAAGCTTTATATTATTCATCTTCTTTGAGACTTTGAAGGGTGCCTCTCACTTTAATTATTTCTACATTTTGGTACTCATTTCATATGTCGTTAGGATCCCATGCAATCCATCCAATTGTTAGAGTATCTATATCCTTCATTTATTCAATGGCAGAAACTTTTAGCATCAGACCTCAAGGGAACAAACCTTAACACCTTTTGAACAATAATTACATCTTCAACTTTTTCTCCAAGACCTTTGATGGTGTTTACGATTTAATCCACATGAAGAATATATGCTATAATGTTTTCTTCATATTTCATTTTCAAACTCTCGAATTGTCTTCTATGAGTTTGAAGCTTAGCTTTCTTTACTTTGTCATCTTCTTCATAGATATTCTTAAGTTTGTCCCAGATTGCTTTTGTTGATTCACAATGCATCACCTTGACAAAATTTGATTTTGATAGACCACACAAGATTGCATTAATAGCTTTTACATTGTTTTCACTAGCCTTCTTTCTAGTTGTATCTGTTGGTGGAGATGATGGAGCTACATAACCGATCACAACTGATTTCCAAATATCAAAGCCAAGATCCATTATATAAGTTTGCATTATTATGCTCTAAAAATACTAGTTTGTTCTACCAAACAATAGAGATATATTTAAGGAGAAACCTTCATGACAAGCCATGTGTGCTCTCGAGATCTACCTTCTAGCAGTTAGACTATCTTTAAAGGAACCACTCTGATACCAATTAATGAACACACAATTATATTGAAGGGGGTGAACCAGTATAAGATATTCCTTTAATTATTTAAAAACTTAATAGCAACAATCACACAAGATTTAGGTGGAAAAACTTTCGAGAGAAAACCACAGAGAAAAGACTGCTTGGATATACCATCCAAATTTAGTAAAAAAATAATAAAAAATCTCTAAAAAATTTATAGGCAACAACCCACTAGAGACACCAATCCTCACCATTAATAAATTTGCAGGCACCAACCTATTGGAAATCAATCCCCACTTCTAAGCATCACCTTCACAAGAGACACCAATCTCTTCTCTTAGGAAGCACCAACCACAAAAAGAACTTCGTTAATGCATGACAATTAAATAGATCTCCTTCACAAATCTTTTTCTTGAATGACCTCTTGTTTTTCTCTACTTCAAAATATGCTTGAGTTTGAATGATATATATTTATTATTCCTCATTTGCTTTCTTTTCAACTAAATCTCATTTTATACCTTCTCATGTCATTTCAAAGGGGTGTTTTATCCCAAGGGACACTATTTGGGCACTAAACATGGGTTGGACCATACTTTAAATATTAACACCAAAATAGAGGGGGGTCGACCAACATTCTTAAATGATCAAAACTTGTAAGTAATGCCTTGGAATGGTGTGATCTGCCCTTGAATAATGGAGATCCGACACTGATTTTGTTTGGACAACGATTAGTGGCCTTTAGCCTTTAACGATCAAATAATGATTTCATTTTATAGAAAATTATTATGACATCAATGTCAATTAATCCAACAACAAATAACCTTGAAAATTATTTTTATAATAGATTTTTTTTGCCAAAATTGATGCTTTAATACCATTTGTTAGGATATTTCTTTATAAAAACAAAAAAAACACTCAAATACAGTCCATTTTGAGGGGCTACCATAAAAATTCACAATAAATGATTAAATGGATTCAATAATATGATATTTGATGGTTTGGGATTGTCTCAGCCATCCATATTTATATACATATGTAATACAAAGGGTCACACCCATTCATCCTAATTAGGTCAACCTAACTATTTATTAAGAACTAATAAATGAAAGATAAAGGTTATACACTTAGTTATATAACCTTTATAATCATATGAAGATATAATGTTACGGATATAATACTCTAAAAGAATATATATCTCCACTTCTTTGTGCATGAATATGTTCATAGGAGGAGTTCACTTCACCCTCATGTGCATGATTTTGTGCATCATTGTGCAAGCTTCCGCCTCTAAGGAAATTTCCCTTCCCCCACACAATATAGTACAAACTGGTAGGCCTCCTAGATAGATCTCAATCTTATCACACTAAGCTCGTCTTGAACAGAACTACACAATCCACTAACACACATTAACTTCATTCATGTGTCGTCCTCAATATCACCAGCTATAATAATCAGACAATAGAACTCTTTCATGTACGAATTCACTCTCACTTCCTTTTCATGTAGGTTCTGCACTAGTGTGAATAAATATCATGTTTTTGTTGACTATTTAACTTTCGAAGAACTACTGATACATGTGACTTGTTGCCCATACCGTCCCCATATAAGCCTCATTATCTCCTTTAAATGTAACATGTTAGGGAAACATCATAGTGGACATTATAATTGCAAATATGAACCAACATTCTCAACAATTTGTTTTGTAAGCCATCCAAACCATGTTATTATTCTTATGTATTATTGTAATTATTCCACGTGAAAATCATTATTTTAGTTATGCCCAACATTCAAGTACGAGGACATCACAAGACACTTGGGATACATAGATTCTTCGAAGCATCACATTATGGATATTTTAATATGTTATTACTATGTAACTTTGTAAAAAGACTTATATTTCACTTGCAGAAGCCTTGTGCTACATTCAATCCATTGGGGCCAAAATATTTTGAACCCCATGTTGGAGGCATGAATTTGAGATACACAACGGGAGCACCAAGCTTGAATGATGGAGGACTCGTAAGAGGATTTACACTGTGAAATGAATACAAATAAGCCCTCAAGTAATGAAAAAGGCATATTGATCCTACACATGAGTTTGAAGGGTCAAAGCAATGTCAACAAAGAAAGATCCTATGTATAGAGAATTGGTCAATGGTACATGCATGGGAAAAGCTTGAGATGTGCAAGCGACATGAAAATTATTCCATTTTGATGACCTCCCATCTCGTCAACTCAAAATTACTCAGTTAATATTAATTACATTAATTCACCCAAAAAAAATTCCACCGTCAGATATGTTCGTCAATACATAGATTTTTCACCATCATATATTGTTTGAGTCTAGAAACCAATTCCCATATTAGTACCACATATCGACATAAATATATATGTCGCCTGATTTTATCTCCTATAATAGTGAAGTGGAGATATTGACCGTTAGGGAAAAATAGAAAATTCAAATAAGAAAAATAGCATTTTTAAGTACATGGAACACAGTCACTTTTTGACCAAGGCATATCTTACCATGAGTATCTTGCCCCATCTCCAATGTAATTTTTAATTTTTATGTATACCATATATTGGTAGTGGAGAACAATGAAAACATACAGAAGGAGATATATCTTTTTGGTTGTTTATGCACAAAGAATTATAGAGTTGTGTTCTTAATTTATGTGAGTGTTTAACAAGTTGAAAATTGACTCTATGGTTAGATATATATATAAAGACAAATATCTACATAAAAGGGGGCTTAGCATATTTTTGTGTGTGAATTTGAGTATGGATGATGGAGGTAAAGAGGAAGTTGTTACTTCATATTTATCAAGGTGTATTAGTTATACAAATGCATTGGCTAAGACTTTGATGAGGTTGAAAGAGAGTACATTAGAAACATTGACACCCTTGCAAAATATAACAAAAATCATGCAACATTGGGATGTTAATATGAGAAGTATATTGAAGTGGTATGATTTGGTCACCATAGGAGTTGGAGGAATGCTCAGAACAAATGTTTTTGTGACCATATGCACTATTTCTCAAGAAACTATTGGGCTTGTTATCATCTTGGTGTATATTGTTATCAGTGTGTCCATTTTACTCTTGGCTTTATGTTATATGGAGTTTACATTAGAGATGTCTGTTGCAAGCCTTCAACAATATTTACATAGTAAGTATACATTTCATAAATTTATGTGCATGGCTTGTAATAGGTCATACGTCAAGGACCTTCGTAATTCTTACTATACACTTTTTGGCCCATGATAGATAAAATTCATGATAAATTTCATGAATACACATAGATGGTCTGCAAAAGGTTATTTATCAACGATATTTGTAGTCGCCACTGTCCACTTGTTGGCCCATGTTAGACGAACCACCCTCATTCCTATTTGGAAGGACTATCGACATAATTATTATGTAAATAACTCTCATTTCAAAATGTTTTTGCCAAAATAGATACATTGATACTGCTTGTTAAGATATTTGTTTTTAAAAATGGCAGATAATTCAAATACAATCCACTTCGTGTGAAAAACTCCAAATTTCACAATAGATGATTAAAGGGATTCAATAATCAGATATATGATTGTTTGGGAGAGTCTCACCCATCCATATTTATATACACACACCCATTCATCCTAATTAGGTCCACCTAACTATTTATTAAGAATTGATAAATTAAAAGTAAAGGCTATGCACTCCATTGTATAGCCTTCATAATCATATGAAGATATAGTGTTATAGATATAACACTCTGAAAGATGATCTACCTCCACCTATTTGTGCATGACCATATTCATGTGAGGAGATAACTTTGTCAACATGTGGAGGATTTTGTGCATCGTTGTGTAAATTTCCACCCCTGTAAGAAATTTCCCTTCCCTCATGCACTAATATATTATGTATGTGACAACTAATCTAGTGCAAACTAATAGGACTCCTACGTAGATCTCAATCTAATCATATTAATCTTGTCTTGAATGCAAATACACAATCCAATAACATACATTAATTTATTTTCGGTGTCGTCCTAAATATGACCCACTCTAATAGTGATCTAATAGAACTCTTTAGTGTACTCCTTCACACTAAATTTCTTTTAATGTAGGTTCTGCACATGTCTGAATAAATGAGATTGATAATATACAAGCATGAAATTAGCCTTTAACATCATCACCAATATATCACAACTTTTGATCTTGTCTTTTTCCTATGCATGTACTCCCACCACAAAGATGCATGACTCTTTAACATAGTACAAGAAAATATTACCTTCTTAGGATCTTTTTCACCATTGTAACTCTAATATGATTCTCAATTTCCATGATCTAGTAGACGCGATCTTCCATTTCTAGGCTCATGGAATACCTTGGAACATCTAATCTTTTACTTGTCCCTAAGCCTTGTGATTGCACACGAGAATTAATTCTCTTTCTCATCAACATGATCTACTTCATCATCTTGTTCCTCGGGTGCTCTTTCCACATGTCCATCATCACTCACATCCTCGTCCACCATTACTACTACCAGAATATCGGAAATAAAGGGGCCATGGCTGACAATAGCTTTATTGTGTTTAACATTGCTAAATCAAAAAAGAAAAAAGACTTTGGTTGGGATTAGAACCTGGTATAACTTGACATCGTGGGGCCACCTGTGATTGTGGAACCATTGTTCAAATGATATCTTTAGAGGGACTTGACCAATAAAATATCCAACAAGGGTGAAAGATTCAAACCAATTGCATGCTTTATCAAACTTAGGTAAATCAAGAATAACATAAAGCAAAAGGTGTCTGAGTTAGAATTAGTACCTCGCGGAAGGATTTCAAAACAAATTTCCTTACCTTCTTCAGTGCCAAGATTACCCAAAAATCCATCAATAATACATGCATCAAATGATGCACACGTTGAGGAAATGGGCATTAATATAGACATATTTTCATAGATGCCACCATGAGGCCAAGTGACAGACCAATTCAATACAATAAAACCAATATTAATCTCGGTAGTATGGAACTAGGGTCGTAGGCATAACAACCTAAAACAATATTCAATTATGACGTACACCAAGTCTTGATTGTGTAATGATTTTTTATATGGGTATATAAATTTTGGCTACATGTTCTTGTAGATTCTTTTCTACGTTTTCCCACAACAAACAAACTTCATAGGCTACTAACTTTAACATTAATTTCCTCTTGCTAATCTAATTGAAGGATTCTACTTTAGCTTCCTTCTTTAATTCTTGCAAAAACTCCATTCCTATGTTACGAACACAATGCTCCTACAAATTTCTCTTTTTTTAGTGCCTTCACATGGAAACTATCAAGCAACACTCACAAAAAACACTTCATAAAAACCGTTATATAACTCATCATGCATACATAAATATTGTTACCTTCAATCCATTCCTTTCATCTTAGCTACAAACATAGGGTTTTAGTTTTGAACCACTTTTGAATTCTCTTGAAAATAATATGATAAGTCACTCCACATGTCATACATTTCCCATATAAAATTAATATTGTGATAATAGGGTTTTGGTTTCGAACCACTTCTGAATTCTCTGGAATATAATTTGATAAATCACTCCACATGCCATACACTTTCCCTAATAAATATTGTGATAATTTGGGTTATTTCCCATAGTAACATCTTATATGTGATTGTTAGCATCACCGAGATTTAGTGTATGATTTATTAAGCTATTTTTTGCACTCTAAACTTATTCCTTGATTGTAGCATCCTCTGGGATATTTAATAGCTCTTCATTTGTAGTGCAAAAAATGCTTGAAGCTCTCAAATAATTATTTATGGATGAACCTCACATTACAATTTTATGATGTCTCAACAATGCAAAGAGATGCTTTTGATATTAGGAACTAATTTATAAAATGGGTGCATATGGGAGGGGGTAGAGAGTATCTAAAAATTTGAATGTGTCAAAAATTAGGAAAACTACTCTAATGGTCTGAAATTGCTATGTGGATTCGTAATATTAGTGATAGTGTTTTTGTTTTTGTGTTAAAAAAAACATTAGGGAACTAAAGCTAATTTGATGCCTACGTTTGTTACTTTATTAAAAGACTTATTCAACTCATGAAAACTTGTTACATTATGGTGTGGTTAGTATTAGTCATCAAGTATTTCACTATACTCTAACAAATCTTACAAGATCTAAATTATTTAAAACCAAAACGAGCAACCTCTTTTGGTTCCCATTAAACTCATCCTTTCGTACCTTGAAGGACTTCTTCTTTCCTTTATCCTTCTTCTTGAGATATTTTTCTACAATTGTAGTTAGATGCGACTCTAACTTTTAAAAAAGGATTGGAACAATGTAGATTGTCTATATAAATAATGGTAATTATTGTTTCTCTTATCAGCATAAGGTACAAACAAATTAAGGTTCGGTTGAGCAGATGTACCAATCGCTAACCAAATGCATCTTGATACTAAATAGTTGTTCCAATAAGGAATATATCACGTCTTCTTTGTACTACACTAAATATTACAAATTACATCTTGTTTTAGTGAAAAATAATTATTAATGTCAATCTTACCTGTGTTTGTGGTATAGAAGATAATTTATCTTGGTAGTATATTTTCTATACAAACATGTTAGCATCGCATCTTAAAAGAACGTTGGGTCAAGTTAAAATTAGTTTGGAAAGTAACTGTCAATTGATAATCCTATCAATGACAACACACATAATGATGTATTAATAAGTCAAACAACCCAAGAAGAAATTCTAACAAACTAAGAAAGAGAGAACGATCTTACAAAAGACTTTATACTTGTGGGATATTTATGTAGAAGGAAGTGATGATATTTCCAGTCATATTCAATTAATAAGATTGATATAGGAAGTTGAATTTGTGTCAAATATAAGGGAGCTTGTTCCTGTTGAGGGAAGTCTATGATTTGAAGCAAAGTTTGATCATGAAGAAGAACGAGCCTTGTACAAAATAAATATTTACGAAATACAAGATCTTATTTATGATGTTGAGCCAAACACACCTCATCACTTAAAGCCACACATTGAAGGGCATATCACTAGAGAGGGGCTTAAAGGTCAATACAAGAGTGCAAAAATTATTGCTAAAGGGTAAAACATAGGAATGTGTCCCAAAAAGTATAGGAACATCCAATCTAGACCATCTTAGGAAGGAGAATTGTTTTCCAAAGTCTGTAATTACCGTATCTCATCTCAAAAAGAAAAATTTATCCCCTCCATCTCCCAAAAAGAAAAGGCGTCCAAAATTCAATGGCGATGGATCGCAAGATCCCTTATGGCCCAATAGGACATGTAAAACAATCTAGAAAGAAAATGATGGTAGAGATCAATGGATATGTTTATTCTCTTACAATCCATGATTCGAGGAGTGGCTATCGTATGATACAAAAATGGAGATAAGGCCTCCTAGATAAATTCAACAAATCCTTCAACAAAAAATTAGAATCCTAAGAAAAGATAATGAAATTGTTGCTGAAATCAATAATATCTGTAAGGATAAGAATGAAAATGTTTGAGCCTACAATATGAGACTCAAGGAGATAGTAAGAGAGAAAAAGAACAAACAAATGGGCTGAAGAAAAGATTGATACCCTCATTAAGGAAGAATATAAAGGTGTTCCCACCTCCTTACAAGAATAATTACAACGTAGCCATAAAGATAGAGAGTGACAAAAAAACAATGAATCACTCGAGGAAGAAGTGTAAGAATGAATATCCTGATTCCAATAACAATAAACTGAGATTGGTTAAGGCTCTTTAAAAGGACATACTCTACATAATGAGGGAATTGAGACAAGACACCAAATAAGAGGGTTATGGTTTGTGTTGTAAAAAATGCAAACTATAAGATCACACCAAAGAAAATTGTTTGAAGAACAAAGAAGATGGTTTGCAAGATATACCTTGTAATGTTACATGCAATAAAATATTTACCCATTCAATTTGAAAATAAGGGTGTCTAAGCACCCTTAGTCTAAGAAGAACCCTCAACACCACTTATCACCTTGATAAAGTTTGTAAGGAATAAGGTTGCATCCTGGGGTCACTTGGTGGGTATAGAAATATGCATAACATTTACATATTAAAAAAATGCAAGTTGGATGTTGAATCCAATTAGACAGCCAAGATTGTCTACTTTGGAAATAGGAGTTGGGTTGCTTGCACAAGATTAAACCAACATTATAAAATTAAGATGATGTAATAAAATAGTTATAATACTATCTATTGGCCACAACTTCACGTTCAATGTAGACCAGTATCCAAGGTCAAATAGGCAGGTGATTGTTGTTGCTACAAGTGTCCACATTCAAAAACATTGTTTGACCTAGCAAGAATCATCTAAGGTTTGAATCTATAATGTGTCAATGAAATTTTTCCAAATTCCCACTTATTTCAAATTGATATCATACCTTCCCTAGAAATATCTACCTATTGTTTACTTCCCTAGAATATTTTGTTGGCCGAGTAAAGGAAGCTAGCTTTCAAGGACTAAATTTCCCCTTAGCCAATGGTCTTTTGTAAAATATGGGACCTAGTTATATCATGTGATGTTGTGTAATGTGTAGTGCCCAATGCATTAAATAAAATAAATTTTAAAAAAATAGGGTGTGTGAAAGTCACGGTGGAAGGAAGTAAATTGGAGTAGGTGAATTTAAACGTTATGGTGGAAGATAGTGATATTTGGTAGGAAGTACCATGTCGGATTTTCTATGGCAAAGAACAATGGGGATCTGAAATAACCTTTCATACTTGTCACTTCTCTGAAAAATACAAGCACTTCATTTGAGATTTAGATGAATTTACGACACTAAAACCAAGTTAGCATTATAAAGTTAGCATTATTTAGATAGTTACAATGATGTCATTTTAAAAGACATGGGTTCTACATAGTTTCTCCTATGCAAAAAATGAGTCTCCAACTTGATCAGGTTATAGTTTCTAATGAAACTCCCAACCTGTGCCGACAATGTATGGACATCTTGAAAGGAATCTTTACATTCTTCAAATGCCCAACCAAATATCTGTAGTCACATAGAATTCCACGGTTGTAGGGAGGCACAAATTACTTGAGTTGGGTATGTATGTTTACTAAAGTAGGTTCGATGGTCTCTGAGGGGAATGGATTGACTGTTTGATATTGTTTTTTTTGTTTCGTGTGGAGAAAGATTACTGAGGATATAAAGGTGATTCACTCATCTAGTCATTATTTACTTGAAAACAGGATCATTCGTGGAGAAAAGAAGACTTGGGATAGAGAGGACTCATGACGATGCATTTCTTCCCAACCTCATTCTAGGAAAATAGTGTTTTGTGAAATTACCTCATCAAATGTCACAAATGAAATCCCATTAGAAGTGTTTCTTGTGCTCCCTATAACATCTCTTTTGCATACCATCTACATATTCATTTGAATACCTCTAGTAATAAAAAAATAGGTTCTACTATTTGCAATGGATGGTTTTGTAATTGTTCAAGGTCCACGCATTTGGGTTACTATGATCATGGGGCTCAAACTCTTTCTACCCCCCCTCACCATTATTCAACTTATTGATCGATTTTCTACTTTGGTGGGTTTTAGATATAAAACTAAATGATTTTTTTATGACTCACCCGTTTATTTCTCGGTGGCTTGCAATCTTAGAGAAACACATGGTGTACATGTTTTTCTTTGAAGAGAGTTTCCTTCACATGGTTCATCCTGTGGCTTTTAAAACTTAGTGGCATGGTTTATTTACTACCTCGAGATGCTTGTGTCATGAAAAGATCCACAAACTCATGAATATGATCTCTATCTTCAATATATATGCTTCATTCAGCCCCTGGTGTTGGTACTAACTCGGTTTTGAGCTCAAAACAGTTTCATTTTCATTAAATAGATATATTGGGATCTAGCTCGATGTGTCACTTTCTTGTTTGAGTTGAGTTACCATATTTATTATGCACTCTCTCTACCTTGCTACCTGATCTCGTTGTGATGATTCAAGATCTTTGTGAAAAGATACACGGAGAAATTGTGAATGAAGATGAATAAAATTTCTGAATACGTGAAACCATTTGAAAAAACACTTAGCTATGATGCAGAATTGAGTCCCACAATTTTGACTGGCTTCATTTCCTACATGAATGGTTCATCTCACCTTGTCCTTCATAATTCTCATACTTTATTTTTTCATTTGCAATGAAATAAATTTAAAATTTTGGAATGTTGCACATTCGATTATTATTTTTATATAAACATGTTTTGTAAAACAATAAGATGAAATAAGACGCTTATGTAACCCAAGTAACACTTGGTAGCCAAGAATAAAATTAAACCCCTCTTTCGGACATAATTTGGAGAAATTCATAACTAGTATTTTAGCGCGAAACAATAAAACATCTTATGTTTTTTATTACCAAATTATATTTTGATCATCTTCCCTAATTACTATGACATATTTCTATGTTGTTAGACATAGGGTGTCAAAATTAGGTGTTCATGTCCTTTGTTAATAACGAGAACTAGAAGAGTCGTCAAATAAAACAACATTTTCTACCTACCTTGCAAAGTTACAAAATGCCATTTTTAGAGACTTGCAAAACAACACTCTAAGCCCTTTAAAGGATATGTCAAGCATCGTATGTGTTCTTATTTATGTAGAGAGTCACGTAAAGTAATACCTCGACATCATTTGACCATTTGTTCTCTCTTCAAAGCTCTTCTAGGAGCCTTGGTGTTCTTGTTTTGTACTTTTAGGAACCTGTCGAAACTAAAAAGTTAGCTTTTGTTTTAAACCACTGTTCAAACCATGGGCAACGAAATATCTTTCCACCTTTTCAAATGTCTAGTATATTTACAAGAAAATTTCTTAAAACCTCTAGTTTAGGGAAAAAAACTCTTCTAGATAGTTTGGAAAGGCCATTTTGTACGCCTCGAATCATTGTTTGACTAGGTCAAACTAGCTCAACTACGATAGGTGTCTCCAAAAAACTCGTTGCCGTTTTAAGCTTGTTTACCATTTCTGAGTCCTGTTGACTCTTTTGAATTCTCCATATATAAGGGGGAATTGTAGGAATTTTCTCGTTACATGTTCATCCATCAAACATTAGATTTAGACATTGTTTTCTAATCTTTCGAGCTAACTTTTGATTATTGGCAACTAGGCCAGTTACGACAAATGGACTCAGAAAACTAGCGCCAATCGTAAACCATTTGCTAGTTCTGAATTCTGTCAGTTCCTGTGAATTCTTGGTAAACAATGTGATACATATCAATTTACCCATGGTGTGTTTTATCATCAGATGACAATGTTTAAAAGTGGTTTCTTAGCCTTCGAGCCTTAATTTAATGTTTTTACAACTAGCAGGAACACATAAAAATAAAGTTGTAGGACATCCAATGGATAACCAAACCGTCATGGAAAATGGTTGAAACTTGTAAATAACTATTTGAAAATCTATCATGTGACTTATTATGTGAAATTGAACTTTTGGCAAAATAGTGTTTCTCTCTCTTCCCTATCTCTTTCTCTCTCCTTCTTTACAAAATGAGGTGAAATGAAATGAAATAAATATGTGTCTCAAACCCACCCTTTTTCGAATGAAAATTATTAATATTATGTAAATGTAAAACTAAAAACATTAATTATCTTAGATCTAGGTGGATGCCTTGCCAGTGATTTATCATTGATTTCATGCTCACAAGTTTTTGTAGGATGCAAGTAAGGTGGCGAAACAACATGGGTTTGATTCATTGTGTATTGTTAGAATTTATGTATGTTAATAGAAGGAAATTTTTATGTATTATGGTGTTACAATAAAGTTATTTATCGAAATATTGTAATATCAATGAGATGCTAGTTTTAGGGGTGATTTAGGAAATGTACATGTAACTAAAGGTTTTCTTTTAATTCATATTTACATATGGAAAAAGGAGGGTTGGATATACATATATGTTAAATGAAACTATAGAGGAAATTCAACAATTTGTGAATTTTGAAAAGGTTTATAATTGAAGTTCTGTAATATTTTAGATGTTAGGGTTTGTTAACATATAGATTTGCACGCATGCAAATGACATGTAATAGTGTGGGAACGAAGTCCCTCCTCAATGAAGGTGAGATTGCCTTTATTGAAAACCAAAACTGTATTTACATTTGTACATTCAAAATTGTATGTGGGGGGTGTTTTGGAACATCAATGGAAAGAAAAGTGAACGAAGGAGATGGAATGGAATGAAGGAAAGGAGTGGAATGGAAAGAACTGAAAGAACATGCAAGAGTTAGGTGAAAACAGAGCCTGATATTGCATGAAGAGGAAAGATGAATAACCAACACAAATAAAACGGAGTTTGAGTTAGCCAAACAAGAACGTGTAAAGGGAACACATATGAGCAAGTAGATAATAAGAGCTTGATCACTGTGAACTAGAACAACCAATTAATAATGTTGACAATAAGATCAAAGATAATACTTGCATGCCAGATTCAAAACACCTAACATCTAATGAAAATAAGAACATCAAATGTTACAAGAGACAATGAATGAGACACAAATTTCGTATTCCATTAACTCCAAAACGTTTTTCACAAAAGAACACAAAGTTTCTTCCTGAAACAAGGCTTGCACAAAAAGTATTTTCTTCTCCTCTCTCAAAGTCACCCTTTACAAATTAGCCCCTCATTTCCTTTTATAACCCAAAAGTTGGTTACAAAGTAGTTAGGGTTTTACATGATCATTAAATAAGGCACTTAAGTGACCTTTGAATTTTTCAATAGCCTTATTAAAGACAACCCAAAAATAGAAATTACTTAAAATAACCATCGTTTCCCAAATAACAACACCTTTTAAAATATACAATAATAACCAGTGCCTTATCCATTGAAATGGGGTCTGCCTATCTCAAGCGTATGAGAAATGGACTCTCCCACTTCGTTAAATACCAAGAAAATCAACTCCCTGCAACGCCGGTGAAATTAGGATCTGCCGCTTTCACCAATTGAAAGGATCTAAACCTTCCCAAAGTTTCAAACATCTTTTCTTCTTCTGGAGGTTCACTTGGTCGAAGAATAGCCTCACAAAATACCTGCAGTTCAAGAATTCTACTTGGCATATCATTTAAATTAACACTTTTAGATTGAGCACTCTCAAATAAGTTCTTTAATTTGATGCACTGCTCCATGGAAACTGACGAGAAATTGTTGGCGGGAGTGTACATGTCCTTAAACAATTGTGAAAATTGTTCTTCCACCTGCTCCGATGAACACCTTTGATTATGCTCATTTACGAGGTTACAAGGAATCTTAGCCATGAATTCCTGGATCAAGGAAAGTGAAGTGAAGGCTTCATTGCACATGCTGTCATAATGGATCATAGAATTCTCAAGAAGCATTTTTCTTGATTTGAGATGTAGACACCAAAGAAAACGTGTCCCTCGATGTTCAAATTTGAGAATTCCTTCAATAGCTAAAACTGAAGATTCCATATTTGTCATCTCCTGTAAACTGGGCAACATCTCATCCAAATTTGATATAGCAGAAACAAAAGTTTCTTTGAAAGAAAGAATTGGATCCAGATACGCACTGATATCTTCATGAAGCTTAACCGCGGTCTTGATCGTCCCCTAGCCTAAAAATACGTATATCCCGGGGTAGTTCTATCCTTCTATCTTCCTTCTTAGTTTCGAGTTCTGCCAATTTGATGTAGATCTCTACCATTTGCCTCATTTGTTGAAGAAGTTCCTGATGATGAGATGAAATGTCATTCAAGAGGTCCTCTGCAACACACTTTTTGTCCAAGTCAACCACGAATGCACTCTTACTTCTTTGTTTGTCTTTGATTCAGTCTCCATTGGCTAGAGCTAGAAGCTGAAATATCGTATGGTATGGATGATCAAGTGCCATTTTTTAACAAGGAACGTCAAAGCAAAATGGAAACTACGGGGTCCTTGACTATCCTTTGAACCACCCATTTTTGATGCAATTTGATACACTAATGGAAGAAATTTATACGATTGAACCTTTTTATTGCATTGACCATGGAATCAATTACTTTTTGAGTTATTGAAAAATTGAACCATAATGAAACAAGACGAAATACCACTCTCATATCATACTTGTCTCCAGTGACCAAACAACGTTGGTAACTTTTCAATGCTAAGAATAGGAAAGAATCCTTATCTTCCCGTAATCTTGCAGCCTTCTCTGTGTCCATTGTAACATGTTTGTGCAACTCAATAATCTTTCCGCCAAAGTCTGCTTTTTCTTTTACCTCTGATTTGGTGAGCTATCTAAAAACAATTATCTCATCTAATTGATTCAAGAATTCGGGGCAAAAAAATGACTTCAACTTTTGCGTGACAAGGCGTTTGATTCTCGTGTAGTTATTTTCTTCTTTCCTCTCCTTCTCCTTCTCCTCCTCGAAGTTAAAAATGAATGGAGATCTACGAGGTTCTTTCTGCAGAATCATTGAACTACCAACATTAGAAGTCATGATCAAAACGGTGTTCTTAAAGTCCATGGTCCTACCTTTACTATCTGTCAATCTTCCATCTTCAAGGATTTAAAGCATCATATTGAAGACGTCAGAATGAGCTTTTTCAATTTCATCAAAGAGGACAATAGTATAAGGGTGTCTTCTAACAACTTCAGTTAGCTGGCCTCCTTCAGTGTATCCCACATATCCTGGGGGTGAACCAATTAGCCTCCTCAGAACCAAAATAGTATGCTACCAATGTCTTAGCAAGCTCTGACTTACCAACACCTGTAGGACCCGAAAAAATGAAGCTTGCAATTGGCCTGTTTGGGTTCTTCAACCCAACTCTTGCACGACGAATGGCTCGGTTGATAGCTTTAACAACTTCATCTTAACCAACGACACGTTGATGGAGTGCTTCCTCCATATTTAAGAGTTTGTCAAACTCGTCAGTTGACACCTTTGAAACAGGAATCCCTGTTCATGCATATATAATTTTCTGAATATCTACCTTGGTTACGATTGGGCCTCCACTCCCTGCCTCACTCTCAGTCTTTGATTTCTCTTTCCCTTTCTCTGTTACTGCTGTAATTTCTGCCTTCAATTCTATCTCACGATCTCGTAGCTCTCTAGCCTTTTCAAAATCTTGACCTCGAACAGCTTCATTCTTCTCTTTTGTAATCTGCCTCAGTTCTTTGTCGAGATCTCTCGCTTCTTTAAGAATCTAGGCATTGCGAAGGTGCACACAAGAACCAGCCTCATCAAGATCAATGGCTTTGTCAGGGAGGAAACGATCACTGATGTATTGATGTGACAATTTAGTAGCGGGCACGTGAATTTTTTTTTTCTTAAATATTTATCTCTCCCAAGGCGTCTCCTTCAGGCTGCTATTTGTTGATGTTTTTAAACACTGTCCATCTTTTCCTCATGCGTGGAAATGAGTTCTTTGTCTTCTTGCTTTCCTTTGTCCAATGCGTAGCTTTTGGTGTGTAAGAAAACAACCAAATAATTTTTTTTAAAGGATAGTTTCCTCTTTTATGCCTGGCGCCTCATTTATTGGCTGCGGCCTTTTGAGTTTTTAATTTTCTTTGAGTGCTCTTTCTGCCTTGACATGCATGGGAATCTGTTTGATCTTGGCTGTTCCTTCTTTGTACAGACAAATGCGTGGAAGATTGTTGGATGTGACAAAATATTATGTCCTTTAGAAGAAATAAGAAGCAAAGCTTCGCATGACTTTTTCCAACGGGTTTAACAGAGGAAGTTATGGGGATTAATCCAACTTCCTCTCTTCCCAGGTAGTGGGCTTAAGTGCTAGGGGAAATGGGGAAAGCAACGAACAATTGCCAATGGAAATGGCAAAGTGGGTTGGCAATCCCCGTTCAATTTCCCCATGTGGGAAATTGGGGAATTTCTTGCCCGTTAGCCAATCCATGATTTGGCAATTGATGGAGAAAATCCCACGTGTGGGAAAATTGAAGAAGATTGCCAGGAAAGGGGAAATCCGGGTTTGGGAAGCCAAATTGGCTTCTCGGCAATTGGAAGCGTAAGCTTACTTCCCTGGCAATTTTAAAATTTGTCGAATGAACTTTTAATTTATATTCATTTAATTAAATACTTCTCAAATTATTTTTAAAAAAATTAAATTTTATCAAACAAGAAGCAATTAATTAATTAAATATTAATTAATTAATTTTAATGTATTTTAACGTGATTTAAAGCCTGGTGGGAAGAGTTCTTGCCCAAAAATGATGAAACAAAGACCGAAACGATCACAAAAATGAGACAATCACGATGAGGGCAATGAACCATGCAAAGTAACACTTTTCAAATTTTTCATTTTTTATTATTTTTTAATAATTTTACAAAGTCAAAATTAGCTGATAACAGGGTATAAGGGGATGTTCATCCACACATGAGTGTTATTTTGATCCTCAAATTTTGTATTGTAAAATTTGGATATGTATGTTAAATGAATTTGAATGTAAAATATTATAGTGCATTTCCAGTGTTCAATAAATGATTAATTAATTAGTGTGTTGTATTCTTACCTTGTAAATGTAATAAAGAGATCTAAACGAAACACTCAACCCTAGTATAAGACTCGTGTATAACTACCTTTCATGCATGAATCCTTTTAGTGTGGAAAAATAAAACCTTAGGATAAAATTCAATCTCTACACTCAATGTCACCTTTTGGCTTGAGTAAATAAGAGCCCTAGTTTGAATTATCATCGTAGTCAGTATGTTTAGCGACATCGTCGTAATCCTGACGGTTAGGAGCGATATGGTCAAACTATTTTTTGGTGTAAGCAGAATAAACACTTCCTTAAGATCCCAATGAACTATCAAGTCTTACAAAGTTAGATCTATAAATCAACTTTGTGATCAAAGGAATTCCCTGTGGGATCCAGACGACACAAATGGAGCTAGTGAAATAGTTGTGCTATGACTTAAACTCTTGTTAATGATCTCTTTAGTTCCTCACAGATAAATGTGTTACCTTGGATACTAACAACATAACACCTTGGTCTTTCATGAAGTTTGTTTAACATAAATATGTACTCTCACCTTAAACTCATTTATAGTTGGGGTTTAGATCCTTAGGTGCAATTGGAATTAAACCAAACCTTGGATAATTAAGGGGTTAACTTGTGGGTAGAAAATGGTAAGTAAATCCTTACAAACAAAATTGATTTGAAATATGTTGACTTTAGAGAACCCAGGAAACCAAAAACTTGGTCCTGTAATCCCTTATTATGCCCTTTTATGAAATTAAGAATAAAATAAATTTTACATCCGGAATCGTGAAATGTAGAAACATGGGATCTTACCTTGAACACAAATCACTTGTGGTTCATGTGTAGTTTATAATGCTTCCAATCATGTACTTCTTCAAGACGTTAGACAAATACTTCCGTAACTCTTTTTGTTATAAATCAATGCTAATAAAGAGACCATAGTGCGATGTAAGAGTAAAACGATATTTGAGGTTAGGAATAATGTCACTCTTGGATTCCTTATAACTCAATTAAACATTTTCATGTGTTATAAAGAATATGAATTTCCCTTGGTGAGATCAAACTTAGAGAAAACAAAAAATATATATAAATTTAAATACAATTTCTTGATGTGGAAATGTTGAACGGATTTAACAAGTTATTGAACTATATCAACTATGTCAGGGAAATAAAGATACCGTGATAGAAGAATGTTTATGGGAAAAAAGTATCTTGAATCTAACCCCCCCTTAAATCCTAAGATTTCTTTGTTGACATCACATCAGATCACTTGTGTAGCAAGGGTAAAATTTAAACATTGAATAAACATTTGAAAAGCATATTCTTAACATAAGAATGAGAGAATTAAGAACTTTGTATGTAATTTGAAATATGCCAAATAATTATGTAAGTTATGGATATTGTCGTAAGGGATAAAGATCCAACTTAAATGGTCAAATTGTAATTTGAATGTGAAATGAATTTAAGAATATGTAGGTGGAAAATGGATAAAATTATCCTTGTATAAAAATGTTCTTGGTATGTTAATCGTAATTAAGATGTAATCATGGTAATGATGTGTTGTGGGTTTGCCAATCCTTGGGTCCCTTTATTGTGGTAGGGTCATTAATAGTATTCGTTCATTGGAGAAAGTGTGGCATCGATATGTATATGGTGTTGTCGTGTGTCTATGTGAGTTGATGACTGATGTAAACATCTTATGCGTTGTTGAGTTACTCTTCTTGGAGCCCTTGTGGTGTTGTGTAGTGAGCAATGTAAGTAAAAAAAAAATTATTCTGGTATTTTTACTATTGTATTTGTGGGTGTAAAATATGGGCATTACATAATGAACCAAGAGGTTTGAGTTATACTCCTATAAGAAAATGCAACTAGATGCTTCTAAAAACAAGGTTATAGGAACGAGTTATAATAATGGCCAACAACACGCCATGACACAAAGGAAAAAGTTTCAAGAATGATTGGAAGGCAAAAAATAAAGTTTTAACATTGATAATCTAAAAGGCATGCACTATTGAGGGTGTTGATAGAGAATAACATTTACCTAATCGTAATATTGGTCATTTGAATGACATAACATATAGGGTCACTACCACCCATACACCCCTCCATTTGATGTATTCTCTTGCCCACAATTTGACACACAAATACAACAACAAAAAAAACCGAAATAATTTTTTTCATTCTCATTACTTGATACACAACACCACACGGGATCACTTTGGATAAATCAACATCACATAATACATTTACACAAACATGAACCCATGTATATAACATGAAAACTCATGATGCACATCAAGCCACATTTTCCCAATGACAAAGTACAACACAATGATCCAACTACAATATAAGCTTACGAATAGGCACTTTTCACGTCACAACATTTTCATGATTAGATATTTATTACAGTTTTGTTTTCTTTATTGGACCTTAATTATTTGAAGAACACTTAGCAAGTAAGTCTTCCTTCCACTTGAAACTATATTTCATTTTTCTGTATTTCATTTAACATTTTACCTATGATGGTTCCATTTAAAATATAACTTTTAATAATTACACTTAAATTTGATTTTATTTTCTCCATTATAATAATTTCCATAACTCAATCATTAGTTGTATGCATTTTAAACACGTACAAATATCTTGATGTTAGATCTTATGCCAAAGGTTTGATTATGAAATAATTTTACTTGAAGTTTAGTTTTACCTTCATTACACAAGTGAAACTGACATGAAGTTGGGGAAGCAATCTTAAGATGTAGAGGAGATTAAGGTCCAAGTTCCCTTCCATATAATATTCCATCCATTAGGGCATGTATATTTCCTTTTTGAAGTTGTTATCATTCAATGCTTGGTTTGAGTCTTTGTTAATATTTACACCTCATAAGTTTTGTTTTTCATATGAATTCATGTTCTCACAAAAGTTTAATCTCACTATGAGCAAGCTGCATAAAAAAAATTCTAATTAAGTTATGAGGAGAACTATGAGTATCCCTTTGTCCCTAACTGACACCTCACTTACTCTTGATCTTATTACACTTACGATATTACATTGATCTCTTGTTTTGTTCTTTCAAAACAATATCAAGTTACACAATACTTGCTCAACATTTAGGGTTTCAAGACTCCAGGGGAAATGATTTCACGCAAAACATTTCATTTCACTATCATTAACCATTCAAACATTAAACATGTATTACAATGAATACTCCAACTCACCTTACACTTTCACATGCCTTCTAAGACACTAAAACGACTATTGGGTGACTTATTTCAAGGTTTCATACATCGATAACCTCAAGGAGGTACCATGACTAATTAAATCATTTTCTCTCCATACTCTACACCCTATTAAAGTCACAATTGGAGTAATCAAATACCCTAATCTCCCACAATATTTGTGCAAATTAGGGTAACTTCGATACTTCTTGCCAATCTAACACTCTTGTTTGAGAGCGGTTTAAGTGGCTCAAACTCAATATTCTCATGTGTAGGTAACTAAAAACATAGGTTCCATTCGATTCGTTCACATTTCTTTAATGATATCATTTGAAGATGAAAACACCCAAATTATAATGACAAAACTTGTCTACCCATTACAGAGTCAAGGATACTGCATACACGAAAGATAGTTTGCTCAAGACCATGACATAAAGCATTGTGATGGTTTAATTATTAATTATGTGTCATAGCGAAACTACCATGCAATGGTTAAAATTTATAATCATACTTAACCAAGATATAGAGCATTATGATTGTTTAATTATTAGTCATATCTAGACCACCATGCAACGATATAGTAAGGTATTTGTTTTAAAACACTAGTATTCGACAGCTCGTTGAAACTGTCATGTAAGTGGAGGGAAAGTGAGAGTGACCTTTACTCTTATTTTTTGCTCAAAGATATTTATAAAAACATTCTTATTAGATTTTAAAGATTAAGTTTCATATTGGTTATCTTGCAGATATATTTAAAATTTTTAATACTATTTAACCAATTGAATCCATCATTGTTTTATTGATTTTTTATATTTGTATGAAGAAGCTACATTTTTTCTAATATGAAAAAGTGGTTCTATTTCTAGATTCCTCCTAGTTGTGAAGAATAAGAGGACTATAGTACAGTATAATTCCAAAATTTTTCTTAAATTAGAAAAATGATCAAGTTCAAAATCATAAAATCAAATACAAATTAGTCAATTCTCACATCTTTATAGAGGTATTAAAATGATCAAGTGCATAATTATAAAAATTAAATACAAATTAATCTTTCGTTGTAAAATAAGATCACATAGATAAAAGGGGGATTGGGGATGAAATAATTAATGTAAAATCATGTAGGTTTATTTTGTTTATGAAGGGGTTGATAAACATGAACAGAGAATTTAAAGATCTTCATAGAATTATATTGGACCATAGTCCTCTTATCCTCCACTTCTAAGGATAAATCTAGAAAGGGAACCACTTTTTCATATTAGAAAAATATAGCTTCCTCATACATATATAAAAACAAAATAAAACAATGGTGGATTCAACAGGTTCAATAATATTAAAAAATTTAAATATATCTACAAGCTAACCAATATGGAACTCAGTCTTTAAAATGTAATAAGGATAGTTCTATAAATGAAAAACTCTTTGGTTTTCCCACTGTGTATCGGTGCTCATTGTTTATGTAGTCCGTTTGACCTTCTTTTGTGGTCATTTGTTGGACATTAACATACTTATCTTATCTTATATGAAAATTGAAATCCTACCCATTCAATATAAGATAAAAATATTTGTTCGTATGAGAATTGACATATGTTCATTCTAAACATTATAATACAAATAATATTGATCTTCATCATTTTAATACCTTTATAAACATTGTGCAAATATGAAACTTCTCATTCTAAAAAAAAGTAAATTTTATCTTTAATCTTTTTCTATGATTTTATATAATAATGGGCATATGTTCATTCAATACAAGACAAAAATATTCGATTGTATGATAATGGGCATGTGTTCACTATCAATATTGAACATAATCATTTTAATACATCTATAAAGACTGCGAGAATGGGAAACTATTCATTCTAAAACAGTTTATTTTTTTCTAAATGAACAAAATTGGTAAAGTCTAATGTTTTATTAAATGGACTTAGATCATGGAAAGGTATTGATGTTATGTTTAAAATTTGTAATGGTTCTTGACCATGATGCAGAGCATTGTGATTGTTTAATTATTAATTATTAGTCATAGTCAAACCACCATACAAACATATTGTTCTAAGACATAGTCAGACCACCATTTAATTATTAATCAAAGGTAATTGTCTTAAAACATCAGTCTTCAACCGCTCATTGTAACTGTTATACAAGTGGAGGGAAAGTAATAACGAGTTTATCCACGACATTACGGGGCACAATGGAGATATTAATGACAGTTAATGTTTTCAAATGCGGTGGAGTTCTAGGAAATGTGAAACTTCACCACAAAACTATTGCATGCAAACTATTTTGTTTGATTATTGTTTATTCTTTCACTTTTGGGTTTTCTCTCTTTCGTTGTATTGTTTCAGTGTGTGAAGCAAAAGATATGAAGAAAAATTCTGAGAAACACACATCCAATTATAGACATGAATTTTTCCAACTCTTCTCTGTTGGTTCATTCTAAGATAAACAATATCATCTGAGTTTCTTTCCCTTGCATGATAGAATTTTCCATTGTAAAACAAAGTAAATTTAAGCTTAATTCTTCTGTTATGATTCCAATATGAGAATGTGCATCTACACATTCAATACAAGAGAAAAATATTTGTTTGTATAAGAATGGGTGTATGCGCATTTTAAACATTTTAAAACCAAACAAATTATGCTTTTATTCTTCTACACTGATTTTGATATGAGAATGAATATATGGAATGGACATATGTTCATTCAATACAAATATAAAATTAATGTTTATTTGTATGAAAATGAGGCATATATTCATTCCAAACATTTTAATACGAGCACTATTGAATTAAATCATTTTGATACATCTATAAATGTTGTGAGAATGAGGAACTGTTCATTTAGAAACAAATTAAATGTTATCTTTATTGATTCTTGTGATGGTCAATGAATTTTGTTTATGAAAAATGTCCAATGTTATGTGATATTATGTAATGATGAGATTTACATAAATAAATATGATCATCATTAAGTAAAATCATTTTACATTGAACATTTTAAATAAACAGAACTCATTCATCATCACAAGAATCAATAGAGATATAATTTTATTTGTTTCAAAATGGACAATTTTTCATTCTCACATCTTTTTTATAGGTATCGAAATGATTTAGTTCAATGTTGTTCGTATTAGAATATTTAGAATAGGCATATGTTCATTCTAATAAAAAAAACATTTTTTTTTCTTGTATTGAATGGGAACATGCTCATTCTATATGTTCATTCTCATATTGGGATTATAACAGAAGAATAGAAATAAAATTTACTTTGTTTTATAATATTTTAAATCAACATATGTTCATTCTCATACAAACAAACATATTTTTATCTTCTATTGAATGAGCAGATGCTCATTTTCATATGGAAATCGTAAAAAAAGAATAGAGATAAAACTTACTTTGTTTTTTAATGGGTAGTTCTACAATATACAAGGAAAAGAAAACCAGATGATATTCTTCATCTTAAAATAAATCAACATAGAAGACTTAGAAAAATCACGTATGTGATTGTATTGGTGTTTCTTAGAAATTTATTTCATATCTTTTGTTTCACAAGCCGAAACAGTTCAACGAAAGAGAGGGACCCCAAAGTGAAATTATAAACAATAATCAAACAAATAACTCACATGCAATAGCTTCGTGGTGAATCTTTGCATTTTCAAGAATTTCACTTTTGAAAATATTAACTGTCATTAATATCTACACTGTGTCATGTAGTGGCATGGATAGTTTCACTCTAACTTTTCATTCATTTACATGACAGTTACAATGAACAATCAAATACTAGTGTTTTAAAACAATTATCTTTAATTAATAATTAAACAGTGGTCTAACTACGTTTTAAAACAATATGTTTACATGGTGATCTTGTTATGACTAATAATAAATAATTAAATAATCATAATGCTCTATGTCATTGGCAATGATCATTATAAAATTTAAACATACTACTAACACATTTCTATAGTCTAAAACCATTTAGTAAAACATTATATTTACCAATTTTGTCAATTTACAATTTTTTTTTTCAAAATGGACAGTTGTCTATTTTCGCAGCCTTTATAGAGGTATTAAAATGATTATGTTCAATATTGAAAATAGGCATATCTCCATTCTTATACAATCAAATATTTTTTTTATCTTGTATTGAATGGGCACATGCTCATTTTTATATAAGAATCATAGAAGAATATAAATAAAATTTACTTTGTTTTAGAATTAAAATTTGTTCATTCTCACAACCATTATAGAGGTATTACAATGATTAAATTTAATATTGTTTGTATTAGAATGTTGAGAATATTGTATAGCCAACTAATGTCTAGAAACACCATGACATCTGGATTAACTTAAAAAATAACACAATGACTACATTCAAAGATGCGGTACAAATTATTTTTTCCATAGAATGCAATCGAAGGAACAACCTAACAACTTCTTGAGCATTATGGATGAAAAAATGGAGAATATACAAACCGGCGTCCTTGAAAAATAAACTGAATAAACAATATTTTTAATATATCCGTCAATTTAAATGGTGTGCTGACACATAGACACAAAACTGAATGTTTTACAAACTATGATCTATTTTTTATTGAACATGGAACAAACTTTACAATAACAGTATCAACTCTGTGTTTAATGAAGTTATAAGAAAACATTGATTGATGGGTACAATGTTTTATTATATAATGGTGAGACATCAAAATATACTTTGCATCTATTGCAAAATGATGTGTATGAAAAATGTAAATAATTAATGTGTAGTCTCATATAACTAATATTGTAATAGCAGATGTACAAGTAGAAAAATGTGTGGTCTTATATAAATAATATTATAAGTATATGTAATGTTTAATTAGAAAACAACCACCAATTCTTTACTTGCAACTACAAAATGCTTTAAACGACAACAAAAAGTGTATTTTGTTTGTGTTTACATCCGTACTAACAAAAAAATTATAACATGATATATGTAAGCTTTCTTATAGTGCGTCCCACAATTTAAGGTATCTGCTCATTCAAGATAAAAATGTTTCTTTGTATGAGAGAATGGAAAATTGTCTATTTTAAAATAAAGTAAATTTTATTTCTATTCTTTTTTATTCCTATATGAGAATGAACATCAGTTCATTCAATACAAAATTAAAATGTTTGTTTGTATGAGAATTGACATATGCCTAAATTGTTCTTTAGTTTTGTGCACTCATTACATTTCACGAAAATGTTCTCGATAATCGAAACAAGAGAGAAACTTTCTTGTCATATTTTGTTAAGGTTTGGTTGTGACATTGAAGAAATATTAAATAATGAAAGACACTCGTTAAATTTTTTAGGATATATGCTTAATTATAGCATGCATGCAAAAATCTCATTCTTATTTTAGTTCCATCTTGTCTCACTGATTTAGACATATGTGGTGATATATCATAATTTCTTTTCACCATTTTTTATATCAAATCAATTGTTGCAACACTGCTTGGAATTTTTTTTGTTTTCTTGTATTCTCATTTAATGTTTTTTCTCTCACCATCCATTCAAGATTTGTTTATAACCGTAATAGTTTTTTTTGGAACTTTATGACAATTTGGTGTCACCCAGATTTCACCCTGAAATTTGCGACTACACTATCCGAAATTTTTTCGTACTTTTAAAATAATGGGTTGTTTTGTGTTTTTATTGCCTGAAAGTTCTTGTATTGCTTTAAAATAATCCCAAAGAGCCATATTAGCCTTTTTCGCCAAATACCTAGATGCCCAAAGTTGTTATATTCTGTCGTCGGGATTTGTCTGCGGGAAATTTGTATTTAATTATTTTGAGCCCCGTATGAGGCTATTTGCGCTCCGTTTTAACTCTGTTATGATCGAATATGTCGTTACTCTTATGTACCAGAAGGGTTTTAACTTGGAATAAGTTTTGGGCTTTATTTGTAACTTTTGGTAATTTTTCGTGTTTTTGTGTTGTCTCGTTTCGTTTTCTGTGAAATTTCTCTAGAGCAATTCCTTTGCCGGGTAAGCCCGATTTTTGGTCTGGAGCAGCTGGAAAACATATATGCACATTATGCCCAGAGGAAGTCGCCATCGGAGGTCTGGATCACCGAGAAAAAGTGAAGTCGTGCACGAAAAAGCCCCTACGGGGATGGGCGCATTTTTGGAAAACAAAGGATTTAAGCTGTAATGGAAAAAATAGAAGCCGCAGGAAGGGTGGGAATTTTATACCTGCCTAGCAGGGTACTTTTTCCCGTGTTATAAAATTCACTTAAGCTGCAGTGGGAAAGTTAGAGGCCGCAGGCAGACGAGAATTTATTACCTGCCTTGCAGGGTGAAAATTTCCATGATAAAATAAAAGGAAAGTGACTTAAGTGAAATCATGGGATTTTAGTGCCTGCCTTGCAGGGTAAATAATCCCATTATCAAAGTCAAATCACTTAAGTGGATCCTGGGATTTTGGTGCCTGCCTTGCAGGGTAAAGAATCCCATTGTGGAAAAATTCCTAAAAATAGAATTACATGTGCAAAAAAGTGCGCCCCCTTTGGTGAGATGGCGGAAGACTTAAATTGATTATTTTAATTAATCTTTCCTCTAAAAAAGTGCGCCCAAGCTTGGAGGAAGTCAACAAGTCAAAGAGGAAATAAAAGAAACGATTAAAAAGCATTAAATTTAATTTATTTAATGGTTGCCCCCTTCCTCTCAAAAAGTGTGCCCCATTTAGGAGTTATTTAATGTTTTTAAAGGCATTAAAACATTAAATTAATTTCTATTTTCAGTGGCTATGGTCAAAGCACATTGTGAAGCTTAAGTGAAGTGATGTGTAAAGGATTAAATTGGATTAATTTAATTTATTGGATGGCTGTCCTTAAACATGCTATTTTTAAAGGAGAAAAACATGATTTTTAATTAATTAATTGCCTTTAATTGTTAGGGCAATTATTAATTATAGAATTGTGAAAGTTATATAAGCATGGGCAGCCATATGGGTGAATTATTCAAATCACAGGTAAAGAATTGCAGCCAAGTGGAAAAGTGCGCCCCATTAGAAGAAGGATTTTGCTCAGACAAGGTGACAACAAGGCTAAAAGCTTCCAGATCTGGCGCATGCTTTGAAGGAGGTTGATCTTTGTCTGCATAATTGTTTGCATATGTGTTACAGGTGCTCAGAAGTTGTTGAAAGGATTCATGCTCTTTTTATGTGCAAATTAAACACCAATTTTTGGGGCAACAGGATTGAAAAGTGCAGATTTTTACAATTAAAATTCACTATTCATTCTCCGGTGGCCATTTTTGTCTGAATAAATTACAGGAATTCAATACAGGTGCTTTACAAAGGAAAAGGAGCTTTTATCAATGTCCAATACATTGCATATATCCTCCAAATCTGAAGAATTGTCCAGATCTGCACCAATTTTGAAAGAAATCCGGCCAAGTAAGAAGAAAAAGAATTATTTAGATGAAGATAGACAAAGCCATGGCGAAGGGAGATGAAAAAGAAAGCACGATGGAGTCATGCATTGCTTCCAAACTTGTAGACATAGGAGACACAGATCTTGGCCCGGAACCTCTTGCCGATTTGATTGATAGATCCAGAGAGGGAAAGACTTCACTCATGCGTGCGGTCAAAAGCAGTGGAATTATCCCAGCTGTAGCTTTTCCATGTACAGACCCAATTGCTAGAGTTCATGATGGAGTGTGCTAGATCTTACCATCCTTCATCCAGATCAATGCGTGATGCTTCGAGAAAGACAATAATTCGTTTGGAACGTGTAGAGTTCATCAATTATTATTTGAATATTCCAGTGCGAAAGGTGGTGACTTCTATTAGCATTCAGGATGCTGATAGTAGATGGGAGAAGCATAGAGCTGATTGCGTGAGCATAATGAATAGCCGATACATGAAGAAGCCTATATCTCCTTCAAAGTTCCCGAGAACTCTTCCACTTTCCAATTTGGTGCAGGAGGTAGATGATGTCGTCAAATTGCTATGCAAGATGAATGGAAAAGCGAATACTTACACTTTCTGTACATGGATGTATGCTTTCATCAGGACCATTGAAATCAACAAGGTTGATTCTATAATCAATTGGTCAGAAATTATTAGCAACAACATCGGTGAGCAACTCCGGAACGTGAAGCGTACTTTCAGCTTCAAGATGACTTCATACTTGGTGTATGCTGCAGCTTCACAAGGCTTCTTTTCCAAGTTGGATAGATGTGGTGTTCTTTCCAAGGACCCCATTTTTGAGTGCTACCCACAGCTTACTGCACCTGCATGCAAGAAAGAATTCAAAGTGATCAACGATGACTTCTTCTACGATTTCATTTGCAGGCTAGACAAAGACTTGAAGGCCAACAGGGTAAGCAAGGAAGTGTGGGAAGTTGTGTCCAAGATTGGTAGTCTATTCATTCAATTTACAGATTTCACATACCTCAGGGTTACAGGCTTTTCTGGAGAACCAATAAAGATGCCCAAGTATCCGAATGATAGATTGATCACCATGGAGCTGAGCAGGCAACTTGTGGAGTTACACGACATTCAGTCAAAGCGGCACAAGTCTATGGGCTTCTTCCCAATCACTGTGGGATATTACAGCTGCATTAGCATTCATAGAGCTCAGGGGATGGAAGCGCAAATGTTATCCGAGTATGAGCAAGAGTTCTTCCCTGCACGGCTGAACTTCGATCCATTTGGAGTAGCCAGGAAGATTATCTCCCAGGAGTACGCACATGTGCCTTCATTAGAAGATTTCTGGATGAAGTGCAAAAGTGAGTATGAGGATTGAAAGAAAGATTTCAACAAGTTATCAGCAAAGCAAGTGTTCGACTTTGGACTAGCACGGATACCTGCGGATCTTAAAGATGATGGGAATGTGGTACTTGACACTTACCATCAAATAGGAGGAGATAAAGCCATACTGCAGAATAACATAAGAGGCTGCAACAAAATTGAAGAAAGGTCGGGAGCTGTGTTGGTGAATACTTCAAATTGGTTGCTAACGAAGGGATATTGCCTTGATGAAGCATTAATGAATCAAGTCACGGGAAACTTTGGTGCAGGAGATTCCCTCAAGTGAAAGCACGGAGGAGAAAGCAGTAGGAAAGTCGAGAAGTTGAAAGTGCATAGAAGATCTCAATCCAAGGAGAGGATCACTTCTACGACCATGACTTTAACTCCGGTTTCTCCAGTACCCAATACTTCACCAACTATTGCATCACAGCAGCAGGATGCTTCCATGCCTCTACTGAATCTAGCGACATTCATCTTCTCCCCGCAGCCACTTCATTCAGCGCCTATTCCAGAGGATATGTTGAAGCTGCAGATGGTGGAATTCGAAAGGGCTTTGTCCTTAGATGACTCAGAAGATGGCAACCATAACACTGTGGCACTTTCTGATGGAGAGGATGCAGAGCGGAAGATGGTAGTACACTCGACGACTTCTCATTCTCTGAAAAGTAACTTCTCGGAATGGTTGGCTTCGTAGTTGGTTCCAGAAGCGAGAATGGAGATGAACTTAGAGGAGCACGACTTGCAGCTACTCCAGAATCTGGGCGGAAGAGACAGAAGGCCTAAAGTTGCCAAAGTAACTTCTAGGTTGATCATCAAGGATTCGGGAGAGAAGTTTGCTAAGATATCAATTCCGGCAGAAGGAAAGATAGAGGAGGAGCTCACAGCGGAAGATGTGACGGTGACCAAAGTACCCCTCCGTCAAGCCACCACTGAAGGATTGAAGCAAGGCACGCAAACATTGGTGGATGCTTTATTCCTTAGGCTTGACAGTGAAAAGGCAGAGAAAGAAGAGCTGTAGAAGCAAGTATCTCAATTATGTGAGATCATAGCCAAGGTTGCTAAACCTTCCATTCAGCCCATTTTAGAGCAGGTGAGTGATCATCTTATGTAGGAAATGGAGGACGCAAGCAATCAAGTAAAGGCTATTGACGAATGGAAGGATTTGATTATTCGTCAAGATTCTATACAACTTGGGGAAGTGCCAACCTGCCTAAAGGTTATGAACGATGCAACAAATCAACTAAAGCAACTGACGGCAAACATAGAAGGCATGAATACAGTTGCAGAGAGTAACCTGAGTATTTTGGCCGAGATCAACAAGCTGCCGGGAGATGTATTGATTGCGGAACAGATTGTACTAGACGGATCAGTCGAGAAGGGGAAACAACTAGAGTTTGCAGTATCTATCTGTTTGGAAATCTGCAGAGTTTTGCTTAAGAGGATGCAGGCACTTGAGAGTAGAACATCAGATTTACCAGACAGTGTCATTTCTTTCACTGAAGAGATAATGAACGAGAATGTCACTTCATACGTGCGGATCATCTCAACTAAGGTGCCTAATTCCCTGGAAGGTTCTCTTCTGATGGTACAAAAGAGAATTGATAAAGCTACCAATCCTTTTACGATGAATTCTATTAGTAGACTGGTGGCGCTGCAAGCAGACATTGCAAGGTTTGGGCCGAGCTTGGAAGATGTGGAATCATGCATCAAAGTGTTGAATGGAGGGTTGTTGTAATTCAGGAAAGAGAAAGAAACAGTGGCTAAAACAGATGGAGGGATGCTGAATTACATGTTCGACAAGTATATCCGATATCAGAACAAGAAGAAGACATAAATGTTATATCTGGCATGACTTCTTCTATTTATTTCTTCTTCTATTTTCTATGTTCCCGGATGAAATTGTAAAACTTCTAAGTTATTGGTTTTGCAACCATTACTTAAAGTCATGTGGAACCATTCTATTAGTTAAGTGATACATGTGTCACTTAAGGAGAAGATAGTCGAGGATGATTGTCAAATGTCATCATTACTTGTTGTTTATGTTTCAGTTCAGTTTGAGTTTTCTATTTGTACTTTCCCTCCTACATTCTATAAGAAGGAGAAGAACCTCCGGGTTAATGATCGATCAGAATTTGTAAACAGCAATCCTGTGTTCTAGACTTTGTGTTGAACCCTTGAGAGCAACTTGGAGCAAAGGAATACAAAGGAGCAGGTTTCCGGAGAACTTTGTGTCACGGTGTACTGTGTTTCTTGCTTTAAAATATTAGATCTCTTAAGTAAACTTTGTGTTATTATAGATCTGGATCTAGAGCTGCCTTTGTTTTATAATTCTGTGTGTTCATATCTATTAAGTTTCTTCTGTGTGCATGCAATTAGCTCTGCTATCTACTAATTGGGATGCACATCTTCCCCATTTCTTCTCTGTATTTCATTTACTTCTTTCTTCTATACAATACTTCCTTTCTTGAACAGCTACTTACTTGCTGCAGAATTATTCAGTTATGGTTCATGAATTGAGTAATTAAAGTAAAACCCCATTTAGATATTAGCATACTTGTATTGAAAAATCTGACATGGGAGCCTCACCGGTTAAATGAGGGAGATTTATCTCATGACTGCCTAGGTTTGATGCTATGCAGAAAATCTAGTCAACACAATTGTACCATACATTTTGACATACATCTCTCCTACATAATTTTAATTTATCTATAGTTTTCCTTGAATTTTTTTGTCCATCATAATTGATAGCATTTGCGATAATGTGTTAAGTACAAAAATTTTAATGGTATTTTCTTTCATATGTAGAATAGTATCTCAACATTTAACAAAAAATAATCTAGAATTAATCTAATGTTTTTCTCAATTTCTCTTGCCTTTAATGTACTATATGGAGTAGTATTGTTATATTTTTGTGTTTTTGGGACTACTGTGTTTATAAGAACCAAATAAAATTAGATATAGCAGTTGAAATAGTAGCTCTTGGAATTCACTCCATAATTTTACCGGCACCTCTTAAAAAAATAGTCTTACCTCCATAACGGAACCACATAAATGGATCAAATGGCTAGAGAGTCATAGGATGAAAGATCATTCAGATATAGAGCAACACTTGCCAATGGGATTTATTAATTTATCAATATGCACCTCAAATATATTGTCATCCAATTTTTTCAATTGCACCATATTTATTTTACAGATATTTGTAATTGTCACTTTCGCAACAAATTTGTGCTCTTTTGAACAAAAATATATCAAATTCGTTGCAACCCCTTAAAAATTTAAATTATAGTCAATGTTTTGTATAAAGGTTGATTCTTGAAATTTATAATTTTCTTTAACATGGAGTATGATCTTTGATTTGAGACACACAAAAAAATTATTGGTAAAGAAACTTATATGTTGGGTTGTAACTTTGGATAGCAATCACTGCATGTTATAATCTTTTCCACCAAATACTAAAATATTTGGGTCTCAACATTGCTTCTGAAATTACATATTCTTCTTGTACCAGAGACAAACACTTTGGATATTTTATTATCTTTCAGAGCACACATATATTTTAACACCACATAGGCTATAGCACATTCAACTGTATTTAGGAATTGTGACACCATGATTTTCATTGTCAAAATTCATTCTGTAATTCATAACAAATATATCATGAGTCATTGTTTGTGATGTTTTGTATGTCATCAATCTGCACATGCGCCACTTCTGAAATGACATGCTTTATTATTATTATTATTTCCTGTTAGATAAAATATCTATTGTTTTAAATGTTTTCTAGTCTTTCACAATCATCAGTTGTGTATGACAGTCTCACTCTGCCATTGAATACAATTCTTATTGTGACAATCAATAATGTAAACCACATCTCTCTACCACAAAGTGTAATTCTAAATGGATACATTAGTTTCTCCGCAACTTTCATACCTTTGAATAATACATCCACATGTAATATTTCTTTGAAAATGTGGTTCAATATCAAATGTAATCACAAATAAAAAGGGTAAAATATATATCTTTGATTTTTTGTTACAATTGATAATGAACATTATTTTTGAATGAGAAACTTTCCATGCTTTGAGTTGTTTTTTAACAAAACTGAGATTTTTAGTAAATCTATACATGGCAAAGCCCTGAATGTCAGCCTTCCACCACTCCTCAATATGTTTGTCTAAATTGTGATTATGAAGGCAAGCCAACTCAAATCTAAAAAGGGGTTTTTTAGATTTTTGAAATTGAGTTGCATTTAGAAGTAATGGGAAATGATCAAATGCAACCTTAGGAAGGGCCATTAGGTAAAAATCATTGAAATGTGCAATCCAATCCATAGAGCCAAGCATCTTATCCAACCTTATTTGTATATGATTGCCTCCAAGACTTTTATTTGACCAAGTAAATGAAGCTCTATGAATATTAACGTCGAAGAACTCTATATTAGCCCCACCTTTCTTTTCCGAAGCAAAAAGAGGAGTATTGAATTCTCTAGCTATGATCTAGGGTAAATGTCTACAGTTGTCACGAGATTCTAGTAACTCTTTCCAAATATTTTCCCTTTGTATTTCCAAGTTAGGAGCATAGAGATTCACCACAATCCAACCAAGACTTGATTAGATTTCTTGAAAGAACATTCCCAAAAAACGTGGAGTTTTGATGATGAATTATCCTAGTAGGACTTTGGGATTCCAAAATGTACATATGCCACCTGAGCTACTAGTATAAACCTGAGAAGCAAAGGAGGAAGAGGGCCATATCCTAGGTAGAATATCATCTTTTTTCAAGTTAGTTTCCTGTGAAATCATGATGTTTGGAGAGTGTTTTAATCTATAATATTTGAGTACTTTTTTTGGAGTATTAATTCCCCTAATATACCATGAGAAAATCTTCATTTTCTGGATTTGGATTTCCCCCACCCTACATGGTGAGAGTGCCTTGAGTTCCTTGTGATATATTTAGAGAAGCTTCTTGTTGAATCTTGGTTTCAAGCGTAGGTCTTCTCGAACCTTTTTTCTTTCCCATGTCCAAGGGATTTTTACAGGTGCTTCTGGTTTTTCGAGCTGGGCTAAGATATTCAAAAACGGAGGATGAAGGAGAGGGTAAGGAATATTTCTCTTCCAAAAGGGGAACACCAGAAGAGAGGATAAGGACTGAAGGGATCAATTTCTTTGAAGCAGGCAGGGGAATTTCAATATTAAAAGATGGCTTTGAAAGCACCCGAAACAAGGGAGAGGTTGGGGGAGTAGTGAATAAATTTGGTTGATCAAGTGATGGTAAGGAAGCATGATCCTCTGAAGAGGGGGGTGTTATAACATCAGAAGGTTGTTTCAAAGGAGGCAGGGATTCAGGTAGCACGGAAGGAGGTGGTGATGCTAAAACGAGTTGCATTGCAAGCTATTCTAAAGTGGATCTCAGAGGATGGAGGTGGTTGAGAACTAGGTATCTCCAAAGAGATTTCACCATCCTCTAGCAGGGCATCAAAGGGGTTGGGGGTACTAACCTCCCTAGATATCTTGGGAACAAATTTAAATTTGAGCTTGTGTATGTGTTTGTTCCTTGGGTTTTGGGGGGTTGTCTTTGATGGGCATGCCGAGGCTTTATGACCCATGCTCTTACAAACTGAACAACCCTGAGGTATGTATCCATACTCAATCGACTACACCTATGTACCTAGGTCTGAGTGAATATCAATGGAATTGGGAAAAGGGATGCTAATATCAACGTTAACAAAAAATCTTATGTGGATGAATCAAGAATCCGATCTAGTGGCTTGATCGATAACAATAAGATTACCCAGAGATAAAACAATACCTTCAGTGACAACAACATGCCAAAACCTACAGAGGGATGCCAAGAAGCCAAACCCAAATCAAGGCTTGGGTCATTGTTTCAGTACACATATTGAATCTCTGAGACCACTTTATGAGGTAAAAGCCTCTTCTTCCAAAAAAACCATGTACCACCCAGAAGCACCCATGCAAAATCTTCCTTATGGCTAAAGGTGAAAAGAATGAAACCAATAGGCTGCATAACAATCTCTAATGAACTGCAAAGGGCCCATTTAATACGTACCCAATTTCTTATCTCCTCTAGTGGGGGGCAAGTGCCCATGGTTTTTCCTATCATTGACAATTCCCTTGAAGCCAGAGCATTGGCAATCTATGTAGGAATCTGCAAAGAAATATTTCCATCAAGAATCTTTGGTTGCAGCTTCACAGACTGGGAATATTTTGGAGACCTAATAGTCACATCTCTCCAGGACGTAGAGGGAGCACATGGAAGAGAACTTCTAGAGGCATCAGGAGGTGGGTCAGGGGCCAGTGCCAGTAGAACCGACATCGACACAGGGAACACCAGACGCAATAGAAATTCAAAAAAGTTGCAGAGCGGGAAAAAATGGTACCAATGAATATTAATGATTTGAAGCATCATCTAATTGGAAGAAGAGAAAAATGATGGTTTTTTTTAAATGAACTGTGTACATCTGCTTACAATATTATTTGAATGAGACTGTATAATTTTCTTCTTGTACTCTTTACATTTTTCATATAATAAATCACCATACTCATCAATTAGTGTTTCTTTTAGCTTCTTGATACACAAAGCCAATGTTGTTATTGTAAAGTTTTCTCCACATTCAATAAAAAATAGACAATAGTGTCCAAAATCCTTGATTTTGTGTCCATGTGTCAACATACTAGTCAAAGTGATGGGGGAGGTTAATAACATTGTTTATTTATTTATTTTTCTATCTGTTTTTTATACGTCAATTTTCATCTTTTCCATTTTTTATGCACAATACTCAAAAATCTATTCTATTAATCATCTGATTGCATTCTATGGCCATAATAACTTACCTAACTTTGAATGTTTGTGTTACTTCTGACGTTGATCTACCTGTGACTGTTTATGGGCATGAGGAGACTGAACGTTTATTTTTAAACCATGTCCACTTGTCACATTTGACGAATATGTTGTTATTGGTAATCGAAACAATGCAGAAATGTTTTTGTCGTATTTTGCTGAGGTTTGACTGTGAAGTTGGAGAAATGTTTAACAGTAAAAGACCATCGTTACAATATTTAAGATGTATGCATAACTATAGCATGCATATAGTTGTTTCATTACTATGTTAGTTCCATCTTGTCCCATTGATGGAAACATTTTTGGCGATTTATCAGAATTTATCTCTCCACTATTTTGAATATCAAAACAATTGTTGCGACACTATTTAGAATCTATTTATGTTTTTGTGTATTACCATTTATTGTTTGTATCTCACCATTCATCTAAGATACCATGTATTTTAACATACATCTTTTTCACAAAATTTTAATTTATTTATAATTTTCTCTGATGTTAGACATCCATCAAAACTGATAGCATTTACGGTGAGTGCATTTAGTATAAAGTTTTAATAAAATTTTTATTTATCTAGTATTCCAATTGTAATTGAAAGAACCTAAGACATATAGGGAGATCCTTCGTTGCAACAAGATTTTTTCTCAACTTCAAACAAGAATTGAGCTTTTTTTTTCCATTTTCTATTTCTTTAAGTGTATTAGAAGTAGCATTTACCTTTTATTGTTTGTGGGAGTTGTAAGGTCTTTTTATCAACTTTTCATAATTATTTATATTTAGAAAAATTAAATAAAATTAGATATACCAATTTAGGTAGTGACTCTTTTAATGCACTCCACATTTTTACTGATTTCCTCTTCTGGAGTTTTTAGCCTTACTTCCATAACGGAACGATATAAATGATTCGAACTGGTTAACAGACCACTAGAGGAGAGATAATTGTAAATGTCTGCTTATTTTATTAATATGCACACCAAATACATTGCCATTTACATTTTTTAAACTGCAATCACTTTTTCATAGACATTTGTAATCGTCACTTCTGCAACAAATTTGTACTCTTTATATCAACTTTAGATTCTAGTTAGTGTTTTGTAATGAGGATGATATTTGAAATTCATAATTTCCTTTAAAATGTAATCCAGTTATTTTATTGAGATATGACAAAGTTTTGATTGGTTAGACAACTTCTCTATTGGGTTGTAGCTATGAATAACAATCACTACATTTAATTATAATATTTATTCTACAAAAATACTAAAATGTTTGGTCGCCAATAGTGTATTTCAAAATCATATATTCTTCTTGTACTAGAAATATAAACCTTTCGATTATGTCACCATCTTTCGGAACAAACATATATTTTAATACCACGTAAGTTATATCAAATTCATCCATGTCTTTAAGAGTTAAAATGCCATGACTTTCATTGTCAAAATTTAATCTATCGTCAATATCAAATGTATCCTCGAAGTTACTACTCGTGATGTTTTGTATGTTGTCAACCCATATATGAGACATTTCTGAAATGACATTCTTACTAATTTATTTCTTTTTTAATGGGATAAAATATTATTTGTTTTCAACGTCTTTTAAAGTTTCAAAAGTATCAATTGCGTATAACAGTTTCACTTTGTCTTAGAATACAATGCTTATTCTGACAATGAATAAACTAGACACCACTTATCTATAATGAAGTGTATTTCTATATTGATACACTAGTTTTTTCGCAACTCGCTTACATTTGAAGAATAAACCTACAAATATCTTTGTTGACATTAGGAAAAGAAATGAATTGCTATCTAAAAAGATTTTTGAGAACTCTGCTAACATTGAAACAAGCGGAAAAACTCCTTCTCTGCACCAACAAAAGTTATCACTTCTTAGTGATTTTCACAACACCCTTGCTGAGGAGGAGATTTACTGGAGGCAAATATCAAAGAGCGGTCTGATTACAGCAGGGAGATCTGTAATACTCAGATTATTTCATGTTATTGTCACTAAACATAAAATTAGAGACAATATGAGGGAGATCCTAACATGATGATGGAAGGCAGATATTTGAATGTTGAGGATACTATTGTGGTAGACTTGGTTAATTTCTATTCTAGTTTGCTTCAAGAAGAGGGTCCTCCTGGTGAGAAAGATAGCCTTGAAATGCTACCATATATTCCTAGGTTGATTTCTAATGACATTAATACTATGCTCACTCAACCTTTTTCTGTGGAAGAAGTTCATAGAAAATGTCTTTGGCATAAAGGGAGACAAGTCTCCTAAACCAAACGGCTTTCCTGCAACTCTTTTTTCAACCCTTATTGGCATATTATTAAGTCATATCTATTTGATGTTATCTCTAAGTTCCATAATAATGGCTTCCTCCTAAAGGAATAGAACAATAATTTTCTATAGCTTTAGCTCTCTAAGGCCTTGGGATCTAAATTAGGTCTCAAATTTCTAACCTGTTAGTATTTGCAATACTTCTTACAAGATCATCATTAAATTCTTGGCCACTAGGGCTAAAACCTTTATTGGATAGATTAATATTGGAATAGAAAAATGGATTCATTGGAGGAACTGTTGAATCAAGGTGGGGTGATTGTGTTGCATGAAGATCCATTCACACAACCTTTCATACTAAAAAGGAAAGGAATGGTCATTAAACTTGACATGTAGAAGGCCTTTAATCAAGTGAGTTGGACTTTCCTTCTAAAATTTCTTAAAAAGTTTGGCTTCTGTGATAAGTGGTGTTCTTGGATCCACAGTTGCATATCTTCTCCTTGGTTCTCTATGTTTTAATGAATGGTATTCCCACTAGTTACTTTTCTAATAGCAGGGGAATTAGACATGGTGACATTTTATCACCTTTCTTATTTATCCTTACATGGCTGACACTCTTAGTAGAGCACTAGTTGCAGCTAAAAACTCTGGATTTTATATCAAGGTATTACCATCACCTCTAAGGTGCTTGTAGCTACTCATAGTTAATTCACAGATGATACTCTTCAGTTGGGTGCACCTTCAGTGGTGGAGGCTATAATTTTGAAAAGGATCCTAGACTATTATCAATCTACCTCTAAACAACTTATTAATTTCACCAAGAGCAGCATTTCATTTATAAATACTAATCCTCATGGCAGAAAAACAAAGATTGTGGCCATATTTTGATGCAGCATTATGGATCTTCCATATTCTTACTTGGGGCTCCCTCTCTTTTAAGGAAGACAACTTAAAACTGGTTCATAACCTAGTTATTGAAAGACTTCATAAGAAGTTTGTCTAGTTGGAAAGGTGATCTTCTCTATTTAGCAGGTAAGCTTCAACTAGTTAAAAAAAACTTTACAGAGCCTTCATATTTATTTTATGTCACTACTCAAAATTCCTTCCTCTATAGCTTCTCACATTTAAAAAATCCAAAAATAGTTCCTATGATCTGGATCTGAAGAGCATAAAAGGATTCATTTGGTTTCTTGGAATGTGGTCTGCTAACCTACTACTCGAGTGGGGTCTTAGACTGCGAAGAGTATCACAGATGAATACAACTATGTTGGCTAAGCTTGGTTGGGCTATTGCTTCCAAAGGTAAATCCCCATGGACACAACTGTATATTTCTAAATACCTTTCTTCTCAAGAAGACTTCCTCTCTTCTGATATTTCGAGTGGCTCATCTATTTGGAATTCTATAGTCAAAACTCAATCCTTGCTGCAGTCAGGCACTAAATGTTTGTTGGGTAATGGTAGGCACATTGATTTCTGGAAAGACTGGTAGATAAGTGATAAGTGATAAGCCCTTAGTTTTTAAATTCTCTTTGGGATCTTATCAGAAATCAACTTACTAGATTATGTGGCAAGATTATTAATGGTTACATCGACAAGTATAAACTTCTGCCTTGTTGGCTCTTATTGTCCTGGGAAGGTTGTAGCTCAATCCAGATACAACATTTTGATAGTCTCAATACCTTGCTTTCTTCACAATACATCTAATTCACCCAAGAGAAAGATACTTGCATTTGGCCACTCTCCCCCTCGGGAGTCTTTTTGGTTAATGCTTCTTATCTTTATATCCAACGTCCCTCTTGTGGCCCTCCACTGAAGCAATTTTGGATCCCATAGGTTATTCCCAAATTTGGATTTTTTTCTCGGCTTACCTCTTGTATTCTCTCATGAGAAAATAATAAACATAGAGGATTTTGTCTCCCAAGTCGATGTTTCCTTTGCCTTAGCGCTTTAGAAAATTCTTCCCACCTTTTTCATTTCCCTTTCTCTCATTCCCTTTGGAGTCTTCTTTTGGACAAATTTGAGGTTTCTTGGGTGTTCCCCTCCTCTCTTTCAGATGTTATTCTTCAATGGAAACCCCCATTCAGTCATTCAATGTCCTCTCTAGCTTGGAAACTCCTCTTGTTACACATGATGTGGAATAGAAGAATCTTGAAGAATCAGACTCAATATCTGTGGCAGGTTTTCTTGGGAGTGGTTTCTGGTTTTCAAGTTTAAAATGCTTCATCTGGAAGCAACATAAGCAAAAAATATCCCTTAATTTAATTCATCCCTTGTATAAGCAACTTCACATCTCTTTAGATTCATCTTCCTCTACTGCAGCTAGAGAAAACTCCATTTGGTCCCCCCTCATGTTAGTTGACTTAAAGTTAATGTTGATGGAGCTGCAAAAGGCAACTCGGGAGCCTCAGGTGGTGGGGCTATTCTCAGACATGATCTGGGTCAACACTTGGCTATTGCTGCTGTTAATTTTGGTATGGGGACTAATCATAGAGTATAATCCCTGGCTATTCCTAAAGGGATGGAGTTGGTGCTCAGAATTGGATCAGGTCAACTTATAGTGGAAAGTGACCCGCTCAACATAGTCTGCATCCTCAATTCAAATGAGCCTACAAGTTGAACTATAAGCAACATAATTGATGACATCTGCAACTTGCAATCTCTCTTTCAAAATATCATATATCATCATATCTATAGGGAAGGAAACATAGTTGTTGACTTTTTGGCTAACTTGGGGGAGTTATCTGATGATCAACATATATGGATTGGAAATTTTCCTGGGAAGCTACTCTCCGTGTTGGCAAATGATTCTCGCACAAAAGCTTAATACTCTTAGGGGATTCTTATTCCAGTCATCACTAATTTTTCTTTATCTTGTGTTATCAAAGCAAAAATCTTAGTCTTTCCCCCAGCGATCGGTGGAAGCAATTGTTTCAAAATAATTACCATTTATTGTTATGAAGATACTTGTGTGTGTGAGATAGATTTCTTAATTATATCTCATTTGAGGGAATTTTTTAATTATGGCATGACCTTGTTAGATTAGCTTATGGCACGTGTGAGTGAAAGGTCTGACAGAGATTATGATCCTTTTTAAAATCCCCTTGGGATAATTTTTGAATCATCGGACGCTTTCTGTCTTGTCGAAATGAGGGGCTCTCTTCACAGAGATCATCCTGCTAATTGTGATGAAATACAAAAGGACCGGGAGTTTTGGAACTTCCAGCAAGAGAAGGGGATTACTCCTTTCATGGAGTGGATTTCTAGCCATTTTGTCAGAGTTTCTAGTAGTATCCTCGCTTCGTGGATGAAGGGGAAAGTCAATGTGGGTCAGGCTAAGTTTTAGATTTTGACGGAATCCATTGCCTCTACCACTAGCCTTCTTGCTGTTGGTGATATTTTCTTCAAGCAGATGCTTAAAGCTGATCTGGGAGACTTTTTACATCATGGGGAATGACTGAGAAAATACCAGTCTAGTTATGAGCATGCCTCTCTTCCTCCCCCATGGGACAAAGTGGCAGAGCATATTATGAGGTATTTCACGTTAGAAGGGAGGCACAGACAGATCTTTGAGGCCCAACTCTTCCTTCTTGCCCATTTCCGCATGGAAAAAGGTAAATTTGGAAAAAAAAAATTGTTTCAGTCTTTGGATTTATCAATTAAGCAAGCTCGTGAAGATGAAGGTCCTCTCCTTCATCAGGGTCTCCTCTTTAAGTTATTACAATTTATTTTCTCCCTTGGAGACTTGGCCCGCTTTCCACCTAAGTCTGGAAATCCTCGTCTTGGTCTCCATTCTCCTCCTTGTGTCCCTGCCCCTCCTGTCACCTCCGCCTCTACCTCCACCTCAAGCTTTTGCCTGACTCTGAATCCGATGTCTTAATCATGGGCCACCGACATGATGCTTCCCTTTTTTCTACTTCTCTGCTTCCGTCCCCTTCTCCCCACCCTACCACTTTTTCCTCATCGTCTGGAGCTCTTCCCGACTCCTCTTTTGTTTTTTTTGGTTTGGCCACCTCTCCTCCGGTGGCAACTGATTGTGCGTTGTCTTCTCCCATCATTTCTTTGGCTTCTGCCACAGGTGTTGGTGCGACGTCTCTTTCTCCCTTTGATGATCAGGACATTCTAGAAGTTTTATTAGGGCTCTCCACTCTGTATCCGGATTCTCATCCTCCTACTCCTTTGGGTTCTCTTATCATCCTAGGAATGGATACTAATATGACTGAAGCTTTGGATATCCATCTTGATATTGCTCCTTTAAGTGCATAAGATGTTGTGTTATGATCGTCATGTGCATATTTCACTAACGCCTTGAGGTTTTGGTGTAACGGTTCATTGCATTTGGTATCAGAGTGACCACCCATGTTCGAATCCCACTCGGTTAGTTATGTCGTGTAGCCGAGGCCCGTGGGGTTCCTAAACATCGGTGAAGCAGGGCTTGTATGTATGGAAGTGCGAGCGAAAACCCAACCCGAGTTGGGCTCTACGGAAGCGTGGTGGGATGTTATGATCCTCATGTGCAGATTTCACTAATGCCTTGAGGTTTTGGTGTAATGCTAACACTGCTGATATTGTTCTCAATGTTTTGGAGAAGCTCAACTAAGCCTTTACTATTATTAAGGACTGGAAGGAACATACTGATAAAACATGGGAGTACCTTAAGGCTGATTGTATGGAGCTCATCAAACTGGTTGACACTATGGATGACACAAATCCCAATGCTGCAACCAAAGATGCAGTGACTACTTTGAAGAATATGCTTAATATGTAACCCCTTTTTTGGGCTTCTTTCTTTTTGTCTTTTTGCTTGTCTTTGAACATGTTCCTTGTAGCATTTTTTGTTATATCTATCCTAATGGTCATTTTGTAAGAGGATGTGAGTCCTTTCAAAACCCTCAAGTTTACCCTTTTCCAAAAACTAGATAATGCTTCAGATGACAACAAAAGTCATACATATTTGTGTTTGCATCTATGTTGACAGCAAATTTTTTTATAACAAAATATAAAAATGTACAATCTCATTCAAATATTGTAAGTAGATGTATAAGTTTATTTAGAAAATAACTGCTAGTTTTATCTACTTTCAATTAGATAATGCTTCAAATGACAACAAAAATTGTACCTTTTTGTGTTTGCATCCATGCTGACAGTAACAACTTTTACAACAAAGTATATGTAAATTTTCTTACAATGGGTCACATACATGAGGATATAGATGGGAAATTTGGGTGATTATCAACATTATTGTGTAAATTGGAAACATGATCTTTTCCACAAATCATTGTCACTTACAGAACATGTCAAGAGAGATCTGAAAAATTCACTTCATACCTTATTCAGGTAGTCTATGACTTTAAGACCTTTGGGGAGCCACACATGTTTGATTAAAATCATAAAATAATGGGCGTCATCAAACTGAATATTACATCAATCATATTTGTTTTATGGTCTCAACTAATTGAAATCTGGAAAACATTTGGTGAAAAAGCATACTTCCTTGAAAGAAATCCTCTATTTGCACCCTTTAAAGAACTATAAGAGATGGCAAACCTATGAAAAGGAATTCATGCATACATTACACATAGGGTAAAGAGTTCAACAAATGGAGGTGAAGCATTATGGCTTCCAAAGATAACATATCGAAAAAATATTCTGCGTGCCCTAAACAATCATTTTGTAAATTGTAGCAAGATGATGAGAGATTGTTTTTGGATAAAAATAATACATGATAGCACAATTTATTATTATATAATAGGAGCCCCACCCCTTGACACGAATAACTAATATAGTAAAAAAAATATCATTTCAAATAAAAATATAAATGTTAGGCCTATTTGTGATAGACCTTGAGACGAATTCAATCCAATAGTGTATGTGAATAACGAACAGATGATACTAGTAAGACCAAATAATGATAATGTACCTATATGGATGGGTACGGTAAAACAAGTTCCAATACATGATGTTCACAAAAAAGGCTCGAACAATAAGAGTAAGTTGGTGGGAACCCTCAAGAAAATAAAATGAATGCTTAAAGAAAAATCAATGGTGGAAAAAATAAAGGGAAACACTTTTCTGGTTTTGATTTTTACAGATTTAACACCGAATACTTCACAATAAATCAGAACACTTTCTATTATAATTGTTTCAGGATGATTGATGACTCATATTATTTAGGAGATCAAATTTGTATACATACATGTTCAAAGTATTGTAATATGTGAGCAATTCCTTGTATTTTCCCTTGAATGTAAAATGTGAGTGGGGAAACAAGTACGCTGCTATGGAGTGGTTGGTGGTCCACTAGAAACCCAATTTGAGAGTTTGTGAATCTCTTAGAAAATCACATACAAAGTGGTTAGTGGTTCTACTAGAAAACCTTTTGGAGTTGATGGTACTCTTTGAAAACCGTTGTATCATGAATAGGTACTAAATAGAACTCGCTCATGTTCACACTAAGGGGGTGAATGTTAGGAAATAAGAATTCATAGTGTGAACATATGGTTTGAATAATTGTATTATTTAATATTTAAATAAATCATGAGTGTGCACAATTAGTTGTCATGCACAACTCATAGATAGGGGTGTGGGAGTATGACTAGGGATTAGAGGAGAAATATGGGGATAAGATGATGAGACTTGACTCCATGATTATAGGAGCAAGAAATTGTATAAAATTCCCTCCACTAATCAATAGAAATTGATTCATTATTCTCTATATCCGATTTGTTTATGTGTTTTCTCTATTTTCATGTCTTGATCTAAAATTATTGTTGCTTAAATTCATTAACAAATCTAGATTTTTGATATCGTTTATCAGATCTGGTGGCTAACGATAATCAATCCTTGAGATCTTGCTAGAGATATATAAGTTAATTTGTGACTCGTGTCTAAACGTTGACCTTGTTTCTTTTGGTGATGTGTGTCCACAAATGATTTCTCTTCATTACTCTTTGTCACTCTTCCGACATGTTTTGTTAGCAAATCATGTCATCTGTGCACTATTATTTAGCTACTGACCTAAGGATTTGTATTCAACCCACATGAGTATATAATGACATTATGCAAACATTAAAAAAACATCACAATGCAACAGACAATGTCTTGCCCTCACAACTTCATGGAAACATTGTGCTCTTTACCTTATGCAACTAGTGTGAATTGTGCAACCGAATTGTAATGTCCCTTTATAGGGGGACTTGGGAAATGGCTAAAATATCACAAATCATATTTATAAGTTATTGTTATAACCCAACAAAAACAGAACTTCAAACCCTTCCTAGGGAAGCAACTTCCCTAGGTGAGATCAACGCTTCAAAAAGGGGTTAAACCTTGCAAAAATCTTTCCCATCTTATGCCAAAACTAGTAGAAAACCCTTAGCAAAAAATTATAGTTATTAATAATCAAAATTAGATGTGGAAATAATTAATTATGAAATGTTAAATAGCGAACATCATCAAGCTTGAAAAAAATAGTAAATCACCTCCAAATTTCATCAAACTCAAAATCTTGGCCTTAGAAAATATAGGAAACAAGAGAGTAATCTAAAATTTACCAAAATTGCATCACACATACCAAGATTCCACTCCAAGGTAAGTCGCTCCCCTCTAAACAAATGTAATATTGCAGCAAAGATACCACACATACAAGAGAGATATTTTATTAATTTTCAAATCAGCTTGCACGCCAAAAACTTAATGAAGGGTTTTCATCCTTCACAAGTTTTTCAACCAATGGTTTTCGTCCTTCGATGAGATCTCAACCCAAGGGGTTTCATCCTTAAGAGATCGAGAGAGAGAAAAAGGGCTACACTAGCCAAATTTCACCAAGATATGAATAATCACCAAAAATATGAATCATTCAAGCCCAAATGACTTCCTTAAATACCCACAAGAAGTGTGTATGAACATAAGAAATGATGGTTGGACCCTTAAAGTAAGTGCTTTTAAATATAAAAATAGTATTTGAAGCTCGCATGTTCATAATACCATTATTACCTAACTACTTGAGTTCCTCTATTGGAGTGTTAGGCTTCCAATAATATTAATGATAATAACTATCTAAATAATCAATAAAAACATAATTCAGATCTTCCCATTTCTTTTCTCCTTAAACCCACGGGGAGACATTAGGTTAAGGTAGTCATAAATAATCCTCTAAAAAGGGACATGAGAGTCCCCCCTTTCTAAGATTGTTTGTCCCCAAACAATAAAAAACCTGGATGCTCCAAGATCGTTGCTCCTTCCCATGTGGCATCTTCAAGTGGTAGGACCTTCCAACGTACCAAGTATTCTTGTATGTGCACGTTTCTTATTCCTCTCTTGAACATCAAGGATGATTTCCAGAAAAAGAATGAGAATCACTTCTTCATCTAAAGGGGGCAATTGTAGTGAAGGGGTAATGTGATTCCCCAATGCCTTCTTAAGACATGAGACATGGAAGACATCGTGTCTCTTGCTCTCTAAAGGTAGGTCAAGATGATATGTAACTTATCTTATCATTTCCTTCACTTTGTAGAGGTCATAAAATCTTGGTTTTAACTTCTCAGTCCCACTTTGTTTAAGCGAACACTGTCTATATGGATGCAAACTTAGGAAAACCAAGTCTCTTACCTCAAAATACATCTCTATTCATTGTTGGTTTGCATATTATTTTTGTTGGTTATGAACTTGTTGGAGGTTCTCATTAAGTGCTTTTAAGATGTCTTGACTCTCTTGGATAATATTTTTAGCACTGAGAACCCTGTTATCTCCAATGATCAAATCCATGAAGGAAAAATTCTCATATCCATAGTGTTCTAGAAAAATCCTCATATCCATATAGTGATCTAAAAGGGGACATTCCAATGGATACATGAAATTTTGTATAGTAACAAAACTAAACCAAGTGAAGCCATTTTATCCAAGTTGACTATTTTCTGGAAATGTAGTTTCTCAAATATCATTCCACCCATTTATTAACAATTTCAGTTTGCCCATCCATTTGGGAATGGTAACAAGTGCTTGGAGTGAGTTCAGTACCTGTTAGGAAGAAAAGCTCTTTCCAAACTATAGTCATAAAGCGGTGGTCTTTGTCACTAGCAATGTTTTGTGAGAGCCCATGAAGTCTAAAGATTTCTTTAAAAAACACATCAACAATCATAGGAGCATCATATTCGGTAGGAAGTAGATGAAAATGAGTATATTTCGTTAATCTTATATTCGGTCATGGGAAACCCCGTGATGAAATCCATGGAGATGCATTCCCATTTTTAGAAGGAATGGGGAAATGTTGTAGGAAACAAGTTGGAAAATTATGTTTTCCTTTGTCATGTTGGCAAGTTTCAAATTCCCAAATGTGTTGAAAGACATCCACCTTGAGCCCTTTCGAAAAGAACCTTTCACAGATTTTCTTGTATGTCTTGATGTATCCTTGGTGATTAGTTAGAGGTGAATCGTGAGAAACCCTCACTATCCTTAATCTCATCTTGGAATATGGTATCATAAAGATCATATTCTTATAGAGGATCAACCCATCCATTGCCTTGTAAGTCTCTATCACTATATGCCCTTTCATAATGTCATTAACAAACTGGTTTTTGGCATATTCAGTTGTGATAATATTTTTCCAAACAACATTTATGTGTGAAAACAACCCACAAAATGATCCCCAAACATTTTCCACTATATTTCCTTCATCCTCTACACATCAAATTCTGATTTCTTTGTCTTTATCATAGAATTTTAGTTATCTATCATGATAATTGAGGGTGAATTCCCCCACAAATTACAGCCCATTGAACTCCAAAAATTACTTCATCATTAGCTAGCTTAATCACAAAGAATTCATCACATTCCTCATAATTTTCTAAGAGAAGTGATAGTTGTCTTATTTTCTTTGTGCAAGATATGGCAGTCCCGTTGGCAATGTTTACTTGGAACCCTTCAAAATTCCTCACCCTCAAACCCATCTTGTCTACAAGTCCTTCATTGATGAAATTATTGGTAGTGCCACGATCTTCCAATCCACAACTTTTACATTACAAAATATGGACAATATGTTAAACAACCTAATAAGCATATCTTCGAAATCAATTCTATATCCAAATACATCCAATAGGTTTGAAAATATCATATAACAAAGATCAGTGGATTGTAAAATCATAAATTTTTCATCTACATAAATAAGTGGAAAAGGTTAAACACACAACTACACATTTTAATAATTCATGTCAGTAAAATAAATATATATACATATTTATACATATGGGCATTCGACCCCCCCCGCCCCCCCCCCCCCTCCATCTATATGGGGAGGGGCCTTCAATGCCCAACTCATCCATCTGAATGAATGAGTTCTATATATAGAGTGTGATCTGATACATTAAGCAACAAATAATACTCTCGCTTATATACATATATAGAGAGTGGGTGACTTCCTTTCTTACCTTTCGAACATAGTTGCTAGTATAGATAGATGCCCCCCCTTTATATCTCAACTCTATATGTGTAGAGTAGAGGATCAAACTTGATATTGATGTGAGTGGTCATACCTATCTCATTTTTTTCCCTCCTCAGACACTCGGTATGGTTATCCTATGGATCAACCACCCGGATAGATAGATTGGATAGTTCAGGGGTTAGCGACTAGTGGCTATATATGTAGGTCATCTAGATCTAGTCCTCGAACCATAGAGAAGTATAATTCCTCGATCTGGTTAGCTCGATCTGGTCTCAAACCATAGATAAGTAAGTCCTGCTTGATCTAGTCCTCAAACCATAATAGAAAGAGAAAGGGACGAGGAGGGAGCACTTTAGGACCTCTCCTTTTCGGGAACTAGCTATATTTGAATAGAGCTTAAGCTAACCTCTCACCTTTTTCGGAAGATAAGAGAGACACTATTACAGTAGAACAAACTGAAAAGGCAGAGTGGTATATATACTTATCTTATAAAATGACAATGAAACACAATGCTAATTAAAATTAGAATTTTATTTGCATACTTAGGCACATAAGAATATTGAGCATTTGGCATTTAGGAAATAGATGGTGTAGTTGTAGGTATTGTGATACTCTACCCTCGAACCTGAACTGATGAAGTGTTGTATTAAGCACTCTTGTTACAAATAATCTAACACACCTAATAATAGAATATTGTAATCTTCTCAAATCGCCTCATATAACCACAACAAGTCAAAAAATATAACACGTACTAGTCCAAAAATGCATAATATCACCAACTACGTCTACTTTAGTGGGTGATATAAAAAATGTGTGAATATACAACTCTTTTTATATATGTATGTTGTTGTTAACAAAGTCATGGATATCTCATCTTTATAGAAACTACTAAAACACGGTCTGAAAATATAAATTGAGTCTCATAAGCAATGCTCCCAAGACTCTCTATTGCAATCAAATGTGCAACATCAAAAACCTATCAAGGAAAAGACATTGCATCTACACAAGTTTCACATCAAGAACTGAAGAAAGCTCATGATATGCAACCCTATAACTGATTTGTTCATGTCTATGTCTGATATAATTAGGAATATCTAAACTATTCACCTTAAGTCTAGGTAAACCTTCATAAATAAATAAAGAGACAACATGTTATTCTTAGAAAATCAGCCTTTTATAGTACAAAGAGTTAACATAATATCGCTTACATTTGGATTTTCCTACATAGCTCATCCAACACAAGAAAATAACTTCTTTATTCAAAATTTTAGTAATGACATCATTGTTCCCATCTTTTATCACCCCTGATTTCAATTTATTCATAAATTTTGTTTGAAAGGATTGAAGGTTTATAAGTTGAAGTACATATTTTAAAGTCATTAACTATGTTTTCACAATAATTTCTATATTCACAATTGTTGTGGATTGTTGAAGTATGCATTCAAGTTTACCAATTTCAATTTCAATTCATTCATATAAATTTATGAGGGTATTATGGGAAGATGAGACAATCATAACTATAAACAAAATTGAAAATCTATAGAGAATGTATTGTACAATATTTAACACTTGTATTACTATTATTCCATATTTTTTCATTAATTTCAAAAAATCTAAAACCTCCCTCTTTTTCATTTAAAAATAGAGAAATGAAAAAAATAACTAAATTATTTTTTTAATGAAATTAGAAGCAAGTTTGGGAGAAGTTTTTTTTGGGTGGCCCTGCTTGGTGGCAGAAAAACTAATTTTAAAGCCACCATTAATATATATAATATTTTTGAGAAAAAGGGATTCCCCTGATCCCCCTTTGCGTGAATCCCTTTGAGTGCCTACATCACAATTCAAGCAAAGGGGGATTCGCCAAACCCCTCCTAATTTTTTCGTATAACACCTGCTTTGTGTCACGTTTTTCACCAACCAAATGGGACACATAACCATGCTTCGATCCATAGCCCTTTCTAGTGGCTTCTCTCCTTCAATTAGAATTTTAATTCTTTATCTTCTTTCATTTGGTCATGCAAAAAACTCTCTAGTCTTCTCTTCAATTGTATCCCCTTCACATTACTCATATATGTTAATGACATATTGTTGCTGATAGAATTGTCGACAATTAGTAGAAGTCCACAAGTATCTTTTCTCCAAGCACAAGCAAGTAGTACACTTCCTAGTCTACATCAGATATCGCATTGTGTTTTCCTTCATACAAAAGAAATGGAATCTAAGATGTCTCAAATTCACCAAGTGTCTTCATGAAAAGAGATCATTATCTGACATCCATGACATCTTTGAGAGAATGCTACAAAGTTCTCGTCAACACATTGTTTTCTTGAGTGACTACTTAGTTGATTATGAAGATGACCATGATGTTCAACAAAGGTACTATTCTCATTTGTCCCTAAGACAAATCCTTAGAGTTGACTTGAAGGACCTCCCAAGGTTGTGACTGACGGTGACTAACGATAAGTCATTTTGATTGTTACTACTTTAATAAAGTTATATAATTGAAGCCACTCACCAAAATTAATGGGTCTCACGTTGAGGAGACATCACTCAAGAGGAGAACCAAGACGGTTGTTAATCACAATTTCTTGTGGTTTGGGAAAAGGATCACATAGTGAACCCCCAATGGAGGTCCCTCCAAGAGTCAAAGTTCATCTCGGAGTTCATCTAGGCATAGGACCACCAATATTAAAACATCCCCAGTTCCTAATTCTCAACCAACACACCACCCATGTCTAGCACAACATGTGGGATATGTAGAGATGAAAGATTAGGATCTCCATCAAATCAATAAAAAAATGAAGGCTCAAAACCCAACTCAACCCATACTCCATCCTTCACTCTTAACCTAGATCCTTTTGAACTATTCAATAAACCCAACTCACAAAGTCCTTACCACTGACCAAATTCAAGGCCATGTTTCATGAGCCTCTACTAATCTAATGTCATTAGTTGTACCTCATCAACAATGCCTTGTATGTTGCTATTTTTTAAAAGGGATTTTCAATCAAAATAATATTGAAGCTTCAGTTGAACAAATTAAAATCAAGGAACACTTTATTAATTGAAAATTTAATTTTTTAATATTTAAATATTGTGAATTTTAACAATTATTTTAAAGCTAAATTATAACTTTAAACACTCTCAATTACACTTGATTACCCTGACTACTTTTTGTACCTAGAGATATTAAGTTCTCCATTGTTGGAAAAAGAGTTGATGTTTTTATAAACAGAAAAAATGAAGAAAGAACTTCAATTTCATAAGAAAAGAAATACAACAAGATTTACAAATGTTTATGTTATTTTGTTTCTATACATTTATCATCTATTATGCGTAATGGTCTCTTATTCTAACTAAAATATGATATTATTCAATTTTAATCTATTTTTCTATATTTATTTCAGATTTTAATATAAAACCTACTATATATATATATATATATATATTCACAGAAGTAGAATGGACGAAGGAGATCTTCTGAGGGTATATGCATTGAAATTGAACAGACATCGCCTTTCTTTTCCTTGTGGCTATGAGGATTTCTGCAATTCCAGAATGGCCAGCTCAATGGTGGTCTGACTTGGCCACGTACCTCCAACTTATCTGATGATCTCTACAGCACTTTCAGTAGGTTGATATTTTATTACAATATGGTAGCCCGAGGCTACAATAGACGGAAATCCTCTCGCCTGCGGAGACGAGTTTGAACTGCGTCCATCCGCCATCGCCGCGATCGCCATCTCTGTTTCGCAACGGGATGCGAATCTCCAAAGTATGTAATGAAAAAAAAGGGTGTCATTCGTCAATCTTTGTGTGAAAGCATGAATGCGAAGCAAGGAAATCTGGTAGTTTTTTTCATTAGGTTCTGCAATGTATGAACTTACTTTAAAGTTTTTAGTTTCTGTAATCGTTTTCAGCAAGGAAAGATGCAGAGATTTAGTTTTTTTGAGTGAGGAACAAAGAAGTCCTTCTATTTTTTGTTTGTTTTACAGAGCTCGTGTGAAATATGCTTGGTACGATGAAGCCATGGCAGGGGCATGCGATCTTTTACAGGGAAATGCTCTCATTCTTTCCACTTTCCGTGCTCGAACGTCCGTCATGGGAACTTGATTCGTCCCGTCTGTAGGTCAAAATGGAAGGAAGTGTCATGGCAGGCTCCGGCGAAGGAAGACAACAAGGTTTCCCCATGGATCAAAAATAAGAGCCTCGTTCCCAGGCGTCAGGAGACCTTGAGAAACGCAGAAAATGAACAGAGAAGACTGGATCTTGTGTTGACGCTTTTGGTAGAGAACTTCATGTGTGCAAAGTTACGAATTTAGCCCGCTGACATCACCATTCAGGCACAACTACACCTCCAAATTATATTCATGTGCGGACCCTATGAGTTTGACATAAAAAAAAACTCCAATTGCCCTCTCCCGTATAGCAATGATATGACGTCCGTCACGGCCGTTTTTGCATTTTTTAACTGTATTTTACACTTTGCAAAATAGTCCACCCGTCTCTATTTGACATAAACGAATTTGGCAAAACCATCATTATCACTATAAACATATTCAATATAAATATAAGTGTAGCATTACATAAATATTTAAATAACATATTTTGCTGAAAATATATTTATATTGAGCATATAATACTTGAAACTTACCCGATACTCATAAATACAACTTAAAAAAGAATGTATTTTTTAAATTGTTTAATAAAGAAAAAATATTTGACAGAGATGGACGGGTTGTTTAACACCCTTTAACGTCATAATTTTTTTTGTTTTCCCTGGGTGGGATCAGCCATCAAATCTCATCCCTGCTCCTGGGTCTCAGACTAGGTTTACAACAAACCTCACACATTCAGTCAGAGTTCTCGTACCCAAAAAATACCCCTGACACTTCCATCCTTTATTGAGGCATGCCGCAATTTCCAAAAAAGGATAGATGCCATTTCAAATATGGATACTTGCTTTATTTGTATGGAAAAATAGCCAGGTTTGATAAGGAAAATGAGTCCTTCTCTTTACAATGGCCTCAAATTGGTCTTCACCGATTAATGAATACAACACGGAAGGTTTGTTTTCCATGGCTTTTCCAACTTTGTTTCCCAAAGGTTTAGCCATGTTCAAACAATCTCGCATGAAAGAGGGTCAACTACATGAATATGTGTTGCATTTGATCCATTACTATGACAACTGGTTTGGTAGCCACCCCTAGTTCAGGTATTATTTGCTTAGCCTCATCATTGGCCACCGAAGCCAAACAACGAATTTTGTTTTCATGAGAGAATATATCATTCAAAACATTCCAAAAACTATATGAGCACTTTGGCAGCGCCTTCAAGAAAATCCAAATGATTACCTCCGCGAAAACCTAATTCGGTTTGGAACCAATCTTCGAGGAACAAGGTCATTCTGGTCAAAATCCAAATTTTTGGTTTGATGGTGGGGTCAGTCGTCAAATCTCATCACTGTTCCCGGGTCTCGGACTTGGTTTACAAAAAACCTCACACATTCAATCAGGCTTCTCGTACCCAAAGAAAACACCCCAACACTTTCATCCTTAATTGAGGCATGCCACAAATTCTGAAAAAGGATAGATTGCATTTCAAATATGGATACTTGTTCCATCTGTATGGAAAACTACCCAAGAATAATAGGGAAAATTTTTAGAAACAAGTACATTTGCAATAAATGTTTGGCTGAGATAAATGGTCACCGCTTCTATGCATAGAACAACATGGACTCGGGCCATCAACCTCATGTTCTAAAATACCTAATACAAGTAGAGGAAAAGCTTATCGCAAGAGTCAATCCTATCTTGCAACTTATCCAAGCACGCAACAGACAATACAAATACATGGGGCACACTATCAGCGTCCCACAAAATATTACATCTATTGTCAAATACCTTTCATGTTGTCTTAGAGAGCAAGACATCTTGGTTTTACAAAGAAAATGACCAAACCAAACAAAGTATGATTTCTATGTGAGTAGGGCACGTGTGTGGGATTCACTCCAATTCAAAATTGCTTACGATCCATTTTACAAAGATTTTGTCATTGACTACGATGCATTATACTCCTTGCCTGATGAACTAACTAATGTCTCTTCCATCTCGCAAATTGTTCAAATAGATATCCCCCCTCCCATGAAGATAACCCTAGAATAGTTGATGTTGACGAATTTACATCAACCTTCCATCATCTTTTGTCCTAGTATTTCCTATTTCAGGTATTGAACAGGAGGAAATACAATGCTTCTTGATTACTTTAGCAGATGGGCCACCATTCTCTTTACAATAGCTTGAAATTGGTATTTCACTGATTAATGAATACAACATGGAAGGTTTGTTTTCCATGGCTTTTCTAACTTTGTTTCCCAAAGGTTTAGCCATATTCAAACAACCTTGCATGAAAGAGGTTGAACTTCATGAATATGCGTTGCATTTGATCCATTACCATGACAACCGATTTGGTAGCCAACCCAAGTTCGGATATTATTTTCTTAACCTCATCATGTGCCACCTGAAGCCAAGCAACGAATTTTTGTTTTCACGAGACAAGATATTATTCAAAACATTCCAAAAACTATAGAAGCGCTTTGGCAACGCCTTCAAGAAAATACAAATGATTGCCTTCGCGAAAACCTAATGCAGTTTGGAACCACTCTTCGAGGAACAAGGTCATTCTGGTAAAAAAAGTATAGGTGAGGTTTTTGACATGATTGAACAACTTGGGACACCCACATTGCTCTTTAATTTAAGTGTTGTTGACACTAAATGGTCAGACCTCCATAGTGTAATGGCTAGCACTAGCCCTGTAGATCCTCAGGAACAAAAAAGTGGAGGAATCTTGTCACTCGATTTATTTTTTCTTCATGATTCATCTTCACAAATATCAATCATCTATCCTTCCTCCCTCCTTTGTTTATCACCACAACTCTTCCCCTCTGATCAGTTTCAGCGTCCACATCGCACTGTCCTACACGTGATTACTAGTTATTATTTTATCAGACAAAAGTATTTAAAAGTGTTCAATTATATTTTCCATGGGAAGAATTGTTTTTTATATTGCGCGAACATGTAAAACAATATATGAAAGAAATTTGGTGATAATAATTTCCTTTTGAGTCACTTTACTAGTGTAAGGAGGCCACAAATCTACGTAAAAGTGTCTTAAGTGCTCAACAAACCCAGAGGAAGCTACTAAAAATTGAAAATGATATTTTAAAATGACCACTAAACATGTCTAATAACATTTATTTAATGACTTGAAAGATTAAATGACCATGTTGCAAAAGCAATATTATTTTTGTTGGGGCATGCCATTTGCAACTAAAAGCATGGGGATTGCCTAAAAAATATGTCTTCAATGTTAATTTTGTATTTCATATGGTTAATCAACAGGTTTTAAAGGATCTCCTAATCAATATAGTAGAAAACAATAATCAATAAATCTTAAACAAGATTAACAAGAAACAATTTTCCAAAGGGCAATAATAAAGTCTAGACAAACATCATCCAAACATTGGCCAAAAAAACAACTGAATGAAGTAAAACCGTGTAAAGAGGTTTCATACCCAAATACCAAAGAAAACTAATCCTCCTTAGACTCAGTATAGCCCACAAGAGCAACAACCTTAGATCTGACATCCTTCTTTTTTGAGAAATCCCCAGTTCTCTTACTCGGTCCACCAATTGAAACTTTCTCTTCTCTTTTCTGAATTGGGGTGCCTTTTTTCCGAGCTTTAACTGAAAATTTCAACTCAATCTTATTTATTTCGATGTTTGAAATGACTGTACACTTGCTTTTCTCTTTTTTCTTCACAGGGGTGGTCTTCTTCTTAATCAAGGTGGCTATAACAACCCCTAACTTTTCTTTTTCCCCTTATCTTTCTATTTTTTGCCAAACCTTTATTTTTCTAGTCTACCTCCTCTCTTACTATCCCCTTCAGATTGGGTGAGAGCTAGAAAGCATGCACCCTGTCAAAAAATGCTAACATAACAATGGATCACTAGATCCAATAAACCCCCTTGATCTAAAAGGCGTAATGAAGATGAAAAGGAACAAACACTCGCTTCTTCTAAAGAGGTCACTGCATTAAGTAAATTATAACATGTACTCTAATCAACGTATATCGACAGATGTACTACAATCGGGATGCAATTTGACCTTCTATCCCCTTCACCCAGAACAATATTTGTAACCTCTTCACGCTACCTAATACGATGATGATGAATGTGCCACATTTAACTTTTATGGAATAATCCAAGATTGCCTCCTAAACTAAGACAAATATCTATGGCATCTATGGCATACTTCAAAACAATTTAGCATTATTTACAAAGAATTCATTACCTACTATATGCACCACCGTCAAATATGAATCAAACTACCTAATAAGTCCTCCATAAACAAATATTTGTACCAAATCTAGCATACTCATCTCAACACACTCCCTATAAAAAGAGAGATGAGAAATCTATTCCATGCAACATCAACAACTTGGTCCATATCTTGAAAATTTGAAAACAAAACATTATCATTTAGGAATACTGAAACAAAACCAAAATAAAAAATTGCAACTAAATAGTCATTCTTATCCTTCAAGTACCTAGCATTTAATTCAAGATGGGTGTTTCCAAGATTATGCCTACCAGGTTGATCTTGATAGACATGTAAGCCACAAGATGTATTACATGTGTCTCTAACAATACTAGGAGTTGGGATATAATATTACATTCATGTTGTTCAAGTAAAAATTTCCCATTCATAGTTTTCATGTAAAAAAATTGGTCATTTTTAATTTCAACATAAGATTGGGGTGTTGAGTGTTATCCAAATAGCACCATCTATACAAAACACTACATATATTTTCATTACATATCTCTACAAAATCACAAGCACGTACTTTGAAAACCTAAAATAGTTTTTCAATGATTTCATAATGTTCCAAAATATTCAAAATGAGTGGATGCACCTGTATCTTCATGTTAGACATCAACATGCTCAAAACTCCAAAAACAAAGGCTATATGAAAAAAGATAGAATTTTAAAATTTTATTTTTCCTTGACAAGATTGGACCTCTTGACCTCTAGGTGAGCTTTCACTTAGCATTTGACTGTTATCACTTCCTCTAAGCAAACACTTCACATATAATGGCTAAATTGGTATATAAGCCATATTTGCCTACTCATATCTAAATGTCATGCAAAATTAGATATAACTAAGAGATGTGTGGGACTTGACATTTACACCTCTTTATTTTCAATGACTTCAAAACAAGTTGTTGCTACTTCAAATGTAGTTCTATTTGAAATAATTCGTTAACTTTGTTAACATAACAAAATTTTTGCAAATAGCCTTCACTAAAAAATGATGCCAATAGTAAAAATTACCCAACAATTAAAATATGTGATATCCTCGTGACATTTATATTTACTTTATCCTAAAGATGGACTCAATGTCTTGGGGTATTGGTGAGTTATAAGGAGTTTGTAATCATTAACCCAAGTTCCATTCTCGTTGACTCCATTGTACACTTTTAGCAAGTGGCCATGGGGATACCTTGAGGTAGGAGTTAAAATTCTCCATGTGGACCAAATGGAACACAACGGGGTGCTTCGAATGCAGATCACTCGGCGGACATTAAGGAACCAAGAGCACCACCATGTCCCACTTACAGAACGTGCCCCTTCACCACCTCAATTCAGAGCTCCAGTATAGTAAAAGTGTTTACCATACAAACTTTCGTCGACGGTGATTGGGTGGATTGGTTAAGTCAGATAGTTGTATTTGGTGCCAGCCAAGTTAGGGGTGGTTTGTGTGCACGAGCCTTGTTTGGGGTGGTTTACATGCCGATTATGGAGTTGGATCTAATTTGTAGCGCACTTGGTGGACAATCTTCTTTGAGGTGCCCGATCTTCTTTGAATTTTGTGTCATTGGTAGCAAGTTTGTCAATATGATTGAATGTATTTGATTGTAATGTTGGTTGAGGCAAGTTACTATTATATACCCCGTTCATAGCTACGGTAAAAAACATTTCCAGGAGAGGGTCATGTCAACCTTTGTTTAACTATCAAAAACAATTATCCTAAAGATGGGATCCAAACAAAAATCAATGAATATTTTTTTGTTTTAAAACTTATCTGATATACTCGGTAGTGAAAAAATATGCCACAGTCACAAATCCTTGCACCCTTTATAAATATTTGCTTATGGTATCAAGTAAAAAATGTAATCTTTCAATGTAATCCATCAAATATTCATGTTCGATACATACAATGTGTTTCCAACACTTGGGTTACAGTAACAACAGTATAAATATTTACCTTAAAAATACATGGCTTTCAAATAAATAATCATTCTTCTACTTATTTAGGTATTCCCTTTTTAGTGGCTAATATGAAGGAGCTCTAGAATCCCCTTTTGAATAGAATTCAAAAGAAACTTTCTAGCTAGAAATTTAATTTTTTATGTCAGGAGGAGCAACCTTCGCCTGCTTAAAAATTCTCTCCAAAGTATCCTAGTTTATTTTTGTCCCTTTTCTGATTTTCCAACAAAATTGACCAAACTCAAAAAAGTTTTTTGTGGGAAGGTCTCAGCGAAAAAATTCAGATTACCTCTTATGGCCTGGGAAAAATGTTTGCATTCCCAAGGGAAAAGGAAATCTATGGCTAAGGACAGTGCAGAAAACATGATTTAATTTTCAAACAAGGTTGGAAAGTTCTAAAATAAACAATCAATGGACAATGATCATAAAATCCATATACCTTGAAAGCAATAAAGAGGATAGATTTCTCGTTGAGAAGGGTCCTAATAATGGCTCTGTCTTCTAGAAAGATTTCTTTGGGAGAAGAAGCCTTCTTCGAAAAGGCAGCAAGTCGAGTGTTGGGGATGCAAATAGAGTTGACTTTTGGGATGACCCTTGACTTTACTTTAGGACTTCTAGGGAACCGTCTATCCTGGCAACATGATCACATGACCCCAATACGAAACACCATAAGATGTCGTACATGCAACACCCATTTGTTGGACTTGTTTTTGCATCTGTGGTGTCTAGTTAGCACATCCCCGTCACTAGTACTTGTCACCCAAGAGATACGTTAGTGAAGGAAAATCCCAAGGCAGAGAAAGGACAACAAAATTTGGGAATCATTTAGTATGCATCGCTTTGGTTTTCGTTTCCATTCAATCGACTAAAGAAGAAAAATTTTAAGCGCCAAAACTCTACAATTGTTTTCTGTGAAGGTCCGTCGCAAGAGAATTGGCGAGAAAGTCCATTGCGAGAGAATTGGCGAGAAGCCTTAGATCTAAAAAATATATTCAGGTGAATGAAACTGCTCGAGGCTATGAGATTTTCAGATTTTTCACTAAGTTTCCAAGGACAACGTTTCATTTATCTCCAAATACTTTCAAGACTAAATAAGAGTCTTCTAAATCTCTCCTTGTCTTCATTAAGCTATACTAATGGTTGTAGGGCTCTCCCAGTTTCAGGAAATGGATTTAATTTGTAAGAAACAGTGTTCTTTCTGCCTAGCACGACTGTGACACACTATTGTCATAAAGATCTCTCTCGAATCAAAATGAATCAACTTGCTTCTTTTTGCAATAGCTTCGTGAACACCCAACACTAATTACTTCAAAGTTTTAGGAGTTTTCATTGCTTAAAACTTGAGATAGTCGGTTTTGTTTCCTTAAAACCCTGGTTTGTAGGGTATACATAATTGTAAAATCCCGAGAGAGGTCTTGAATTGGTTTCTCTCCCATTTATCACTCTCACTCGAATCTAAAGGCTTTATAATGATGATCACATCTCTACAATTATGTGTTATGTTCTAACTTTACTCCAATCAACACGATACAATGCAAACTCCTTTATAGCTACACCTAGGAGGTTATGAAAACCACAATCACATCTGAGATTGCTTTCATTAACAAGAAATTGAATCATATAATTCTCTCACAGCAGTTACACACACACTCACTTAGTATTGTATGCATACATTCACCAACATCAAAGTTACATGTCTTGGAGCTCGTATGTACAACATCTTGATTAATCAATGAGTAGAACAATAATTACAAGGTACGTTCTTTTAGACTTAGTAGTCAAGTTCAACAAATTGTTTACCATGTGACACCTCAATTGAGAACTAAGATATCTTCATTCATCAAGGAAAATAATTCTTCACATCAATGGTAAAAATTCCAAAAGCAGTAGTAGAAGCAAAACCTTATACCAACATTCTGAATGTATGACCACTACGTTCAAAAGATTGAAGTAGAAACAAGACAACAAGTCTTTGACACATCTATGATCATAATGAAGGTAATCAAAATGTTGATTTATTTTCTACTTATTCATAATTTTCACAAAACAATTGATCCTATTTACTTTGAAAATGTTACCCAATATGTATACCAATTGGTGATCAGTATGAAAATGTTATTTTCATATTTCGAGCCAAGTATGCAAGATATAGTTTTAAAAGGACCAATTTTCTTAATGAAAAATGATTTCCTATAACTACAGTCATAGGACTTAGGATAAATTTTTTAACAAAGGATATATAGTTATCTAAAATTGTTCAAAATACTTATTTGAGATGTGATGTAATTGTGTTATGTTGTTCTTGAATCCCTTCCCCATAAAAATATAGCAAATGTTTCCAACAAAAATTAGCTTTGCAACTCATGGAATACATGAGTCCCTCCCACGAAAATTGATGTTGAAAATCAATTCACTGTCCTCAAATTAAAAAAATTGGTTTTGGTTGTTAAGTGTTCTTAGTTCACCCGATCAAATTTTCAACAAGTGCAAGACAAGGTGGTTAAGAGATTAGACCGTGATTTTTTGCAGAACAATATCATTTATCCCTATTCACTAATAATGAACAATTAGTCTTGGTGGTTGACATCGCTTTACTCTTAGAACAACCCATAATTATTTTCATTACCTAGAATGTTCCCAACTTTACGATTAAAAATTCTTGATCCTATCTCAATACCACCCATCTATGAAATAAGAGAACTTTAGGATGCATCATAAGTATTATGAATGTAGTTTACTTACCTATAAGGGATACACAATAGATTTAACGATGGACTGGTGTAATCTAAAGAACCGCCACATTTCTCATGTTATATGTGAAAAAATCTAGCACTTATAAGAAGAGGGACCATAAATAATCATATTATAAATCCAAATGGATTCCACATGATCTAGATAGTTTTCCTTTAAGCATATCTCTACACAAAAAGCTACTGATTGGAGGCAAAAAATAAAGTTGGAGGAAGCTAGAAAAGCCAAAAGGGGCCCAACTCAAAGCAAAGTTATATTGATTAAAACAATAGATACAGAGCAACCAAATAATTCTTTTTTCTACTCCATTTGAGGGATAATACTGATATAACTAAATCCATTCAAGAAAGTAATGTCACACTTACAATTTTTACCAACATCATGTAAGATTTTATTCATCATTACCATATTATTTTATTTTCCCAACCTTCTTCCCTTGAAACAAAAAAATATAAATTCAAATAATAGCCAAAAATAAAATACAATTATAATAAGAACATGTGAATCCAAAACAAAAACTAAAATATCATTTATCAACATATTTCATAAATGTATTCTTAATGCAATGTGTTGGAAACATTATAGCATATCACAATCATTACATAATTTTCTAATACCAACACAATTTACTATATTTGGACAATGAATAATGATACACAAACGTTATTACCATTAATATGTTTTGCACATCAAATATAGTTTGATGTGTTACAAATTCTAACAATAGTCAGTTTTACAAACACGTGTCAATGACACATTTTAAATATGTTTTCTTATTACATTGATTTGGAAAATCCATGTGCTTTTGAGCACTTCTTTCAAGTGGGTGTGTTCTTGCTTGTGAATTGCCAACATCTCTTGAACCCTTGCCATGACAACTTCTGACATTTGCAGCCTTGTCGCAGTCATTGTTTTCGAATTTTTTGTGCCATTTGTAGTTGACACATGTCCATCTCCATATTGGCCTTCGACTCACACAGATCCATGAGCTTCATCCTTACAAATTTTCTTTCTTCTCGTAGTTGTTTTTTCTCTTTTTCATAAAACGCAAATTTCTCTTCCAAAACCTTTATATTTTTTTTGTCAACTTCCGTCATCTCCTCATACCTTTTCAGTAAGCACAGAAACTCTGGGGCGAGCGAATTTGTGTGAAAACAATTTATCACGATCTTCACATTAAAAAATCAATGTAAACAAAATGTCAAAGCAAACAATTTGTTATGGTATTTACCTCTAAAGATATTAGACTGCAAGTCATCCCTTCTTCTCTTAGATGCAACCAAGTCACTCTCATATTTTTCGTCATTTTCCAACGGACCGTTGACCTTTACAAGTTTCTTCTCGCTAGTATGCACTTAAGTTTTAACCATCATCGTTGACGATGTGACTATGGAAATGTGATAGATGCACAATGATATTGCTCAATTAATCACATAATAAAATAGTTTTTAAGTCCCCATTATACCATGAAAATAAAATAGTCATAAGTCAAACTTACAAAATATTTCACATTTCCTTATTTTTTCTTCAAGGACCGTACCATGATAATAATAAAAATGAAGTCCTTAATTATTTCCATGTAAAAGAAGTTCATGCAATTTAAAATAGTTCTTTGACTTTCTGGTCGCGATCTCTTACCACTGACGTTCTTGATAATACATGCATTTTGCACAAAACCATAACTTAACAAAACATCTACAACAAGTGCATCATATAGGTAGGGTTTATATTAATAGATGACTCACGATCAATGACACAAACTAATTTATGAAACAAACTAATTTATGAAAGAAACTACTCTAAAAATACAAGTTGTTAAACAATGTAGTGAGTGCCGATTAGTTAAGCCCTTCATCCATAAAGAGATAATTGTACGTTTGAAACTATGTAAGAAAAGCACCAAATAGTAATGACAGTGATCATTGCTGTGAGGGATTCTAGTCGATACCATCATTTCAAATATGGATTACATTCTTGTGGAGATTATTGGTGATGCTAAGTGAAACAAGTCATCACATGGGCTTGTATGGGAGATGTCTTATGCATATTATAGAACTTACGTTAGTGGCCAAACTAAGTACCTTTTTCCTTTTATGTTAACTATGAAATACATGATTTATTGTTGCAAAGCTTGTATGTATTAGGCATTCTTAATTTCAAGTGTCAAATTTCATGGATCAAGGAAGATGACTTCGAGCTCTATTTAATGGATCTCAATGGTACAAGGAAGAAAGGTAAGACAAAGGAAATGACATCCTCATGGAGATGTGAATGTTTTTAAAGTGTTGATAAGAATCTGAGCTCATGATTGATCATTTTTTTTGGTAATGAATAGGTTTTGGAGTGTGAACAAGTTTAGATCGATATGCAATGTGATGGTTATTGGACCTCTCCAAATCACTTGAACCCATCACTTTGTGCAAGAGGATGACAATTTTCACCATTTAGTGGGAGGGATATGAATAAATGGAAGAATGCAAGTTAGACAAGGACAATCACAAAAATGTAGAGGTGAGTTGAACAATGCGAATCTTATATAGACCTTTTGGTTAATACGCATGTTTTAGCTAACATAGGTTCATCTATCGTTTTTTTAAACTCTAAACCCGCACCCTAGAATATAGTAAATCAATGTAATTCTTCTACCCTCTAAAGCCCGTCTTCCTTCTACAACGAAATTATATTTATCAAAGCAACGAACCTCATGTCTTTGGATCTCATAAGGGAGTATTCATTAGCAATGGAATTCATTACTCAATGAATTTTATTAAAATTAAAAGGGTAATAGTGGCTTACGTAGGAAATAATGGGAAGAAAACTTAGGCATTGTTAGATGGGCCAATGCTTCTTCAGTGTAAAGGGAAGCTCAAGGCCAACACTATTAATCCAATATGTGACTATGGACACTTAACAACACAGTGTAAGTAGAGGAAAAATAGAGAATGATGCCGATAGATACCTTGATTCTTCACAATAGGAATCTAGTATTTTCCATCGAAAACAATAAATCCAATTAGTGGAAACAAAAAAGCACCCTTCATTACCAGTACCCCATCGATATTAAATAGAGGAACGCTTACCTATTGAATTGTCAGTTGATTCTATTTCCATAAACATACCTAGTAGCAATATGTTTTTCCTGCATGTTCTTTATATGTTTTCAAATCATAGCTCCATAACATGTTCCCTATAATGAGTTCGGAGTCCTTTTACCAACTTGCAAGACAAAAGCCATTTGTCTTCTAGCAATAGTCACTCAATTTGGCTCAATTTTAATATGCACAATGAAAAAACTAAATAAATTCAGGAGAATAATAATAGGATATATTGTATTTATAGATGTCTATTTTTAGTGTATCATCATGTTTTGTAAATCAAAAAATAGAAGCAAGTAAATCAACAATTTGTAAGGAAATCAAAATTAGCACGAAGACATTTACCTTAACTGAAATTAAAGGATGAAAGCAAAGGGATTCAAAGCCTAACTGAAATACAAATAAAAAACAATGTTAGACTGTTGTAATAAATAGAGGAAAAAATCTGTTCACATGTTTATCATTTGCAAAGTCACATGATAGTTCAATAAAGTGGAGAGAAGATGCAATGATTACTTATGGTTGTCATTGTGATGCCACGTGGCACATTCAAACAAAAAACAATTATAAAAACTATAATCATGAATAATCAACCCATTGTGATGTCACATGACACATTCAAACAAAAAACAATTGTGACAGCTATAATAATGAATAATCAACCCATTGTGATGCTACATGCAATATTAAAAAAAAAAACAATTATGACAACTGTAATCATGATTAATCAAACCATTGTGATGCAACATGACACATTCAAACCCAAGAAAAAGTTAACAGCTATAATCATGATTAAATAAAAAAAATCCACAATTAAAACACATAGTATGCCTGAAGGATAACTTGTCCAAATCTAATCATGAATTAAAACACATCTCAAAATATTTTGTCCAAATCTAAGAGAAAAATTGTCATTATATTAATGTTAATGTTATGAAATAATTAGATCATTTGTATCAAATCAATTTTTCTTTCGTTGTCTAGTGCACGCAACTGAGGTAATTCTTTCGATTTTTTTTTTCTTTTGGGGTTCTTATGTATTGAGTCGTGTGTCACTCCCATAATTGGTGCCCGCCTTGATTTTCTTATAGGTTCCACATCATCCTGTACAATTAAAACAGGTTGTGTTACTATAATAAATATATATTAAAAATACCACAAAGCCAAAACTGCATGTAACACATTGCAAAAAAACTAAAACCTTAGGTGGCTAGCTATGATGCACATCAGAAAGTGACCAAATGGCAAAGCCATTGACAACATCCGCCAACATGTCCCTGAAAGTGCCAGGAACTAGTAGAGGGAAATCAAGATCGATGACATTGAGGATATTACCGACTACACAATCTGATGCAACTTTCTTCCCGTGGTAGATTGCATCAGTGCCAACATTGTGCAATTTGTCATGTTCCACCACTCATCCCTCCATCCAGACATACATCTTATCACCAATAGACGACACCGTCGCGGAAATTTCTACGAATGTAGCAGGAGTGGATGAGGCTTGCATTATAGGAACATTTTAGTCTTTTGAAAGAATATTGATAGTCCAAACAAAAATAAATTTATATACTATAGTTTTATTCCTATTTTTAACAGTTGCCTGCAATCATTGCACATTAAAGTAGTTGCAGTAAATAGCAAAACATATCATAATAAAATGTTCGTGGATATGTGAAAAATGCTATCAACAAATATTTAATTTCGTACATGTAAATTGGCATGCATGTTCATTTTCTCGTTCTCCTCTCTAACACGGGTCCTGGGAGATACATGCAGTCAATGAAATGAATGTAAATCTAAGTTACAAAAAGCATATAAAGATGTAAGAGAGCCATATTCATCATAACCACTTTTAAACTTTTAGAGTTTGTTTGTCTTAAAAGTAGCACCAATATGTCCTGCCACTCGTCCCTCCATCCAAACATACATCTTATCACCAAAAGACGACACCATAGCGGAAATTTCTACAGATGTAGCAAGGGTGGATGAGGCTGCATTATAGGAACACTTTAGTCTTTTGAAAAAATACTGATAGTTAGTCCAAACAAAAATAAATTTATATAGTATAGCTTTATTCCTATTTTTAACATTATTTATGTAATAAAATGATTCACAATATAGAATCTCATTTTTACTTCGTGTAAAGGTTACCTGTAAGTCCTCATATAACGGAATATGCTCCTCCCTTTCTCTCTTGTGGCCCCTAACAGCTGCCTGCAATCATTGTAAATTAAAGTAGTTGCAGTAAATAGCAAAATATATCATAATAAAATGTTCGTAGATATGTGAAAAACATTATCAACAAATATTTAATTTCGTACATGTAAACTGGCATGCATGTTCATTTTCCTGTTCTCTTCTCTCACATGGGTCTCGGGAGATGCCTGCAGTCAATGAAATGAATGTAAATCTAAGTTACAAAAAGCATATAAAGATGTAAGAGCGTCATATTCATCATAACCACTTTTAAAATTTTAAAATTTGTATGTCTTAAAAGTAGCAATTTCGTACAATTAATAAACCATAATGTATGTAATTAATCCTCATATGAAAATCAATCAATGTTACAAATAATATGTTAAACCCTACCTTTATAATGAAAATACTAACTTGTTTTAAAAAAAGTACTTAAATTAGAAATAAATTCAAATAAACTTCTTACTCTAACAAGTTCCAAAATTTCTTATTACAATACAAATTTATATTATTTATACATTTAGCGGGGGAAAAGATAGCTTGAAATTAAAATTTCCAATGAGGTCTATGACTTACTGTGTCCTCCATTGCTTGCACCGCCACATCCACAATCAGATGAAAAAGTGCAACTGCATCACCTCCTTGTGATGAACCAACCTACAAAATAACAAATTTTTATTACAATGGTTTTAACATAAAAATTACAAATTACAATTTGGAGATTTTGTGTTCGCTTACTTTCTGTTGGTTGAATTCGTTGTTTTTTTTAATATTTTTCATAAAGATGCAGCTGCGGCATGCCATCCTTCTACATACATATTTTATCAATACAACTGTTAGTGAACGCTTCATGAACAAGTGTTTAACTAAATAAAACTAAATAAAAAATGACTTACCTCGTAGTCACCTCCACTAGTTCTTTCTTGAATGACCCCCTCTATTTTGGCTTCCATCTCATCCTCTTTGCCCTGTGAAAACAATGACATAAATTAAATAAAATAGATAATATTTATGTATTGATAACGAGAAACAAGTGAAATGAAACCGTTACTCAGTAAACTTACCATATTTTCCTTCTTTTATCTCAATGCCAAGATGGTTGCCCTCCTCCTACTCCTCGCAGGCTCCAAATCATAGACTCTCATAGCATCGTCAACCTTTTTCTTGGAGTTTTTGGTAAGCTTGTCAAACAATGCCTTGTCATCCCTCTTGCATACGCGATGTATCACACATGCCTCTGCAATATAGATCGTGTTCCCCTCCCTCTGATCCATGTATTTCATCCACTTTTCGAAAGCACGTCGAGGATACTTGTCAGTAAATTTACTCCCTTTCCTCTCAGGGGGAACATGAGAGAGGGAATGGGCATATGTCATGTGGTTATATTGCATATGTTATATTGCCTCTATAGGACAAATGCCCATTCCCTCTCTCATGTTCCCCTTGAGAGGAAAGGAAGTAAGTTTATTAGCAAGTATCATCGGCGTGCCTCTGAAAAGTGGGAACAATACATGGATCAGAGGGAGGGGAACATTGAGCGTGTGTTGCATACACGATCAATATTGCAAAGGCGATGCGTGATATATCGCGTATGCAAGAGGGATGGGAAGGTATCATTCACAAACTTAGCAAACGCTCCAAGAAATAGGTTGACGATGCTATGAAAGTCTATGATTTGAAGCCTACGAGGAGTAGGAGGAGGGCAGACATCTTGGCATTGAGATAAAAGAAGAAAAACAAGGTTTATTTAATGAGTAACGGTTTCATTTCACTTGTTTCTTATTATCAATACATAATTATTATCTATTTTATTTTATTTATATGTCATTGTCTTCACAGGGGGTGAGATGGATGCCGAAGCAGAGGGGGTCATTCACGAAAGAACTCGTGGAGGTGATTGTGAGGTAAGGTAGTCATTTTATATTTAGTTTTGTTAGTTAAACACTTGTTCATGAATCGTTCACTAACATGTGTATTGATACAATATGTATGTAGAAGGATGGCATGTCATTGTTGCATCTATATGAAAAAATGTAAAAAAAAATTAGCAACGAATCCAACCAACAGAAAGCGAACTGAGGTAAATACAAGCGAACATAAATCCTCCAAATTGTAATTTGTATTTTTTGTGTTAAAATTATTGTAATAAAAATTTGTATTTTATAGGTTGGTTCATCGCAAGGGTGTGATTAGTGGCACATTTTCATCTAATTGTGGATGTGGCGGTGCACGTAATGGAGGACATGGTAAGTCATTAACTTTATTAGAAATGTTAATTTCAAGCTATTATTTTCCCTCTAATGTAAATAATATAAATTTGTATTGTAATAAAGAATTTTGAAACTTGTTAGATTAGGGAGTTTATTTGAATTGATTACTATTTTAAGTACTTGTTTTAAATCATGTTAGCATTTTCAGTGTAAAGGTAGGGTTTAACATATTATTTGAAACATTGATTGATCTCCATATGAAGATTAATTACATACATTCTGGTGTATTAATTGTATGAAAATGTTACTTTTAGGACGAACAAACTTTATAAGTTTAAAAGTGGTTATGATGAATATGGTGTTGTTACGTCTTTATATGTTTTTTGTAACTCAGATTTACATTCATTTCATTGATTGCAAGTATCTCTTGGGACCCATCGGAGAGAAGAGAACGAGCAGATGAACATGTACACCAATTTATAGGTACGCAATTAAATATCAGTTAATAACAATTTTCACATATCCACAAACATTTTACTATGATATATTTTGCTACTTAGTACAACTAATTTAATGTGCAATGATTGCAGACATCCTTCAGGGGCCACAAAAGAGAAGGGCAGGAGCATTTTCCGTTACACGAGGATTTACAGGTAACCTTTACACGAAGTAAAATCAAGATTCTATATTGTGAATAGTTTTAGTATATAAATATTGTTAAAAATTGGAAAAAACTATACTATATAAATTTATTTTTGTTTGAACTATCAGTATTCTTTCAAAAAAATAAAGTGTTCCTATAATACAAGCCTCGTCCACTCTTGCTACATCTGTAGCAATTCCCACTACAGTGTCATCTATTTGTGATGAGGTGGATGTCTGTATGGAGGGACGAGTGGTAGAACAAAAAAAATTGCACAATGTTAGTGTTGATGCAATCTGTCATGGGAAGAAAGTTCCATCAGATTATGCAGTCGTTAATATCCTCAGTGTCATCGATCTTGATTGCCCTCTACCAATTCCTGGTGCTTTCGAGTAAATGTTGGCAGATGTTGTCAATGGTTTTGTCATTTGGCCACTTTCTTATGTGCAACGTAGCCAGCCACCTAAGGTTTTAGCTTGTTTGCAAATGTGTTACATGTAATTTTGGCTTTGTGGTTTGTTACCATATTTTTCCATGCAAGATCAAACAAAGGTATTTTTAAGTTGGCTATTTTTGGCGAAAGAGTCTTTTTTTAGCGTTTTACTGTTTTTAGCATTCGCTAAAAATAAAGTGTTCTAGATGAAAATTGGGGTAGATGGAAAAAATGGCTATTTTTAGCATATGCTAAAAATAGCAAGTGTCAAAAATAGAATGCAAAAAACATGCACAAGAAAAGAGCTATGCATGAGTGCTAACGCGAAAAATAAGAAACAATAGCAGCAGTTAACAATTGGATTTTGTGTTAAAAATAGTGTGCAAAGGCATGTTAAAATTGCAACAGCAGTGATGTCAATATTGACATTGAAGATAAGAATGAAAAGAAGTTGCTGAATATACCTGATGTTGGCGCCATACAGATGTGTTTTGGGGGGCTAAATATTTAATTAAAAGCAACAGCAGGTCAAAGTCTACGTAAGAGCATAAGAAGCCAAAATAGAAAAGCAGAAAAAGACAAAATTAGGAAAAGATAGCCAAAAGCAAAGAAAGAATAAATAAATTAAAATTGCAGTCTAAGTTTGACACAGTAGTAGGGAAAGGAGAGGATTTGGAGTATTAAAATATCCAATAAATTGTAATAGGCTGTAATTTCCATGCAGGAGGTCAGAGGGATAGTTTTAGTTATTTTTCAAGACATTTGCATGCCCTTCTTCAACACAACAGGGTTTGATTTAAATCACAATAGGTTAATAAATGATTTATTTATTATTCCAAGAAGTTGCATGCTTCAGGAAGGTCCAGGGGTGAATGTTCTATCATTAGAAAGTGCTTGCATGAACATTGTAAACGCAGGTTTGGGAGCAGTAACCTTTTAAAGGTTTATTCTTGATTAAAGAAAAACATACACACTTTTTTGCAGTTGTTATACACTGTAGTCATAGCTTGTACTTGCATCTCTGAATCGAAAAACTCCATTTTTTCCTTCTACGTCGCTGGTTTTCTGAGTATTCTGTGTTTGTTAGGGTATTGTGTTGCCTTGATGTGGAATTTATTTCATACAGTGATGTTTTTTGCCTAAACCTTTGAATTATTTATGTAAATTAGTTTGAAGTTGTGCATGTGTGTGGATCTCTATATTTTCTGTATATAGTAGTACATGTGCGTGTCAATCCATTGGTGTATTACCGCAACTTTACATTTCCCGCACTCCATTTTCTTTGTCAAATTTGTTATTATTTTAGGTGATTCATAAGGGAACTAACCCTCTCTGGAGGTTCACCTCAGTCATAGGTTACCCACAGCCTTGAGGTGTTCCAATTTTGTTAACAGGAGAGAGAGTACACACCATTCTCTCTCAGGGTCTATTTATGGGTGACAACAGGTATTATCATTATATATTTATTATAATAACACAAATTGTTTTAATTTTGTAGGATGATGTGGTACGTGTCATAAAATCAAGGTAGATATCAATTACGAGGAGTGACACCCGACTCAATACATAAGAGCCCCAAAAGAAAAAAAATCGAAAGAATTACCTCTGTTATGTGCACTAGACAACGAAGGAAAACCTGATTTCATACGAATAATCTAATTATTTCATAACATTAACATTAATATAATGATAAATTATTTTGAGATTTAGACAAAATATTTTGAGATGTATTTTAATTCACTACTACAAAGGGGTGTTTTGAGACAATAATAGACAATACTTAACCAAATTGTCTCAAATAGAGACAATAAAAATGTAGTATATTGTCTCAAAATGGATGTGTCTAATATTGTCTCTTCTAAGACAATATAGATTGATCATATTTTATCTTTTGAGAGACTATCATTTTTGTCTCTGTAAAGACTATCATTTTTGTCTCCTTAGAGGACAATTGTTGGTGTAGATTATTATTTATCATTTTATTTATTTATTTATTAAGATAATACTTACATTTGTGTTAGCCCTACACTTGTTGGATTAGATTTCTTAGGTGTACTAGCTATGTGGAGTTGTGTTGAGTTCGCTTACTAGTCTTTTGAAGTTAACTACCAGTATCAATTACTGGGAGTTCTTTACTATTGATTTAGGTAATAGTTGCACTTCCCTCCTCTTATATGTACATCTTTGTTATTGAGTAATTCAAGCCATTGTATTGTAATGTATTTAGCATTATGGATTATGATAGATTTCTTTAACTCTTCTATTTTGCAAATCTAATGTGGTGTACTATTATCATCCAAAATTGCAGCTTGGAACAATCTTCTTATCGTTCTTTTCATGGTATCAAAGCTATAGATGATGTAGAAATTCATCTGTAAGTTTTTCTTTGCAAGCAAAGGTTTATTATTTTCATGTATTCAGAATCTGTTAGCACTTTTCTACAGCATGAATTTTATGCAAAACGGAAGTGCTCCATTGGATTTGGAAGGTGGGCAAAACCTTACAATCGATTGTAAAATCAACCATTTTTTGAGACAGTCAAAACTGGACATTTTTTAGGGTTTTTTACACATTTCTCAAAAAATCCGTACAATTATGTACAGACATATTTTTTGACTCAAAAATTATATCAGCTTTCTATGTTTTTCGAAAAACTTTCTGGGTTTCTCTCTGTTTTTTTTATACAGGTGCTAGAAAAAAAGATATTTGCATTCAAAGTTTGTGTTAACAATTGTACTTTCTGGGTGCATTTTTTTATCCATTGGATATAAACATGTACCTTCCAGATGAATTTTTACCCTCTGGATATTTCTATTTTGGATGCAGTATTTTATCCACTAGACGCAGATATGTACCATCTGGGTGCATTCTGTTATCCATTGGATATAAGTTTGTACCTTCCAGATGCATTTTTTTACCCTCTGGATATTTTTGTTTTGGATGCAGTCTTTTATCCACTGTACGTAGATCTGTACCCTCTAGGTGCATTCTTTTATCCATTGGATAAAGTGTGTACATTTCTGATGCATTTTTTAACCCTTTGAATATTTATGTTTTGTATGCAGTCTTTTATTCACTTGACGCAGATCTGTACCCTCTAGGTGAATTCTTTTATCCATTAAATATTAACGTGTACCCTCTGAATGCAATGATTTACCCTCTGGACATTTAGGTTTTGGGCGCAGACTTTTATTCTTTGGTCGCAAATTTGTATCGTGTGGATGCACTCTTTTACCCTTTGGACATTTGAGTGTCACATGTACCTTCTAAAAATAACATCGGCATTAAAATATTATTTTAATAGCAAAATTTTTTAGAGCTCATAACTTTTGATCCGTATCTCAAATTAAGGGGATTACATTTTTAAAATTGTGTATTTTTTCAAGATCTACGAATTGGTGACATTTTTTATACACATTTAAAATTTAAAAGGTATTTTTACTCATTGTAATATTTACATGCACTCAATTATAAAGTGTCAAACCTGGGAGGGTGTTGTAATCACTTGTGGACGAAATTTCAGTTGAGTCCGACGTCCTAAACTTTTGGGGTGTTGCATTCTTGTATTTATGGGTGTCTATATTTTTCTCTCTTGTTTGTTGAGATATTTTAGATATGTATTTTTAACACTTTTTTTTTGCATGTTGACAGTTTCTCTTATGGGGGAGCTATTCTGGTGAAGCCCAGTGTTAGTTTGTCAGTGTTTGAGTAATTAATTTTAGCAACTCATACACATCTATGGTGTCACTCTACTCGTTCAACAGTATGGGAGAGTGTGGTGTTGATACGGATTTTTTGGGTTGTGTCTGTCTTGTTACATGTTGATACTACTTCGGGTTTCGTGTCATTACCTTGTTACCTTGACTTTTCTTGAATCGTGGCACTCATATTTATTTGGATCTCATGTCCTTTCGTTGTTGCATTGTTTGTTCTTGAATCGTGGCACACCTATTTATAGCAGTTGATCAAATTATGCTTGGTGTTTTTTTTACATTTTCGACATCTCTATTGAGAGTCTCCTTACATGAAGCTATTATGGTGAAGCTCATTGTCAATTGTTTTTGAGTTCTATGATCGAGCAGTGGATTCTGACCATAGTTTGCACCACACTTATTTAGCATTGTACTAGTTTTTGGAGCCGAGCTTCTGAGGATATCTTGAGGCGAGATTTTGTTCTCTACTTTGTTATTATTAGTTTTGGGTACTTTGCGGTGTCTAATTTTCATAGTTATTATACATGGGTACCTCATCAGGCCTTATTGTAGGGACCCAGCTTCTTCTTCGCCCACATAAGCTATGCTTACAGAAGGGTGTTAGTGTAGGTTATTATATATCATTTTATTTATTTATTAGGATAACACTATAATGCCCCGTTCTCCGACGACCATGTCGCTAAGCTTTTAACGTTGTGGTGCTTATGTTGACCTCTCGTTAGCTCTTGTTATTTCGATTAATAAGTATTAATAAGTGGTAATAATAATAATAATAATTTTATTTATCGGTCGACATTAACCTCGCCTTCTGATCGTCGATTTGATACCAACCCTGTTGTTAAATTTTGATAAGCGATTACATAAATTAATGCAGGGAAATGAGGATGAAGCTCTATCTTGCTCGGCATTTAAGGTGAACTATTTAAATATGGTTTAGGGTTGTAAAGTCTTCTAAGGCGTGCTCGAATGGGGAGAATTTAGGATTTGCGTATCACATGGATCTCTCTCCAAAATAGACGTCTTTTCTTGTAAACCGTGTTGGACCTTCCCTGGGATATGGGGAAACGTGTTTGAAATCGTATTGGGTTTTGGCCTGCGTTTTGTCTTCGTGATTCGTTATGGCTTGCTAGCCACGTTTTCTTTGTTTTGGGGATTTACGTGCTCAGTAGTTTGGGGATCTGCGTGCTCAGTGGATTGGGGGTCGCGCGCCCAGATGAAAATCTCACATTTGTGAGTTTATTGCAAGTTTCCTTTGCTGTGTGGTCATTTTCTGGTGCGCAGATCCTGGGCGCGTCCTTTTTTGTCTTCCTTGGCCGCAATGAAACCCCCCTCACGCCTTATGTTGGTGCGCAGATCCTGGACGCCTCCCTTTTTCCTTCCCTGGCCGCATTGGATCCTGTTCACGCCTGGAGCTTGGGGGGGGCGTTTGGAAAACGTGGAGGAAGGTTTTCTGAGCGTGGAGGAAGTTTTGCTGAGTGCGCAGGACTTTGGAGCGCCTTCCCTGCTGGCCGCGTCGACTCGTGATGGCGGTTATAGATGAAGCTACAAGCTGGTGCAGTAGGCGTGTTACCTCCTCTTTCATTGGGTGTTGCGGGGTGTGTTCTTGTTGGGGATCCACAGCAACAGATGGCAACAGTTTTTAGCCAGGCAGCAGGCGTGTGCAATATAGTAGAAGCCTCTTTGAGCGCTTCCAACAAGCAAGCTGTCCAACAATGTTGTTACCTGTTCAGTATTGAATGCATCCTCAAATTTGGGATTCTCCTTCAAGTTTTTATTTTTATCAAAATCAATTAGTAACAGTAAGAGTGTTACCAGGAGACCTAATGAAATTTATTACAAAAATTCTCTATTGAGACCTTACTGGTTTTACGATGCAACTCATGGAAGAGAATCTCATAGAGGAGGATCTGTTTCATATCAGAATATTCATGAAGCACAATTTGCTGTTGGAGAGCCTGGTAATAAAAGCCTTCATAAGTGTGGCGCTTGCATTATTCATAGCAGGATGGGCTTTTCGGCGGAAGTCTTTAAATCTGTCGGGTGGTTTTGCCGGGTTCCTGGTAATGTCAGCATCTATCATGGCTTCCTTTAGGTTTGGAGCTCTCCTCCTCGTGTTTTTCTTCACATCCTCAAAGCTCACAAAGCTTGGTACTGAAAAGAAGTGCAAAAATGATGTTGAATACAAGGAGGGAGGCCAACGGGATTGGATGCAAGTGCTAGTGAATAGTTCAATTGCCACAGCACTAGCGTTAGGAGTTGCTTATTTGACAGGCTGGAATGATATTTGTTTGAACTCAGAAAAGGCACCTTTGGTTACTGGTCTGATTGGTGGTATACTTGGGCACTATGCATGCTGTAACGGTGATACTTGGTCTTCGGAAATTGGTGTTCTTAGTAGCAGCCAACCTCAACTCATTACTACCTTCAAGGGCCTGTTTCAGCGTGCCCTTGTCTTGGGAAGCGCATTAAAGGCATGATAAGCCCTAACCCTCTCTCTTGATGATTTATTTCCTTTAACATTTAGATAAATAAATCTCTGCAATTTTGTTTAAATTCTGTAGATGTGAGTTTCTTTTGGATTGTTGCTGCGTTATTCTTTTACTAAGAAAATAATGTTTGGACTCGTGATATTATTTAATAATTATTTACATACATATGTTGACTCTTTCTTGGAAAGAGATGCCCAAAAAGAGATGGGTTTTCGAATGACTTTTAATCATAATTGCATGAGCTGATCTCTCTCAAGTGATTCTCGCTTATCGATCTTAGAAAGTTGGTTTATCATTTTGCCATGATTACTCCTGTGAACAGTGTTTTCTGTAGAAAATATTGTGGTGTGAATGAGATTTAGAATTTTTCTTGTCTTGTTTTTATTATGTAAAACATGGCTTGAAAAACGGGAAATTTTCTCGGAAGACTGTGTTGGTCTTTTAATGTGGATTGGTAATAATATAACCCCCCCATTAGGATTGGAGGCTTCTATTTGGGGAGAGTCGTACTGGTTCTTACTGGTCCTTCTAGATACTATCCGACTCCTTTGATTATCGTTTACTTTGGGGATTATTGAAAACCCCTCACCAGGGCCTCTGCTATTATTATTACTATGAGCTTACTTTTATATTGGAATGCTCCTGAAACATGTGTTAATGGGGTTTCTATTTTGTGACCTTTTTGAATACAGTAAGCCTCAAGACGTTAGTTTGTGTGGATAACTATATGGCTTAAGTTTGAGGCGCTTCTTAGATCTTCGAATCAGTTAAAGTAATAATGGATACATCGAACTCTCATGAATGTGTACATTCTGCAAGTTTGACTGACATGTGATGGCCCTCAGGCATATGAATTCAGACAATGCTTGAAATATGAGATTATAAATTTATCCTATACTTTAACTTCAAAGCTTGTTGAAATGCTTGTTGGTAGGAAAACAGATGAATAGAGAAGTTATGAGAACTACCCTAAAATGGATTCATACACAGCCTTAAGTAAAGGTGACAACTACCATAATGGGACTGTTCATACCTTATATGACGTTAAGGATATAAGTCGACCTAAAATTATTTAACTTCATTATATAGGACAGTGATTAATACCCATAAATTGAGATATGCAAGTGGAGGTTGAATTATATAATATGATATATTATGCTATCAGGCAACCAGTAAGGATAAATATGTTATTTCAATACTTGGTTAACGTGTGGAATATTTTCTGGCATTTACAATTATTATTATGTTAGCTAAAAATTGGTAATTGCATCTCAATTGTGAGTTGAGATAATGTTGATACTTGCATTTATAGTGGCTCAGACCACGCTTGCATATTTTAGCTAGCCAAATGTACCTTCTACTCATTAACAAAGTATGACGGTATTGTTGTTCGTAATTCATTCCTCTGAGTTGGACTCTTATACTAATGGAGGCATATAGAGACATGATAATAAACAACTGATATGATATCTAAATAATATATGAACTTGTTGATTGGTGGAACCCTTGTTTACATAAGTATATTCTTTAAATTGTGAGATAAATATCAAAAGTATACTTACATATCCTTGATTTTCTATAAAGGTTGATACTTGGGTAATATTGATGATTATCATATGATTGACACTTGTATTTATTATAGAAGCTTAATGTCGTTGGTGCTTTTATTTAATTGAAAGATAATATTGTTAGACACTTATATATGTGAAGTAGGTTGAGGGTATTAGGTGAGCGTTATTATTGCTACTATAATTTAATTATGACTAAATGCAAGGTTAAGGTTGCATATCTTCTAGCCACTTGGAAATTTTGTTCATATGTAAGCAGATTTTAGGGAAGTGATCAATGATGGATATGAAATGTATTATCATGAGATGTGCAGTTAAGATTTGAATACATGACTAGGAATTATTTGATAGGGAGCATTGCAAAATTTCATTTATTTAAATGCTAGATGACATAAGTTATTAGGTGAGGTTTATATCTTATCATGCTCAGTTCTAGCGAACTGACTCTAGTAAATATTTGTTGCAGATGGAATTTTAGCGAGTAGATGAGGGATAGACTTGTAAACCTGTGCATCAACCTCAGCTGAGAAGTTCTTACATGAATCCTTTTTATATTGTTCAACTATTGATAACATACAGTGGAAAATGTAGGAGAGGATCATGGTCTTAGTATAATGTATTTGTGGACTTTGTCATCTTAACTTTGGACACCTTGGTTTGTTTGACCATCATTGAAAATATTAAAATATTGGTTACTGATTGTTGAGCGACCATATTGGATTATTGGTATTTTAAGTGTGGATGTAACCTTGTTTTGTTCTGGTGAATGAGTGTTATTAAACTCTACCCTTGAAAATAAATGTTGAGTGAATCTTGCTATGACTTATTAATAATGCGACATAAGTAAGATAACGTGGGGTGCTTAATACTTATAAAAGTTGAACTAAAAGTTATATTTAAATAAATTAACGTAGAGGTTACCAACTTGAGAGCAAGGAATTCTTTAAAGAAATCATAGGCGAGACTATCATTGTGAGTAAGAATTATATAACAGGATAACCCTAGCTCCTCTAGTGAACATTATTCCTTTTATGGTGAAATTTGTAAAATAACCCTAAGGTGAAATGAACTGTTAATTGTTAGAAGAGGATAATATTTAATAAGCCAGAGAAAACTTAGCATTGTAAGAAGCATTGTACAAATCATATCTAGAGTCTTAGCAAACTGTAGTTAAGGATTGAAAGAGGTTACATAAAAATAAATAACCATCAATAATTTCCTCATTGTGGCTTGCCCTATCTGTAGGTGTGTTAAGTGGTGGCTTCTTATGTTGTTTTGTCAAATAGAAAAATAAACCATCATTGGTGGGTGTGAACATTTCCGTGCTACCCTTGTGGTCATCCTTGTATTAAGTTATCCACGGAGTTAGTTGTGACCTCGGTGGTGGCATGTCGTGTCGTGTTATGCGTCAAAAAAAAAAAATTCTGTATTTTACTGTGTTGTTTGGGTGTGAAATTTTGGGTTGTTACAAATACTTATATTTGTGTTAGCCCTACACTTGTTGGGTTAGATTGCTTAGGTGTACTAGTTGTGTAGAATTAGCTTACTAGTCTTTTGGAGTTAAGTTAACTACCCGTATCAGTTGGGAGTTCTTCACCATTGATTTAGGTAGCAGTTGCACTTCCCTCCTATATGTACATCTTTTTTATTGAGTAATTCAAATCATTGTATTGTAATGTATTGAGTATTATGAATTATGATAGATTTCCATATATAGTATTTTAGTTTTTCTGTTTTGCAAATCTAATGTGGTGTACTATTATCATCTGAGATCGCGGCTTGGAACGATCTTCTTATCGTTCCTTTCAACAATATCATGATTGCCTCCCAGAGACAATACAGAACACAAATTTTGTCTTCAATGTTTTTCTCTTTAGACACAATATGAATTTAAAGAATGAAAAATCTAAGTTTCAAGAATAAATAATAACCAAATATCATAGTGCAATCAACGGCTACATATCGTCTATGATGTCAGAGTGGGCTAGTAATTAATATTATAAATTAAAAACAAATTGATTTAAACCGTGTGCCCAACAAATGGGTCCACAAACATTTTATTAATATCAAATAAGATAAAATACAAAAAGGTGTTTAAATGTCGTTAACCCTTGACATACAATATTAACACCTCTCCACCAACAGCGTCAAACAATCCGTCTACGTTCTTGGTGCTACTTTGAAGTTCTTTTTCAGAACTTTTATTTTGAGCAACTGCCCCTCCACCGACAATTGTTATTTTCATGTTATTCGCTTTGATTGTCTCAACTTTGATACAATTCTCTACTATCGTTAGCAGCGATGGTGCATTGGATTCTGAGGTACTAAGAACACATATTTTACTCTAAAACTACAATAGTATTCACAAATTACATTTAAACTAGGGCAATAATTAAAACCTTGCACAAATATTAAGCTAAGTTGCGCGCTTATATACCTGTATGATAAAATCCATGTTTTTTTGTCATTCCCAACACATAAATATCCAGGTGTCATATGTACCCGCCATCCAAGCAAAACTTTTGTTTCTTTGTTGATAGAGAAAATGTACCGGATCAGTCTATGCTAGTTTAGAAGTCTCTTCCTCTCACGAGGAAGCTTTCTGCAGTCTGTAGCTAGCTTCTGGAAGTAACAACAATTAAGGTTAAGAAAAAAATAATCATTTAAAGCATAAAGTTAATGGGATGAAGAGGCTAAGCTATGAATGCTAGCCAAAAAATATGACTAGAAGGTCTGCACAGAGCTAGTTATGGTATAAACTATAATGTATTAAACGTTAATAAATAGTTAAAGACTTAGGTGAATAAATGGGACCACAAAAGGAATACCTTCAAACGATGTAAATATATTCAACCATCTATGTATATCATCATCTTGAACCTTAGATATATTATGTAAGGGTACTAATTGGATCATACTGGATGACCCAAAGAACTTGCTAGTGAAAGAAAATTGCTTAGTGCACTAGTATTTATGAAGTTTTTGAGAAGTGACTGCTAAGAAAGAAAAAGACAATATATATAAAGAATGATACAATAAGAATTACAGCTGATGTTGGAAACTAGATAAATATTTATCAAAAGAAATGGTAAAGATATTGTATGCATCTAACTCAGCTTACAAAATTTTGGAAGATAATGAGGTTATTACATTCTAAACTGTGTTTTTGAAACAATCTTTCTCTATGAAGCATCCAACTTAGCTTGTTGTGTTAGAAGATATTTGAAATATCCTAAAGGCATGCATCGTTCAAGCACAAGACATTACATATTCCTTTAATAAAATGAAAAATTCCAATCATTAGATGTGAACAAATAAGAATGAGAGAAGACTTTAAGGCCACGAGGGTGCCATAAACTAAGCCTACAACTCTTGTTATACCAACAACAAATCAGAATGCCTACAAATAGTTTTTGCAAACAAACAAGTCATTTTCATTGAGTCTTGCAAGAAGTGAACAAATATAACATAGACCCAGAGCTTATCTTATCTTTTGTGTAACAATTGAATTCGTTTACTGCATTCATTTAATGATGGTTAGCAATTCTGTGTTTTTCACTAAAGTGGCCTTTTCTTCACTGTACAAATTCCAGAAGAGTTAAAAACGGTGACACGGTCCTGAGTCTACAAATTAAGTGGGTATTATTATTATCAATATGATAATGATAATTAAATATTTTTACAGAAAAACTACTAAAGTTGGTAACGTTCATGTTAAATGCATTAAGCTTTCCACAGTCCATAATTGTGACTGAGTAAATAATTTCTGAAAAAAAAAACTCCAACTTCAAATTAAATCAATGTTTCCAATCACATTCCCTGATCTATTATCAAGATTTAAATTATTATCAATGTTTATAATTGTAATAATGGATTAGAAAGTGTGATTTATTAGAGAGTGTAATAATAGGTTAGAGAGTGTGAACTATAATCGTAATAAACTATTAGGTCTGAAAAAGACATTATATGATGTGTCATTGTCCTTGACTGTTGAATGCTGCCAAAGTCGGTGGTTCTCCTGCAAAATGATTGCGTTAAGTATGGGGGCACTACATCTCCCTCCCCTTATAAGAGCATCGTCCTTGATATGACACTACATTGAAGCTCAAAGGATACATAGGGAAGAAAGTCACTAATGAAACATGTAGTTTACCAAAATGACTTGTCGGTACAACGCGACCACAAGGATGCAAATTAGTTTTGGAAATATCTTAAATTTTTATGTTGTGTGAAGATTAACAGTTATCTTTTACTTTATTACTTAGTATTTTTATTTACATTATTTCTTAATCTCAAGCTATTAATATTCATTGTTTAGAATTTTAATCGTGTTATGTTCGTGGGCACTCAACAGTAATTGGCCTCAAGATGACACACAGAACTTAACACAACACAAACGACCCACGAGACATCTTGCTTCATAATTTTATGACTACATCACATCACAAGACCTTTAATTCCACCATGGAATGACAAATAGTCCACATAGTGAAGAATTTCCCACAATTATGTCACAAGCATAGATCCAACACACACAAGTGACTAACAAACAGTGAATCATGACGTTGATACAAAGGAAACTGGTATCACATAACCAAAAAACCATGACTGTGCCAACAAAGTGCCAAGAAAATATCCAATAGTCCATACTAGCGAAGGGGATCGTCAAGCCTCTATCATAACAATGTGTAACAAGACTCACAAGAGTACACAACTCATAACACCAACTTCAAACATCACAAAACATCACGAAACAATCTCCATATATCTCCCAAAGCATTACAAAACTACTCTATATACCTCCCAAAGCATCACCAAGCAACTCCATATACTTCCCAAAGAGAAAGAATCATAGTGCCAAAACCAAGCTGGGTCGCTCAACCATAGAGCCCTATCAAGGATATCAGGTAACTCAACCATAGAGTGTCATTGAGAATATTATGTCACTCAACCATAGAGTGCCATCAAGATCATCAGGTCACTCAACCATAGTGTGCCATCAAGAATATCGAGTCACTCAACCATAGAGTCGCATCTCCTTTGTCCATATAATGAGGTTGGGTCACCCTATGGCCCTAGGCACATAGAGCCACGTCACCCCTAACCCAAGTGACATAATAACTTCTGGTTCAACAACCCAATAGTTCTATGTAGCTCCTTGAGGCGTACCCACATACAATGAAACAGGTCCATAGGTCCAACCACTCCATGGTGAATCCCATGACCCTATTCCAACACATTACGACATTATAACCTGCATAACAATCCGTCTCAAATGCCAAGTGGCAAAAATCCCAAGCCTTGGGCAAAGCTATAAAAATTTTAAACATGAAAAGAAAGTTTAAGACTAAGAAAAACAAATGGTTAACTAGCCATAGTGCAAAAATCCACATGTTAGTGCAACAACCAAATAAAATGCCCAAAATATAAGAACACATCAATCAAGAAAATTGTTGCTTCTTGCAAAAGAGATAATGATCAATTTACGAATTAAATATGTATAGAGAAATAACACATTACAATCAATATGTGGCCTCATACAGCGACCAAAGGGGTACTCATCGAGTTGTTGGCACTCAGATATCGAGTCTCAACTCACAAAAATATACATGTAACCAGAAATGAGTATATCAAATATTGTAACTATCATCATCTCTACCTGAATCATCCCTCTGTATTCCCACAAGGCTCAACATTGTCAAAATCACATAGGATTGTTTGATGGACAACCCAATAGGAAAGAGCAGGGGACGCTAGTTTGCATAAGTTGAGCCTAAGGTGGTGCACATCCACAATATACTGAGCAAGCTCGAAGTATACTAAACAAATAGAAGTGGGTTATTAGTCTATATAAGACTCCACTTCCTTACTCGTACTCGGGTCAAGATTATGAAAACCTGGTCCACGCCTCCTCTCTCCACACATACACTCTTGACAGTTGCTTCCCTTAGGGTCGTCTAGTGTAAGGTTCACAACATAACACATAATTACATCACTAACACAATGGTGATTCACACACATTAACCATAACGTCTTACGCATGGTATATATACAAGGTATAACAAAATCATTACTTTCACGGGTTATGATATATCATTTTTTCACATAATTCACCTAAGGTGTCAATACTACACAATAGGAGTCATACGATCACCATATGCCCCTAATTCACGACATGAACTATCACATATTACACAAATTATACGTAAAACAAATAGAAGTGGGTTATTAGTCTATATAAGACTCCACTTCCTTACAACAAGGTGACACACACGATTCATCACAACACGGTGATGACATCAAGTTAAAATCCAATTCACTATACACCAATTTTGTCATGCAACACACCTTCATATCACACAATAACAAAACACTCCAACACTTTGTATTCTGCAAAACACTCCAACACTTTGTCTTGAGTTTTGTGCGGGACAATTGTGGGCATTACACTTCGAATCAAAGCCGTGGGTTCAACGCTTGGACCCTTGGGCACACTTGTAAACACAAATAGTTAACCTAATACAACCTACAACTAGATCACACAACATTGCATGATATTTTAAAACGTAGAAAACCTAAAAAACTGAAACAACACCTAGAATGTTAAACTAACTCCCATCTTTATTTGTGTAGGACACATGAATCATACGAGAGAATTTTCCGTGTGGAGTTAGATATACCACCTCCGGAACAGGCAGTAGTCGTTATATTGCCACATATACTACAGACATTACAGGATGTCAATGTAGATATACGGGCTGGAGCAGTTGGTGCACAACCTGGTCAACGTGATAGGGAGCCATCACATGAGGCTCGACACCCTTCGAGGCACAGCGATGAGCATAGGGCAGAGAATTCTCATGTGGAGTCAACTAGAGCATATTCACCTCAGAGGGGACACGAGAAATAGGGTTTCAGGACACAAAGACAGATCTAGGAGCCCTAGGCCGAGGGATGAGCATGCAGAGAGACCTAGGGGTCGAGAATTATCAGTTGCAGATCCTATCACAGAGATCCTGAAGCTACACTCATCTTATTATTCTGACGATACAGGAGATTTTCAGGCAGAGGCTTGGTTAGTGAAATTGTGCAGGTGCTTCAAGCTTTTCCCTTGTACTAGAAACATGAAGGCTTGTGTTGTGATTCATCTTCTAAGGGATAGAGCAAGTGTCTGGTGGAGGACTAAGGAGCAAAAGCTCCACGTAGACTTAGAGACAGTAACTTGGGAGCTCTTCGAGGAGCGGTTCAAGAGTAGATACTTATCCAAGAGGTTTATTCAACAAAAGATAGATGTGTTCCATGACCTACGTTGGGCATCCATCACAGTAATAGAGTATGAAAGTCAGTGTTTGGACTTGCTTCAGTATGTCGACTACATGCAGGATGAGTAGGTTAGGATCCATAGGTTCTTCACGGGCCTGAACTTAGATTTGGGAGGTGCAATATGCATTCAATGTCTGCAGACCTTAGCTGAGGCCATTGAAAAGGCCTACATTGCAAAGGAGACCAAGGGGAAGACACATCAGGCCAGAGATTGAGTGATGAGCCGTATTCAGCACATGCAGGATAGTATGTCGAGGGGGTCAGCTCCTCGTGGCGAACATGGTTTTACAGTCTTCATTCAGGGGTTCACAGCAGCCACCTCAGCAGTAGTAACAAACACGTCCACCGTTTAGACCTCCACAGAGATTTGACACTCGTAGGGGAGGGAGTATGGGGCCTCCCCCTAGGAGACCCATCAGGACACAGGAAGCACCCAGAGCTCAGTCAATAGGAGCTCGTCAATAGCTACCACAACACTCCATAGCAGGATCATTAGGTAGTTGCTATCGATGCGGTGTATTTGGATACCATTAGAGAGAGTGCCCACAAGAACCCTAATAACAAGGGTAAGATAACGATATCATAGCCTACAGTTGGCGACATGAGACGTAGCCATCGGATCTATGTAGCGGTCGAGAACTGCCAGGCAAAGCGTCATGGCACAATGTTTGAAACTACAGGTAGCATTGGTGGCATCTATACCTCTATTCTGTTTGATTTTGGCTCATCTGATTCTTTTATTGCACCATCTTTAGTGTAGCGATGCTGGGTGGTGGCAATTACGAGAGGCCTTAGTTGGGATGTTGATATGGCTTCTGGAGCCTAGATCTTAGTAGACTCCTTAGTCAAGGAGTGTGTAGTGGACTTAGGACCCTTCACCACTACCTTGGATCTTCGTATTCTTCCTTTGGGTTCTTATGAAGTGATCTTAGGCATGGATAGGTTATCTGCACACAGAACCAGAGTTGATTGTTACACTAAAGTTATCTGCAAGTTGAATCAGTGATAGCTAGAGTTAGGAGACCCATCTCTATTTGCACTATTTCCGCCATACAACTTAAGCAGTGTGGGTGTCAGTTGTATGCTATTACAGTTAGTATAGGTCGGAGGATGGGGCTACTGAACCTTCCCCTGATGATCACCCCATTTTGCAAGAGTTTTCAGATGTTTTCCTAGTGAGCTGTCAGAGTTGCCTCCCCCACATGAGATAGACTTTCACATTGTTTTGGTTCTAGGAGCGGAGCCTATGACCACCCCTAAGCTATGTGAAGAAAAATGATGGATCCTTGCAGTTGTGTGTGGACTATAGACGACTGAACAAAGTAACAATCAAGAATCGTTACCTCCTTCCTCGCATCAATGATTTGTTTGATCAGATGAAGGGGGCCACAGTATTTTCCAAGATAGATTTTAAGTCCAGTTACCATCAGTTGAGAATTGTTAAGGCAGAATCGCTGGAATATAAACCAAACAAAAGATTGTTTCAGAATTCATTTCAGTCTTACACTAAATTTTTTGATAAAGATTTGAGATTTCATACTTTTGAGCGAGCAACATAAAATATTTAAATGAAGTACAAAATTAACATCTTTAGAATCCTTCAAATTTACAGAAATTATGAAAAAGATTCAAATGTTGTATTATATTTATAATAAGATCACATATGACCTTCTAATTTACTGTTTTGCAAGCTAAATTCCACCACCTACGTCCTTCTCCGAAAATCACACATCTTCATGTCAGGTTAACAGTTAAAGTTATTAAGGTCCCTGAATTTGCGCCATACTTTGGATTTCATCCATCTAGCTGGATTTTTTGCCGCAACTATTGTTCGGTCTACCTACAAATGGTGTTTTATTTATTTTTTGTTTCATTAAGCTTAAAATATCTAGTAATAGTAATGAATTTAAGAAAATCCAAACCTAAAAATTCAAACAGGGCTCACAAGGTCCTTTGAAAACTAAATGCGTCAGAAGAAATGTCTTACGTTGCAGAACAAGCGAAGTTGTCTGAGGTGCTTTACAAGCAGCCGCACATGCCAGTTAGAAAGCCTACCAAAACATATTTGTGCAAGCTGTCAATTAAAGCCAAAATGGCTTTCAAAGGGTAGTAAAAAAAATTAAGATAACAAGAAACAACTCATTGTTGGACACAAAAGAAGAAAAAAGATAAGGCAAAAAGCAACTTGAGAGGGAGTGATTAGAAACAATTTACTCACAAAAACGAAAGAAAACTCAGAGCATGAAAATCAAGATGTTTAGAAACAAACCTTTAAGTAGTTAGTTTCCTGAAACCCACCGCAGGAATTTTTTAAAAAAAATCCCAGGCTTCAAAATTTAGCGAAATGACAATCAAATTACAGTATTAGAAATAAAGATAACAAAAAAAACCTATCTTGGCCATGAACATTAGCACACTTGAATACGGATATTTGAATATTTCTGAAGCTTACTGCAAGATAATTTAAGGTTGCAAGCTTTAAGATTTAGGAAGACGAGAATGAAATTATACTATAAAAAACAAGGATTATAAACAAAAGCTGAAATTCATGGCTTCCTTTAAGCATTCCAGACATAGGAGGCAGAGGCATTTTCCAGACGATCTTTACACTCTCCATTAATAAATTAAAATCATCAAGTTCATTACATTGATGTTAGTTGACGACACCAACACCATGAGAGTGATGGAAATTCATGAGAAACCAATGATGAAGGCATAGCAGTTCTCACTGCCTTGTCTAGGTCCTCTCTCTAAAGCATGCATTTCAATTGATGGTTTTTTCTTCTTTCCTTTAGGAAATTCCAATCTTCAGGTGATGTTGAGATCAAAAGAAAGGGTACATGTCGTGGGGTCACATTGGAAATTTATGTTTTGGGTGATATTATGAACCACTTGAAAACCATTCACCTGAATGAAAATCTAAATATCAGTGGTGCCCTGTGTTCTAATTTGGAGCAACTCAAGCTGAAAATTACTTCTTTTGGATCACAGTGTCACCTTGTACTATATAATTTTGTAGACACTCCTAGTTTTGTTACCTCTCGTGTCCTGAAAACTGTATTGGCCAAGGAAGTTGTGAAGTATGCTCGTGAGTGGAAACCAGAAGAAACAAAAATTGGGGTGCACTGCCTCTATTTAGGATATATATACCACATATTTGACAGGTTTGCAACAACTCGTGCACTGTTCCAAGGAGATAAGAAGGACATCACCTTCAAAGTGATACTAGAAAGTAACATAGACCCTGACAATGGAGAGGCATGTATTGGGTATTTAAAAGCACTCATTCTACAACTTAAGGAAAGAAGGGAGAGATTTTTCAAATATGAAGGTTCAGTTTTAGTTGGAAAATTTAGAAATGTGGGCAACAACACTTCATTGTTGGCATTCACTTCCCATAGATGACAATGTTAGGATGAAAATGGGAATTTGGGTTCCTAAGGTTGTTTTCCTTGTGCCAATTCAAATAGTTCGCGTAGAGAAGAATGGAATGGTTGTATTGAGGGATGGGCTTCAAATCCCCCCTTATGTTAGCGAACGGGGACAATGGGTCTCTTGTAAATCTAATACGCTTTGGGTTCTATGATGTTATTCTTAACAATTGGAAGGGGAAATTTAAGGTCATATCCTCCATGCAAAAAAAAAAGTAGCGGTAAATCTTATTTGTTGAACCATCTATTATGGTCTTTCCTTGATGTTGCAGGCGGCAAGTGCACTGATGGTGTGTGGATGACCATTATAGCAAGGGAAGAAGATGGCAAGGGTGATGATAGGTGTCTATATGTTCTCTTAGACTTTGAGGGACTGGCAGTTTTGAGTGAAATGAGCAATAGAATATGCTTCTCTCTATTGTCAACGCTGCTGGTCAGCAATCTCACATTATTTAACAAAAAGGTAGGTAGTCTGAGCATCATACTCTCATTTGATTTAGATCTACAATTAGCTTTAAGGCCTTGTTGAGAGCAGGCGGTGAATCCATATTTGAAAATTATTAATTTTTCTTCGGTGCAACAGGATTTTCACTTAGATAAGGATACAGAATTTGCTTTCAGTCCGTGTCTAGAGTGAGATCAATTTAGTAGAGCACGACAAAAAGCTTTTCAAAGGTATCTTCTACATTTCCATCAAGGATGAGGATGCATCTGACGTAGAGGACCTCATACAAGAATTTGATGAGAAATTTTATCAAATATGCAGTAAATCCAAAGAAAATTTCATTGTAAAAATGTATGGTGGGAAGGTAGAGATCTGAACTATGGCTCCTTACAACAGATCCGAATACTATCAGCAGAGCTTAAGTGAAATAACAAGAACAGCTAATAGAATAGATTATACCTATGATAATCTGAAACTCATCATTTCTCAAATTGCAGCCAAAGGTTGGTCTCCAATCGATACTAAGTGTGTGGCTGTGATAGTAGATATTAAAAGGAAAAATCTCACGTGTGTCATTTGTATGGGATGCCTTTATGTCACAAATGCAAATGAAGCACAGACACTTGTTAATTTTGACACACAGGAAGAGGTTCTATATTTGCCTATTGTTGTTGGGGACTTTTTATCCAACATTTCAGATACCTGATTGTGTCTGACATCTTCCAAGAATGGTATCAGGGATGTGTTGTCCTAACTCAGGTCAAGACTAGAGTCTATTTTGCCTAGGAAGGGAAACAATGGAGAATCATGGCCTCCTAAATGGGTTTTTCAATGCAGCCCTTTCTAGAGCATAGATTGAAACTATAACCACAATAACATTATACCCACAAGAAGAGCACCATTTTTCATGTTTAGGTGAGCCTCTCCCATACGCAACTTGTGAAAATAAAAATATGAAAAGGAGTTTTAATACTCACACCTATCTAAAGGTCGTAACGTGTCGAAACAGAGCAAAAAGAGAGATCCAAAACCTTTGTTGCCTCCTCGACGTCCCACACCAGATTGTTGCTCAAATAGAATGAACCAGTTGATCATTCTAGTGTCGAGCCCTAACAATTTCCAAGACTAGCGGAGTTCCATTGAAAATCCACAATATTTTGTTTAGCTCATCTTTATAATCATTAAGTGCAACATTCACAACTTCCTTGAACAAAATTTTCTTGGCTTCTTCATCTGGCAGAGTATCAATAAGATGCTCCTGACATTCAAGCCCACATTGTTTGAACATATCCGTGACACCCAAATTTCAAGTTGTCACCATTATTCTACTCTACTTTGGAAGGCTTCGTAATTATTTAGGGAGTAGCTGCTGCAAATCTTCTGGGCAAAAGACATTGTCAAAAAAAATAAACACTGGCTTGTTTCCTTCTGTTTTGAAAGCTTTTGCCAGATGATACCTGACCCTCTAGGAGATTTCACAATATTTATTTTTTACCGTTATTGTATGTTGGGAAAGCGTCCTTCAAGATTTGTTGTTGTAAACATTTTAAGTCATTCTTCACAGGGTCTTCACGGATTTGAATGTCGATGTAGTTAAAATGTTGGAGACCCAGGAAAGCCCTGGAAATATTTTCGATTTGCAATGGAATTCTGCTAGTCCTGGAAATTGTTGATCGTCGCCCCTGAAGCATAACCCCACAACCAGAAATAAAGAGTGATAGGAACTGCCTTGGGCTGATCTAGGCAGAGGTCCCAACCACCACACCTCCATCCACAGAAACCCAACTGTCATTCAACCTGGGAGACATACCAGACCGCCATGGCTTTCCATGCGATTAGGGTTAGGTTTGGATAGCAAGGAGATAGAGAGATAAAAATGTAAATGTTTTTGTCGGGCATAATTGAAAAGATGAGTAAATTATTAAAAATTAAAACAAGGGAACTTAGAGAAAACAATATACTTTTGTCCAAAATGACCCTCCCTTGTAGTAGTGGCAGAGTTGCAGCTGGTTGACAGACATGGACCCAAAATATCTCTAGCTCCCAAAAGCCAAGAAAATCAGTTTGTGAATGGCCAAAACCATTCCAAAGAGAAGGCCACATCTTCATAAATGTGTAGAAGGTTATGAGAGATTTTGACTTACTTTACTTTAAACATTGCACATTTTATGATTAACAGACTCATGCAAAATCACTGAGAAAAATATTGAATTTGATGCACTACAAGGATCTCTACGAACAACCAAAACTGGGGGCCTATAGACAACCCATCTGTAGAGGGAATCTATGAATGTTATAGAGGTTGTGAAGTAAAGGATTAGAACTGTTAATGGTTGGTGTATGAGGGGTGTTGCTTAGTGAAACCTTGCTTTTGATCGTAGTTTTTAAAACTTTAACCCTGTGGATAAAGAAACATGTCTTCACAGAAAAATGCCAAGGACAATGGGCCATTAACTTGAGAACCGATTTCATAGTTCCATAAATGAAAACAAACTAAATTGAGCATGCAAGATCTGAGGGGCTCAAAACTATCTTAAATAATGATTATAGATATGGATAGTCAAAGCTTTCAGACTTATGGTAACAAGAATGTCTTTATTTTGCAAATACTTCTTAATGAACTAAGAAGGCAACACAAGGCCCTGGTTAACAATATTAAAAAAGAATCTGCAAGGAGGGTGTTTGCTTGGGAAGGGTTTAGGTCCATACTTTTGTGTTCCCCATGGTGTTTTTGTAGGATGATTCTCAATTATATTAACCTTTACTTTAAGATATGTTCCATTTGGATGTGTATCTAGTCTTGGGATATATATAAAGTATATAGATCACAGGACCTCACCTCCCTCCCCTCCCATCACTATTAGCCTCTTCCCCACAACTGGCAGTGGGATATTTATAAAATGATGCACTTTGATCAGATGATAGAAGGCTCATCCTCTTTTTTCAGAATTGCATGAACGCATTGCAATTATTTATTTCGTAGCATACTTTGCTCAAGCAAACGGCTCTTCCCAAAGAAATTCAACAAGGTCCAATCCATAAATATAGAGCTATTAAGTCAACTTACACCCTCTCTCGAGGATAAGAATAGACTCTCTTGACAATTAGGGATTTGAGGGTGTAAATCATAGGCTACAATCTAGTTCTAATTTGAAGAAGGGATGAACAAAAACTGGAGGCAAAATGAGACCAATAATAAAAAACATATACAAAGTTGCTAACAGATACCATAATTGCACATCCATCTATACCTTACCTCCCTCTCACCCAATGCACGTATTTCCACTTTACATCCCACTTGCAGGCAGTTATTTTGCAAAACAACATTATTCTAAATTTCTTTAAATAGAGCCATATCTCTTACTGAGGATTTTGTTCAGCATTAATATCTATGCAAGAGCAGCCCTCCAATATTCATCCGCGTAATAGAAGCTCCTAGCCCTAATAACTAATACTTTGCATAAGAATCACAGTGAGCTTAGAGGCAGTGAGCTATAAATATGCCCAAGTTGTTGACCAAGAGATTACCTCTTATTTCCTTCAATTCTCTTTCTTAGCTCCAACAGGTTACAAATAATTAGATGTTTTGATGGCATACTGGGTAATTTTTATAAACCGAAAGATTCAAAATTCAGAATAATAATAAATGAAAATATAAATAATAAACTAAATGATCGAAACAATTTTTTGAAGTTTTTATATCATCTTCTTTTCTTTCAAAGATTGAAATCTAAAAGAATCAAAAAAGTTTTGTACTTCTTGTTGAAACTGAAGTGAAGCATTTTATAAAGGATATCATGCTCGTTTCACTTGACCAAGAACTATCTTCCCAAATCGTCGACACACAAGACATTCCAAAACATAGGAGACATCCCTTTGGCATAGTTATAGCCATTTTCAGAACTTCGTTCTTTTGCTTTATACAAGTTAGAGAATACCATTTAGTTTACACTCTACAAATGTAAACTAATATCTGAAGACATTTGTATGCTGGAAAAAGTCCCTAAAACATTTTGTGAAAATCAGAAATTCCATGAGGTCAATTTGTTGTTAGCGTTTGTAGGCTTGCATATATGCACAATTTTTGGATGATATAGGAAGATAGGATAAACCTTCCAAATGGAAAAAAAAAAGAGATTTAAGAAATGTGGTCTCATGGACCACTACGATGGCAGTATTTGCCACAGTGGATATGTTGAAGAGGCCTTGGCAAATAGTAAGCAACTGTATTTGGCAGGTGTAAACCAGTAGTCTACAACATTTGCAAGCATACTCCTAACCTATGAAAAAATGGGATCTTTATAACAGGGTATAATGTGTATTGTTATTCAATCTACTTCTATCACGCACAACCCTGACCTGTGACAAAAAGTCGAGAAACTCGTTAACAAGACTACACTCAGGAATAGTGAATGGACATCCATAAGAGCATAATTGAAAACAGTTTTTGTCAGGTGTTGTAGTCGCTGGTTTTAGGGCGTGGAAGCATGTATAATGAAGGATAACTGTTTGACAAAATGACACATAATAAAGAACCAGAGGTTTTTGATTTCTATGCCTTCTCAGCTAGTAATGTAAAAGGACTCAGAACACATATATTCAAAACCTGAAGATAAATTGTTGTCATGAATAAAAATAGACATTCAACACTCTTTAAGGAATATATCCCTTCCTCATAGTGAGTTAAACAAATAATCTGATGAGAAAGGGGCAGCCCTAAACAAAAATAAACACGAACATGTCACAGGAGTAACAGAGATTAGTTCATATTTATCATTGCAAATTTCATTTTTTTCGGTTATATGGTGTTTCCGTTCTTTTGGTTTTTCTCTTCTTTAAAATTGTTTCACAATATCACACTAGCTGTTGAAACATTCAATCACATGTTATTAATAGTATAGACTGAAAAATAAATGACAATCAACTACCGTAAACACGTATAGAATCTTAAATAAAGATTTAAAAAACCTAATCTGATTCAGAAAAAATTAAGGAAAAACTATAACCAATACAAAAATTATACAATACTTACCAAACTTAAAAATGCTTATTAAGGTAGAAGAGCTTCCTTACATATCATCCCTGCTCTGTTCTCTCTGTTCTATTTGGACATGGTTGCCTCCAGCAAAACTTCCATGGATCAAAGAATTTTGCAAAGTTATTTGAGAATCAAATACAAACACTAAAGCGTCTACAAGAAATAACAAATAGAAATTCAAGAGTAAAATACACACATGAAAATTGGGTACAAAAATCAAAAGACAAACAAACAGAATATACATCAGAAATTAGGAAAACTCAAATTTTTAAGAGGCAGAAACAAATAAAGAAGAATAAGAGAAACAGACAAAGAAGAACAAGAGTACGATAAAAAACCACAAATAATTCAAACCAGAGAAACCAAAACAGCTTTTATACTAATATTCTCGTCTATAAGAGATTTGGTATCATGGGAACTGTTTAGGGTCTCGCGAAAAAAAGCCATTTGGGCAATCTGTAGCCCCAAGCCCTTCATGCCGCCACAGTGCTTGTTGTGAATAACTATATAACAGGCACTTCCCATAAGTGTGATATGAGAGAAATTTGGACAGAGAAATAAATTTCAGAGATGTTGTCATTGAATATTGGCTTGATCCATTTTAATGGTTGTGTGGGCTCCGTATTTTTGGTATCAAAGAAAGTTTTTCTGCTCACCCCGCCTAGTAACTCTGAAATTCTTTTTAATTTTTTCTCCAAAGCACTAAGGTTGTACAGTGTTTTGTTTCTCTTGTGTCGGCTTTGAATAAGCTGATGTTCTATTATGTTGTGTAAATTTGTTGAGTCGTTCATATAGTATAGTACATCTCGGTGCTGCTTTGTCGTCATCCTTCCCTCCAAACCTGCTCCAACATTGGCAACAATAAAGCCTACGCCTCTACTAACTGGCATTCTACTTGTCCGGTCAAGGCCGTGACAACAACTTCGTCTCGCTTGCCATGGCGTTTGAGCCCTCTAGCTAAGTCATCCCTTGGCATCCAACCACCACAGGGAACATAGAATCTGAGTGAAGAAAGGAACATGGCTTGCTGAGATTCAGGCAGAGGCTCCAACCACCACATCTTCCATGCATTGCAGTCGCTTTGGATACAATTAGGGTTTGGGAAAAAAATCTTTCAGCATAGACAACAGGAAAGGTGAAAGGGAAAATGCACATTTGGTCAGGCATGAGCTAACAAAAGAGAATAAATTATTATAAAAATATTAAAAAGTTAAAAAGGGGGAATTTAAGGACAAGTATAATTTGGGGGTAAAAGTATAATTTTGTCTCAAAATGACCCCTTTGTAGTAGTGATTCATGATAAGATTTGGACAAGTTATCCTTCACATGTTTACTTGAACTAGCAATCGCATGTGTACAATGCAATGTGAACGCCTAATGGTATATGTTATTTGATTTAGAGGGAGAGTTATTACTTTTGTAGTTGATGTTGATAAAGGGTGTGATTGATTTTGTAAGTGTAGAAATATAGATAAAACATTATATTTAAAGGTTCTATCTCTACATTTCAAATTCGTACATAAGCATTTGCAAATCTTATATCATGAGTGGTAGTTAATTACTTTTGTCGTTGACGTGGATTGTAATTATTTTGAGGAATTTGTGTTAGTGATGCATCGTTGTTTGGTTGGTTTTTTGTTGAAAAAATCTTTTTTGTATTGTCGATAACATGTTGATAAGGGGTGTGATTGATGGTGGAAGTGTAGGAATATAGATGAAACATTACATTGAAAGGTTCTTTATGTGTACATTTCAAATTTCTTACATATCCGTTCATATACATTTGCAAATCTTATATCATGAGATCTAAACTAAACATGAATACATGAAGACCTCCGTACTCTTACATATTTTTGCACAGCTAGATGTTGCAGCTTATCCTGCAAAAAAGCAAAAGAATTTAAAGAGTTGACATAAGCAATAAAAAGTGAAATTAAGTGCTTCTAATATTCACACATACTATTTTATCAAAATATCCTACAACTAAGAAGAACTTTTAACATCCACGAGGCTAGTTGTAATTTTATTCATCAATCAATATATGAATGTAGGTAAATCCATCTACTCTAAGCTCAAAAATGTGTCATCATCTACTAATAACACACAACAAAACAATTAGTTTTCATATTATTTTCAAATGTGAAAAACTGAATAGTAAGGATTTAGAAATAAGACAATGGATATGAGGTATACAACTTGTTTAGACTAAGAAAGACATAAGGAATTAAACAAATAGCTAATCAGCTAATTAAGATGCAAAGTATTTATTTAAAATGATATATAGACTCCAAAGTTAACATCATGAAGCTTTTCCAAACAGCCAAACAGGACAAAAAAATTTAGCATCATGGAGTTAGTATTTATGTAAATCTATAATTTTTTGTAGTTTTTATTGTTTAAAAAAACTATTGGGACTCCAAGACAAAGCTTTGACAGCAGCAGCAGCAGCATCCTTGGATGGAATAGCTACTCTAGAAACTGAAAATAAAGAATTTACTTCTTAGTTAATATCAAAACCAGAAATTGTTTGCATTTGTTTCGGTTCAGTAACACTATTGTGCATAATTATAGCTTTGTACCATTCGAATCACCCAAAGGCATTTACGAAAGGATGTATCTATTGAGATTTTCATTTCTATTGATAATCTTCCTCCTTGACATGTAAAAGTTAAATCGACAATCAAGGTCATACAAAAAAGGAAAGAAAAATTCCAATCCACAATAAACCTCATAAATAGAAGTTAGATGCATATAGATCTGACCAAAACGATGCCAATACAACAAATAAATCATTATAAAAGACTAAATTTAATACTAAAACAACATAGCAAAATAGGAATTCAAGTAGTTAATCCACAAGTGAACACAGAAACAGTTACTGAGCAGATAAAACAATTATATGTAACATCGATTAAACACATATCAACATAATGAAAAAGCCTAGAGGGTGACAAAAACTAAGTCTATGTGACACGACCTGTTTTGCTTAATAAGAACTATCAAAGATAAATTTTATATGCATGTGTCTGAGCTAGGCCACGACCAACAGATTTCTACAAATAAATTAACACTAACAGAAGAAAGAGTAAAGTGAACTCACTAATAGCTAGCACGAAGTCCATTCACAAGGTATGTATGCCACCGAGGGGAGCTCCCCCACACATCTTTCCTATGAATTTAGAAAGGTTTATGTACATTCACAAGTTATGTATGTTTGCTTATCTCAACTGCTCAAAATTATTAGCAATGAAAGAACACAATTCATTGTTGTCTCTACATTTGTTTGAATGTTTATTGGAATTTTGTAAAGTGAAACACATTTAAACACAATAGAGGATGAAACACATTTTCTTCTAAAAACTGTTGAATTTGAAACTCACTCAAACAGGGGACAAAACCCATTTTTTTTTTTTAAGACCACTTTACTATACAATTACACAAATGGTTTCAGTGATACATAAAATATTAAAGTTATGAGATAAAAAATTATTATTATATATAGATTTGGCATAAGGGATATTAAAAGTGATCTCATCTAATTTTTTACATGAAGATAAATTATCTTCAATAATTTATGAAAAGATTAAATCCACTGAAATTTATCTAAACATGATCTTGAAGTTGGGATTCAGGGCATCCGCCCATGGAGGAGTTTACCTGTACTTGGTCCCATGAAACTTGATTACTTAAAAATTGCAAACTTCATTATGTTTCCAAGAAAACTGGAAGTAGCTACATTTTAGGAGACACTATTAGAGGCTTATGTAGAGGGGGGCCTGAATGTTTATCATCCCCCGCATAAAAAAATTATTTCCAAGGGGAAGCCTGTGTTTGTTCTAAAAATATAAGATAATTTTCCACCAAATTATTTACTGATTGATAATTATTAATTATATATAGAGTTTCGTAAAAAGTTTTGGTAGAGGAAAAAATATTAAATCCCATGGGCTTGTTTTACCCCGGTAAACGACTCCTAAATTTATTGGGAAATACTTACTAATAAAATACTCAGGAAAGATAGTTGGCTTATTTCTAAATTGAATAAGTAGTGAAAAATTACCCTGAATTACACCATATTGTCATATAGAAGAATGTTCAAATAATATTTTTCTTATTATGAATATTTTCTCATCATGTTTATATTCTCAGAACTTTATACAAAAATTGTCCATCACAGAGATAGAACACAAGCACCGTCTACAGAACTGGAGCAGAGCTTTACACCTTAATAATTATCATAGCAGAGATAGAGCCTCAACTACAAAAAAAATCATGAAAGCTTCTATCAAAAGCAGACAACTACACAGTCATAGGAAACTATTTGATACAAAAGCTGCAACAACCTACAGGGATCTTGGGATTGTAAGAAAAATCTTCCAATTGGCCTTGTTATGCACCAAAAAACGGCCTTCTGATCAACCCACCATGGCCTACTCCTAAGCAAGTTCCTAATATCCAAACGAACCAACTGACCCCTGGTAATGATTACAGGTGGTATTTGGATGAATATACATATGGTGCTTGGAATAATTTTTCTATAAATTTCATCAAGTACATGCACAATTTGCTAAGGTAAGTAGGTTCAGATCGAGATACATGTTTACCTAGTGCGGAGTCATTGGGGGTGGCCACAAAAAATACGTATTAAAAAAGTTAAAGTAACCACTAATTCATGAGTCAAATTGTATTAGTTCCCCGTGTGGAGGAAAATTAAGTTACCTAAGTCCATACGCAGTGAATCAACACGTTTTAAATGGGGCAAAGCTTCTGAACACAACAGAAAGACAATCCGAAACACAGTCTGGAGTAAATGAGGTCTAGGATTTGAAACCATGGCGGCACTGCAAAATTCAAGTCTCCACCCATCCGCAGCGTCAAGCCTTAACAGTTCTTCTAGTGTTGGTTCCAAGACATCGGCAAAACGAATCTTGTGTAAGTCGATGCCATTTATAGCAAGCGCTTTTGTTCCCAACCAGCTCGCCCTCAGCAGGAGATCCCTTATAAAATTCTCTGCATTATGCGTGCTGCAGAAGCCAACGGTGGGGATCAGCTTCGAGATCTCGCGAACAGCGCGAGAGCCATCAACGCGAGGGTGGACACGAAGCCCACAGTTCTGATCGTGGAAAATTTTGTGCGAAACGGGGCTTGAGGTGCTTTGCACCTTGGCCAATTATGAACACCCTATTTAAGAATCAATAAAGCCTGGGAACAGTTAACAATTCAAACAGATACAAAAATTACCTTCGTTGTTTTTATCAAATAGTATAAACAAGTTACATGCAAAAAAAACCGTGTATTTCTTCTTGAACTCTCCAAAAAGATAATGTTTCACAGAACTGCGAGCAAATAAATCCTGCACACCAAAGATATATAACTTGCATTCACCATGCAAGTCCTAAATATACCCTACATTCACCATGCAAGGTTAAAACTAAAAACAAACTGCTAAAAACAGCCATTAAAAGCTACACCGTCACCACGCCTGTCAAAACCGTCATTGAGGCTGTCAAATTTGACAGTCCCGTGAATGTCCGCAAAGCATTTTCCCATAGGGGAAACGCCTTCGGCGTAATTATTATTCTGGCATGACATGTGTTTTAATTGTGAATTTTTTTTGTTTAATCATGATTACAGTTGTCACCATTGTTTTTGGTTTAAATGTGCTAAGTGGCATCACAATGGTTTGATTAATGATGATTATTGTTGTCACAATTGTTTTTGTTTGAATGTGTATTGTGGTATGACAATGAGTTGATTATTCATGATTATAATTGTAAAAAAATATTTTTTGTTTGAATGTGTCATGTGACATCACAATGAGTTGATTATTCATGATTATAGTTGTCACAATTGTTTTTTGTTTGAATGTGTCATGTGGCATCACAATGGGTTGATTATTCATGATTATAGATGTCATAATTGTTTTGTGTTTGAATGTACCACATGACATCACAATGACAACCACAAGTAATCATTACATCTTCTCCCCACTTTATGAAACCATCATGGGACTTTGCAAATGCTAAACATGTGAACATATTTTTTCCTCTATTTATTATGACAGTCTAATAGTGTTTTTTATTTGTATTGCATTTAGGATTTGAATCCCTTTGCTCTCATCCTTCAATTGTAGTTAAGGTAAATGCTTTCATGCTAATTTCGATTTCGTTACAAATTGATGATTTAATTGCTTCTATTTCTTGATTTACTAGTTGCTATTTTAGATTTACAAAGCATGTTGATACACTAAAAAAAAGACATCTATAAATACAGTATATCCTATTATTATTCTCCTGAATTTATTTAGTTTTTTCACTGTGCATATTAAAATTGAGCCAATTTGATTCACTGCTGTTAGAAGACAAATAGCTTTCGTCTTGCAAGTTAGTAAAAGGACTATGAACTTGTTATAGGGAACAAGTTATGGCTATGATCTGAATACATATAAAGAACATGCAGAAAAAACATATTGCTACTAGGTATGTTTCTGAAAATAGAATCAGCTGACAATGCAATAGCTAAGCATTCCTCTATTTACTATCAATGAGGTACAGGTAATGAAGGGTGTTTTATTGTTTCCACTAATTGAATTTATTGTCTTCAATGGAAAATACTAGATTCTTGTTGTGAAGAATCAAGGCATCTATCGGCATCAGTCTCTGTTTTGCCTCTACTTACACAGTGTTGTTAAGTCTCCATAGTCACGTTTTGGATTAATAGTGTTGTCCATGAGCTTCACATTACACTAAAGAAGCATTGGCTCATCTAACAATGCCCAATTGTTCTTCCCATTGTTTCCTACGTAAGCCATTGTTACCCTTTTAATTTTAATAAAAATTTCAATGAGTAATAGATTAATTACTCCTTTCTAGTAATGAATTCCATAGCTAATGAATAATCCCTTGTGAGATCCAAAGACATGAGGGTCATTGCTTATCATTGCCCTGTAGAAGGAAGAAGAGCTTTACAGCGTAGAAGAATTACATCGAATTATTATATTCTAGGGTGCGGGTTTAGAGCTTAACAAAATGATAGATGGACCTATGTTAGCCAAAACATGTCTATTAACCAAAAGGTCTATATAAGATTCACATCGTTCGACTTCAAATCACCTCTACATTTTCATGTTTGTCCTTGTCCAATTTGCATTCCTCCATTTCTTCTTCTCCCTCCTAAATGGTGAAAATTGTCATCCTCTTGCACAAAGTGATGGGTTCAAGTGATTTGGAGAGGTCCAATAACCATCCCATTGCATATCGAGCTAAATTTGTTCACACTCCAAAACCTATTCATTACAAAAATTTGATCAATCATGAGCTCGAATTCTTTTCAACCCTTTAAAAACATTCACGTCTCAATGAGGACGTCATTTCCTTTGTGTTACATTTCTTCTTGGTGCCTTTGAGATCCATTAAATAGAGCTCGAAGTCGTCTTCTTGGATCCGTGAAATTTGACACTTGAAATTAAGAATGCCTAATACAGACAAGCTCTGCAACAACAAATCATGCATGTCATAGTTAAAATAAAAGGAAAAAGGTACTTAGTTTTGGCCACATACAACCCCATGTGATGACTTGTTTCACTTAGTGGTGTCCCCAAGATTTCACATTGAAATCCTGGACTACCACTTTTAAAAAAATCGTTCTTTTCAAAGTAACGGGTTGTTTTGTGTTTGTTTTTCCTGCAGTTGTTTACATTGTTCTAAAGTATCCCCAGAGAGTTATAAAAGCCAAATTGCCCAAGTACCCCCATGCTAAAACTCACTCTATTCCTTCGTCGGGTTTTGGCTGAGAGAATTTAATTTATTTATTTATTAAATAAATAGAGTTCTTTTACAAATAGATTGAGCTAAAATTGGAGGATTTAGGTTATATAAAGCAATTCACCCCATCATTATTACCATAGAACTTTCACCCGGGGGGAAGAATTTTTGCAGATCAGCTAATTGGAGAAATTTTTAAGCAATTGCATGCAGCTTATTTTGTTTTGTTTTATTTCTTTTCGTCTGTGTTTTGGTTTGTTTTCTCCGGCAATTCCTATAGCCTATTCATTTTTCCTGTCAGATATTTCCCCAGGCCTAGGGTTTTGAAAAGCTATCTAATCTTTTTAATTACTAATATGTCTACGGGCGATCAGAGCTCGAGATTCATTTAGAAGATTTGCAAGAAGTTGCTTGATCCAAAAATGTGCAAAAATGGATTTTATGAAAATAAGACAAATATTGCCATCAATGTGTAGAGCTCGAGAAAACATGCACTTTTAAAGAAAACGACACCTGAAATGGAGCCATAGAATGAAAGTTATGCACATGCAAGTTTTTATTGCTACATCTTCCCGGACCCTTTCCAAAAGTGGCAAATTTTATTCTACACTGTGTTTTCTTGACCAAAAATTAAAAAAAGGAAATAAATGTTGTCTTCATGCCAGTCGCAATTTTCAAGGCTGCCTTTCGCGTCCAATTTCCATGCTGCCTTAAGTGACAAATTTTCATGCAATTTTTAATGCATAAGTCACAATGCAAGTCGCAATTTTGGAAAATAGTTATTTTCCATGCAAGTCACACTTTTGGAAAATAACTATTTTCCATACAAGTCACACTTTTTGGAAGGAAGGGTTTAATTTGCCAGTGGGAATTTTGGCAGTGGCAGGCAGGCGAAAATTTCTTACCTGCCTTGCAGGGTACTTTTTCCCATGAAGTCAAAGTCACTTAAGCCGCCAATGGGAATTTCAAAGGTGCCAGGCAGGCGAGAATTTCTTACCTGCCTAGCAGGGTGAAAATTCTCATTATGAAAGTAAAGTCACTTAAGTGAAAAGTGAAATTTTCTTACCTACCTTGCAGGGTGAAAATTTTCATTATGAAAGTAAACTCACTTAAGTGAAAACAGGAATTTCTTGCCTGCCTTACAGGGTGAAAATTCTCATTATGAAAGTAAAGTCATTTAAGTGAAAGTGGGAATTTCTTGCCTGCCTTACAGGGTGAAAATTCACATTATGAAAGTAAAGTCACTTAAGTGAAAGCGGGAATTTCTTGCCTACCATGCAGGGTGAAAATTCTCATTATGAAAATAAAGTCACCTAAGTGAAAGCGAGAATTTATTGCCTGCCTTGCAGGGTGAAAATCCCTTCCAGGATCTTGTGCATGTGCTCCCAATCTTCCAGTTGAAATCTTCATTGAATTTACTTGTATTTGCATTCACCCAAAGTGCTTTCCAGAATTTAAAATTGCTCATATGCAATTAAAAAATAAAAATGATGAGTTTCGTCTGAATTATTCACGGAAATACTGGCAAAGAACTGCAAAAGCTTTAAGGATAAGAGGGAAGACAAGTCAAATGCAATACCTGCGAGAAAATCACAGTCAGTTGCTTCCATATCCAATTTGGTGAGAATCAAAGGCAAAAGAGTCCACCGCATGCAGAATATGGAAAAAGAACAAGACTGGAAGTGTTGCAACTTTCTTCTAATTTATTTTCTTCTTTCTTCTTCTTTCTCTTATTTTTTCTGACAAAGTAATTGAATAATCAATTAACTTATAAAACTTAGGTGATTGGTTTAAAAGTTGTTAATTCAAGAAGTCAATTACTTGGAAATAGGTGGCAGACATGCAAAATAGAGGGTTTTATTTTCAGTTATAAATCATGCATGTCATGCAAAGAAGAATTCTAAGAGGGAGATTGTCAGTTGTTTCCTTTACAACTTCCACATGTGTCAATTCAGTTATAGTTTTCTATTAGTAATTTCCCCTCCATACACTATAAATGAAGGAAGAACCTACGGGTTAAAGGATCATAATTTATAATCAGCATTCTTGTGTTCCAGACTTTGAGCTGAAACCCTTGATAGCTTTTTGAAAGTGGAGGAATAGAGAGGACGCATATTTCCTGAGAACTTCGTGTCAAAGGTGCATTTGTTTCTTATTTCTTTTTAGATCACTGCATAAACTTTGTGTTTTCTTAGATCTAGATCGGAAACTTTCCTTTGCTTCAAATTCTGCGTTTCAAGATCTATTTGTTTCGTCTATGTGCATGTGATCAACTCTGTCAACTATTGGTTAGGTTGCACATATCCTTTCCTTTCTTCTTGTATTTATTTATTTCCATTTCCGACACATATTGCTTATAGTTGCTTACTTGCTGCAAAATTGCCTAGTTATGGTTCATGAGCTACGCAATTAAAGTAAAACCAACAGATAGATATTAGGAAATATAATTGAAAAATTCTTATAGGGGAGCCTCACCGGTAAATGAGAGAGATGTATCTCAACACTGCTTAGGTTTTCAACTATGTAGAAAATCTAGCCAATACTTAGCATCACCAAAAATCTCAACAAGAACATAATCCATCTCTGAAATGATGGTATCGACTAGAATCCCTCATAACAATGATCACTGTCATTACTATTTGGTGCTTTTCTTAGATAGTTTTAAAACTACAACTATATATTTATGGATGAAGGGATTAACTAATCAGCACTCATTACGTTGTTTAGCAACTTGTATTTTTCAAGTAGTTTCTATCATAAACTAATTCTGTGAAAAATTAGTTTCTATCATAAATTAGATTGTGTCATTGATCGTGAATCATCTATTAATATAAACCCTACCTGTATGATGCACTTGTTGTAGATGTTTTATTAAGTTCTGGTTTTGTGCAAAATGCATGTATGATCAAGAATGTCTATCGGTGGTAAGAGATCACGACCGAAAAGTCCATGAACTATTTCAAATTGCATGAATTTTTTTTACACGAAAATAATTATGGACTTCAATTTTATTATTATCATGGTACAGGCCCTTGAACCAAAAATAAGTCAATGTGAAAATATGTTGCAAGTTCGACTTATGACCGTTTTATAATCATGGTATAATGGGGACTTAAAATTCTTTTATTATATGATTAATTGAGCAATATCATTGTGCATTTATCACATTTCTAAATTCACATTGTCAACCGTGATGGTTCAAATTAAAGTGCACGGTAGCAAGAAGAAACTTGTAAAGGTCAACGATCCATTGGAATTTGCCGAAAAATATGAGAGTGACTCACTTGCATATAAGAGAAGGGATGACTTGCAGTCTACTATCTTTGGAGGTAAATACCGTAACAAATTGTTTACTTTGAAATTTTTTTTACATTGTTTTTTTAATGTAAAGAACATAACATAATGTTTTCACTCAAATTCGCTCGCCCCAGAGTTTTCATCCTTGCGTTTTGGAAGAGAAACTTGTGTTTTATGAAAAAGAGAACTACAAGAAGAAGGAAAAGTTGTAAGGATGAAGTTCATGGATCTGCGAGAATCGAAAGCCAATATGAAGATGTGTTGTTTAGATTTTATGCATACAAACCTAGGAAGTCATGGGATAAATCCCCTTAATTTAACGGTGAAGCTCCCGTGCATGATATTTATTTATTCTGATTATTTCTCGAGGGTATTACTTTAATCGCGAAATTCATGAACCACAACTTGGCAATTTTGCAATAAGTAAGCAACTGTGTTTTGGGATGAGTGTGGGAAAGAAGATAAATGAAGATACATAATTATAACAATGGCAAGGAAAGGGATATGTACTTCACAATAAGTAGATCCCAGAGCTTATTGCAGCCGTACAGAATAAATAAACACTTTAAAAATATAACAGTTTATGCAAATGAAAAATAAATTAATCCAGATTTAGATTTTAAGTAACATAGTTTACCATAAAATCCTCACGATATGCACAACGATACTTCTCAGACACAATTCTCCAGAAATTTGTCTTTTTCTTATTCAATTCCAGCAAAGTCATACAAAGAACATTCAAAAATCTCAACACAAAGTTTGAGATCTTTAAATTCTTGCATAAAATTGCAATAATTGGTTGCCCAAAAAGCTCCATCATTTGGCCCGTAGGCCTCCCTTTCTATTTAATAGCCTCCATAAGGAAAATACAAAGTGAAAATATTGATTACACTTCCATAAGTGTTTTAACTATAAAACTACGAAGAGTTGAGCATTTTCCTCCTCGAAATTCTCATTGCATGACACGCATGAAATTAGAATGTTCTGATGTGCCACATATCTATAAGTAATTGAATTTTTTCAAACAACTTGAAGTAATGGATTTTAACTGGATTACTTAAGTTTTACAATTAAGCTCGATTACTTTATTACATCTCAGGAAAGAAGAAGAAGAAGAAGAAAAATTCTAGCTCGTACCTGCCTTAGCTAGTGTTTCATTGCATTTCCTTGCCTCTTTATTTGCTCGCGAATATGTTGTATGTGTCGTTCCAAGATCTATATTCATTGTGCTTCGTGAAGATGGGAATCTGGACGCAGTTTTGATCTGTGGCTATTGTTTCTTCCCTTGTCATCGTTTTCTCTCATTTTCTCTCTTTCTGAAGTATATTTACTCTTGTTTCTGATGCTATCACCTTCTCTAGTTTACAATTTTTGTTTTACGCATCTCTTTCTCACCTTGGTCCCGTGGAAAGTTAGAGTAGAATTAGATAGTTGCATTTCAATTCCTGGGAGTAGTTTGAGCATTAGAAGTAAGTGGAGGAAGTCGACCTTCTTCGGAGGTCTATCTCAGTTCGAGTCCCACAACTTGGAGATATTCTCATGTTTCCTCAAATCCCTAGATCCTTGTGATTTAGGACGGGTGCAATTTTGAGCTCTAACAATTTTTGGTATGCCCAATGGGACTCTTGAAATTGATATTTCTAGTTTTGTCGAGTTTGGATGTGTGGCTTGGTAAAATCCTAGCCTATAGAGGCTCTGCAAAAACACATTTAGCGACTCCAAGTTTTAAATCGGCTAGTTTTAGCAGTCCAAAGTGTCCTTGATTCATGAGAACGATACAAACATGGTCTACGGCAAGAGAAGAAGGTGTATTTAAATACTTGCAGCTATCCCCAAGAAGACAAAGAAGAGGAAGACAAATTCAGAGATCTCCATCTCCACCAAAAAGAACTCTTTCCACACCTCTACCTAGTAGACCTTTCTTGCAATCCACCAGAGTTCTTAGACCCATCAGAATCATTGTTCAAACAACCTAATCCATTTGTTAATTTTACTGGCAATGGGTCCATTGGCTCTCAACGCACAAAATCTTATCCCAGTGGTAGCTTTGAAAAATATATCATATTTCACTAGAGAGAACCATACGACCCCAGTTGATCACATTCAAGGCATTGCAAATGTCTGTGCCATCCATGAAATTGTTGATATGGATGTGGAGGTAAAACTTTTAGCTTCATCATTCAAAGGCAAAGCTTTACAATGGTTCAGAAGCATAACCATGGGATCAATTAGAAATTGGAATGATGTACAACTATGTGCAATTAATTTGGAGGAAAATGGCAGACAACTTCTCTTTTTTGGAGCAAATTAACCACCATCAAAAAATCCCTGTTGTCACCCAGAAGTGCACCCTCATAGAGAATGGTGTGTAATCTCTCTTTTGTTGACAAAATTGGGACACCTGAAGGTTGTGGGTAACCTATAACTGAGGTGAGCCTCCAGAGAGGGGTTGGTTCCCTTATGAATCGCCTAAAACCTAAAGCAATTGACAAGGGAAAAGGGAGAAGGAATGCGGGAAATATAAAATTGAGGTGATACACCAATGCTTTGACACATACATGTACTACTGCATACAGAAAATTTAGAGGTCCACACACTTGCACAACTCTAGACTAATCTGCAAAATTAATTCAAAGGTTTAGGTAAGGGACAGTAGAATAGGGAAGAAATTCCACAACAAAGCAATAGAATACCCTGATGAACACGATGAAAACTCAGAAAACCAGTGTTATGAAAAATCAAAAATGGAGTTTTCTATTCAGAGATACAAGTACAACATTTAATACTCTTTTAAATGTCGATAACCAATCTAGAAGGCCCTAAAACATGCAAACGACTATATGTTTTTCCAAAACAGAAGCCAATTGTAAAATTTAGATGCTAAAAGCATAAGTTCAATTTTGAAATCTTGAAAAATGATTCAATAATGATCAAATTAAATTTTGATAAACCATCTTCTATACAATTAACTCATGGAGCTATAAGACCAATTCCCTAATTTATTATATTTACTAAAATAAGTATAAGTTTCCATTTATTGTTTTTTATAATTTTTTCCTTCTTTTTCCATTTATTATTATTTATACTTTATTATTTCTTATGCTTAACATTTATTTAGAAAATATGCAAACCTACTATTGTGTCTTGCATCCTCAAAACCTTGGCAAAACCATCGTTAAAGGAATACGTACATTCTATAGCACGTACGTGTTATTGTGTGCACGTGTTTTTGGTCCAATGACTACTAAACCAAGCAGATAAAAATCCGTACACATTTACTGAACCACAAAATCGTTTTTTATCTAAATTGCATTGTAGGTCGTTTTTTACCCCACCATCTCCATCCATTACCCTTAATGAACCTACCCAGATGAGATCAATGTCTCAAATATTTGAAGATCCACAATGTTATGAAACCCAATCTTGTAGTTTTCAACATCAATTTGTACTACATATAACCATGTTATATCCCAATTTACTTCCTCGGTTTCAAGAATTCAACGTTCACTATGAGGCAATTGAGGACATTTGAGAACAAATTTCCCATGAGCAGAGACAAATATTATAAACACAGGGTCAAAATACTAGCCAATCCCATTATCCAAACCCTTGAAACCTATCTTTGATTTAATTCTAAGCCCAACCCAAGTAAGTCCAGACTGTAAGACAACATAGGTCATTTTCTTTGCACGTAGAGCCCCTTATAGGAGCCCCAGTAATTAACCTAATGAAACTAAATAATGTCCATACTATGTTTTGATAAACTAGCTATTTCATTAGCATATGACAAGACATTATAACCCTTTTTATTGAATTAGAATAATTGTACTTTACAAAGTTACATTGTTAAAATCAAAGCAAGTCCACATTTAAGACCACATCAAAAAGTCAAAGCTTCAAACCACATCAACATCAACATTAAGACCACATCAACATTAAGACGAATAACCCTAATCTATTGACCCCTTATAATTGCACTCTCAACAACTAATTCAAACCCCCATGTTTTCTTCCCACATAATTGTAACAGTTAATTAAAATCAATATCATTTAAAATTGTTCTGGGACATTTCTACCCTATTTCCCTCCATTAACCAATCTTCATATCACTTTTAAGACTTCCAATTATTTGAACAGTTCATATCCCCATTTACTTCCTCGGTTTCAAGTCTTCAACATTCACTATGAGACAACTAAGGACATTTAGGAACAAATTTCCGATGAACAAAGACAAAGATTACAAAAAGAGGCTCACAAGGCCAACCAATCCCCTTATCCAAACCCCTTGAAGCCTATCTTTCATTTAATTCTAAGCCCAACCCAAGGAAGTCGAGACTATAAGACAACATAGATAGTTTTCTTTTGCATGTAGAGCCCTTATAGGAAGCCCCAGTAATTAACCTAATGATTAAGAAAAAAAGCATGATCAATAACTAAATAATGTCCATACTATGTTTCGATAAAATACCTATTTCATTAGCATATGACAAGACATTATAACCCTTTTTATTGAATTAGAATAATTGTACTTTACAAAGTTACTTTGTTAAAATCAAAGCAAGTCCACATTTAAGACCACGTCAAAAAGTCAAGCTTCAATCAACATTAAGAAGAACCCTAAACTATTGACCCGTTATAATTGCATTCTCAACAACTAATTCAAAAAGTTAATTAAGATCCATATCATTTTAAATGGTTCAACGACATTTTCATCCTATTTTCCTCCATTAACCAATCTTCATATCACTACAAAGACTTCCAATTATTTAAATAGTTACCCCTATCGCTAATGATTAACGAATATTTATAATGTGAAACTCTAATTATCAAAGGTACCCTAAATGTTTTGTTGTACCCTTTTCCACAACGGGTAATTAAAAATTTTTTATTTTTTATTTAGGTGAAGCTTTAACCCGTGTTTCATTTTCTTGTCAAAGGGTGATTAGGGTTACGGTTTAGGTGAGAGGTGAATTTTGATACTATCCTGTATTTGTCATCTTGTTATAGACAACTTGTTTTGAACCCTTGCAAGGAAGTTATTAATAATAAAATTCCTATTTGGGTAAAACTCCCGGGGTTATATGTGGACTTTTTGTTGGAAAGGGCATCCAAGGGCGATTGGTAATATCATAGGTAAGACATTGGCTATTGACTCACCCAAATCTTCTGCAGTTGGTCGGTGGCTAAATTGTTCGTTGAGATAAATGTTAGTGGAGGTGAAAGTATGGAGATTTCAATACATTATTCATCTCATTGCTAAGTTATGTATTCTACGGTAGTTCCCTTCCAGTGTGTTAGGTGCTTGTGTACGGTCATGTGGCAAAGGATTGTCTTAAGTGATTTAAGTAAAATGTATGAAGGAAAAAGGAAAGTTTGGGAGACACGTTTATTTGTTCAAGAGAAGGAGCCGACATCGAATCATTTTTAATTCCGAGTATTGTTCTATTTTGGAGATAGAGTAAATTTCTTCATTAGGAGGTGGTGAGCATGTTTTGAGAATGTGTTCAAAAGTTCTCATGAAAGAGATTTCCTGCAATGTAAAAGGGTTTGACGCACTTGTTGAAATTGGATTTTCAAAGAAAGTTTACTTGTCACGTTTGGCGTTTTACAAACTAGAGTTAAAAACAGGTGAAATGGAAGGAAAAATAGAGGTTACTAAGATTTCTCTTTTCAAAGAACTCTCAGGATCGTTATTTGTAAACTTCATCGTTTCTCCTACAGCCGTCGAGGAAAATGCTCCTTATGATGTGTTAACTACACTTCCAAAAGGTATAGACCAAGTTGCCTCGAATATGTGTTGTTCTTTCTTCTCTAATTTTTCCTTTTGAAGGTTGTGTGCATTTGGTACTCCACTATTAAGTTGTCTTGGAAGTTTGGGAATGAGTATGGATCTGGTTTACTTTCTGGGATTCCTGGGAGTGCAAAGATCTTTATCCAATCCTGAAAAACCAGAAACTATTACACCAGAATCTCAATGACGAAAGCCTTCAAATAACCATCATAATTACGGTGATTCTATTATGGGGGAATCTGATTCTAGGTTTAGTTCAGAAGTTACCTTAGGCTTTAGCTATCAGCTTCAATCTCAAAAAAGGGACCAGGAAGGGATGATAGGTACTTCTATTAAATTATCTGTAGGTATGGATCCTTTAAAGGATTTTGCCATGTCCTCAGCTAGAAGAAAGTGTTACTTAAAAGATGCATATATCAAAAACATGAAGGAAAAGTTAACTACAATGGGCCTTACAACTTGTAGAACCCCTAAAATGGTACTAAATGATTGTTTTATCTTTCAATGCAAGGGGTCTTGGCCATCAACCTAAGAGAATAGTGATCGTGTTCTTGGTAGAAGTTCACAAGCTGAAGATTCTCTTGTTATAAGAGCCTATATGTGCATGTGCACAGAAGTGGCATACAAAAAGTGGCCAAATTACGGCTTGGACGGATTATAATGTCAACAAGTCGTAACACAAGTGTGTTTTTACTATGCAAAAAATGTTTTTCCACTTAGAAAATAATGAGAGCGTGTTATAACATGAGCACATTTTATTTTGTCTTGGAAACCTCCCACCTTTTGGCTTAGATATCTAATCCTCAAGCTTGGATTGTCTATTTCGTGACTGAATCCGTGTTTTACCAAAATAAATAAAATCTAGAGAGTACGCGGAATTTTCTCACGTGTTTTAAGACAATATTCCAAAAAAAAAGTGGCTATGACATCAAGCTCTATCTTAGATTTGTCTCAATGTATTTCTTTCTAAATCTAAGTAGTCAAAAGTTTTGATACTTAATTTCTTTTAGTAATGTCCTCATTTTTCACCCAAAAAAATGTGTTCTTTTTTCTACGTAATTTTTGATCTACTCATCCAAATTTCCAAAAAAAAAATCAACACGATCTACGCTTCATTCTACATACATTTAAAAAGATAATAATTGATTTTATATTATTTTTCTCAAAATTAGGAGGGGGGTACACATGATTTTAGTAGAAAAATTATTATACTCATTGAAAAAATAATAAAAAATAGTAGGACCTAATAGATTATAATAACTAACTTTCTACCAAAAGGATTTTTTAAATATTTTAGGGAAATCGGGGAGAGGGGGGGAGCATACACGCGATACTATGTTATATTTTTGACACAAAAAAAGGACAACTTTGTGTGCACAACACTTGACCGTCTCAATCTCAAACATTTTATTAAAAAAACAAATTAAAAAACTAGATTTCGAGCACTATAATTCTTGTTCTTATCAAGTTGTCAAATTTTAAGCATTAGCATTCCAAATGTCTTGTTAAAATTCTACTTTTGTAAATTTCAGGATGAAAATAGCCACTGTTGACACCCTTTAAGTCCCCCATTTCCATGCACATACCCATAAGTGAGGGGGATAAGTTCATTGGAAGTATAAGGAATCTTCTGCAGGATTGGATGTTTTAGACCATACATGTCAAAGGAAACTAGGTGGGTTTAGTTATCTTGGATGGAGAAAGTTGATTTGATTCCCCTTTTAAATGTTTGCCTCTTTTGATTTAGGTATTTGCATGATGTTTATGGTCCATATGATAATAGGGAGGCTTCTCTAGATTTCTTTTTTAAAAAGCATTGTGTAAGGAATGGCAAAGCGATCATTGGAGGTGACCTTAACTTTAGTTAGTTAGGGCTGAGGTTTTGGGGGATTTCAATACACCCAATGGATTATTCAATTATTTCAAGAACAAAATAGGGAAACCTAGTCTCATTTATTTGGCACCAATTAAATTGGTGCCAACCTAGAGGTTTGGAGGAACAATCAATTGTGAGGGGTTGGAATATCTTAAAGAATTTGATAAATGATATTGTTAGATCTAGATCATGGGTTGTTTTTAGTGGGGGGTCTGATCACTCTCCAATCCCCATTTAATTGGAATATCAACTGAACAAGCCACCGAGTCCCTTTAAGTTTAATTTTTGCGGTTAAAGAGGAAGCCTTCCCGGATTCGATTAACAAAGACTAGGTTATTATGAAAGTTCGGAAAGAAGAATGTACGAATAAGGAATTGAAGGTGGTGTAAAATGAAAATTCCTATATTCTATGAGAACATTGGAGATGGGGGGTTCAACGAAGAAAAGAAACCCAAAATACTGGAATTGGAAAAATAGAAGATAAATTTCTAGATTAAATGAGAGCAAAGTGGAGATTGAAGAGTATGGAGTTATGAAATTAAAAAGAAGATGAGAATAAGAAATTTATGATAAGTATGAAACTTAAAGGAAGAGGGTGAACACCTTTTGGGAGATGGAAAACAAGGAGGGCGTTATGGTCAAGAGTTTCACTGAGATTGTATCCATTCGAGTTAAACATTTCCAATCCAACTATAAGGAGCTTGAAAGAACAAATATAGATGAAATTTTTGAAGTTATCTACATTCTTCTTAGTTTTATTTTACAAGAGAATAATGAGACGATGATAGAGGAGGTTTCAAAGAATGAATAAAATATTGTTTGGACACTTTCAAATAGGACAGAAGTCTATGATCAGATGGGTGGACGTTTGACTTGTTTATAGTTTTTGATGTTTTGGATGAGGAAGACTTGCTTATAGTAATTGAGGAAGTTTAAAACAATGGAAAGGTTCTACAAGCTTTCAGTTCTACTATTCTAAGTTTTGATTCCAAAGAAGGATAATCTTATTTCTTTTGAAGAGTTTAGGTCAATCTCTACGTGGAATTGTGTTTATAAAATAATTGCAAATATTTTGGCCTAGAGTTAAAAGATTTTTTCAGCAGTCATTTCTCGTGAGGCTATTGGGGCATCCCTTGAGAGCTTGCACTCTATTAAAGCAAACAAACATCCAACATTGCTATTAAAACTAGAGGTATCTAAGGCTTATGATCAAACCAATTGGTTATATTTTAGACTGATGTTCTTGCATCTGCGCTTCAATTTCAAAGTGGTGGGATTATGGGATATATATCACTTTAGTGTCATTTGTGTCCTCATAAATGGATTTGCCTCTAAATTTTTTATACCCTCCGAAGGTATAAAACCATGAGAATCCTCTTTCTCCTTTACTTTTTCTTCTTACGGCAAAGGACTTGAGAAAAACCATAAAAGTTGCAAAGAGACATGGTTTAGTTGTTGGTGTTAAAGTGGAGGGAAATTTGTCCTCGACTCATTTATTGTTTGCGGGATGACGATTTACTTTTTACAAATGGTAGTTTTAGAGATACAACTACGTTAAAAGAAATCTTAGAAACATATAGTATTTCCACAGGCAAGGAACTAAATGTGCAAAAGTCTAACTGTGTTTGTTTCTACAATCTAGAGCAATAAGATGAAGAAAGGTGAAAAAAAGGATCTTTTCTTTGAAGTACTTGGATTTCAATGAGGGTTTTAAATATTTGTGTTTCCCTTTCAAACCTAATGGTTACAAGAAATTTGACAAGGTATGGTTGGAAAAGATTGAGAGGGAGAATTCATATTTTGATGTAATCTGTGGTTATCGATTGGTGGGAGATTGACTTTAGTTCAGTTTATTCTATACGTTATTCCCGTGTGTTGGAATTCACTAGCTCATATCCCAAAGGGACATTCTGGAGAAAATTAGAAAAATGTGTTTAAGATTTCTCAAGTCAAGTAAAAGAGAGGATATTCCACCTATAAATTGCAAGTGTTAGTAAAACCTAAGGAGGTTGGGGAATGTGATGCAATCGCGGTCAAGGGTCCCATGTGAAGGGACGCTTTACACCATGTGAAGGGACGCTTTACACCATGCAGCCTTTGTCAGAGTTAGATCACACCAAAGCAAGATCTCAAGCACAAAACTCAACTGGAAAACAACAATGCTTTTTTTATTTATGTAACCAACTCTTAAAAAATTTGGCACAATATCTTAACACTCCAATGTCAATCTAGAACAAAAATCTACAAAAATCCTCCTCGACTAAGCTTCAACAGAACCAAATTGGCTCAATTCAATATTCTTGCATGAATGCCACTAAGACAAGCTACCAATGAGCTCCTAGATGAGTTTCCTTGGAATATGCCTCTTTTTGATGTTCAAGCTCCCTTCCTATTATAAAATTCATGGGTACTTAGGTGGGAGAGTAAAGCTACCAATGCGAGTAATGATCCCCTCAAAGGATATTCCCTCAATTATCCTTAGTTTGTAGTCCATCTGATCAAGATAATGTAGCCTATTGTCACGGGCAAAGACCGCAGAGGGTTTAATGTCGAAGGCAGGGGACTCTCATCTATCTATATGGGTCAATTCCCAATACCCTTTTTCAGATCATCTTTTGAACCACATTGATATGCTAGTCCTTGACCATCAAGGACAAACCAAGGTCTGTGTGTGCCCTATACAATGGTATCAATAATGATAGGCACTCCAGGCAGGTGTAAACCTAATCATTTGAATAATTGGGAGTGGTCTCAACGAGGCACAATACTTGGAGGTTTCTTATGGCATCGATGGTGTGAAAACAACATTCGCGGCTTAAGACAATCATTAGCAGATTTAGTCAAGCATCAATGATCTATACAAGTGGCATGCACCTTTACTCCACAAAGCGTGTACAACTCCACTACATAAGGTAACTTGGTATTTTGTGTGCGAGTGTTGTCTGGCTAGGATTGATGGTTCGCACCTTGAGACAAGTTTATTGTGCAAATTCTAATATTTTGTGGGTTGGTTAGTGTTGTGCGGCTTAGCGTATAGCTTGCACGGATTAGGCAAGCTTATGCAGCTTCGGAGTATATAGGCGGCTTCCATAAAATGGCTAAGGAATGGGTCTTCATGTGCTTGTTTAGGAGTGGTGTGGCATTGCAAAAATCTTTATTGGCTAACTCGAAGATGTTGTTTTGGGTGATCTTGGATTGCTTGTGAAAATCTTGAGCCCCTACTTAAGCAATATCATGAAAATCTGAAATAGAATGACCAAGTCTTGTGATCTGTGTTGTTGTAAGCTAAGATGCATCTTCGACTCCTAGGCCTCTCCATTTTACCAATTATTCTTTGCTATCCTTTTTTCACATCATTTTTATGACTCATTCCTCTATTTAATTCATTCAAGTATTGCATGCCTTTGTTCTGATAATTAGTTCCTCCAATCTACTTATGCACGACTCTCTTTGCCACTTGTCTACCTCTCATAATATGGGTATAGATTTGTTATGTTAAAGATATGTGAAATGTTTCTCTTCTAACAACTCCAACTCATACGTGAAGAATCTTGAGCCCTTACTCAAACAATATTATGAAAATCTGAAATAGAATAACCAAGTCTTGTGATCTATGTTGTTGTAAGCTAAGATGCATCTTCGACTCCTAGGCTCTTCATTTTACTTATGCATGACTCTCTTCACCACTTGTCTACCCCTCATAATATGGGTATAGATTTGTTATGTTAAAGATATGTGAAATGTTTATCTCTTCTAACAACTCCAACTCATGTGTGAAGAATCTTGAGCCCCTACTCGAGCAATATAATGAAAATCTGAAATAGAATGACCAAATCTTGTGATCTGGTGGTACCCAGATTTCATCCTGAAATCTGTGACTACCCTATTCGAAAAAAATTTCATACTTTTAAAATAATAGGTTGTTTTGTGTTTTTATTGCCTAAAAGCTCTTGTATTGCGTCAAGATATTCCCAAAGAGTTATATTAGCCTTTTTCACCAAATACCCAGATGCCCAAAATTGTTACATTCTGTCGTCGGGATTTGTCTACGGGAAATTTGTATTTAATTATTTTGAGCCCCGTATGAGGCTATTTGCTCTCCGTTTTAACTCTGTTATGACCGAACATATCATTATTCCCATGTACCAGAAAGATTTTAACAAGGAATAAGTTTCGGGCTTTATTTGTGACTTTTGGAAAATTTTCATGTTTTTGTGTTTTCCCGTTTCGTTTTCTGTTAAATTTCTCTGGAACAATTCCTTTGCCGGGTAAGCTCGATTCTTGGCCTGGAGCTGCTGGAGAACATATACGCACATTATGCCTGGAGGGAAGTCACCATCCGAGGTTCTGGTTCACTGAGAAAAAGTGAAGTCGTGCACCCAAAAGCCCCTGCGGGGGTTAGGCGCATTTTTAGAAAACAAAGGATTTAAGCTGCAGTGGGGAAAAATAGAAGCAGCAGGCAAATGGGATTTTATTGTCTGCCTTGCAGGGGTACTATTTCCCATGATAAAAAAGTCACTTAAGTTGCAGTGGGAAAATTAGAAGCAGCAGGCAGACGAGGAATTTATTGCCTGCCTTGCAGGATAAAAATTCCCATGGTGAAACAAAAAAAAAATGACTTAAGTGAAATCATAGGATTTTATTGCCTGCCATGCAGGGTAAATAATCTCATTGTCAAAGTCAAATCACTTAAGTGAATCATGAGATTTCCGAGGCTGCCTTGCAGGGTAAAAAATTCCCATTGTCATGTGATTATTCAAAATAGAATCCTTCATGTCAAAAAAGTGCGACCCACCTTGGGTGAATAATAATGCATTAAATAAATATTTGTTAATATTTATTCACCCAATTTTGACGCCCAGGCTTGTGAAAAAGTCAACAAAGGTAAGTGGACAAAAGGAATTTAAAAATAGAAATTCCAAAATTAAATAAATTTAATTTATTTAATGCAGCCCCTTGTGAGAAGGAAATAATACTTTTTAAAGTAAATTAAATGATTATATTAATTCATATTTTCAGTGGCTATGGTCAAAGCACATTGTGAAGCTTAAGTGAAGTGGAGAGTGGATGATTAAATTGATTAAATTTAATTTATTGAATCGTTGTCCTTAAATATACAATTTTAGCACACCAGTTAAAGAGAAGAGCATGATTTTTAATTAATTAATTGCCAGGAATAGGAAGGGCAATTATTAATTATAGAATTATGAAGGTTATATAAGCATGGGCTGCCATAAGGGTGAATTAATTAATTCACAGGTGAAGAAGTGCATCCCAGAGGAAAAGTGCGCCCCATTTGAAGAAGGATTTTGCTTAGAGGAAGGTGGATTTGATGCTAAAAGCTTCTAGTTTTGGCACATGCTTTGAAGAAAGTTGATTTGTGTCTGCATAATTGTTTGTAGAAGTGATACAGGTGCTCAGGGGATGTTGGTAAAATTCATGTTTGCTTTGCATGCAAACAAAACGTCAAATTTTGGGGGTAGCAGGCTTGAATTATGCAGATTTTTGTGATTAAAAATTCACTATGCATGCTCTAATTGCCATCTTATATCTGAATTAATTGCAGGAGTTAGATACAGGTGCTTTTATAAAGAAAAGGAACTTATATCAATGTCCAATGCATTGAATATTTCCTCTAAATCTGAAGGATTATCCAGATCTGCACCAGTTTTGAAGAATTCCAGTCAAATAAGAAGAAAAAGAATTGTTCAAACAAAGATTTAAACAAAGCTATGGCGAAGAAAAATGAAAAAGAAAGCACAATAGAGTCATGCATCACTTATAAATTTGCAGATATTGGAGACACGGATCTAGGCTCGGAACCTCTTGCTAAATTGATAGACAGATTCAGAGCAGGAAAGACTTCACTCATGCGTGCAGGAAAAACTTCACTCATGTGTGCAGATTAAAAGCAATGGAATTATTCGAGTTGCAAATTTTCCATCCACAGCCCAGTTGCCAGAGTTTGTTATGCAAGTACAGATCCATATCCAGATGCAGATGCAAATCCAAATGCATATCCAAATCTCATAGTTTGCAAAAGCTTTCGGTACAAAGGATTCATCCTCTTGTTTCGAATGCAGCCCGTGAAGAAGTCAGTGTGTGAAAAATTCCTTCCAAGATCTTGTGCATGTGCTCTCATCTTCCAGTTGAAGCCTTCATTGAATTTGCATTCACCCGGAGTGCTTTCCAGAATTTTTAATTGCTCATATGCAATTAAAAAATAAAGATGATGAGTTATTTACGGCCAACCTTGCACTGATGCATGTACAGGAGAAGAACTGCAAAAGCTTCAAGGATAAAAGAGGAGACAAGGCGAAGGCAAAATCCAACTATTTCCAATTCTAACTTGTTTCCAGATCCAGCTACTCCCAGGTCCAGTTTGGTGAGAATCAAAGGCAAAAGAATCAGCTGCATGCAGACATGAAAAAGGAAAAAATTGCAGCTTTCCTCTTCCTTCTTCTTTCCTCTGACAAAGTAATTGAGCGATCAATTAAATTATACAACTTAAGTGATTGCTTTAAAAGCCATGACTTGAAGAAGTCAACTACTTGGAGATAGGTGGCAGATGTACAAAATAGAAGGTTATATTTTCAGTCGCAAATCATACATATCATGCAAAGAGAAATTCCAAGATGGAGATTGCTAGTTGTTTATTTCCTCTGATTTCCACATGTGTCAGCTCAACTAAAAGCTTCCAACTTGTAATTGCCCCTCTACATTCTATAAGTAGAGGAAGAACCTTCGGGTTAATGATCAAAATTTGTAAGCAACAATCTTGTCTTCTAGACTTTGTGTTGAACCCCTAAGAGCCACTTTGAGCAAAGGAATACAAAGGAGCAAGTTTCCGGAGAACTTTGTGTCACGGTGTACTGTATTTCTTGTTTTTAATCTTAGATCTCTTAATAAACTGTGCTATTTTAGATCTGGATCTAGAGTTGCCTTTGTTTTACAATTCTATGTTTATATCTATTGGATTCTTCTATATGCATGCAATCAGCTCTGTCATCTACTGATTGGGATGCACATCTTCCCCATTTCTTCTATGTGTTTATGTAATTACCTTCTTCTATAAATTTTTCTTTCTTTAAACAGCTGCTTACTTGCTGCAAAACTGTTCAGTTATGGTTCATGAACTGAGTAGTTAAAGTAAAACCCCATTTAGATATTAGCATACTTAAATTGACAAATCTGACATGGGAGCCTCACCGGTTAAATGAGGGAGATTTATCTCATGACTGCCTAGGTTTGATGCTATGCAGAAAATCTAGCCAACATGATCCATTTTACTGTAAGCTAAGATGCATCTTTGAATTCTCCACCTCTTCCATTTTACTAGATATTTTTTGTACTCCTTTTCTATGCATTACCTTTGTTACTCAGTTCCTTCTATTTAATATCACTCAATTTATTGCACGTCATTGTTCTAACAACTAATACCTCCATAGTCTACTATGATGCGCGTCTACTTTGTGACTACTTATCTACCCTTCAAAATATGTGTATAGATTCACTATATGTTAAAGATAGGAGAAATGTTTATCTCTTCTAATGATTCCATACTCTTGTATGTGCTCTTCGTAGAATTTGCTTCAGCACTCAACATAGTCTAATCTTATTCTACTTCAATTTATCATAAGTTCCTCTTGGTAAATCTCTCTTTGCATGGGTGCACAACCAAATGTCCAAGCTCCAACTCCAAGTCTCTACTCCTGCAAATATGAACATGTTATTTTTGTAATTCACTTTACTCTACTCCAACTATTTCATGCACTTTTTTGTGTTCATCATGTATTGCACAAAGTCCTTTAAATAATGAAATTTTTCCCTCTTCTCATGAAAAATTCCTAACAACTTATGTAACTCCTATTGGAATTATCTCATAAACAAATTTGGAAAGGCGACTACTTAATGCTCCTATTCATAGAGTTATTATAAGTGAAACTCCACTTACACAATGAACTGGATGTCATGTTTATGCCTTCTCTCCTAATCAAACATAGTAGCAAAACATTGTCAAATCTCCTATTGACAACTTTTCATTTAGAAATCTGTATTGTGAGAGTAATATGCATAGAACTAAGTTGCAACTTCTTGTTTATATTATCTTCAACAACATGCGCCAAAAGCGGCCCACATACTTAGTTTCTCAATCAAAAACAATTGTGTGACAGTAACTCATGCAATCTCACAACTTCCCTTAATAAACAAATTACCATATATGCATAACATCGCTTAGTTTTCTTACAAATAATAAAATGAGCCATTTTTTTTAGAATCTATGTACCACAACAAAACATAGAATCATGAACTTTATGTGTATTGGGTAAACCCAAAACAAAATCCATACTCAATTGTTCCCAAGGTTTCTCAAGTACTAGATATGGTCGGTATAATAATGCATTCTAACTCTTCCATTTTGCCAACTAGCATACTTTACATCTTTGCATATACTACTACACATTAGTAGCATCTGCAACCAAAAATATCTCTCCCTTAATTATCCCAAGGTCATATCTACTCCAAATAGCCTTGACATCCATCCACAATACTTCTCCCAAATCAAGTATTCTCACATTGATCCATGTGGTAAGCACAATTACGTGCCTTTGAACAACAAACCTTCCAGTAGGAAAGAAGTCTAACCATGTCGTGCAATTGAAACTCATTGAATTTGTGCATGCTCTACATGCTTCCACAAAATCTCCTATCTTATGCTAGAGCTCCTTCATTACTTCGAACCCATCTCCTACTCAACATATCTACAACTCGATTAGATTTCCCACTTTTATACTTCATGAAAAATGAGTAACTTTATAAGAATTCAACTAGTCTCATGTGTCTCTGATTCACCTTCCCCTGACTCTTGATGAACCGCAACACTTGGTGGTTTGTATTACTATACAACACAAACTCTTTGGGAAACAAATAATGTCTCCACTTCTTCAAAACTTGCGCAATGGCATAATACTCATGGTCATTAATAAATTTCTTCTCCTAGCATCATTTAGTTTCTCGTTAAAGTATATTATGGATCTCCCTTCTTGACTCATTGTAATTCCAATTATGACTTTACTAGCATTGCACAATGGCATAAACGTTTGGTCATAAAATGAATTTGTTCTCCTCACATCATTCAATTTCTCGCTAGAGTATGTGATGAGTCTCCCATCTTGACTCATCACAACTCCAATTACAACTTTAGTAGCATTAGAATCACCCTGAAACAATTTGTTGAATTCAAAGAGTGCCACTACCAGTTGCTTTGTGACCTTCTACATTAACTTTTGTACTACGTACTCTATATCTGCAATCCACAAAAATGAGTTATCCTTCTACATGACCTCTGTGATCAGCCTACAAGTCTCACTAAATCGTCTAATGAACTTCATGTAGAAGCTCACAAGTCCATAGAAGCTTCAGGGATGTGTGACATTTTTGGATGATGACCAATCCACTATAGCTTAACACCCTATGAGTATCCATCTTCAACCCTTCTTGGGATATCACAAATACCACATATATTAACTCCACATGCATAAAATTGCATTTCTTCAAATTTTACTAGTAGCTTATCCTCTCGCAAACACTCTAACACTCAACAAATGGGCTAAGCATTTTTTTTTACATTTTGCTAAAAATCAAAATGGCATCGAGATAAAAAATGACAAACTTCCCTTGAAAATGCTTCTTCTTTTTAGCATAATTCTGAAGATCTCCAAGCGGGAAAGAGACTGTGAATTCAAGTTGCTTCCCCTTTTCAACTGATCCATCACACACAATTCGTTCTGCAAACAAAACCTCCTTCGATAGCTTATTTATCTCGACCAAAGTGCCCAGGTTACTTTCAGCCACTGTAAACAAAAACTACTGTGCTTGTCATTAGTTGCTTCAGTTGAACTAGTGCATACTTCATAACCTTTAGATGAGCTGACAACTCCCTGAGCTGTACAGAAGCTTGGCAAAAGATTAGGCTCTTCCATTTGTCGATAGCTTTAACTTGGTTACCTGCATTTTCCACTTCCTGCATCAAATGATCACTCACCTGCTCATGTGTTGAAATTGGCTAAGAGGAAGGTTTCGCAACCTTAGAAATGATCTCGCACAACTGGGAAACCTACTTTTGAAGTTCAACTTTTTCTACCTTCTCTTTGTCAAGCTTAAGGAATAAAGCATTTATTAGTGTCTGTGTGTCTTACTTTAATCCTTCAGTGCTAGTTTGACCTATTTGCACCTTGGTTACTGATATATTTGTTGTCGTAAGCTTGCCTTTCTGCTTTCCCTCTGCTCGAACTGATACCTCAGCGAACTTTTGCCCTGATTCTTCAATAATAAACCTAAACGTCACCTTAGCAACTTTAGGTCTTCTATCTTTTCCACCCAAACTCAGGAGCAACTGCAAGTCATGTTCCTCCAAGTTGATCTCCTCTCTAGCTTCTGGGATTGACTGCGAAGCCAACCACTTTGAGAAATTACTTTTCGGAGAATGAGAAGTCATTGAATGCACCACCATCTCGTGCTCTGGTTCCTCTCCATCCGAACTTTGCTACAATTTCGTGACTGTCATCTTCTGAATTGTCCAAAGGCAATGCCCTTTCAAACTCTGTCATCTGCAACTTTAGCTTTTCTTCAGGAAAAGGTGAGTATCGTAGTGGCTGAAGATAAAACACAAATGTTGTTGGATTCAACGGGAGGAACGACAAGATTTCTCTGAGGTTAAAAGGCAGGTGAAGAGTTGTGAGTTGACGCTGGAGAAGTTGGAATTAGCACCATAGGTGTAGAAGTGACCTTTTCGTGTGTTTGAGACTTCTTCTGCACTTTAATATTTTCAAGCCCTCTATTGCTTTTCACCTTCGTGCTTTCTTTTGATGGATTCTCTTGCGCTAAGGTTGCATGTGATCTAATTTATCAAAGCTTCATCAAGGCAATACCCCTTTGTCAGTAACCAATTCGAGGTGTTGACCAAAACCACTGCAAATCTTTCCTCAATCGTGTCGCAACCACCAATGTTTTCTTGAAGAGCAGCTCTATCCCCTCCCATCTGATGATAAGTGTCAAATAACATAGGCCTATCATCTGTGAGATCTACAGGTATCCGAGCTAATTCATAATAAAACACTTGTTGCGCCGATAACCTGCTGAAGTCTTTCTTTCTGACTTCGTTACTCGTTTCTGCACTCCAGATCCATAACTCTTCTAATGAAGGAACATGCGAGTATTCCTGGGATATTGTCTTCTTTGCTACCCCATATGGATCGAAGTTCAGTCATGCTGGGAAGAACTCATGCTCATACTCAGAAAACATTTCAGCTTGGATTCCTCTAGCCTTGTGGATGCTTTGGCAGCTGTAATAGCCTACTGTGATCAAAAAGCAACCAATGTTTTCTTGAAGAGTAGCTCTATCCCCTCCCATCTGATGATAAGTGTCAAGTACCACAGGCCTATCATCTGTGAGATCTACAGAGTATCCGAGCTAATTCATAATCAAACACTTATTGTGCCTATAACCTGCTGAAGTCTTTCTTTCTGACTTCGTACTCGTTTCTGCACTCCATCCATAACTCTTCTAATGAAGTCACATGCGAGTATTCTTGGGAGATTGTATTCTTTTGCTACCCCATATGGATCAAAGTTCAGTCGTGCTAGGAAGAACTCATGCTCATACTCAGAAAACATTTCAGCTTCGATTCCTCTAGCCTTGTGGATGTTTTGGCTAGTTGTAATAGCCTACTGTGATAAGAAATGAACCTGTAGACTTGTGCCACTTTGATTGTACGGTCATGCATCTCCACAAGCTGCCTGCACAAGTACATGATGACCCACTTGTCGCTTGGATATCTTGGCAACTTGACTGGTTCTCCTGAAAAGCCGGTTACCCTGAGGTATGTGAAGTCTGCAAACTAGATGAAAATACAGCCATGTTGGGATATAGCTTCCCAAGATTTGTTGCTCACCTTGTTGGTCTTCATATCACTGTTCAATTTGCAAATGAATCCGTAGAAGAATCCATCGTTGACCACCTTGTAATCTTTATGGCATTCAGTAACTGTCAACTGCAGGTAGCGCTCAAAAATGGGATCCTTCAAGAGTATGCCCCGTCTATCCAACTTGAAAAATATACCATGCAAAGCTGTTGTGAATACCAAGTATGAAGTCATCTTGAGGCTGTATGTTCGCCTCACACTTCGGAGCTTCTCACCGATGTTATCACCGATGATCTCCACCCAATTGATTATTGAATCAGCTTTGTTGATCTCAATGGCTCTAATGAAGGCATACATCCATGAACAGAAGTTGTGAGTGTTGGCTTCTCCATTTATCATGCATAGCAATTGAGTAATATCAACCACTTCCTGCACCAAATTTGATCGTGGAAGAGTCCTCGGGAACTCTAGTGGAGACCTGGGCTTCTTCATATATCTACTATTCATTATGTCCACATAGTCTGCTTTGTGCTTCTCCCATTTGTTGTCAACGTCCAGCATGCTAATTGTAGTCACCACCGGTGGCGTTGGAATATTTAGACAATAATTGATAAATTGTGCATCTAGCTTGATTATCGTCTTCCCTGTAGCATCTTGGATTGTTCTAGATAGGAGATGGTATGACCTTGCACACTCCATGAAAAAATTCGGGCAACTGAGCTGTGACTGGAAATGCTGAAGCTCAAATAATTCCACTGTTTTTTATTACCAACATAAGAGACGTCTTTTCAACCCTCGATCTGTCAATCAATTCGAAGAGGGGTTCACAGCCTAAATCTATGTCATTGATATCAGCAAATCTAGAAGTAATGCATGATTCCGTTGATCCTTCTCTTTCATCCCACTTCCTCATGGCCGAAGCAATCTTTATCTGAGAAACCTTTGTCTGAACTCTTTTTCTTTTAATCTTGCCAAAATTCTTTGCAATTGGTGCAGATCTAGTAATTTATTCAAATTCGAAAGATATATTCAATTTACCTGACATTGATTTGAACTTCATTTCACTCATATAAGCACTTTTAATGAATATCTGCAATTAATTCAGACAAAGATGGAATCCAGGGCATGAACACTTGATTTTTATCACAAAAATCTGCATATAAAGCACGTTGCCCTAAAATTTGAGGTTTTGTTTGCATACAAAGCAAGCATAAATATTTTTAACTTCACCTGGGCACTTATACCAACAAATTAACAAGGCTTAAATCAAGTTCCTTCAACCCTAAGCTCCAAACTTTGAAATTTTCCCGTAATGAAAAACACTTTTTGATGCAAAAATCCTCCTTCCTTGGTCGCCAAAATTGTCTGGGCTGCAATCCTTTGCAAAATGAATTAATAACCTCTTCACTATGGCAGCCCATTCTTATATAACCCCCAGCATTCTATTTCTAATAATTGTCCATTCTATTTCTAACAATTAATTAATAAACAAACATGTTTATTCACCCAAATTGGGCGCCTATTTTTACATGTTGTTGGTTGCCATTAAGTAAATTTAATTTATTTATTTTTAGCATGCTACCTTCAGTTCTCTTTGACTAGCCTTCATACATTGAGTTTTTATTCATCCATGGCGCCAAAATTAGGCAGAAAAGCTATTAATAAATACCATTAATATCATTGTTTAATCACTAAATGGGTCACACTTTTTGACATAGGTGAATTCTAAAAATAAGAAGCCAACTTTTGATGGGAATTTTCACCTTGCACTACAACTCTAATAATCCCTTCTTCCACTTAAGTTGTTTGACTTTTATAATGGGAATTTTTTACCCTACAAGGCAGGAATAAATTCTCACCTACCTGTTGCTTCTAATTTTCCCACTGCAGCTTAAGTGACTTTTCAAAAAGTGCGACTTGCATTAAAAATTAGCCTCTTTTGGAAAAGCGTTACTTTTATGGGTGAATAAAACCTTCTGATGGGAAAAGTTAACCTGTTAGGCAGGAAAAAAATTCTCATCGGTGCTTTAAGTGTTTTTTCTTTATTTTATAATGGGAATTTTTACCTTGCAAGGAAGGTAAGAAATTCCCACCTGTCAGCCGCCTCTAATTTTCCCATCGCAACTAAAGTGACTTTCACTTCATGGGAATTTTTCACCATGCAAGGTAGGTAATAAATTCTCACCTCCTGCTGCTACCAAAAATCTCACTACAGCTTAAACCTATTCATTCCCAAAAATTGCGACTTGCCTAGGAGAAGCTTTTTGTGCATGCCTTCATCTTTTTTGGTTAGAAGCTTGCATTTTGAGGCTGATTCCTTCTGGCGCTGCGTTGGTAGATGATATCCAGGTGCTTTCGAACAATTAAACAAACTATACTGGCAAAAGAATTGACCTAGGGGGAATTTCACAGAGAAACCGAGGAGAAAAACGCAAAAGAAAAAAAGCAAAAAATATTGCCAGAAGTTGCAGACAATGCCCTGAATTCAATCCTAGTGAAAACCCTAATGAGATGAGTGAATACTGGCATGCAAAATCGCAATAGGATTCAACCGGAGCAAAATTTACTTCAAACGAGGCATTATTTATTCAATAAATAATTAAATAAAAATTTCCCGCAGACAAAACTTGGTGGAGGGATAAAACAATTTTGGGCATCTGGGTATTTGTCCAAATTGGCTCATATGATTCTCTGGGAATATCCTAACATAATATAGACATCTTCTAGCAATAAAAACACAAAAAGACCCGCTATTTTTTAAAAAAAATGATTTTTTTTTAAATGGGTTGTCTCAGATTTCAAAGTGAAATCTGGGGACACCAATCGGCTCTGTCTGTGGACATCTTTGCCTCTGCAAAGAAACAGGAGTAAAGATGAGATCCTAGCATCTCTGGTTTCGTATCTTGTCCATTGGGCTCAAGGTCAAGCAAACAAAAACAACACAACACTGAAAAATAAAGAAAAACAAACAATGTTTATTTATATATATACAGGTTTTACCCTGCACTCTTAGATCTAGAAAAGCTTCAAATGTTGCCCGTTGAAAAGAAACGGCAGTTCAATCCCATCCTAATGAGCAAGGTTTGAAGCTACTTGTCCCGGCAATCTTCTTGATCACAAAAGGCCCTTTCCAAAGTGAATCAAACTTCCTGTGCATGCCTTTTGTTTCTCGTCTTTTGTCCCGTAAAAGGACCCAATCACCGATCTCAAACTTTCTTTCTCTATCTTTTTTGCCAAAGATGACCTTCACCTTCCTTCGATGCTCTAACAATCTGTTGGCTACTTCAACCTGTACTTCTTGCAATTCAGTCAAATACATTATCTTCTTTTCAATGGCATCAATGAATGTGGCATCCTCCAGAGCTTTAGAAAGTTGCCTATAGCTTTCTTTGGTGTAATTCTATCTACCCACATTGCATCAAACAACTTTTTGTGCCAAGTCCTTTGATTTTCAATCACTAATTTTCACATGATAGTCACCAGATTCTTATTGCCTGACTTCGCCTGGCCATTCCCTTGTGGCTAATAATTGGAAGAATGTACCAGCTGAATTCCATGGGTGTAGCAAAACTCAGCTAGCTCCTCAGAAGACAAATTAAGAGCATTATCTAGTACTATTTTACTGGGCACGCCAAACCTAATAACAATATTTTCTTTTATAAAATTACACACATCCGCAGAAGTGGCATTCTTAACAGGAATGGCTTCTACCCATGTGCTGAAATAATCAGTAGTTGTAAGGATGTAATTGATGACCGACACTAGAGCCCGGGTTGAGCATACCAATAAAATACATTGCCCCATTGCTAGAAGGGTTCTTCAATTACAATTGGTTTTAAAGGTAATGTGGGCAATATTACACGCCCAACAAACTGTTGGCACTTAGGCACCTACTCTGCAGTATCTTGAAAAAAGTGTGGGCCAATAATACCTTGCTCAGAGGATCTTCTGAGCAGTGATTCGGGCTGAGAAATGACCATCACAAGCCATATTATGAAATTGTTTTAAAAGTTGATCTTACTGAGCTTTATCTACACATCGGAGAAACACACCATCAATTCCTCTTTTATACAAACCATTTTCCCAAAGGAGAAAATTCTTGGACTTTAGTTTAATAGTACGCTTTTCCTTTTAAGAAAGTCGATCCGAGCATTCTCCATAAGTTAGAAAATAGGCAAATATTATTGTACCATTCTTCCACCAGATCTATAAAAAGAACCATAGGCAAATCTTGACTTTCTTCTAGTTCTATTGCTTTCATCTCAGTCATCAATTCGCACAAACCTCCTCCTCGAACCAGCTTTGTGGGCTTTATATCTAGGGTCATATTCATTGCACCTTTGTCACCCATGTGCCTCTTAATAGCCCTAACTCTTGTTGGGTGATGATAGACTTCGCTGCAGTATCCGGAAATAGGACCACAGTATGTGAGGCAAGAATATAATACCTGAATGCCTTACATGTCTTTACCATTGCATATGCATGTTTTTCCATCGAAGTATCTTTCAACTCATAAGATTTTAAAGGCATGCTCATGAAAGCAATTGGAGCTTCTTCATCCTCCTATTTTTTTGCATCAGGATTGTTGTCATTGTGTGTTCAGAGGAATAACAGTAAAGAATAAATTATTTACTAAAGTCAGGTGAAATTAAGACTGGGGCTTTTGATAAGGCTTCTTTAATTTTCTTGAACGCTTCCTTCCCCTCGCTACTCCATTTGAAATCATGTGTCTTCTTCATCATACTTGAGATATGACAGGTTAATTCAGCGAAGTCAGGGATGAATCTTCTGAGAAAATTAACTTTACCAAAGAAAGAGTGAACCCCTTTTTTGGATGTTGACAATGGCAACGTCTGAATAGATTTGACACGTTACGGATCTATCTTGGTTCCTTCCTTGGAGACGATATGCCCGAGTAGCTTTCCTTTTGTTACAACAAAGATAGATTTCTTAGGATTTAATGAAATACCAAGTTTGCAGCATTGTATGAAGACTTCCTCAAGATCTGAGATGTGTTTGCTTCTTTGCTTGGAAAAGACCGTCAAATCATCGAGGTACACTACTATGCTTTTATCTTTTAGATGAGCAAATGCCAAATTCATAGCCCTTTGAAACGTAGCTCCAACATTAATCATACCAAAAGGTATTTTCTGATAAGCAAAAGTTCCTCAAGGTGTAATGAATGTCGTTTATATTGATCCTCCTCACCACCTTGACCTGATTGTAGCCTGACAAACCATCAAAAGTGGATAATATTTCAAATCCAGTAATAACCTACAGAGTGTGGTTCATGATGGGAATGGGGGTAGTTGTCTTTCAAGGAGGCTTGATTGAGGTTGCAAAAATCAACACACAACCTAATCTCACCACTCTTCTTTCTCACAGGAACTATATTGGCTAACCATTCAGAGTGATGTATGGGGGTAAATTATCTTTGCATCTAGCAGCTTCTGGATTTCTGCAAAGATAGTCCCTGAAATAGTAGGGTTATGCCACTGCAACTTCTTCTTGAAAGGCTTCTGTTCTTGCTTTAATGGGATATAGTGTTGAACTTTTGTAGGCTAATATGTCTTTAGATACTGGTAAAGAACAAACAAAAACATCCATATATTTCTTAAGAAGCTTTGTAAAAGCTTCTCTTTCTGCCTCTGAACAACACTTACCTAGATTTACTAATTTGGGATCATTGCTTGTTCCCAAATTCAATAGTTATGTATCGGAGGAAGAACCATCCCCACTTTCTTCATTCTTTTTAAGCATATGATCATGCTTGTCAAACATTTCCTCAAGAGATACTAAGCCTTTAGGAATTTTATTTCCCTTCAGATGAATAATCTCTTAACTTCCTGAGACCTTTGCATCTTTTTCTCCCATAGTAGTTTGTCTTGGAGGTGAGTTGCTCCCCTCATAGTAGATTTCTTTGAACTTGTCCTTTTGTTGGAGAAATGCAGCAATCTGCTTGTCATCATTAAAACCCTGCCATTGTTGGACATTATCAGGATCCTTCGGGCAGAAGACCATCTCAACTTTGTAATCCCCCTGTCTAAAGAATGTGGGTGGCTGATCTGGAGTTAATAAATCTGCAGTTACTGTAAGTGAATCAGCTCTAGAATTTTGCTCTTTCGGAATATAAGATACTGAGAAAGCCCCAAAATTTAGGATGGCAGAATAGACTCGGTCTTTATAATGCCAAAGTTTGTCCTTTTTGACTTGGTAGAGACCTCGTATCTACTTAACAATCAACTCGGCATTCCCATTTGCGTGTAAAATCTTGATTTCCATTGTTCTTGCTTGCTCCATACCTAACAATAGTGTTTCATATTTTCTCATGTTAGTATTTTCAAGCCTTAACTTGAAGGAATGTGCATGCACCTTTCCTTGAGCAAAAATAAGAACAACGCCCGCACCGGATCTAAATGAACAGCAACTGCCATCAACTTCCAGGGACCAAACCTTATTATCCAGTTCATGTAGCTCTTGGATCACAAGTTGAATTTCTTCTTTATCCAGTTCTAGATAATAGACTCCATGATCGGATTCTTGAAACAAGATCTGAGATCTAGGATCCTCAAATTTTGATACTGTGTACTTGGATTTCTTCTCAAGTTCCAACTTCTTATTGACTCCCTTGATTGGTATGTGCACACAAGACCAATCCATCTTGACTTCTCCGCCTAGTTCTTTACAGAAATTCCTACTCAACAGCATGTCATAAGATACTGGGATATCTGCTACAAGGATAATCAGCTTTAATCTTTTGTCTCGAAATGAAGCAAGTACTGCATGTGCATCTTTGATTTGTGCAACCAAACGTACTTGTCTTTCCATTGAATAACATCTTCTAATGGTTTTTTGTGAGACCAAGAGCACCAACAACTTTGGAAGGCATCACATTGTCGGAAGCACCAGAATCTAGAATACAATTACTTAATTTAAAACTATTAATAAGTAATAACACATAGAATGCCTCGATTCTTTCCGATGTAGCAGGAGAAGAGCTTTCAGCCACACTATTTGAAGGAGGAGTAATCTTTGGACTAGATAAGATACCCCGTGAAACACTATTTGTTGGAATATTGGGACCATTACTTTGTACATACTTAACTAACCTATTTAGCTTATCAGGAAATGCCCTCAAATACTCATCTTCTGACATCTGAACCTTGGTCTTTTTAATGTGAGAAAATTTTCTTTAAACTTCAACACAAACTGGTATGCTTCCTCCACATATATCATTTTAATCAAATTGACTTCATCTTGAATGGTAATGTAAAATCTATTATCATACCTTGAGATTTGTTCAACGTCATCCTCTCCATGTACATATTTGAAATATAGACAATAGAACTCCGCAGTGTACTTATTCACACTCAATTCCTTTTGATGTAAATTTTGCACCTGCTTGAACGAATGGGACCAATAAACCACCGACATGAACTTAGCCTTCAATGTTGTCACCATTTGATTCCACTTCTTCAGTTTATCTTTGTCTCTCTATACACTCTCAAATTACACATGATCCCACCACAAGAATGCATGTCCTTTCAACTTGGTATTCAAAAATCTCACCATTTTGTTATCGTCTATGTAACATCCCCGTTGTCTGATTACCTTGATGTGATAAGAATGGTGGATTTACGACAGACTTCTGCAGATACCTTATATTCTTGTTTGGTTAATGTTCTTGATTGCAATCTCTTTACACTGTTGTAACGTGATTGAAAGTAATGTGATTGGTACACTAATGGTTGAACATGTTTGTGTATTTACAACATACTTCTGCGGATACCTTATATCCTTGTTTGGTTAATGTTCTTGATTGCAATCTCTTTACACTGTTGTAATGTGCTTGAAGTAATGTGATTGGTACACTAATGGTTGAACATGTTTGTGTATCACTGTTACTAGGATTTTGTTGTTATACTATGCTTTCTCGTTGTTTGATTAAGTCTAACAAGTTCATTTGATTCTAAATCCTACTTGTTTAAGTGTTGTAATATGTTGTGTTACCAGATTTACTGGGTGACTGTGAACATGTATAATATCAAGCTTCTTATGACGAGATATGTGGACCTTATTTATATTACTACTATTGCTTATTTCAGGTTTGGATGGTCACTTTTTGGATAGGCAAATTGGACTTCATTTATATTGGCAATATGATCTTGTTTATTAAATAGCAGGAAATAAAATATTGAAGGCATTAGTATGATCGGCATGCTATTGAAAAGGTGCATGAGTTTGTATGAGGAAATAATATTATACAAGTTTAAATGTGAATATATGATACAAGTTTAAATGTGGATATATGTTTGGGCATTTAAATTTAAGGTCTATTTAAGGCTAAGCTAAGTTGTTGTACTCAAACCGTAATAACTTATGCTGATACAAACAATAGGGGTTGAACATATTCGAACCCATTCTGAAACTTATGAGAAGGGGGCACATTGGTGACCATCCCTTTTGTACTCGGTACGACTGGCAATATTAAAAGAAGGGCATTTAATGGCCACAGCCGACTACTTACAAGGAAACCAGCTAAGTATGGAGCACTTGCCTAAGGTTATGGTTAACTGATAGTAAATAATTGTTAGTAGAATTAAGTGGCACTACTAATTTTAAATGTGGAAGTTGGTGGCAAAAATGTGGAGGGAATTCTACATGCCTCTTGCATGCATTGAATGTCTCAAAGTTCACTCCACCGCCTCGAGAAACCACGAAGTGGTTACAAGGAAAAGATGGTTCGTTTTGGTTATTGTTGTTTTGCTTGTTGGAGATGTGGGTTTTGTTGAGCTCTGCACGAATCGACTCATCCCTATTTTCGTGTTTTGTGGTTGTTTACTTGACTGTTGCATGCATTTTTTTTTGTAACTGTGAGTGAGAGATTTATGGAAAGTATTAACATCTAAGGTCAACAAATAAGCATGGAGATCTTAGAAAAGAAGGAAAGAAGAGGGTCATATTATCAGGGATGATGAGCTATATTTCTCTCTTAATGGCTTACTCCATTTATTATTTGTCTAACTCAAATCTCTACAATGCTTTAGTTTGATTTTGTGGAAATAGGTTTTTAGGAAATACAACATACAAGTTATTTTTGTTTTTGGCTTCGTTATTTGTATGTGTGTTTGAATGGAATTCTTGGAAAGCTACAGTGAATAGTATTACTATCCCCTGTGTTATTTGCAATAGATGAATGCCTCCTTGCCTATTGAGTTTTTTTGGATGATGTCAAGGTTCTCTATAGTTATTCTTATACAAATCTTTAGATTTGTATTTTGATATATCTGGGACTTGTATTTTTATAAAAGAAAGAGCCAGTATTGTGGGTGTTGATTGATATATACACATGTTTAAATCAAATCCTTGGATTCGAATACAGATTTTCTAGGGTTATTGTTTCTTGAAATTTGTCTCCATTTGTTTTTCTAAAAAAATGGGAAAATTAACCTATCCTTTTGTGGTATGGTTTCGAACTAGACGGTGTTGGCTTGGTTACAGTTTCTGGGTATTGATTTCAGTCCTTTATTATGGTATTAATGGTCGTTGATTTCTATGGATCCTTATCTATGCCTTGCAGATAGTTGCTTTGACCGATACCCATAAGAGTATATGGGTGGTCTATCGAGTGTATACTCAGTTTGAGGTTTTCGTTTGCATGAATAAGTACCTTGATTTTAGTAAAATGGCAGTAGGTATATTTTAACTTGCAAATCATTTGCGGCATTGTGATCTTACCTTAATGTCGTTGAGCAAGATGATTTTGGGGGTTGATGGTTTTTTGTTATAGCTCTAAGGTTTGGACCCTTCCTGGTAGGACTTAATCTCTGTGTTTTGTTTTTGAATGTATAACCCAGGGACCCCTTGATGTTCCCAAGCTTGATTGTGTTGTTGTTTTCCTTAATAGGATCACGATTGTATTGACATGGTAATGGTGTGTCCATTTCTTTGGGTTGTTTTTGGGACTTGCAGTCACACCCTTTGGGCATGACATCGTTTAGTCCCATGTACTCTTGACAAGGCTCTCGAAGCTTTCAAGCTTAACTGATACGAGTTCCCTTCCCCTTAACAGGTAACTGTTGTTGGCTATCTGTTGTTGGGTATCTGTTGGTATCGTCTGTTAAGAGTGGTTTTGTTTCGTTGAGAAGGGAATTTCATGGCCTTAGCACTCTTCTTAATCACTAAAGTAAATAATCTTTACCTTAATCTTGTCGAACCTGTTTACCCTCTGTTGTGAGGTTATCGATATTTTGTTATTATTTAGTCAATGGTTTATGTTGGTCAAAGGTTCTTGATTCAACTTCAATGATGGATTTGGATTCATTAAGTAGTAGTGTTGACTGTAACCCCTTCTTGAATAGAGACTGTTATACTACTATGATATGTTATGATGTTAATCATAAAGATATCTATAAGATATATTTACCCTAATATTGAGTATAATAACTATTACCAAGCCGCTAAATATATTTGAGTGATTAAATATTATTCGATACTTACATAACTTATTTGGGATTATATAGTATCGATATAATTAATGTACTTATGATCTAAGTTGACAACGAATATTTGATGCTAAGCTGAATTGTATTTTGTTACTTATCCTGAAGTAAATAGATTTAAAGAAAGATTAGCAATAATATGAATGCCAAGTATTTATCTTATTATGTTACAATTGTGGTATTGTGTTCTAGTAAGTCAATTGTATGATTTAATTTAATACAGCACTTCATTTATGTAAATATTAAATAGCATAAACCTTTAAGGGTGGATTAGGACTTATTATGTCGGTTCTTTCGAACCGACTATTGCTAACATTTTGCAGATGGAGTAAATTAAGACTGCAAAGCGAATGATATTTACAGAAATTATTTGTTCAATTGATTATTTAAATGTTACAATGTATTGAATAGTGGATTTGTAATCAAGCGAAATATCGTTGCACTATATATATGATAAGAAGCTAAATTAGTTTGTTCTGTTTATATCTATTGTGTAAAGTAAATGAACAAGATGTATTCATTATTTAAATAGAGTATTGATTTGCATCAGAAAACTAGATGGAAGGTTTTTTATCTTAATTGATTACATGTTTGGAAACTTATGTAAAATTATACTATGTATTATGAAGTGAATAGATATGATGTACTTAAAGAATAATTCATGCAATTTACATTATTAATGGTTTTATTGGAATATAAATATACATGTGTTTATTAATTTAATATAGTAACTATATTAAATGGTATATGAGTAACTACAATTACTTATGATTGACTTGTATGTATTATGTATTGTTCTATAATAATTTGATTTGATCATATTAAGTATTATTTTAAATCTAATACTTTACTAGTGCAAATGGATTAATCATGATCTGCTGAATTAATACAGCAGGTTGATTTAAATCTGCAACAAGTATATATAATGATCGTGATGGAATGACTCCAAACATGCAATTGATATTCGTGAATTCCTCATTTAGACCCTTATGTAAAAAATTTATCATATTGAGAGCATTGTTGAAACCAGAGAATTGACATGTTATAACTTAATTAACTTACCCTAACTCTATAAGATACGACGTTTCAAGTAGCGGAACATGGCAACCAACTCTCCATGGCCGCTGCTACGTAGTATCCATTTAATCACTAAGGTCATTATTTGGTTGCTGCAGAGTAGCTGCTATGTCAACTTATCTCGTCAAACTCCTCTAATTGTGACGGTCGAAATGCTCTAAGATACAAATAACCTTATAGCTACAAATGCAAATTCTACTGCATGGTTACGTACCCGATGTCATTTTAAGATGACTACGAGAAAGGGAGCAGACTTATAATGATGCAAATCATTACAGAGACATTTACTCTCTCTTAGTCATTCTAAGCTGACATAATAACAATTATTCATGAAGATTGATTTGAATTGGTACCTTGCATGAAACTTGTAACTGGTTATAACTCCACTATCTAGTCCTAATCCAGATAACAAAAATTAACTGATATGGTGAGAGATGAGTTCCAATTGATGCGAGTGTTGTCACGGAACTAGTAGTGTAAACTGTTGATTACACTATCTTGATTTCACCAAGATCTAAGTTGTAGGATACCAAATGGGTTTTAGAAAACGAATACCCATGTATACACTTAGAAAGTGTCATTTGATTATCAATGCCTAAAAAGGAAACCAATATTATACCTTGTATGCGCATTCACAAAGAGTAATGCATGAGGGATCGGAATTAATTCGACTCATACAGCTACACATGGTTAACTGTTATAGGATGGATTTACTAATTTAATTTAAGTTAATTTAGAACAAGGAGACATTGTGATTTGATATTAAAAAAAAATCCCTTGTATTGAAATCTTAAAAGTGGTTGTTACATTTTGGTATCAAAGTTGAAAGTTGTAGCTCTTGGACCTATTGAGTCCATTCGCTACCTAAATTTCAAATTCTTGTCTAAAGAAAATGGTTAGGCCAAGAGGACGTATTACTAATAACCCACCTTCAGTTGGCGAAACAGCCACAACACAAAAATTAGATGAGATACTCGTTGTCCTTCAGGACACGCGGAATTGTATTGTAATTCTTGAAAAGCAACTGATGGGAAATGAAGACAATAACGATGTCACTGGCAATGAGCAACCTTTGGAACAACTTAATCTTGACAATAACATGAATGTTAAAGATCCTAATGGGGGAAAAAAACAATAATGCTTCAAATGTTGATGTTAACGCACCAAATCAGCTGGAAAATAAAAAGCCCAATTGGCAACTGAGCTCACCAATGATATAAAAAGAATCAACCCACCTAAGTTTGATTGCATAACTTTAGGGGATGGAGACGAGAACTAGCTCAGCGAAATGAAGAAATATTTCGCTATCGGAAACTTTTCTGAAGAGACCAAAGTAGTTTGGGGAGCCTATCAGTTTTTTAATGAAGCCTCTTCCTGATGGGACATCTGCAACATGGAATTAAACGTTGATGAAACTAGTGTAACCTGGGATCAATTCAAAGCCTATCTTAGACAGCATTGGTTACCTCATTTATACTAAGACCAAAAAATGTTTTAATTTCGGACCCTATCACAAGGAAAGATGACAGTTACTGAGTATTGGGAGAAGTTTACAAAACTTCTTAAGTATGTACCTCAATACCAAGCTGATGAAAAATTTTGTATCTGGAAGTTTATAATGGGTATAAATCCAATTATTGGAGGGCAAGATGTGCATAAGCCATCAACCATGAAAGGAGTTTCCGAAAAGGCAATCAGGCAGGAGCAAAAATTAAATGTTATTTTTGTGCATAGGGAAGAGAGGAAAAAGAATGTCTTTAACTCACCATCACCCATTACACCTAAGAAGTTGGGATGGAAGAAAGTTGGAAGAAAAAATAGAGTTGGAATTGAAAATAAAAAGAAATTTATAGCAGCAAAACCCTACTGCAAATTTTAATACAAATGGGCAGAAATTAAATAGACAAAACAATAATTTCATATTTGAAAATAAATTTGAACAAAGTAAGGGAACTATTGGGGGTTGTTTTCTGAGTAGTCAAGACCATTATACAAGTTATTGCCCTCAAAGTAAGGACAACAATCATCAACATGACATGCATGTTGCGGTCGCTAAAAAACAAGCAACACCTATTAAAGTACCAGGTAAGTTGTTTAGACTACCTGTAGTTATCTTATTTGATATTTGGTGTTACTGAATGTTTCATTTCTAATAAGTTAACATCTAAATTTAAAAGAAAGACCGGATATATGAAAAACTCATGGACTGTCCAATACGGGAATAACGTTGTTTACACAGTTGACCAATGGTTGTTTGGCGCAGCATTAGAGCTGCCAAGTTTCACCACTAGATTTGTGCGTAGCACCCTTAGGCTCGTATGACATTATTATAGATGTGAACTAGCTAACCCAACATAAAGCAAACATAGACTATTATAAAAAAAAATGAATCATATGCTTAGATGATATGTAGAAAATGGCAGAAATTCAGGAGGTAAAAAGAGAATTTTCAATTGGACAAATTTAGCCATATAGCTCAAAAAGGCTAAAAATAAAGGTTGCATGTTTTTTGCTGTAAAAATTTCATAATCAACAGAAAGAGGTTAGAATTTCAGTGGAATATCATCCGTTATTACGTGAATACAATGATGTCTTTCTGGAAGAACTATTCAGTCTTCTGCCTAAAAGAGAATTCGACTTCACTACAGATATCAAGCTTGGAACCGAGCCAATTGCTAAGGCTTCTTACAGAATGACTACTATCGAGCTTGTTGAACTTAAGACATAATTGCATGACCTTTTATGTAACAACCTCTTTATTATGCTTCCCAACTAGGGAACTTTTTTTTATTACCTAATATTTCACTGATTTAAAAACCTAGTATTTAAATCCAGCATAAATCATAAATTCATATCTCATGTTTCCTTGTTCTAAATTCTCTTAATTTAGAATTAAGATCATCTTAGTCAATCCATCTTAAAACAATGATAAACATTGTGCAACTCATCTTAGTCAATCCATCTTAAGACGGTTAGTAATTGTCCCCTCATAGATTACTCTTTATGAGTGTGTGTATACAAAGTATACTAATAGTTTCTTTTATCTATCAAGGATAGTCAAATATGGCACTCTAAGTGACTACATGGATGTCCGCCATTGAACCCCATATGACAATTTTATCAGCACCTTACACTACTCCAGCCAGAATTTTAGAGACATGTATGTCATGCTCAGTTCATTGACGGCACACTCGTTAGGAATATGTCTTTCACAATATTACTTAATTTTTGTTATCTGGATTAGGTCTAGATAGTGGAGTTATAACCATTTACAAATTGCATACAAGATACCAATTAGAATCAGTCTGTATAGGTAAGTGCCACTATGTTAGCTCAAGATGACTAAGAGAGAATAAGCGTCTCGACAATGATTTACATCATAGCGAGTTTGCTTCTTTTTCTGTAGTCATCTTAAGAAAACATCGTGTACATAACCATGCAGTACAATATTCATTTATACCTATAACATTACTTGTATTTTAGAGCATTACGACCGTCGCAATTAGATTAACTTGACGGGATAACTGAGTATTGCAATTGTACCGCAGTAGCCAAGTTCTGCTAATTGAAACATCGTATCTTAAAGAATTAAAGTAAATTTAATTAAGTTGCAACCTATCAATACCCAGGCTTTAGATATACTTTACATTACAATTGAATTCTTACCTAAGGATCTAAATGAAGAATTCACGCATATTTAGAGTCATTCCAACATGATTGTTATGTTTACTAGTTGCAGTTTTAAATCAACTTACTATATTAAATTCCGCAGATCATATTTAATCCATTTGCACTAATTAAGTATTAGGTCTAGAATAAGAGTTAAAAGGATTAATTCCAATTATTGAACAGCAATCCATAATACATATATGTTAAACATATGTAATTTCAGTTGCACATATATCACTTAATATTTATGTATTGTATTTATTTACAAAACACAACAATATAATCAGAATCTAATAAAACCACTTATAATGCAACATTCATGTATCACTCTTTTAATATATCATATTATTTATTTCATTTATTAATATCTTATATTAATCTACATAAGTTTCCAATCATTCACTCAATTAAAATAAATGAACCTTCCATATAAAATTCTAATGCAATCAAGACTTAATTAATAAATGAATACATCTTCCTTTATTTCATTTCCGAAACTGATATTAATAGAATGGGTTAATTTAGTCTCCCAATCATTTAATCAATACAGTTGTATTTCACTCAATTAGATTCTCAATATGCAACACAAACTAGTTTTAATCAATTGAATTGAACTTGTTTCTTTCAACATCATTCACCTTGTAGACTTAAAAGACTCCATGTAAAAAATGTTAGCAACGGTCAGTTCGAAATAACTGGAATTATAAGATATATTTCCCCCTTAATAGTTTATGTCATCTAGTAATTACATTAATGAAATGTTGCATTAAATTTAAATCACATAATGACCTACAAGGACACAATTTCATATTTGAAACATGTCCATATAAACACTTTACATACACAATTATTGTTCAGTTCCTTTGAATCTTATTACTTAAGAATAGTAATGCAAGTGATAAAATACATAATAATTTACCAACAATTGTCCCTTTATAACTTACCATAGTAAGGACAATAATTATATCAATATTCTATGAATTCTCATTATCGACTTAAACTCATAAGAACCATAGATATGTTGGCACTGTATAATCACAAAATATCTTATACAAGTATCAAATAGTATTTAATCTTACAAATAAATATAAGTATCGAATAATATTAAATCACTCAATAATATACAAGCATCAAATATTATTTTAACACTCAATGTTATGCAAGTATCAATAATAAATTTTCGTCGAATTGATTACCATTGTTTATATTAACAGTGACTAACCTAGTAACAAAGCAAATATAACTTAGATATTTCTTTGATTAGCTTCCTGTAACATCAACAAATATCACATAATGGTAATAATACCTCCTTAATCATACATGGGTTATAGTAAAAATGACTACCTTGTACTTCCTAAACCTTCATTAAGGACCACACAAGTATCTTTGCCGACAATAAAAATGTGGCTAAACAATAATAGTAATCGATATCATCATAGCAAGAGGAACATGTTCAACCATAGCAAGATTAATTCAATTTACCTTAAAACTTACGAAATGCCTCCAAGCCACGAAGTCTCTTTCATAATGAAACACAAATCATACTTCGCAGTCGACACAAGTTATCCTATGAAACAGTGTTTAGGAACAGAGGTAAAGATTGCTCGATTTAAGCTTATAGATTCTCCAACGAATCCTTACCTATCATACTTACATGCTTGGCTCGAACTTCACAACCGAGAAGCAAAGTGAATAACCCATAAGACTAACGAAGTTTCACCCTTATCAAACAAGGGTTTAAACTAATAACAATACTATAAACCAGAAGAACATCAACATCTAACTCTGTGAACCATTTATACAAAACGGAGAATCCAGATCAAACGACAAGGGCTTAAGAATGATCATTTCCATAATACCCACATGTATATTAAACTATTCGATTCACCATTGTATATATATAATAATCGACACCCAAAATTGTTGGGTACTTTCTTTATAATTGCTATCGCACACTACATAATTTTCCAGAGATTCCATTCTACACAGAAGCCTCATCATAACAACACAAAACAATAATACCTAGATAATTTGTACTCAAATCTAAAGATTCGATACACAATATAACACATATTTATCCAAGTACACTCCAGTTACGGGGATTCAATTCACATAGTAGACATCGTATCTTTTAGAGAGTTCACATATACAAAACAAATCTGCAAAGGTATATCTCATACTTACAAACCAATCTGAGGTATTCTGAAGTTCTAATTTATACCCAAATTTACTTATTAACATGCAATCAACAACCCCCAGAAGATTGTCACCAAAACAATGAAGACCCATATTCACAAATAGCAAGAAGATCTTATTGCAAAGTTTAACCATGCAAATAATAGATAGAACAAACTTTTAGTGGAGAGATAGAGCATATCATGCTTGAAAATGATAGTCTTCCTTTTCTCCTTCAGTTTCCAAGTTTCCTTCACATACAACTCCAAAAATCGATTCCACATCAAAGCCTAGACCTCCTAGATCCTCCATTATTATTTATTGAATACAGAAATCAATGATTTGCAAGAATATTGCCACTTTCAGTTAGAAGAATGCATGCCAAATAAACCTAGACAAAAACCCCAAGAATAGGAATAATATCGAGCATGCATAGATTGAACTAAACCTCTAGCCATGCAAAACAACCAAACAACTCGTAGTTTCCAAAACCCACCCCCTTGCATACCCCGAGGTCTGTGTTAATTAATGCATTTAACTTTTTTCGGTCTGCATTTACTTCCCTCTCCACCGCCATTCCATTTTCTTCCAAAAATTGGCGGAGTGGTCAGCTATTCAAAATTATCCTCTAGTTAAATTCATTCCCCCAAGCATGATTTAATTAAAAACCAATCTATAGTTAGTTTCTTAGTAAAGCATGGTAAGTTTACATATCCTTATCACCTAAACTTTCCTCATGCACCGACAATCGAATGTATGGTGATGAATTACAACTTAGCATGCATCCATTATCCCATAAGTCGAGCTTTATAAATATAACTCATCAATTGCCGAAGTAAAGGGTCAAACCCTGTTATCATTTGTTAATTAAGAGCCAATAATATGGTCTAGACCCCCTTATATTCTCCTTGTTGTTTAAGCCATGTAAATTGCCCCTTAATAATCATGCCCCATCATACTTTATAAACATCAGTCCCTACATTATAGCTTTGATAAGTATGATTTCATTACCAGTGCACTCATAGAAACAATTTCTACACCTTAATATTATAATCAAGACCCAACACAAGTAGCAATAAAATATCATGGTCTAGATACCTTTTTCATCCAATCTAGGTCCAAGAGTATTAGACAAAACAAACATGGGGTAAGTGCAGCAAGTTGGTGGACAAAAAAGTGCACATAAAACCCAAAATTCATGTACCGCGATCGCAGACTGTTTTCTACAAGTTTGAGGATTTCCGAACCTAAAACTACGATCGCGGTTCTATGAAATTAAAAAAACAGACACGTGACCTTTCATTTTACCACATATTTTATTCCCCTGCGAACCGCGATTTCTCCTTAATTTATGGCATTCAAGTTTTGAATACCCCCTGCAAATTGCTTTTCGAACTTTTAGATCACAAAATTTTCAACAATGCCACCAAGATGAAGAGGTAAGCCCTCGATTTTGATCAATTTTTTTACATTTTAAATTTTTTGTTGACTTTAAGTTTTTCAATTTTTTGTTTATGTATACAAATTTTTTGTTTTGTCAGTTGTTTGGCAAACTCGTAATCTTGCAAACGGTCCAAATATTCCTCAAAACCCTCCAAACATTCTTCAAAACCATCCTCCAAACATAGATCCGCCTCTTGTGGCTTTTTCTGTCCCCACAGAACCAACAAGAATACAAATTGATATCGTTGGAAGAATCCGACAAAACAAAATTGTCATTAAGAACTTTATTCAGACAATAACACAAAATCATGTCACAAATCTGTCCTGCATGACTTTAACCAACACATTGTAAACATTGATTTGCGAAGTCGACTCCGCAACCAACCAAATGGACAGATAGAATACCTTTAGAGTTGATTATAGACGATAATATGTAGATAAATTATCACATGCGACTGTAAAAGACAAAAATTGCAAACGACCGTATTTGTGCATCATTTACTGACCTGAGAACCAATGTCCCCCCCACCACGCAACTACTTAAAAACGGTTCTCAATCCATTGGTGTCACGATGACCGAATCAAAAAAAAAATTCAGACCGATAATGCATAGTTTTTTCTATTATCCACATGCAAAAATGAGGTTCCTCTCTATTTTTTGAAAAAGAAATTATATTACGAGTTCGTATTTAATGAGGTCTCAAATTATTTTAACTTTTGTGAGTTTTATGGGCGAGGAGATGGCTCTACAAATAGTACACCTGGTGCACGCGTTGATCAACTAACAATTCCACATAGCCTAATACCCCACCTGCCTTCAATTATCCCTTCTATAGTGAAGGAAGTTGTGGAGATTGACACACTACATACATTAAGGGAGCTCACTCACACTCTGACCCATCATAATGACCAGAGTGCATCTAATGATGTTGGTGGAGGCATACTGCACCACAACACTGTGGATCATGTGGTGCCGTATGCATTGCGGGGGAGACATCATTTGCTGCATCACATGATTTTTTTCTCTAAAGGAGATGGCATATGTTTTTAGAACTAGTGCAAATGATCTTAGTCTTTCATAGGTAATGTCAAATAAATATTTAATATATATATACAATACTTTAATTCATTTGAAATATTAATATATATGTATTTGATTACATCATGTACATACATGTAAAAATTAATATATTTTTTAATTTTAAACAAGAGCCGGTGAAGGACACATCCAGTGTCGACATGCTAGCTACTGTTGTTGAGCGTGTTATAGACGTAAGTTTCAAGTTATTTACATTTCAAATTTAATTTGATTGCACTTTTATTATCAAATACACATTTTTAATGTTCGTATATAAATTTTAATTGTACATGTACATATTAATATGTTTGTCTTTTAAACGCAAGAGTTTGACGAGTCATCATTTGCTATACGCACTGAGCCTACTGAACCACCTCAACGAGACTTTTACGCAGTTTAGTTTCTCTTTACATTTTATTTTTAATTGTGAAAGTTCAGTTGTGTATCTACTCTTGTAAGAATTTTGGAGACTTGAGTAACATCGAAGCTTCTTTAATATCATTGAACCTAGATTCCTACTCTTTTAGCGACACTACACATTATTAACCTAAAATAGAGGATTATTGAAAAGATTGTGTCAACAAAATTAATGTTTATTAACGATACTTTAATAGAATGACATTAAAACAAATAACAAACTTTCATCTCTATTAAATCATAGAGTACAGAATATAATGCTAATGAGTTGTTCAAAATGGGATACCTGAAGTCGATTCACTTTACACTTATCTCATTTTGAACAACTCATTAACATCATATTTTGTCCTCTATGACCCATTAGAGATGAAAGTTTGTTATTTGTTGTATTGTCATTCTATAGAAGTATCGGTAATAAACATTAATCTTGTTGACACAATCTTTCCAATAATCCTCCATTTTAGGTTAATAATATTGTTTATTGTCATATGACCTAGAAAAGTAAGAATCTAGGTTTAATGATCATAATGAAGCTTCGATGTTACTCGAGTCACAAATTTCTTACAAGAGTAGATACACAACTAAACTTTCATAATTAGAAACAAAGTGTAAACAGAAACTAAACTACGTAAAAGTCACGTGAGACGTGCTAGTAGCCTCAGTGCCCAAAGCAAATGATGACCCGTCAGGATTCTGAGTATAAAAGACAAACATATTAATATGTACATGTACAAATGAAACATTATACACGAACATTAAAATTATGTATTTAATAATAAAAAGGGAATCAAATTAAATTTGAAATGTAAGTAACTTAAAACTTACGTCTATAACACGTCCAACTGCAGTAGCTAACATAACGTCGGATGTGTCCTTCACCGACTCTTGTTATTCAAAATTAAAAAATATTAGTTTTTATATGTATGTACATGACGTATTCAAATACATATATATTAATATCCCAAATGAATTAAACTATTGTATATATATAATATTTATTTGACATTTACATGTGAAAGACCAAGATCATTTACACTAGTTCTAAAATTATACGTCATTATTTCATATAGAGAAAAAAATCATGTGTTCTAACAAATGATGTCTCGCCCATAGTGCAAACGACACCACATGATCCACAATGGTGTGGTGTGCTAGAACTGATGCTTCCACCAACATCACCAGATGTAATCTGGTCACTCTGTTGGATCAGAGTGTCAGTAAGTTCTATTAATGCATGAAGTGTGTCAATCTCTACAACCTCCTTCACTATAGGAGGAATAACTAAATGTGGTGTGGGTATTGGGTCATATGCTTTTGTTAGTTGACCAACACGTGCACCAAGTGTACTCTATGCAGAGCCACCTCCTCGCTCATAAAACTCAAAAAAGTTGAAATAATTTGAGACCTAATTAAACACGAATATGCAATATAATTTCTTCAAAAAATAGACAGGAACCTCATTGTTGTTGCATGGTGGATAATCAAAAACCATCCACCATCGGTCCCAAAAATTGTTCTTGATTCGATCATCGTGAAACCAATGGATTAGGATCTGTTTCTAAGTAGTTGCGGGAGGACATTGGTTCTCGAGTCAGTAAATGATAGACAAATGCAGTCTTTTGCAAAAATATTGTCTTTTACGGCTGTATGAGATAATTTATCTGCATACCACCGCCTATAATCACCTCTAAAGGTATTCCATCTATCTATTTTGTTGGTTACAGAGTCGACTTCGCTAATCAATGTGTTGGCTAAATTCATGTGGGACGGATTTGTGGCATGATTTTGTCTTATTGTCTGTATAAGATTTTTAATGGAAATTTTAGTTTGTCAAATTCTTCCAACGATATCAATTTGTTTTCATGTTGGTTCCGTGGGGGACATAAGCAGTCTTAGGAGGCGGATCTACATTTAGAGAAGAGTTTTGTTGAATGTTTGGAGGGTTCTGATAAATATTTGGATGGTTTGCAGGATTACGAACTTACTGAACAATTGACCAAACAAAAAAATTGTAAAACTAAACAAAAATTTGTAAAACCCATGAAAATCATAAAAAATAACCTAAAATACAACAAATTTGATCAAAATCGAGGGCTTACCTCTTCATCTTGGCAACATCATTGAAAATTTCGCAATACAGAAGTCTAAAGAATAATTTGCAAGAGGTTTTCAAAGCTCAGGTGTCAATAGTCGAAGAAAAATTACGGTTCGCAGGGGAAGTTGTGGGAAAATGAGGGGTCGCAAATCTTTTTTTGTCTCACAAGACCGCAATCGCAGTTTTAAGTTCGGAAGTCCGCAAACCTGTAAAAAACAGTTCGCGATCGCGGTACATGAATTTCGGGTTCGAATGTCCATTTTTTTGTCCATCGACTCTCTACACTTACCCCAGCATACTCAAACAATTTCATCCTTAATTTTTCTCATAAATTAAAAAACAGGGATATGTTCTGTATCTAGCACATAATGTTTAGACTCATTTACATCTTTCAACTGGTAATAGTACTAATTTATATTTATCAAACTCAACTAAATTATGTCATATTGCACTTCCAATTTGTTCATGGATGCAACTTTTCAATTCAGGTAATATGTCGTACATACGACAACTTCCATCTAAACAAATCCTGACTATTAAAAAACTGTCCCACTTCTCATTCACAAAATATCATAGTAATGAAATTCCTAGAAGATATTGGTGGAACTTAAACACCACATTCCGATAAGATAGTTTCATAATACAAATCAGAATGAATATGTTAAAATTTAGCATAATGCATTACAAATTCAACATGTTGCATACTACAAGTGGTGCGAACGTGGTTGATTTTCACATAAAATTATTTCAACATTTCAAAAATATGTTGACTAATTTTAATTTCTAGATGCTCTTGTTCAAAATTACGAAAAAATTGAGTTTGAATCATATTTAATAAATGTTTTCGATGTGGTTCGCAATTAGTATAACCAACTCTCAATTTTACATCTCTTATATTAGGTGAACTCTAATGTTATCATTGTCAAAATTAAATAACTTCTCTTATAGCATCATATATATCTTTCTTCTTACGCAGTACTCTATCGGAAAATGTCCAAAAATCGGTGTTATTGAGTGTGTGAAGATATTACGTCTTTCAAATGCTTTCATTAGAGTTTTTCGATTAACTCTCAACATTAGACTTTTTTGCGTAATCAAACGTTATTTTTTTGTTGATTCACTTACAATACTAGTAGCAAGTACACAACACACAATATTAATATCTCTTATAAGTTTATTGACACTAACAATGTGATATGCATCATGAAAAACTTTAACATTTATAGAAATTTGACCACGTATATTAAATATTGTCAATCCTAAGGTGTTTAATGTAAGTTTCATTTTAATCAATTTCATCAAACTAACCAATAATAGACATCTTTGGAAATCATTTAAATTTTGAAAATGATCATCCCAAATTTCAATGTCTTTTCTTCCGATTTTCCGTTTAGAAAGTTTGTCAGACATTGATTTCAAAATGTTCTCATCAATTTCAATATATTAATTAAGTTTCTTACGTAAAATCCTAAAAGGGGTTTTTGTCAAATTTTGTTTATCTACAGTTTCAACCTAAATTCCTTGTTTCACATTTTCACGTGTCCTTCAATTTCAACATCAACTGCATCACAACTATTTAATTTTTCATCAACATTTACAATAAAACCATCTTCATCACGAGTATTTAATTCATCTTCAACATTTACAATAGAAACATTACTCGGTTCTTCATTGCTTACAATAGTAAGGGTTGAAGATGAACATCTTGATTCACGAAAATTTTGCATTCGCTCAGCATTTTGAAATCTTTTTGCCTCTAATTTGTCTGGTGGTTTGTTACTTATTGACTTCGTTTTTTGTCTCCCATAATATTTTGCTTCTTGTGATAAGAAAACGTGCAGAAAGTGACAGAATTTCGCAATAATTCGTACATTAAGGCTAAACAGAAAAATTCATATAGTAATTTGAACATTGGGATGCGTGTAAATATGATTTAATAACTGTGATCGCGCTTTATAATCGCCTTCTTGATTCATGAATATTCTGCAGTCGCTCAGTATTTTAAAATCTTTTTGTCTCTAATTCGTCTGGTGTTGTTTTACTTATTGACTTCGTTTCTTGTCCCCCATGATGTTTTGCTTCCAGTGATGAAAAAAAAACATGTAGAAAGCAAGAAAATTTCACAGTAATTCGTACACTAAGGCCAAGCATTAAAAATCACATAGTAATTCAAACATTGGGATGCATGTAAATATCATTTAATAACCTCAATCGCGCTTTATAAACCACGATCGCGGTTTATAAAACATGATCGCGGTTCTAATATTAAGAACCGCGATGGCTGTTTATAAAACACAATCACAATTTTATCTGTATCATCAAATCCGACCCTCAAGACTCAGGAAATCTTTTTTTTCTCAACCAGAGCTATGGGAGGTCATTATGGCATGTAAAAGGTCAAAAACTTCAAATTTGCTCTTCCGCAGACTTGAGTCATACTGAAAATTTGAAAACATCTCACAAAATGGGTACCATCGCGTAGGGGGGACAACTTCGTAGAAATAATGATTTTAAAGTGAATAGAATAAAATAAATATCATTTTATAATATTTTACTAACAGTAGGTCGTTAAGTCATTTTTCCCTGAAAATGTTCATGTCTACGTTTAGGACTACAACTTTTGTTTCACTTATCAAAATGTGATAAAACATATACCATCCCAAGCATCGCGAAATTCTATACACTTAAAATATATATATATATATATATATATATTTGATTTCAATATTTTTATAACCGTGAGCAAACGGAAAGAATTCTATTTTTTAAAAAAATTCAGATCACTTTCACGGAAAAATATATTAAAAAAATATTGCTCTAAAAAATACAAAATAAAATTCATCCCAAGATAAACAACGACATCTAACTTTTCACTAAAGGAAAAAAAATAACAAGATTTTATCATCCAAATCGCGGGCAAACGGACTACAATCTTATAGGTTTTTTCCCAAAAAAAACCAAATCATATAATTTTGAAAGTTTAATATAGCGAAACTTATCTGCTTTTCAAAAAAAATAATTAATTATAAACTAAATTCTCGATGCTACATCATCTTTATATAAATTTTTCTAATTTTGAGTGCGTGTATTGCTAATAATCACTACAAATTGAGATTTCGTTGTTTTGTTCAATATGACGTCCACTTATGAACCCTTTTTGGTCCACCAACTTGTTGCACTTACCCCATGGTCTAATATTATTGCAAGTATACTTCTCATATGTACTTTAGCCCAATATTTAATTGCACTTAGCAGATCGACCTAGCTAAGGAGACCAATGTTGTCGCTTTCCCACTGAGAGTAGGGGTTTAGGACATCAAAATAGTCATTCATATAATGATATCAAACCCGACTATATATGTATATTTCAAAATACAAATTGAAATAACACCTTGATCGTTTAACTTCACAAGTTCATTGTTGGGGCCGTTATAAAGATTGACGATCTATTTGACCAAATGCGTGGTGCATCGATTTACTCTAACATCGATTTGCGGTCCGATACCATCAGTTGCGAATAAAAGAAGAAAACAAATAAAATTGCATTTAGAACAAGATATTGACTCTTTAAGTTCACTATAGTACCTTTCGATTTAACTAATGTTCCAGCTGCTTTTATGAATTTAATGAACAATATCTTTGAAGAATACTTGGACAAATTTTTGCTTGTAATCTTGGAAAAAATTCTCAATTATTCAAAAACTGTTGAAGAGCATAATGAACATCTAAGGATTGTACTTGAGGTATTAAGAAAGAGGAAACTTTATAGGAAGTTGTCAAAGTGTTCATTTTATGGAAGTGAGGTGTAGTACTTAGGCCATGTAATTAACAAAGATGGTATTTCTGTTGATCCATCTATGATTACAGCTATAATTAATTGTCTTTGCACTTAGGATTTCATAATTACTATTTTAATTTGCTTGGGTCTATTTTGTACTTGATTGCTTATTCATTTACTATTATATTGCAATCATAATCAGACACTTATAAATTCAATATTTGCTTAATCACCAAATGACAATGACAATGACAATCAGGTACCATTTTGTTGCATGGACATAGTCAGCATCTACACAATGAAAATCCGACCCGATGCCAGATGTCAAACATTGATCACCTACCACCCTATTGCACGACCACTAGCCTCTACGCAAAGCGAAGATCTAAGCCGATGTCTGATGACAATGATGATCAGCTACCACTCTGTTGCACAGCCAGAAGCCTCTACACAGAGCGACAATTCGAGTTGATATCAACGAGCTCAATAATGATGACTTCGTACCTGCTGCACAGTTTCTACCTCTACATGGTGCGAAGTTTTCAGTTGATGATGAAAATCAGGTACCACTTTGTTGCACGGCCATAATCAATCTCTACACAAAATGAAAATCCGATGTGATGTCAAATGTCAATCAATGATCAACTACCATTCTACTGTTGGGTCATAAGCCTCTACGCAAAGTAAAAATCTGAGCTAATGTTAGGTGAAAATGATCATATACCACTCTGTTGCACAGCCAATGGCCTCTACACATAATGATGATCCGATCATTGATGACTCCCATCCCGCTACATGATCTCTTCCTCTACAAGGTGAGAAACTCTACTTGACGATGAAAATCAAGTACCACTCTATTGCACGACAACAATCACCCTCTACGCAGAGCGACGATCCGACCTGATGTTAGTTTTCAATGATGATTAACTACCATTTTGTTGCACGGTCATAAGCCTCAACGTAGAATGAAAATCCGAGCTAACACCAATGAGCTCTTGTGTCTACACAAACAGCTGAAAAATTCCAAGCTTATAAATTTGAGATCAATCATGTACCTGAACCCTAACAGGTACTCAAAAGTTGAATATGAGATATAAATCGAGTATTCCAAATTTGAATGCAAGAAAACTAATAAGTATGATAAACTTGTCCCTCAGACTTTCTCACAAATGTGGACTCCAAAAGCACAAGTTGAAGCAAACACACTATCAAGCAACCTACTTTGATACCAACATGCTCAGATATTGGCAGGTTTGCAAGAAAGATAACATGTTCTCATACCAACATGATCAAGTGAAGAGTAGCTAAATGCATTGTATGCAAAAGAGGCAAGCAACAAGTGTCAACGGTTATAGTGTATGTATAATCTCACATTATATCAAAACCTTTGGATTTGGAGAAGTTGTAGCCAACATGTGCAAAGAAATAAACAAACCCATGTTTCTATACCATATTTCTTTGTGGCTGATCTGAAATGTGAGTAAATAAATGATGTCTAGAGCTTAGCAGTGAGTTACTGACTAGTTTTTATTTCATTGCATGGATCTAGAATTTTTCGAATTGAGAGTATGCAACAAGTTGTTTCCTTGTTCATGTATCAGCAGAACGACGAGGGGGAAGAGTCCAACAACACAATATCCCATAAATTTTCTTATCTAATTGTTTCAAATCTAGGCGTATGAGCTCTCTTTAGCCAACACTAAGTGGCACACACTTGTCTCCTCAAATGATTAAGTTATTTTTTTCACATACCTGGAAATTAATGAATGATTTATAAGTGGTAAGCAGTGTTGGGATAAAGCAATTGTGCAATATAATATTCTTTGCAAAGATATTTTTTGAGAATACAAGGACGCCACACTCAAAGAAGATAGTGGGTTAACATTCGATGAAATAGAGACATTCAAGAATCTAGATATGAGCAAAATATGGATAGAACAAAATGGAAGATATAAGAAATAATAATCAACACAAATGTAGAATACATATGGAATAGACCGTGCACCTAGAGCCTTGTAAAGCCTCACAATAATATACACCCATCAAAAACTACATGCGACGAGTTTTTAACTCAAATAAGGGGTGTATAAGCACAAATAATGGATGCGGCCAACAGCTATAATTTGTTGGTTGTTTAGTGTTGCGCGGCTTTGGGTAAATTTTATACAATTTTGCGCGGCTTTGGAGTATTGTATGATTTTCGCAAAACGGCCAAGGAAATGGGTCTTTGCTTCGCTTGCTTAGGAGTGGTGTGGCATTGCCCAAATTTTTATTGGCTAACTGTAAGATGTATTTTTGGGTAGTTCAAGATTGTTGTCAACCCATATTCTCCTAGATCGGGATGGGGGCTGAAAAATATTCACTTTTTTGGCCTCTTACTAGTATCTAAAACTCTGTGGAAGGCCCTTACTTGACAGTTTGTGGAGCAGGGTTATTGACCAAAAGTATTCCAAGCCATGTTACAGTATGGGACATTCATATCATTCCAAGTCATGTTAAAAAAACCCAAGATAGTCAGTGAAGAATGCTTCAAATCAATCAAAAGATATTGCTCTTTCATTTCCAATCTTAAGTAGGTATCTAGCTTGGAAGGTGCGTAATAGAGCGAAGGTCAGAATTGCAAATGATGTTATTAAGGGTTGTGATAAAAGGGTAAGTTTCCCAAAGGATAGGATTAGGTCCTTGAAGGACTCTTAATCATATTGACGCTCCGAATGTTATTGACCTCTACTCTCAAGGATTGAAACAGGCTTAAGAGCTTGAACTTGATGAGAATTATCTATTTTTTGGAATACTTACTAAGATAATTTGAGAAGATGTCACATCTAATTGAGAGTTGATGAAGATTCTTTAACTTGGGCCTTTAAATGTCTTGAGAGGCATACTCTAAGAGATTAGGGAATATCGTAATAGTTAGTTCTGATGCGATCGTGACTTCCTAGTGATGGAAGGTGCTTTAGAGATTGAAGGCACCTAAATCAATAAACACCTATGGTTAGCTTTGAAAAATAAGGTGTTCACCTGGGAAGTGATAGAAAAAAAAAATCATGGTCTTGGTATGTGTTACTTGTGTAGATTTAACAATGACTATAAATCTTTTGTTGTCACTTTGTCCTTCTTCTAAGTAGTTAAGGAAAGAAGCGAAGGGTTTAACTCAAATAGCTAATGTTTGAAATATAGAGTCCATTAAAGCTATGTTTGAGGAAAAGGTTTACCAACCTTAGTTTAAAAGAACTAAAAGCTCTGCATATATTTTATTATTTGTTGGGAGATATAGATAGCAATGAATTGTACATTATTTAAACATAAATTTATCCCTCCTTTTAAAGTAATTCCTTAGGTTGGGGCTATGCTTTCTAATAGTAGGGTTGTGGTAAAACCTATTGTCCCTTGCCAAGTTGATGTTGTGTCTATTGACAAATCTATTCCTTGGAGATTTTTTTGAAGGTGTTGCACAAGAGCGTCTTATTTTCAGGAGTGATGGGGAAATGTCCTTTATTTGAGAGCCCCACTTCTTCAAATTCAAAGCAAGTCTTAGGTCAGATACTAATAACCATGTGCCAAGTTTCATCACCTAAAAATTCTCTTAAAATTGGCCTTGTCCAGAGATAAAACAACTAAAAGTTTTTGGGGATTCTTCTCTTGTCATAAATTACATGAATGAGTGTGCAAATGTTCAAATTTTTCTACTTAGGCTAGTGGGAGATTTTCTTAGAGAAGTAGAAGCTTCCTTTGACTTTATTTCTTTTTCACATGTATATAGGCAGTTGAAGAAGGTAGGTGATAAGATTTTCAAAGAAGGCCAGCATGTTCCCATCAATTTGGTGCAAGTGAAAGAACTTAGGGATGGATCAATGATCCATCATTTTTTTGTTGTTTAAAGTTTCCTAATTAACTCTACAAGAGTTTAAGTATGTTCAAATGCCATATTAGGCAAATATATTTAATATTAGATGGTCCGTTGAAAGGCTATTAATGGATCTATTTTTTGTCTTTTGTTAGTTGTATATCTGCATTTCAGAGGGTTATTGAAAGTTCTATTTGGAAATATGATCTTCCTTTTGAGAAAACATTTTGTTGTATATGATAGGGTTTTGGGGGTATCTACTTTTGGTGACAATTTTGACATATCATCGTTTTTTCAAACAGTCAACCATGCCACCATGCATGAAAAATGTAATTTCCATTCTACAGGAATAGAAATCACGATTTTTTTCTTGGAAAAATATTTCTAATATTTATACAAAAAAAAATTACAATTACAAATGAATAATCTATACCATATTATAATGTTTATAATCTTGAGCAATTTGAATAATATGTTTAAAATTTATTTAAAATATTCAAAACATTAAGCATCTTAAAAAACACTTCTAAAATTTATATAAACTTAACCAAATCTAAACTTGGTTCCTTGGGTTTTACGCCAAAGCAATAAAATTGAGAATAAACCAAGTCAATTCCAATCTCCTTGCATGATTTACCATTGGATAAGCTGCCCAACAAAGAGAAATTTAATGATCAAGAAAAACACTCCCCATCACAAGAGGAATCAAAACACTCGATAAGAAAGTACTAGAAATGTTACAACACAGACCCACAAATATTATTCTTCGATGAGCTCTGAACACTTTTAACATGCTTTTTCTTTTTTATTTTATCATTTGAGCATTCTAGAACACCATCACTAGATTCATTGCTTCGTGTTATGTTAAAAACACATTCAATGAAAACTTCCCATTAAAAGTAATATATGTTTAAAAAGTTGTTAATTCATATATTTTTCTTAAATGGGCACTAAAGTTGAAATTCATATATTTAATATAAAAAAACCATAAACTAGACTATAATTCTGAAGAAAAAAAATCAACCTTGTTTTAAAAATATTTTTTTATATTATTGATTTGTGTTGCATCATGTGTGATTCAATACATATACCCATCAGTCCCACAAACAATGATGATTAATAAATGGCTTGAAGAATGAAAAAATTGCAAACCTTAGAGACTACCCAATAGAATGTTCAATTTTCAGACATTAAATGAATTCTTTGCAAACCTTTAGACTAGCCTGCAACACATTAAATTTTAAGACATGAAATAAGTTCTTTCCATTAGATTTAAAGGCATAAATTCATTATGTACACCTTGAGAATTATACATTTAAAACATCTAACATCTTACTTGTAATTGATAGAAAACATGACCAAGCACATATATTGAAGCAAGAAAGAGCCTACAATGTATCATATATGAAGAAATGTAAATGTAAATATGGCCCATATTACAATCAAACATATGGCTACATTGCAAGAGGCCAAGTGAAAAATGTAAATGTTAAGGCCTACCTAATAACCCATAGCATATCAGAAACCTAGGGAATTCATTTGATGGTAGTACCACCATTCGATTGGCTGGAGAATATTTGAACTACTTTGCTGGCATGCCTCATAACTCATTTCATCCACTAAATTACCAAAACGAAATAAACAATACAAAAGCATAGTGTCATTGTTAAATTCGGTGAACAGTATTACTGCTAGTTTGGGATGAGTGGCTTTAAGGTGTTGCCCTACCTCCCACTATAGAAACCCCTCGAGTTATAGGCCCTCTCAAAGGAAAAGTGACAAGGTTGATTCCACTCGTAAATTTAGGTTTGGCATTAATGCCAATAATGGAGCATCCACTTGGATCAGACATCTTGCCCCTTTAGTGCTATATACGAACCTAACATATTATTTTAGTGATATTTGGTTTCCAGTTCTATAAATTGTTATCGAAGCGATTTCTTTGTTTACTTGTTTGTTTTTAGCTCTTATTAAATGAGTTCACTAAAACATCTTTAGAAAGTATGGTTTATCATTCTCTTCATTTCGTTTACTGAATAAATACTAATGAAAAACATACAAGACTCACCATATCTAAATAGACATTTTTTTGGTAAACTTTACCCTAGATTGTTTGTTAGGTGCAAATAGTTCAACATGGTTCAATACAACTATTCTTGTCGCCAGCATGCAAAATTTCCCCCAACATAGAGTCACAGTTGTTAGCATTCTAGAGGGTTTTGTTGGGCTAAGTATTGCTGTATTTGTACATAAGTTTTCTCTAGGTTCATTAGTAGTACACTTGCATTTAATGCATTATACTAGGCCTTGCAAACCAGCTTATGGGGAAGATGCAGAAGAGCATGGGAATTTTGTTCTCAAATCCAAATAAACATGATATATCAAAGGTATTTGTACTACTTTTTTGATATTTTGGTTCCAACAAAATTAACATCACATGCGTGGAGGGAAGATAATCCTTTTGATTTTTATATTAATACTACAAGGATTTAATAATATTAAAAAGTAGAAGTATCTTGGGTCTCCATGCAACATCACCACCCACATCAATCAATGAAAAGAGAATAGGAATCCCTCAAGTAGTTTATATGACAGTTGCGCGGGCTATAATGGTAGGGATTCTTCTTTTTTTCGCAGTCGGCCATTCCTGTGTCTATTCATGTTTCATGTTCTTACGAGGAATGTGTTATGTACAATTCTCAATTATGGTGCCAATGACTTGTGAGCAATTTGGACTGAAACACTTTTGTATATTTCACAATCTTCCAATCATAGGGAATCCAATAGAAGCTTTCCTATTTACTGCTCTCCTTGCTATATATATATAAACAAAGAAGCAAAGAAATATGCTGATCATTTTCTTCCGACAGTCAGGGGCACCATAAATGTAGTGTTTTTAGAGCCTGATAGCCTAATAGATGGGTATGTTATCAGGGTAAGGTCAGTTAAAGAGCTTTGTATTCCATGGGTTCTTTCTACATTCAAAGAAAAACAGATACAGAACAGCAAAGTCAAGGTTTGAGAAAGAAACAAACAATTTTACAATTTTATGAACATTTGTTTCAAAATCCATTAATATTATACTATCACACAGATAATTTTTACAAATGTTGTTGGTATGATATATGTTTTATGCAAAGATCCTTGTATTCTTCAGCACTAAGAGCTGCATAATATTGACTGTTTATTTGAAACGATAACAACTAACAGCTTGTGTTCCTCATAACCCTAACTGTACAAGTCCAAGTCTGAATGGATTGAATTCCTAGTTTCCAGAGTATAGTGATTGCTAGACGAGTTGGGTAGCTTCAAGAGGGCAGAGATTATCAAAGTTTGAGAGTTTAGAATAGTTTTCCGAGGTTGGAAATCAGGAGCATTCTATATAAGCATCTCAAATCTAAGAAGTCTCATGCACAAAACCTGTCGTGCTGGCTAGGGAAAGATCTAAAATAAAATTTACCCTTTTACTTAGGACACTCACAATGTCAAGTTAAAAATTTACTGAAAATAGATATTCTCCTGCTCTCCTAAATTCTGAATATCGAATGAATATAATATGGACCTTTAATCCAAGTACAATGAATATACCTGTCAATTCACAAAATTAAATGCAGCCTAAATCAACCGGATGCCGAAGTTATACAGCTGAAAACATAAATCTACATAAGATCAGTATGCACAACAACAAGAGTACCCATTCTATGAGGGCAGTAATTCATTCTACTGAATCCATTAGCCCTGAAGGAAAAAAGACAATACCTCCATGACAAACAATGAGAACACATTACAAATAGAAACTCAACTATTATTATACAAGCACATATACACGGTAACAACGACACCTACTATACTGCTCTGGAATCAACAACAAACTGAAAAGAAGAAGAAACCCACATCTTCAAAAGATATTGACCAGAGGAAAATACTTTGCAAATCTATTTTGTGCAAACATACAGGATAATAACTAAAAACTCTATTGATAGTAAAAAAGTTCAGTTTTATTTACTAAGAAAACTAAATACCCAGTTGTATCAATTACTTACCTACAAATGTGGCATTCAGTTAGCATTACCAATTTATCACTTGTGTTCAATGGTTATTTTGTGCATATTCTGTGGTTTACTCCTATTTATTTGGCCAAAACATGTACTATTTATATTTTTTTAGTACAGCCATACCCAACTTGTACCCAAGGCAAACAAATAATCATTGTACCATCATATTCAATTTTCCATACACATACCAAATCGAAAGTTAGGACATGACTATAAATTGCAATTATTATCCCAAATGGCCAAGTATTCACTAGAGCATGAGCAAAGTAAACTATATGCTGAGTTAGAGCCATGTTTTTTGCCAGCCGACAAGTATACTATTCCTGTTTACCTTGTTAAGTTATTCTCGATTCTGAGCTCCCAAACTATGCTTACAGCATCGAAATAAACAGAATATGTAAATGCTGGTGGTGTATGATTGGCAAACAAAATTTTGGAATAGAATTTTGATGAGAAAAACATAGATGAACATGAAATAATAAATTTTAAATATAGCTGAAAGCTCTGCTAGGGAAATACTTTGCAAATCTATTTTGCGCAAAAATAAAGGATAATTACTAAACATTCTATCAACAGTAAACAAGTTCAGTTCTATTTACTAAGAAAAATAAATACCCTGTTGCATCAATTCCTTACCTACAAATATGGCATTCAGTTAGCATTACCAATTTATCACTTGTGTTTGATGGTTATTTTGTTTATTTTGTGCATATTATGTGGTTTACTCCTATTTATTTGGCCAAAACATTTACAATTTATATTTTTTTTGTACAACCATACCCAAGTTATACCCAAGGCAAACAAATAATCATTGTTCCTGTTATCTCTCGAAAGTGCGCCCTGTAGAGAGATGGCTGCAGATTTTCTAAGCTTGCAAAATGATCTCTCTCTTTAGTAGATACAATGGAAACACCTCAGGTCTGTGGGTATACTTATTTTGAGGTGATTCTCTGGTATCAAGGTCGGTTCCTTATTGATGTATCCTAAATTGATTTTCTAGGGTTAAGGGGAAAAGGTTACTGTAAAAGATTTAAAACTGAGGTGATACACCAAATTTGCATGAGGGCTTTGACTGAGTATATGCACAACTAATATGTGAAAGGATTCTTGATGCACGAACCAATGGTTTTTTGCAAAATATTAAGGGTAACCACTTTGGTGTATTGAGGGAAAAAAATCACAACAATACTGCTATGTTAGACATACACATTAACATCATGCAGAAGTTACTTTATTTGCAACAGGGTAAGATAATTAACTAGGGAATTTGCATTCACAAGACTAATGGAAACATACACAAGACTACAAATGATTGGAAAGACATAAAATACTTCACATTCAGAGGGCAAAAAGTGACAAAAAATTGCTTCAGTACTCCTATATCCAAAAGTCCTCTTTGCTTTGCCAAGGCACATAATATATAGCAAAATAATTTTCCAGCCCTTCCTAAAAATAGACTAAGGCTGTACTCGCCCATGCCTCCTATTTTTATCGTTTATTTAATAATAGATAAAGGAATAACATAAAACAAACTAGTACAAGAAGCATTAATAGCCTCTGCTTACATCTCGGTCAAACTAAAGTTGACTGTTATATTTTTAAGAAAAGCAAGGGTGAATAATTTGCTAATAATAAACTTTGCTTGTTGGGCAAGTCTCCTTCCTTGAGCATGCAAATTTGTTTTCTTGTTTGTTCTGTCCTCTAGTGAAGCATGTAAAAAATCAACTCCCTGTGAGTGAACAAAAAAATTACAATACTTGCAATATTTGCAAAATAATTCATCCACTGTGGGGACCACTTGTCAAAGCTTAGGCTCTGATGTTGACATTTCTTTGGCTTCTAATGGTCACATGGGTGACATAATGCAAATCATCTCCAACTCCTCCAATAGTGGGAACCAGCTTTGCACTTCACCATTAGTCCTCATTGGTTTGGCCACCCTTGTGGTCTTAGCAAAATACTATGGTTTAAAATAATACAAGGACACTTTTAAAAGGGCACCATATAACATCCGGCCACCTTTGATTTAATATTGCATTGCAATTTCCTTGTCGGCTTTTGGAGATTTGAAGAGACTGCTTTTGGAGATTTGAAGAGACCAAGGTTTAAATTTTTACCTTTTGAGTGATGATTATTTTATTCAACATGGGGCTGGCCCCTTCCAACGTTGAATCGACCCTTTGAGCTTGTTGATGGTGTTTGCAACTAAGGTTGAGTTAGGTCTTAAACCATGGCTAAGGTGGGTGAGTTAAATCACAACTCAAACCCTATTCTTTGGTCATTCTTTTGCTCGCAGAGGGCGGCAAAGCCATGGCAAAATTTTTGCAGACCGCCATTGTTAATCATTTTTTGAGCTCGGTTGCACCTGCATACTTGTTCTTTTGCTCTGTTTGAGTGGGCACTTTCCGCCATTGTCGTGAACTTTGAGCTCCGTTCTGTATCATCCTTTGGTCTCTACGAGCTTTCTTCAAATCGGCCTCCACTTTTGTCTGTTCGAGCTCAGTTTTGGTCATTTCAAGTTGAAACTCGTTTTGAGCTTCTATTACTTCCTCTGCAACTCAAGGGTTTGAAGAAAACACTTCGAAACAGTAAGTTCTTGATCATTTTTCATGGGTTTTTTGTAAAACTTTTGAAAAAGGAAGCAATGCTATAGTTTTGAAATATTTTGACACCTTTCTTCAAATCTTTGAACCTCCCTTGTTGGGTATTGCAATATTTCGAATGGTTTCTGTTCTGAAAGACGAATATGAAGCTTCATTTTTCAAGGGTTTTTTTATTTTGTAGCTTTGTAACCTCAAGTTCCATTTGCTTTGATAAGGTTCTGCAAATCTTCTATTTGCGGACATTAATTTGATCTGTGAATAATTTTTGGGGCTCTGACCGTCTGTTGGGTTTTGATCTCTGAAAATCGAGAAGAATTTCTTGAATTTCTCGAACTTTGGTTCTATTGTGAGAATGTTTGCGTATTACATGAACTGGGTGTTACTTCAAGTCCGTTCTGAAAACTTTGAGTTGTATAGTTGATTGATTGTTGTATTGTGAACTTGTTGTCAGAAACTGTAAAGATAAAGTTCTTTTTATCTTTCTTTTCCTTTTACTTGATCTACGCTGCTCTGTTGTATCTTTATGCTCAAAAGCTTCTGAAGCATTTCATTGTTTGTGTTTATGAACGCTTGTATTCCATAGAATTTGGTTCTCATTTCAATATCAAAGATAACTCTATCTTTTACTTCCAACACATTGTTTACAGAAGTTTTATCATTCTTTTTTTTTCAAGGATATAACTTGACTCCTATATCAAGGGAGCTAGGAACTGAAACCTGTTTTGATGGAACTCTGCCTGGAAGACCATATAAAATGTAGACCAAAAATAAATCCCTTTAGCACTCATTTATTGCAAATGCTCCTTCGTAGAACCTTTAATGGATCTTGTGATTTTGTGTAGCTCACTGGTCCAATTCATCAAAAGTTAGCATTTTGTATTCTTTATGTATCTATGTACTGTTTCATGATCTTTGTATTTTAAGACTATACTTTGAGATGTAAGTCTATAATATTCTTGAACCTGTATCAATGTTCTGAGATTGATAAAGTCTATAAAATGAACTGTCTGAAACTTTGCATTCTTTTGTATCTCTTCAGTTCACCATCTGAAATGATCCCTTGTAGTTGCATACTTTGATTCTGCAGTTGATTTTGTCGCTTTGCTGGAATATTGTAATCTTGTTTCTTTTACTTAGATGTTTTATTTCCTTGATAGTAGTATTTCTGGCATGGTGGAAAATTTGAAATGTTGATTTTTCATGGCAAAGCCCTGGCAAAAAAAATTCAGAATTCTCTCTTCCTTCCCTTTTTAGCTGTAGTAGTTGTATTTTCACATTCAGAATACAGAATGTAACAATTTTCTGTTGAAGTTGATTTGTAGTTGAAAACTTAAACATAATAACTGTTATCTTGATCATGGCATGGTTTTCTTTTTTTCTGTATCACTTGATTTACATAATTCTTTTAAAGCGTGTATTAGTTAAAAACAGCATGATAAAAAGTTGTAAATGTCCATTTTACATGGCGAAGCCCTGTCAAAATTTTCTCAGAATTCTTTCTTCTCTTTTCAGTTGTACACCTTTCTTTCCAGTTAACTTAAGCTTCTTGAAATATGACTCTTCCTCTTTAGTTGCAATTCTGAAACATATATTTCCATTTGCCAATTTCTCTTCTGTACTGAAACTTCTTCCATTTGTAGGACAGTTACTGAACCTTGAGTTGAATTCTTCCTTTATTCCAGCATGTACTTATGACTTACATGTTTTATGCCATAGGATAGAAGTCATTGAATTCCGCAATCTTTATAATACATGATTTATTCCTTCTTGGCTGCAACCTATACCTGCACACTTAAGAAAACAGTTAGAAAAACTTAAGTTTTTTAGCCCCTCTTGTGTCCATAGTTTTTCTTTTCTTTTCTTTTCTCTTTCTTCTTTCTAAGTGAGTAAAACATGTATGCAGTTTGATCTTCAAGTAATCTATATCTCCTGTTAAGAGATTCATATGCACGAATTAGGACAGTATAGGAATATGGATTGATACCTGAGCTCGTAACTGATAGTTTTCCTCTTTTCTTTTTTCAGGTACAGTGGCTTCTACAACGGAGATGAAGAAAGAACAAAGTTGGAAATGGAGATGTCTCAACCCCTCAAGGCAATGATGGGTTCACTCATACTCCTTTATTTTCTTTTTCATGCATGTGTGCCTCTTATTTCAGTAGTTGTACTTTACTTTTCAATTACACCCCACAGCTTGTGTGGGAAACACTTGAAAATTCGTTATAAATAAAACATTGAATTCTGAAATTGAGTTTTGTGTTTCTTTCTGCATTTCAGCTTTCTGTATGGATTGTATGATGAACTGAACAACTCAGTAATATAATTGAATGTCTTAATCATAAAGGAAAGAACATTAAAGAAAACTTGTAACATTCAGTAATGAACTTTGGTTTCTGCAATATGCACTTATGTTTGTTGTCTCAAAACTTAGCATTTCATCTATTCTGCAATTGGATGTCTTCATCAAGACAACACAACTGTCCTTTGGGGCCTTGTGTTCTTTTGCTGAAGATAGTCATGAAATTGCTGACTGTGTGATTTGTTATGTTTTGTAACAGAACACATAACTACAGATTTCATGTAATCATTAACTAATTCAATAACAATATTATCTGAAAAAATCTCCCCTAGCTTAGGTATACTTCACCAATGCTAACCATCGTAACAAAGTTTCGAGTTGCCCATTTTTGCACAAGTGCAAAAATTGTCAACAATACCATCATATTCAACTTTCCATACACATACCAAATTGAAAGTTAGAAAATCACTATAAATTGCAATTATTATACCACTTGGCCAAGTATTCACTAGAGCATGAGCAAAGTAAACTATTTGCTGAGTTAGAGCCATGTTTTTTGCCGACAAGTATACTATTCCTGTTTACCTTGTTAAGTTATTCTCAATTCTGAGTTGTCAAACCATGCTTACAGCATCGAAATAAACAGAATATGTAAATGTTGGTGGTATATGATTCGCAAACAAAATTTTGGATTAGAATTTTGAAAAGAAAAACATAGATGAACAAGAAATAATAAATTTTAAATATAGCTGAAAGCTTTGCTAGGATTTCTGCTCGCATGTCATACAACGGCCACCTTGTGCTCTACAGGATAGTACTTTTCTTGTTAAGTTCTAGGGTTTTCGCCCTCTGGGCTCGCTTATACCCCCTCCACTTCAAGCCCGGCTATTGATGTCAATGTTGGAGCTACTAGAGTTGTGAACAATGGCACCACCACAGAAACATCCCAAGAAGTTTGTCCCCAAAGTATTCCATGAGGTAATATCTCTCCCCCAGATGTTGTTTTGCATGTTTCTGAATTCAATGTTGCATGTCAATGGCTTGAACAGTTTTGCCTCGTCGGCTACTTTGTCGGCCGAATCCCCTCTGAAAGTATGCTCAAATCTTGGGTTAGCTCGGGCTGGGCCACTCATGACATCAGGTTCGAGAGCATTCAAAACATGACCAAATGGTTTTTTCTTTTTTGGTTTTCTAACTCCTCGCATGCCCCGGCTATTATGAATTGTTCTGCAACGTGGTATGTTCGGAACTCTTTGTTGGTTCTTTCCCTGTGGACAAAGGACTTCATTATTTCTGAATTTACATGAAATATCCCTTGCAAGTTCTAATATGAATTTGACTCCAAGGAATATCATCAAACACTTTTGATGTAAACCTTTAAGCTTGTTGCTCTGAGATTGCAGTTTGACGGTATGCTTGAAAAGTAATGATAAAATGCTTCCAATGGTTATGAGTCAACACTTCAATGTTTAAATTATCATCTAGATGCATATATGACTTCTTTTAAATCATTTTCCCATGCACAAAAAATGACTTCTAAAAACAAACTAATCACTTACAACCAAGTGGCATTTCGCCATACAATTGGCATGCAATCTATGGAGTGCAATTGAATAAGTACTACAATGAATATGTACCCAACAACTTATATCTCCATCTATTTAGATTGCAAGACTCAAATACATGCCAATGTGTCAAGACTCTGGTCAAAAAATGAATACCAATTACAAAGCCCAAGTCTTATTACAAAATGCTTCTACAATAACATGCTAAAAATCAACTATGATGATGTAACTAATGCAATGATAATAATAAAGGACCTGAGATTTTCGATGGCTACCTGAAAATATTAATTTGGTTCTCCTCAAATAGCATCAAATACCATCTGAATCCTTCCTTGTGTGAAGCGATGTAAACACCAAGAGAAATCGATGCCAAAGGAAGAAGTAATATGAAGAGTTGTGGCACGAGCTTGTTGTCATGAGTGACTAAAAATATCTCTAAAAATAGTACCAAATAATCCCAATACAAGTTGATTTGCTGGAAGAAATACTGCTATAATTTTTATTCACCAAAAGCCTTCAAAATTGTTGGAAATGCTCAAAAATTTGATTACAACCAATGGAATTTTCTTATTGAAAATACCTCTCAACTCTTGGCGTTTTCGTCCACAAGAGATTAAATTCCTAAGGGTTTTATTCCTTGCAATTTATTTGCACAAGCTCGGAGCTCAAATGCAAGAAGAAAAATATCATATCAAAAAATCTGGAATGCCTCTACATAGGTCGACCTCTTCTTTATATAGGAAATGGGACCCAAAGTGACCTTTGGACTTCCAATGAAAGTGAAAATGACCTTTAGACTTCCAAATCACATTTCCCTTAGGAAGTACAATTTAATTAAGTGATTTTATTTTATTGCACTTTCCTAAGTTCTAAATTAAATTTAAGTCTATTAATTTAGTATATGTGCTCTTTATAATGTTATATTTTAATTTTAGCACAATATAATAAAGTTAATAAACTTAAGTCCACCCTTGATCTCACCCTATGGCTGTCCAGTAGAAAAAATAGGCCAAAGTTCTTCAATAAAAGTTGCTTAGAAAGGAGGGACATTACAGTCCTCCCTTCTCGGAGTTGCTTTCCCCCCAAGCAACTGTAAAGCTGGATGCTGAAGTATAGACTCACATTCCCATGTGGCATCCTCTAATGGAAAATATCTCCAATGAACTAGGTACTCTCAAATCACCCTACTATGTAACCTTCTCTCTCTCTCCTATCCAGGATCTCCTCAGAAACTAGATCCAATCTCCCCTCATCATCCAATGATGGCAACTCTGAATAAGAAACAACAATCTGCCCCAATGCTTTCTTCAAGCAAGATACATGAAAAAAATAGTGTATCTTACTTTCAGAAGGTAACTCCATCTCATAAGCTACCTCTACAACTCTCTTCACCACCCTGTATGGACCATAAAATCGAGGCTTAGTATTTTCTTCTTAACTCTTCTTAAGAGTGCTATGTCTATATGGTCTGATGTCACAAAAATACCATGTCTCCTATCTCAAATGATCACTCAATCCTATGCTGGTCCGCATACATCTTTTGTTGATTCTGGGCATGTTACATATTATCCTTAAGTGCTCTAAGGATATATTGATTATCCTATAAAAACTCCCAACCCTTAGCTCTACTATCTCAAAAATCCAAATCCACAAAAGTTGTTGCATTATATCCATATAAAGCTCGGAAGGGGGTCATACCAATGGACATGTGGTACGGTAGTATTATAGTAGTACTCGCACAAATATAGTCATTTCACCCATGCCTTCTGTTGCCCTAAAACGTAGTTGCAAAGGTACCCCTCTATCTACATATTCACAATCTCCATCTGTCCATCTGTCTAAGGGTGATAACTCGTGCTTAGAGTCAACTCTGTACCTGCCAATATAAAAAGCTCCCTGTCAGAATGTGCTCAAAAATTTTCTATCTCGATCACGGACAATGTTCTTTGAAAGACCACACAATCTGAATACCTCACAAAAGAACAAATCAACTACATGGTTGTGCCTTAAAGCTAGTGGGAATAGCAAAGAAGTGCCCATACTTAGTCAACCAGTCAACCACCGCATAAATGTGATCATTCCCTTATACAATGGGAAGACCTGTAATGAAATCCATTGAAATGCTCTCCCATTCATACTCTGTAATCGGGAAAGGGATGCAATAAACCTATAGGGAAAGTATGCTCAAACTTGTTCTACTGATAACTCACACACTCGCAAACATGGCGTAGAACATCCTCCTTGAGACCCTTCCAAGAGAATCTCTCTCCAACTTGCCTATATGTCTTAAAATATCCTGGATGTCCTGCAAGTGGTGCATCATGGAGGGCATGTAGAATCTTACCCTTGAGCTTAGATTCAGGAACTAAATAAATTTTTCCCTTATAATAAATAAAATAAGATGTTACCTTGGTAGCACTCATCCTAAATCTTGCCATCCATAATCTCGCATGCCAATGAATTTTTAGAATACTCAACCAATAGTTGAGATTTCCATTCTACATAAATCTCACTCAAAGAACATAGGACAACAAGATGTGGCTTCCTCAAAAGTGCATCAACCACTACATTCTTCTTCCCCTTGACATACTCAATGTCAAAATCATATACCTGGGTCGTGCTGACCCACTTTTTTTGCCTCTCGTTGAGCTCCTTCTACTCCAAAAAGTACCTCAAACTGTTGTGGTAGGTCCTCACCACAAACTTACCACCTACCAAATACTATCTGAACTTCACCAAGGCATGCATGAATGTGAAGCATCTCCTTATCATAGGTGGAGTACAATCTCTCATTCTCCCTTAAATTCCTACTCTCGTAGGAAATAGGGTGCCGATCTTGTATCAAAACTACACCAATACCTGAACCCGAAGCATCACACTCCAAAATGAAGGGTCAAGAGAAATCTAGAAGAGTCAAAAGTGGACAAGTGCTCATCACCACCTTGAGCCTCTCAAATATCACCTATGCCTCATCTTTCCATCTAAATACTCCCTTCCATGTGAGATTTGTCAATGGTGTTATCAATATCATAATAGCCTTTAACAAACCTCCTGTAATAACCACACAGTCCTAGGAATCCTCGCAACTTTGAAATGTTCCTAGGTGGAGGCCAATCCGACATAGCTTGTATCTTCTCCTGGTGAACCTTGACCCCATTGGCCCCAATGACATGCCCAAGATACAGAATCTCTGTAAGTCCAAATTCACATTTAGACATCTTAACAAATAGAGACTAGGTCTCCATTATGCTGATGCTAAGTACCTCATAAGATGCCTCAAGTGATCCTCCCATGTCCTATTGTAAATAAAGATATCATCAAAGAACACTAACACGAACTTCCTCTACTAGTCTATTGAAGATAGGGTTCATGCATGACTGAAATGTGGTAGGTGCATTAGTGAGACTGAATAGCATCACCAAAAACTCATACTGCCCGTAGTGACATCTAAATGTTGTCTTATGAATGTCCTCGTCACGAACCTGAATCTGATGGTATCCTGATAGAAGAGCAATCTTTGAAAAAAATATGGCTCCATGCAATTCAGCTAATAACTCGTCTATGTGAGGAATGGGATACATGTTCTTAATAGTCTTCTTGTTGAGAGTGTGGTAGTCGATGCACATCCTCATAGTCTCGTCCTTCTTCTTCATCAACCCCACTGAAGAAGCAAAGGGGCTAGAACTAGGAAGGATATGTCCCATATCTAGAAGCTCCCTGATGGTCCTCTCTATCTCATCGTTAAATTTCTTAGGATGATGATAATATGTAGTGATCACTGGATTGGCCCCCTCCTCTAACTCTATGACATGCTCGAATCCTCTCTCTGGTGGTCTGCCTGGAGGAATGTCACTGAAGATTGTGTTGTGCTTATCTAATACTGTCTGGATATCTACATGAAATGGTTTCTCGCTATTTGAAGAAGATTTGGATGAAATGTAGCATGGGGATGCCCATGCAACATCTCCATGCCTGATAATGGACTCTATCCTATGTGTTGAAACAACTCTAGGCCCACCATCTGAAAGAGCCCTAAGCACAATCTTCTTCCCATCTGCCATAAACTCTAACTCCATCTGTCTGAAGTCCTGCACATACCTACCAAGGGACTGTAGCCACTGAATACCCAAAACTACATCAATCTCCCCAAGACCAACTACATAGAAATCATCTGTCAATGTATAGTCCCCTAACTAGATGCTAAGCTGCAGAATCCTCCTAGTGCAACTCATAGCAAAACCATCTGAACCTGTACACTGAACCCCTCGAAATCCTCAACCTGTAATCCACGCTTCATCACAAATCCCTCATCAAGGAAGTTGTGTGTAGCGCCACTGTCAATCAAGTCAGACAACCTCCTAACCCTTAAGTACTCCTTTCAGTCAAAAGGGATGGTACCTAGGGACTCCAGAAAGTGTGGCAATAGTACCTAAACCTAGTACCTCACTCTCCCCAAGCTCTATCTTGGGGTTGCTCCTCATGTGCACCATGATCACCATCACTGTCCTCTGCATCTGTATCTGGTGAAGGTTCCTCCACCACATATTAAGATTACCTCAATGAGGTGCACCTTTCCTTTACCAAGGAAACTATGTCCCAGGCTCCCAATGGTCCTTATAATGAAAACATAGCTTCTTCTTCCTCAACTCATTATGAGTCTCTTGGTCCATCTTAGGAGGGGAAACACTCTTCCATTGAACTATGGTAGAGCGTTGAAAAGGTTTGGAGCATCATATAAGGCTTCTTACTAGATTAGTAAGAAGTGGGGGATGTCTCCAAATCTAATGTCGTCTGAATGGCATCATGTAATGTCCTAGGCTTAAGAGCCTTGACCAATCCCCTCAACCTGTCATGAAGTCCCTCAATGAACAACATCACCACTCATCTCTCAGGAATCTTTGGCACCATCACTGTTATACACTGAAATTCGTTGATGTATGCATCAATGTTCCCAATCTGTCAAAGTTGTGTTAAGTCCCTATAGTAAAGCTCCACATCCTTGTGATCAAAATCTTGCAATCAACCTCTCACTAAACTCCTTGTAAGACCGCAGAAGATCATGATTTGTGTGACTAGCCCATGATGCTACCAATCGTACGCCGCTCCCTCAAGGTACAATGTGGTAAATTGGATAGCCTCCTACTCCTATATAGATTTAAGGGTGAGGTATGTGTCAAGCTTGAGAATCCATGCTCTGGCACCGATCTTTCCACTACCATCAAATGTGGAAAGAGTCACCTTGTTGGTGGCCTGCTTCAACTCCCTATGTTTTGTTGTGCTCTAGGACTCTGTACCTATCTGGGTCTCAAATTGTCTTTCCTCTTAGTACAATACTGATGAAGGGGAAAGGAATCCCCTATATATTACGGTAAAGATCTCAACTCATCATTGGCTGTCATCACATTATCCTGGAAAATTGTATCCTCAAGTGGATCCTCAACCACTAGTGGCTCATCTCTAGGTAGAAAACTAGGTTGCATAGGTTTTGATCTGCGGTCTTGGTAGAACTCCTTTCCTATGTATGTGTATGTCTCCTCTCATGGGTGAGGGGAATCCCTCGCATTACCAACCTCCGTAGGTGATATATTGTGTCTCTTGTGACTATTGGCCATTGATATAGACCTATCTCTCTTGTCACGTTTGTCTCTTGGCCTCTGCAAGGCCATCCTCTCCATCATTTGCTAGTCGTTTGTGTCATCTACTTTGAGTAGTAATCATAGTCTTGAAACGCTCATGATCTAGGTCAACCTTGGCTCATCCCAGAGAGGGCTACGTGATCCATCTCTTCTGTCCATGGTTTCAACTGTGAGACATGCTTATATCCTTGTATAATACATGTAGGGCTCAACTTCTCTCGGATTCATCAATCAAAACCCTCTAGGTAGGGAAGAACATTGCTCTAATACCACTGAAATATCCCTTGCAAGTTCTGATATGAATTTGACTCCAAGGAATATCATCAAACACTTTTGATATAAACTTTAAGCTTATTGGTCTCAGATTGCAGTTTGATGGTATGCTTGAAAAGTAATGATAAAATGCTTCCAATGCTTATGATTCAACACTACAATGTTTAAATTATCATCTAGATGCATATATGACTTATTTTAATAATTTCCCATGCACAAAAAAATGACTTCTAAAACAAACTAATCACCTACAGCCAAGAGGTAATTTCGTCATACAATTGGCATGCAATCTATAAAGTACAAATGAATAAGTATTATAATGAATATGTACCCAACAACTTATATCTCCATTGATTTAGATTGCAAGAATCAAATACATGCCAATGTGTCAAGACTTCACGTCAACAAACAAATACCAATTACAAGCCCAAGCCTGATTACAAAATGCTTTACATTAAGCAAGTTAAGAATCAACTATGATGATGTAACTAATGCAATGATAATAATAAAGAATTTGAGATTTTTGATGGTTTCCTTAGGAAAGATTAATTCAATCATCCTCAAATAGCATCAAACACCATCTAAATCCTTCCTTGTGTGAAGCATTGCAAGCACCAAGAGAAATTGATGGAAAAGGAAGAAGTAATATGAAGAGTCGTGGCACTAACTTAGCTGTTGTGAGTGACTGAAAATATCTCTAAAAATAATGCCAAAAAAGTCCCAATACAAGTCGATTTGCTGGAAGAAATATTGCTGCAAATTTTATACTCACCAAAAGCCTTCAAAACACTGCTGGAAATCACTATTGGAAATGCTCAAAATTTTGATTACAACCAATGGAATTTTCTGAGTGAAGATCCCTCTCAACTCTTGGGGTTTTTGTCCACAAGAGATTAAATTCCTAAGGGTTTTTCATCCTTGGAATTTATTTTTCACAAGCTCGGAGCTCAAATGCAACATAAATATCATATCAAAAATCTAGAATGCCTCTATATAGGTTGACCTCTTCTTTATATAGGAAATGGGACCCAAAGTGATCCTTTAGTGACCTTTGGACTTCTCATAAAAGCAAAAGTGACCTTTGGACTTCCAAATCACATTTTCCCTTAGGAAGTACAATTTAATTAAGTGCTTTTATTTTAGTGCACTTTCCTAAGTTCTAATTTAAATTACGAGTCTATTAATTTATTATACGTGCTCTTTATAATGTTATATTTTAATTTTAGCACAATATAATAAAGTTAATAAACTTAAGTCACCCTATGAGCTCACCCTTTGGTTTCACTGGGTAGACAAAATAGGCTAATGGTCTTCAATAAAAGTTACTCGAAAAGGAGAGACAATTCCACGTTTTTGTCTCCCTCTCAAGTATCCCCTTTTTCTTCCCCTTTCCATGCCTGTCCCTATGTTTCGTACACTTCATCCTATCACCTTCTCCATTGTTCCCTTTCTTTCTCATGGATCCTCTCACTTTCACTTGTTATCTTTTTCAATTACAGATCAATGGGTCAAAGCCTTCACTTTGATGTTTTTATAGAAAATTTAAAGAGTTTTGGTGGTGGTGCAATTTATGGGCGATACATTTGCTACTCATACGCACATCTTTACTTCAATCTAAATAATACCTACTGTTGCACTATTAGGCCTCTGATAACGAGATTCATAGATTAATATCATCTTAAGTCATGTGTCGTATAATCTTACATTTATTTAATGTTGAGATCATTAGACTACTAGTAACCCCAACAAGAGGATGTGTAGTTAAATGTAGAAGGGCATTAGTAAATAAGTGTCAAGGTGTCTTAGGACTAGGCGGGCATATTTAATTTTTCAGTGAATCTAAATGAACATTGATTGTTAAGTAATACATAACGAGATCAGGTCCATATCGCAAAATTAAAGATATAATATATGGAAAAGGATGATAGCTAAAGAATATTTTTAGAATTAATGAATCTAGCTATATCATATAAGCGATTATTGTCCTCATGAATCTTTCAACCTATTGTTTTTCATCTTCCTAAATACTTACTGCACTCTTAGTTGGTTACATGACACCCGATATATATATATATATATATATAGCCCCTGATATATATCCCATAGTGATATATATATATATATATACCCGCATTCATTATGGCGTCAACATAAGGATCCCTATTAGGATATTTAGTATGTCGGATCCAAAGAAAGTGGAATTACAAGATTTTTTCAAGCATCAATCATGCTTCAAAAATTTTTTCGCCAAGTTGATAGTCATGATTTTTAATGTCTTAGTATGGCCTAGATCAGGTTTAAGATTAATTTGTAGAGCCATCTTAACTCACATTTAGTCATCCTAATCGTTTGTCAGGGTCAATCTTGATCACTAGGGCATCTTGACTCATTATTGCTAACACATATTATTTCATTGCTCATGGAATGCTCAGGGGTATTACAACACTATTGTCATTAGCATGTATCCTCTGTTAGAGATGCTCATCAATGAAATTTGCGAAGTTGCCAAATGTCTTGTGTTCCCATTAGGATAAAATAACTAAGTTTTCAACATTCAATGGTCTATAAAAACTAATATGTGGAAAATGACAGACATGGCATATGAAATATGTAATCGATGAAAAAGAAAGTAGACATGAAAAATTGTAAAAAATAATGGCATTGATCCACAATCTGTTGATGGAAGCACAATTGCTCAGTGGCCGCTTCTTAGATGACTCCTTCCTTACGCTAATTGTTCAGGAAAGTAACATCAATAGCACCGAGCAATGCAAAATAGCTACTTCTCCTTAAGGGTTTTTGTCCATTAGAAGAATTGATGCAAGACAAGGATAGCTTAACATGCAATGAGAGAAAATAGATTGGCAAAAGATGATCCCCATTGCTCCCCACACCTCTATTTATCTTTTCTTTTTCCTATCACAACATTACCAAAAAGACACCCATATGGTTTACACCCTTCCTTTGGGTCTTGTGTTTGCACTTTATCCACTAGGATGGCTTGTTCGCCCCATTTAACTCCACAATATTTTTTTTATGACTTGCCAATTCTATTTCTTCATTGAAAATTTTACTTTTTTCCTCTTAATCACTTTAAGTGACATTATTATAAGTTGCTTTATAAAATAAACATAAGAAATGACTTTAGCAACTTAAAATAAAAGTCACCACCTTCTTCCCCTTTTTCACACCCCTTTAAGCCCCCTAGAAGAGAATTGGGCTAAGGGTCTTCATAGGATTAATATCGAGAAGGGGACATTACAGTCCTCCCCTCCCGAAATTGCTTGCCCACAAGCAATTGTAAGTTTGGATGCTCCAAAATTGTTGCACCTTCCCAAGTGGCATCCTCCATTGGCAAATCCTTCCAACAAACTAAATACTCCTTTATGCTCTTGTTTCTCAATCTTTTCTCTCTTACATCAGCTGGGTTATTGTTCACTTTCTTTGTATTGGTGCAGTCCCTTCGACCTACTTTTGTGGTCATTCGTTGGACATTTAATATACTTATCTTATCTTGTCTCTCTTACATCAATGATAGATTCCGGAACCAAAATTAGTTTGCCTTCATCATCCATGGGTGGAAAATCTGGAGAAGGAACTATATGCTAGGCCAAGTGCTCTTTTAAGGCATGAAACATGGAACACATTATGGATCTTGTCGTATGTTCCGGTAGCTCTAGCTCATATGCTACCTCACCAATTCTTCTTAGCACTTTGTAGGGCCCATAAAAACGTGGCTTGAGCTTCTCCTTACCACTTTGCTTGATAGAAGATTGCCTATAAGGCTGCAGCCTCAAAAAGACCATGTCATCCACCTCAAAACTCCTCTCTACACACTGCTGATCTGCATAGAGTTTCTGCTGATTTTGGGCATGTTGGAGTTCTCTTTGCACATTTGTAACACTTCTTGACATGTTGTACCAAATCTTGTGCCCCCGGCACTCTACTATCGATTAGAACCACATCTATGAATGAAAAAGCATCATACCCATATAGAGCCTTGAAAGGAGTCATGCCAATAGACATGTGATGAGAAGTGTTGTAGCAATACTCACACATATAGAGCCATTTTATTCCATGAGAACTGCTGCCCTGAAATGAAGCTTCTCAAGTTCCCTTCCACCCATTTATTGACTACTTCGGTTTGCCCATCTGTTTGTGGATGATAGCTAGTGCTTGGAGTCAACTCTGTACCTACCAATCTAGAAATTTTCTTTGCCAAAATTGACTCAAAAACCTGTTGTCCCTATCACTCACAATATTATTTGGTAGTCCATGCAATCTAAACACTTCTTTGAAAAAAATATCAACCACCAATGGAGCATCATACTTAGTTGGAAGTGGCATGAAATGAGCAAATTTTGTGAGTCTATCAACCACTACAAACAAACAACTCTTACCTTGGACTAAGGGCAGCCCCGTGATGAAGTCCATGGATATGCTTTCCCATTTTTGATTGGGAATGGGTAGTGGCTGCAATAAACCAAGCTGGAAACACATGCGTGTACCTTATTTCGTTGGCATGTAAGACACTCTCTAATATGCTGCAATACTTCCATCTTTGAGGCCCTTCCAAAAATACCTCTCTCTTGCTGCTTGTAGGTCTTGAAGAAGCCTTGGTGCCCCACCAAAGGAGAATCATGGACAGCCTTCAAAATTTTGTGTTTCACCTTGGAATCTTGTACTAAAAGAGACTCTATTCTTATACAAAATCAGCCCATCCACTACTTTGTATTTTTCATCATTCAATGTACCTTCAATTATGGCGGTTGTGAACTCATTCTTGGCATATTCCTGCTATGATGCCAGCCTTCCATTCCGCTGCAATTTCTGTTAGAGAACACAACATGGGCTTTCTAGACAAAGCATCAACAACTATGTTGTTTTTTCCTTTAACAAACTCAATGTCAAAATCATAGGCTTGGAGCTTACTTACCCATTTTTGTTGTCTATCATTCAAATCCTTTTGCGCCAAAAAGTATCTCAAACTATTGTGATCAGGATTTGACCACAAATCTTCCACATACCAAATATTGTCTAGATTTAGTCAAGGCATGCATGATAGCCAACATTCTTTGTCATAGATTGAAAACCTTCCTTTCCACTTCCTTAAGCTTTCTACTTTCAAAAGCAATGGGATGTCCCCTTTGCATCAAAACAGCTCCTATTCCTTCGCCTTGAAAGCATCACACTCAAGTACAAAAGGAATAGAAAAATCCGTAGAACAACAAGTACAGGATATGTGCTCATTACCTTTTCAAGTTGTCAAATATAGCTTGGGTTGTTCCGGACCAACTTTGAAAGCTCCTTTCTTGGTTAAATCAGTCAAAGGGGTAGCAAGTTGGGAAAAACCTTTGACAAATCTCCTGTAGTAACTGCATAATCCCAATAATCCCCTCAAATGTGTCATAGTGGTGGGTGGAGGCCAATCCAAGATGGCTTGGATTTTTTGTTGATCCACATGGACACCTTTGGCATTGATAACATGCCCCAAATATAAAATTTCAGTCACACCAAATTCACACTTTGATTCCTTGGCATAAAGTGACTGCTGCTCCAAAATTCCCAACACCATATCCAAGTGTTGGAGATGTTCCTCCCATGTTTTTTCTATAAACCAATATATCATCAAAGAAGACAAGAACAAACTTCCTCAAATGTTGACTAAACACATGATTCATACAAGATTGAAATGTAGCCGTTGCATTAGTCAAACCAAAAGGCATCACAAAGAAACTCAAAATGCCCAAAATGACATCTAAAAGCAATTTTGTAAACATTTATCTCTTACACCGAGATTTGATGGTACCCGGATCTCAAGTCTATCTTGGAGAAATATGCAGCTCCATGTAGCTCATCAATTATTTCGTCAATCCTAGGTATGGGGTACCTATTTTTGATGGTCCTCTTGTTCAATAAACAATAATCAATGCACATTCTCATAGTTCCATGTTCTTATTTAACAAGAACAACAATGAGGATGAAAGATCTTAATGACGACTAGAACTGCAGCTCTATGTGACCTCATCTCCAAATTGAGATTTTAATCAAATTTCTAGGTCCTTCCCATATCTGCTCTTCGGTTTATCTTGAAGATGAAACCTCTTGTATCGGTATGAAGTTTGTAATTCAATGCACCTTAATGTTATAGTACCCAAGTCAATAATGTTTTCAAGAACAATTACGATATATGCACGAATTTGCTAGAACTAGCTCCATGATGAAATGACCTTCTGTCTAAGAAACCTTTGTTGCAGAAAAGACAAATTCTCCTATTCACCAATCTTCCTTTGTAGATTTGATGATGGTATAAAGTAGTTAATTACCACATGGGTAATGTCGAATTAAAACCCTCAATAGCTGCTCCTAGAAAAGCTCAATCATCGGTGTTAACCTCAGAGGAGAAAATCTCAACAAATGCGCTTACAAGAAGTAGACGACAAAGCAGTGACCCACACCATGGCAGATCCTGAACTTTTCTATGACATAATTACGTATGTCTACAACTGTTGAGGTTAGGACACTCTTGCAAGTTGATGCCCCATTTGTTCATCCATTTAGTAGGTTACTATAACACCAGGTTTTCTTTCCGCGTTCCAAAGTGTCAATATTTTCCGCCATTGAAGATTGTTGGCTTTCAACCTTTTTGCAATAGCGTTATCATCCCCATTTTGCCAAGTAAGTCTTCCATTTTGCCTTGTAATTGTATCTGCTTGTAATGTCAAGAAATATGAATAATATCAATACTTAGGAACAGTTGATTTACTTTAATTTTGTGATAAATGTTTCAAATTTATATGCAACCTATTGTCTCCACCCCAATTTTAACATGCTAGTTTAGCACCAATACTAGACGCAGACCATAGAAAATATATCGGAGTGACCTTATGCAACTCCAACTTATATAGTGATTTTCTTAGTTTGTCGAAAAATCTTCAAACGTACAATGTCTTACGTGAAGCCATGTTTTAATTAGGTAAGATGCATTGAAACCTTATGTAATTTTCTATAAAATCAGCCCAATTCGAAGTTTGTTAATAGTCAATCAAGCATCTATGTAAATGACTGATTTACATAACTTCCCTATCAAAATAGTAACAACTTTGTACTCTTTTAATTCTCCTCTTAAGATCATTTAAAATCATGATATTTGTTTTATCTAGTGTTAATTGCATCCCGACTTCTTAGCAGAAGTAGCTATAGCGCTTTTAGTTGTCCCTCAAACCTTGGGTTATTTTTGATATTAGGATTCGTCAGCTTATAGGACTAACTTCACTCTTTTAAATCGCTAATTGTATTCCTCCCTCAATCTTGTTTAACCATTATTCAAGCTTGTTGAATGTATAGCCCAACATGAGGATCTAGAAATTAGGGCAACCTTGCTTGACACCGATTCACTTCTCGAAACATCGGAAAACCTAAAGGAGTTGGATTTTAGCATTGACTATGCTTTTACAAGTTTATGAATTGTTTTTACGTTCTAATTTTAATAATGGGTTTCCATCCTGTCCATTAGTTTCTTTCTTGAAGTCAGGTCAGCTGGGTTAAAGCTTTCCTGAAATAACAGAAGCTTAATAGAAGAAATCTAATATCGATTTGGGTCGGCCCATATTTTTTTTAGCAAATGCCTAAGGAGTGATACAAAAGGACTGAAATGAAGATTCGAATTTTTGCATCATCTGAGAGCTAACTTTGATGGACTCAAACTTTTTTGCTATGAAGACTCTGGATGACATATGGAGTAGCTAATTGTCGAACTTGCGTCAACTTCCAACTCAATGAGTGATGCTCAAACCCTCTATTTGGTGATAATCCATGAGGAAGATTGTCGAAAACCTTGGCTAGTGCTTGTCACGGATTGACCTGAATATCTTTGTTGTACTATTGCATGTTCCAGTAAATTGCTGATTTGTAGAGGTTACTAAACATTCAGCTGCCCAAACAATCTGCCCCCTATGAAATGTTCTTTCCATTCTTTTTGTAGTTACCAACCATGGGTGCTCCATTTTTCATAACATGTAACACTATCTCTTGGTCTACGGATTTGAATTTCAGCTCCATTGTTTGATAATTTTGTGTAAATTCTCCATAAGAGTGCAACCGTTGCACACCCAAAACCAATATCAGTTTCTATAATACAAACTAAATAAAAATCGTCTACTACCTTATGCTTACCAAAAGTGATTTTCAGCTGTGCTTGTTCTTCTAGGTACAAGGGATGGTGAAGCCATCCGCTACCGTGACATTGAAACCTTTGAATTCTTCTAATGGCATAGCCCCAATCTCTTAACCAAATCAAAATCTATGAAATTATGAGTTGCACCGCTATTTCATCAAAACTCAATTAACTCTTACTTTTAATTATCCCTTACACGGAAGGGGTGGTATTTTGGAGCTCCGGATAGTGTAGCAATCAGTACTAAAGTTTAATTTCTTCTTTCCTCTTGGTCTCCATTTCATTGCAAGTCTCTTCATCCATTTTCTTCTACTTCTCCCTCCCCCTCCCCATCTGAAATTACCTCTATGTAGTGCACTTGTCCCTTGCCCAAGCAACAATGGCCGGGAGTCCATAGGATCTTTGCATGTAAAAGCAAAGATTTTTTCTTCTTAATTCATTCCTTGTATTATCAGCTTCTTTGTTGTTCCTTGGAGGCTCTCTTTGTGGTGTCATACCCTGCTGAAATGGCTTCCTTGCTTGGCTAATAGGGTCTATTCTTGGCTGCCCTTGAAATGGGGGTCTAGGTTGCCCCAATGAAGTCCCTCTTGGCTGTCCAAAGGGCAGATTTCTACTCTTAACAGCTGAAGATTCCAAATTCAGTGATCTTTTGATGGCATCTTGAAGATGAGGCTCAAAAGCCTCCATCAAGCCCCTGAGAGGTTCAGTCAAGCCTTCTATGAATAAAACAACCCACCTTATTTCACTCACATCTGGAACCATGACTGCAAATTTCTGAAACATCAGCAACATACTTATCTACTGAAGTCTCTTGTTTGAGTTGTGCCAACCTCTCTAAAATGCACTTCCGAATCCTTTCTATTAAACCTTTCTATTAGCCTTTGACTGAACTCATCAAGAATGGTAATAGAACCATGTCGTTGTGTAATTATGCCATGATACCACCATTCGTGAGCGACAGCCTCTAAATGCAGAGTAATAAATTTGAGGGTCTCTTTTTCATACATGGGGTTTAGTGATAAATAAGTGTCCAATTTTTGCAACCAAAATCTAGCTGAACATTTATCAATACCATCATATGTAGGAAGAGTAATTTTACCCAATTTATTTTAGATGTCTTTCCTTGGCTCTTGATGACCTTGATGACTCACCTTGTTTTTCTTTGTTCCTTCACTTCTACTTAGTTGACAAAAATCTTTGAAAGAGATGCATATTCCTCCTCATATAGATCCCATTCTTCGCCAACTCCAAGTGCTTGTGGCTGTTCTAACTCCACTTGTGCCTCTTCTCTTTGTAAGAAATTGGCAGGGAAGAATTTCGAGGGGGTCTTGTTTGAGACCCTTACTCCATGATTGGTAAAAGAGCTTCCTTCACCATGATTACCTTGGGGGTTCAGTTTGGTAGTGCTTAACCCTTATATAGATCGGCTCAAATCAGCAATAGCTTCTACAAAGGAATCTCTTAGATCCCTTAGAGCATCCAACAGACAAGTTTGCAATTCCCTATTACCTCTAGTGAACATCTCATTCAAATAGCTCATCTAATCTGTTGGTGGAGGCCTTTCTCTATCACCCATACCTTCCTTTCCTGGAGTTCTTCTTGAGTAATGACATTTAAAACTCTCTTCACCTACGTCCATGCAAAACTGATTTTCTCCTTCACGGGTTGGACGAATCACAGCTTTGTTACCACTGTATTATCCCTTTTTTTTAAACTAAATTATATAAATTGAAAACACAAAAACTAAATTCTAAAATGATGTCAAACTGACAGTACAAACAATAATGAACGGTAGACTAGAAATAACTTTTATTGATGCAATTAATCACTTTTCAAGATACCCACAAGACCAAAAATGGCGATTTGGCACCTAAGAAAAGCTTCCATGTGAACTCTGAATTTTTTTACACTTGTATGAATTTACAAAAATAAATCAAGGGCTGAATAGTGTAGAAAATAACAACGATTATTGTCAAAATTGTACCAATAAAGGGCTGGAAAATGATGTTAAAATTGCCTTTAGTGATGCCAAGAGTCTTCAATCACCCACAGACCGAACAACAATGAAATTTCCCTTCCAAAAAGGGTCGCCACCACTCTCCTAGGGGGTCATTTTTGGCCTAAAAGTTCCCAGATCTGTTCTAGTTGCAAATGACTTGAAAATAATTAAGGTTTGGCTGATCCAAACCTCACAAATTCAGATCTGTTTTGAAGCTCGGCTGAGATAGAATGAAAACAACCCACAAAGTGTCCTATATTTGAATTATAACCTTTCAATAATTGCAAATCTGACGTGTAGCACAATAATAAACCCCGGGTGGATTCACCTCATAAAGTTGAGAGTTTTTCGTTCCCCAACCTTCAAACCTTGGAGGTTTTGGTCCCCAAAGCTCCTCCTCGAGGGTTTTCGTCCTTAGAAGATTTGATGCAAGCAAAATAGCTTAACATGCAATGAGAGAAAATAAATTGGCAAAAGATGACTCCCCCATGGCTCCCCACACCTTTATTTATCCTTTTGCTTTTGTCACAAATCCCAAGGAACGTTCCCATAGGTTTACCCCCTTCCTTTGGGTCTTATGTTTGCACTTTATCCCCTAGGATGAGTTTGCTCCACTTAATATTTAATTTTTATGATTTGCCAATTTCTATTTCTTCATTGACTTTTACCTTTTTCCTCTTAATCACTTTAAGTGACATTATTATAAGTTGTTCATTATAAAATAAACATAATCAACTGAATTTAGCATATCTTAAAATAAAAGTCACCACCTTTCTTCCCCTTTTTCACACCCCTTAAGTCCCCAGGAAGAGAATTGGTCTAAGGGTATTCATAGGATTAATATCGAGAAGGGAACATTCCAATTATGTCCATGAGCCATAATATTTCGCATGAGATGGGAAAAAACTGATTCTGCCAATTCCTTAAATTAATCTGTAAAAGGGTGAAAGGGTACAAAGGTTTAGCAGATCGGAGATTCACATCAGTAGTTCAGACTATGAAAGAATAGAATTTAGCTGATTTTTTGGACTCTTACGCCTGAATTGAAAACTCCATAAACAAGTAAATACAATCACGAAGCATCTTAATCATGCTGTTACCACTAATTATAAGGGCTCAGATGAAGGGATTTTTCTCCGGTACTCTCCATCCGCTTAATCCTATCGGGTTTGTGGAATTTAGTAGTAGATTCAAACTAAAAATCCCTGGCCCTGTTGAATGGAATCAAAACATATAATTAATCATAATTTGTGTTATGATCGCAGTTAGACTGGTGAGCTATAACTCCGACTTTCACATTGGAGAGAGGAAGAATTACAAGGTTCATTTATGAGAAAAGAATTTCAGCTGGAGTTAGGCCTATGTGAAACAAAATGACATTAGCAATGCACAACAGTTTTATTTACTTCACTAAGACATCAAAAATTATTATTACAGGCTTTAATTCGAATTTCGGAATAGATTCAAAGGGTCTGTTCATGCATGAGAAGCCGAATACTGATGTAGACCAACATGCAATAGACCTCTATTCAAAGAGCTTTTGGATAAAAGTATGTCACAGATTTTAAATAAGCATATCAGATCACACTCCGAGATCCGTCATCACGGGAAAGAAAGTCTGTTCTGTGATGAAACTCAATTCATCATCTCATTTCAAAACCAAAGGAAATTAAATCCACACAAGAAAACAAACATTAAAAATTACTGCAAGCCAGTAAATAGACATGTTAAATGGTTGCTGCCTCACTCCCCATCCCTAGAAGGATGGTCGGATTATAATAAACACAAATAGTGTCTCCAAAGGTAACCCGACAAGGGGTAGCCAGAGCAATGATTCTACATCATATGGGTCAACCCATCATGAAGACTCTAAAACAGCCTGGGATTTCCAGTGAATAATGTGGCAGAAGCCAATGATTTACATAAAAACCTTGGGATAGCTGCTCAAAACTGATGCATCTTGGAAAACTGTCTTCAACCCAAGAGCAATACTACTCCTGGAAGCTACAAACTGTGAATATTTATGGAGGAACTTTGAACAATTAGCAAGTAAAATAGTGCCAGATCTCTTGGATAAAAAAGCCTCAGAATTGCTTACAAAGAATGAAAAGCCTAGTGAACATTCCCCACAATAAAAATGACCCTTGCTACTAAAGCTTCCAAGTAGCTTCCCTAATAAATTCTATGCAGAGTTGCAGGATACAGCACCTATCCCAAAAAGGAGCATTTGTAGCCACATGTCATATACGGATACAAGGACACCATGGCCTAGATACCATATCCAGCTATGTCCAACTATGAACTCTTAGCTGGGCCATAACAGATACGGTCAGATGTGTTATACAGGCCATTTGTAACCATATATAGTTTAAAACTTAAAAGCTAAATGAATTGAAAACCAAAAAAAATTAGAAAAGACTAAAAAAAATTTAAGTGAAGCAAAGTGAGTGTGTCACCTGCATGTAGGTTGTAGGTTTTGTATTTTTTTTTTTAAGTAAAGGATAAATAAGAACCAAGTTTTCCCATTTAACCCAAAACAATTCAAAATCTTCGCATGTATATCATGCGGCTTAAAATTTGTGTTGACTCGCTCTTTTCCTCGAAAATGTTATTGCCTTTCAAATTGTATCTGCTCAACCTGGTATCCTTTCATTTGATTGGTCTTCCTCTGGCCTGCTAAACTTCTATTCTTTCATTCCATTTGTTTCTCTTTGGCCTGTACAGCCTATGAAAAAAACAAATCTCTGTACACCCTATGTCCTATCATGATTCGTGTGTGATTTACTAAATTCGATGAGGTTTTGAATAGAAGAAAGAATTTATTACATAGGTAAAAGGTGCTTAAAAGAGAAAACAATCACAAAATACCTTTTTGGCATCTTTAAAATTTCTAAAGATCTACAAGGTTTTCAATTCTCTTGAATCCAGGTCCATAACATTTTGAATCCAAGAAAAGCTCCTATGATAATGCAAATCATTTTGCTCCCTGAGAAGCGATGCCCTATTCTCCATTTCATCCATGGAAGATGATACACTCAGAGGGGTCTCCATTTGCAGAAGCAACTATTTTCTTTTTTTAGAAGGAAGGTCTATAAGGTCCTATGAGCATAGAATTGTAAGATTTAGTGCAATTCTTTAAAGATATGATTTGAGTCATTACAAACATCTGTCCTATAGTTTTGGGTTGGACCATTAGAAACTTTGAGTCGCTAATGGCCTCCTCTAAAGGGCAGTTCTTTGGGTCAAGCATTTTGTCTCCTTGGGGTTCTAGCCCATGGGGTGGAAAGGAGAAAAAAGAAAGAATGAAAGAAATTATATCTATGTCCACAAATGACCAAAACTAGGTCAATGGGACTGAAGGTTACAACCATTAGCAATAGAAAGTTCTAGGAGGAGAGAATCCTAGATTCAAACCAAAGAAATAAAGTACAAAAGACAAAATAGAGCAGCATGCCACTACCACAAACGGCAATGAGACCAGTACAAATAGCAATGAGGGCTGAACAAAAACCCCAAGAGCATGCGTCAATGAAGACTGGAGGCAAATCTCATTGAATGTACTTGTCTATCAAATGTCTCTTCCTGTGCATGAAATGGAGGAATCATCTAAGCAATTATCAATCACTATGAGGTATTTAATTATGATGCCCAACGAAGTTAGGGGAGCCTAGGATGAAGCAAGACACGTCCTCAAGAATCTCTCCTAGTCCAAGGCCGGTGTAACTCCTGTAATAGAAAAGAAGCTACTAATATGAGTTTGCCCCCGTGGTCTGGGGGCAGCAGGCATAGATCCATTTCACCGGAGTGGGGCAACGCCATGCCGACGGGTCGAAGCAAAGCCACGATGCCAAGAGATACCAGGCCTAGAGATATAGTGGTCTAGGTAATAATGATCCGCTAAGAGAAACATTGCCTAACTAATCTATCAACTTTGATGTGTGATGTATCGGTGTTCAAAGGATGCTTAGTGATGTCAATCACCTAGATGGGTTGAAGGAAAGAGGCGACTAATAAGGGAGCTCTTGAGCCTCTAGAATCCTCATGTAGGGATTTGCGTTGGAAGGTGACAACCTCGCAAAGATAAAGATAAAGAGCTAGGCACCACTGGTCAGTGTATCTGAAGAACGTAGCTAGAGTGTTGTCTGAATCTTTGTAGAGGCAGTGGTATCTTCCCCGGATCTCATAATAAATGGAACGTCTGAAAATGAAGTTGTTCTTAATCTCCACCTTTTGAAGGGAGCAAATACGACAAATCTGATCATGCCATAGAATGTGATGGTCTATTTCAACCCATAACTAGTGGGAGTAAACTCTCATCTGGGCAAGGGGAAACCTCACGCCGCGAGACCAATGATGTTGGAGATAGTAAGGGTGGCGAATAATATCATCCTCCACTTGTAAGAAACAATTAGCATAGAAAGCAAGTTTGGGGATGAGCGACTCGCTGGGGGAGATCCAAGTGGTCCGGATATATTGTTTGTCGATGTCCTCTCTAACAACCCTAGTGATGATTTCTTTAGTGGGAAGGAGCCAGAGAGGGGCATCCACGGAGTACATAAAAGGAGGTAGCCTGTTAATAGAGATGCCAATAGAAACGAGTAGTCAAGTCTCAAACTACCAACAATGTCGGCGTCTAGTGGGGACTAGTGAAACAATCCTCTCTGAAGAGCAAAGTGTTAAGTAAGGATACCTCTCCCGACCAGAAGTTGAGTCCCCATGGGATCTGATTCTATGGATGTAGAAAGTAAGTATGAAGATAGTCTCCAGGGATAGTGGGTGGGCACCAAATTCAGCTTGGATGATGCACTAATGAATTTTCTACTTGCAACAGATCACGCGATGCAACATGAGACTTTGGACCCTCTCAATACGAGCCTAGTCAACAATGCCTGGTTAGGTCCTGAAACCTCTTAACTATACAAGACTATACTTTTGACGATAGTATCAAACAGGCATAACTTGGAAGGGATGTCCTAGAAGTGGATCTGGAAACAATGATGTTCCAAAATAAAAAGAGAGGCATACCCCTTGCAAAGGCATGGTTGAGAGGAAAAATTCACGCTAAAGCATGGGCCAATAAATTGGACCCCCAAATAAGTGTAAGCTAATGTGATCTCAAGAAATCGCCCTTTGTAGAAAAAATGGAATCTAGAGAGAGAACACTTGGAGGTATTGAAGATCATAACCTTGGTTTTACTAAGGTTGACCACTAGTTGTGGGAGTTCACAGAAGTAAGAAAGGGCATTAAGTTGTCATTGTAAGCCCTCTACAGATTGAAAAGAGGTCAACATCAACAAAAAGGATGGCTATAAGTACCTCATGTAGAAGACAACCATCATCCATATGGGTATGTTGCCGAAGAAACTCCTCTAACTCATCAATTATATGTTGGAAGGGTCGGTGAGAGAGGACGTCCCTATTTGACCCCCATGGTACTCTTCACAAAGTCAAATAAACTGTGAGCGCAAAGTTGCCCGATGACTGTCTCATAAAGCCTCCAAGTTGTGGTAATTAAAGAATCTGGGAAGCCAAAATCTCTCAGTTTTTGTAAAAGCAGGTGTCTCGAAACCAAGTCAAAGTCTTTATTAAAGTCAACAAAACAACAAAAGACTATGAGAACCTGTAACAAGCTTCTTCAATGAATACATGGTCAATAGTCCCTTCTGAAGCCTGTGAGCCTACCTGCCCTTGAGCTTTGATATTATTCCTTTCCAAGTATTATGATAGTTGCATGTCTAACATCGTGGCATAAATTTTGGTAAATGTATGCCCAATCATAATGGTCCTGTAGTTGGCACAGATAGAGGGGTCTCCTGACTTATGAATAGGGTGAATAATACGTTGGGACCAAGACTTAGGGAAGCCTAAAGACCCCCACCTAATTGAAAATTGTGGCAAGGGGAAAGGCAAGGAAATCCACACCATATTTGAAGAACTCAACTTTGTGACCTTCACAATCAACAGCTTTTTTAATGCATAATTTCAAAATAGCTCTCTAACTTAGGAGGACTCAGGATCTTTCTGACTTCTTTAGGTTTGAGGATCAGAGGTGTTTGGCTTTATATTTATAGGAGGCTTTGAAGTTTCACGAGCACACTCTTCAGCCACATCCTAGACCAGACTCCACCCAGAAAATCACTTCCTTCTTCACAGTATTACCGGCAAAGAGAGGCACTAAGCACCCTGGTGAGACCGTCCCCACTTCTTCCTCTAGATTTGTTTGGCCCAGGGAAGACCATCCATGGTTCTCTAGAGTCATCATAGGTATATGCCCAGTACTAGGCCTGGCCTCATGAGACAGACGAGACCCACCAGGCATCAGAGAAATAATACTTTATCCAGGACATTAGACATAATAGACAAACTCTATCTCTTCAGCTGGTCAGACATTCTATTCTTAGCTTCTTTCAGTCACCCTCGGATGTTAGGAGAGTTGGATCTTTCATCCCCTGATAGGCTTTCCTCTTTTCTTCTCCTTGAGTCATCTTTCCCCCTTTCTTCCTCTCACTTGTTTTTTCCACCCCCCATTTTGGGTGCGGGCGGTTTCTTCTTCATGTTGACCACCTCTTCTGGCTTTTGTATTTCGTCTTTCTTGGGAACTCTTTGGTTTTCCCACCTTGTATCGGTGCACATTGTTTTCTACATTCCCTTTGACCTACCTTTAGTGGTTAGTTGTTGGACATTAATATATTTATCATAACTTATCTTATCTTCATTCAACAAGTCATTTAGAGAATACAGAGGAATTAATGTGACTCAATAGAGTTTCTTACATATTTGTAAAATTTATTGTGATGGAGTTTTTACTTTTCTCAACAAAATTGGTCAAACTAGCTATAGTACTTCAACGCAACACATGAGCACAATGTCGGAACATAGTTATTTTTATTCATTAACAAGAGGTTGACGCCAAAAAGTCCCTTTCCCAATATATTGGTAGAGCATAAAAAAGGAGTGAATATGCATCTCATAGTAGTCCAAGCCAACTCCAAGTTTCTTGCATACCAAGAAGCACCATAACAGTACTACCTTATGCAAGGGTGGGTATGCCAACCAAGGGTAAAAATTCTAGGCTAAAACTTACTAAACCTAGCTCTGCATACAAAGTGTAGTAACACTCATAATCATGACTAACTGAGAGTCATAAGATAAATTCCATTACATGCATATCCAAAACATCTAGACCCCCTTATTGAGCTAGTACGGGGAGAGGAGCCCAAGAAAAGAATCCCAGAGGGTTCTAATTTGCAAACTCACACATGGAATTCCACTTGTGGGAGTCAGGATCCTCTAAATGCCATGTCCTAAGCCAGACACAAGCTACGTAATACCCTTGTGTCAACTTTTGTTCGAATACCCCATTATGCTGTCTTCAGTGTAGAAGTCCTGTGGATTCTAAGGTGGGGGGTTGGGGTGGGAAAGGAGACGTACTATACCCCACTCCTCAAGGACTGAATGTCAAGATGGCACTGGTCTAATCACATGTTGAGCTAAGGCTACTTCAACCGTCTCCTTGGTTTTTTTGCTTGATGAATCTGTCGGTGAGAACTTTTTGCTTTTAGGGCTTGCAATTAGCCGTTTTGGGAGAACAAGTGACTCTACATTGGGATGCCGTGTTATGCACCTAGGGAATTTGATATTGATAATGTGATATGGGTTTGAGATTGACATGCCAATCGAAGGAGGTGCACACATCCCCTTTAGTTAGATATAAGATGTATAATATATTGGGTCATATAGTTAACCAGTGGAATTAGTCTATATTGGGTAATGAGTCAAAAATACTGCAAGATCTAACTAATGAAGGCATCAACACAACCTGAGAAAGGTCATGATATTGGCATGGGGCCAAGAAGCCCGTACGTACATTCAATATATTTACCCAAATAGAATAATATCGCTTAAGATAGTGGTAACACCATATAACACTCCTTAATGAATAGAGGTCACGGTACAAGATCTCCATCAATATGGGAATTCAGCTTTGAGTGGAACACCTGGCAAGGGGGATCCTTGCATACCACAATGGAAGACATCTTGGAAAGGTGTACTTCACATGCTATCATAATGCCATATGTCATATGGAGCTTTACATATGAAGCCACGAGTGACACTCTAGACCTCATATTGTCCAAAATGAGGTAAGCCAGACCCCCTAATCCACAATGTAGCTCACCTCATTACCCAATATAGTTGGAAATTCCACATAGTTGACCTATATGACTCAATATATTATAACCAAATGCACCGTCAAGGGGGATGTGTGCCACATGATCAGCATCTCCATCAACCCATATACCTTATAATAGCTATATCCCTAGGTACATATATAGATGGATAGTCTACTTCCTTTGGAACCGTTAAGCACTTAACAAAACAAATACTACCATTTGAAGAGTGCAATCCAAATCTGACTTAAATCTAACCCACTATCACTTCCATTTCCATCTAAATCATGTAACGATAGACAGTCACTTACAATCTCTTTATAATCCAAACTTACGTGTCGAAGAAGACTATTGTAATATCATTTGATTCATTGTGATGCACGAGCATCCAAGGGTCTCAAACAAATCTTGCATTCATTAGTGAAATTTGGTAAGTGTTTTTAAAGGCTTGTAGCCAAGTCTTTGGCAAGCTCATAGAGTTGTAGGGTTAATGCACGGCATTACAGGGTCGTAGCTTCATTTAGTGCAGAAATCCATGGAGCCTAAGCCTTAATTTGATTAAAATAAGGTCACATACGCTATTCATGACGATAAAATACATTTAACTGATGTTGAAATGGTCAATTTATTCCATGCATAGCTCACAAGGCTCACAGTGTATATAGCAATATCATTGGAGCCATATAATTGCTTTGAGATCTAAGTTAATTGAGCATATATACCGACTATAATATATATTCAAGCCCACTGCAGACAGTCAAAACAATAAAAGTCCATGTGATTACAACATGTAAGCAATATTTCAGTCAGCCCATAGTGCACTTGGAGCAACTTGTGATTAGTACATTGAGCCATAAAGATCCATGTATATAGCCTCAAGAGTCAACGAGTTGAAAATGAACGTGGCACTTGTCCCATTCAGATCCCAACATGAGTATAAAGGACATGGCTCCCAGTGTATCATCGGTCATGTTTTCATGCAAAGTGTCCAACAGGAAAATCTTGCTAATTTTCAACGCTTATGACAATGGATTAGCAAATGTCGAAGCAATTTTCAACAGTCATACCTTAACCAAGAATACCCCCAGTATTTGTCATGCCCATCCTTCAAGTAGCAGTCATATCCTATCAATCAAATGATCAAAAAAACTATGTGAATGTACAAGTGTCCCCCTGAGGCTGATTCTAGGCAACAGTAGCTCGAAATTTGTCCCCCTAGGTGATTTAGGATCTTTTGGACAGCTTCAAGCATGTATACAAGCAATGGTATGGGAAGGGCTACCATTTGGTAACCTTTGCCTAGGACCCATGCACCACTCCAACTGGAGCAGATCAAAGGAGAAAAATCCATCAATGGAGGAGTATTTGAAAGCTAAGACTACATCAAGGAAACACTTGTAACATGGGTTTGAAGATTACAAGGTGAATCATTTTTAGATTGTTCATTGGGGTAGGTCCACCAAATAGCGCGCTAAACAAGCCTAGGCAACATCACGAATGTTAAAAAAACAAAGTTCCTTTTAAAGTGTTGTAGCTTCAAATCTCTTCTCAAGAATCCCCCTATCTTTTGGTAAATTATCTCAGATTCAATAAAGCTTTACTAACATTAAACTATCATATGTTTATTGTGTTCACTTCTTTTGATTCCATTTATTGCTTTCATAACACAAGAATTTAGAGAATTGTGAATTAAATTTGGATCAACAATATCAGAACAGTTAATTACTAAGTCACAAGGTTCGGCAATTTTCAGACAAGAAATTCGAAAATCGCCGAACTTTATTCACCCATAAAAAAATTGCGAATATTCATATATATTCGGCTTAAAAAAAAAACTTATAAAACGCTTTTAAAAAAGCCTAAAAAAAACCTAAGGTTTCTCATTCCGGTTCTAAGCGGCGGGAGTAGGAGTGCTTTGAGTGGAGAGTTCGTGAGAGCAAGTGGAGCTACGACCTGCAAAAGAAACAGCTGCGCCCTGAACTTTGAATACAACTCGTGACCTGAACTTTGAATACACCTGCAACTTGGAGCCATCCCTAGCACTACTGATAACCACCAGAAGAACGTTAAAAATCCTTGCCCGTGAAATATATTTTTTAATGGGTCGACTAGGTTATAGCAAGTTTTAAAACTTATAATTGATAACTAATTTATATATTAGAATTTATAATTGTGGTCAGTTAGGTTAGAGTAAGTTTTAAAACTTATAATTTACAATTGATCTATATTTTATAATTTATAATGTTATTCATATTTAATATTTAATATATTATTTTATATTTTATAATTATAAATTTACAATTGTTTTTAGTTTAATAATGTTTAATTTTAATAAAATAATTAATCATAGAATTGGTAATTCAAATTGCATAGTAATGTTTTAGCTATTTTGAAAATTTGTGCTTTTATATCTTATTTTCAAAAAAATGAAAATTATAACAGCCGAATTTAATCACGAATTTTTTTTCCGAATTTTATTATAGCCGAATTTAATCCTCGCCAAACACGAACACGAACACGACTTTGGTGACTTAGGTTTGTTATATGTTTGTATGTCCTATTTATTGAGGTAAGACTACAAAAAGCACAGTCTCAGAATATGTGACCCTTCACACTATCTCCCTTGTCAATTCAAACAATACTAGATGAAAAACAAAGAGGGAATGGGAGGTCCTTTTAGATGTTTGGTCAATGAAACCCTCAACAAGTAGAGGAGGGATATAATAGAGCAATTCTCTAATATTCTTTCTCAGATCATGCCAACATCCACCACTTCATCAAGTAGACCCCATCAAAGGTCCAACAACATTCAACATACAATCACATTTCACTATTATTCTTTTAAAAGAAAATTTGATATAGACAGGTGGCTCAACCAAATGAAATTCTATTTTTCTGTGAATGACTTTTTGTAGTTATGAAGTACTAACATTTGCACTTCTAAAAGCTGCTTCCCGTGTTGAAAAAAAGGTGGGTATCATATTGTTTAAAAAACAGCAAAGATGAGGATGACTCGCCACTAGACCAAACGGTTCCCTGATAAATACTTGGGTAAAGCCTTTTCACTACAATGTGACGAATTATGATGACCAGCATAAACATTTGCAACAATTATGCCAAGGTTAAGAACAAACAGAGAAATATTATACCGATGCATTTCATGCCTTGTCAGCAAAAGATGGGACACCTAACAGTCGAAGGCCACTATAGCAGCATGCATTCGTACATCCAAGAAGAAATGAAATTCTTGGAGGTCGAGGACACTGAGAGAAGCCTGCTAGTATGCAGTCAAAATTGAGGAAAATAATAAACACAAAGGCAAGAAAAGAACTACTCTCTGCAATAATGGCATCAGGTTTGAACTGTGAGCAACAGAGACGACACCTTCAATTAATGCAATCACTATCAATAATTGATCAAGCTTTGAGCATGGGTTTCTCATCTCTACCCCTAAATTTCATTCCCTAGGGACTGGGGAGCGACACATCACAAATTGGAAAATCGAATGCACTTTCATTTTGCTCTTGTTAGTTTGGATTATTGAAGGAGTTGTGGTTGATTTTATTTTCCTTTCAGATTCATCTGAGGGATGCAGTGACTCAAGTAGATTGTGACTTCATAGAAGCCATGGTATGTCTGAGCATATCCCTAATGCACCGAGCACATCTAGATGGAAGAGCAGATCTACCAAGCACCCTCACCGCATTCTGAAAATAGGATGATGCAATCACTATCTTGGATGTGTTTTTCTTTATAGGTTTAACAAAATTCAGACCCGTGTTACTAGCAGATTCATTCTCTAGCTTAGGAAACTCATTTTTCGCAGGGATTTCGTTACATGGACTAGAGAAATAAACGGCAAGCTTCTCCCACCTAAAACAAGAGGATTTCCAAGGGATTATCTTCCAAGACGTGTCCCTCATATAAGAAAACTTGTGCCCCAAATTGGGGGATTTGTCTACCACGCAAGGAGGAAAATTATAGCAATCAAGAAAAAAATAGAAAAAAAAAAGAACAGAATAATATAAGTTAATATACATTCACAATATCCATATAGCTGAAAAGGATTTTTTTTTTTGGGAGGGGGGGTTGGGTGGCGTGGCGGGTGGGGTGCATCATTGCGACCCAGTCAAGATTTTTGGTCCAATGCAATTTGGATTTCCTGCACTGTAAGAAATAATGTCTGGAATATTAGATTTTGTATAAAATCATGGTGGTCTTGTGAGGAGAATACTATGGATATACTGATAAGTGATGAGAATAATTTTTTGAAAGTGGCACAACCAGATCAGAATCGCAGGCGTAAACAATTGCCAATGGCCAACTGGTACAATGGCCAATTTGAATCAATTGTTGATCTCATCTTCACATGGAAATATTCTTCCTTGAGATAAAATTTATGATAGGGTGACAGGATTATCTCTTTAGATGTAAGTTTTCTGAAGTTCTTGTGCCTGTGTGATTGGAGGATGAATGATTCGATGGTCTAATGTTTTGCTCTTTGTATATGGATGATTGGTTAGGATTGTGTTTCATATTTATGCTGAATTTGAATCTTCTTTTGGATTTTTGTACATTTTTTATGATGAATCTGAATCTTCTTTTGGATTTTTTTGCCAGTTTGGCAGCCTCTCTGTTTGGCAGCCTCTTCGTTTCAGCTTGAATGTTGTCAATCTCATGAAGAAATAGAGTTTTGTGCCACTGTCAATGAAGAAAAACATTCTTTGTTGACCTGTCAGAATTGATGCTAGCACAGATGATTTTGTGAGGTTACACATACAGATTCCCTATACTAATAGCATTTACTTTTAATTGTGAATGCCTAATGAAACAAATCAAGGAAATTTGGTGCTGTACGAATAAACAAGGGAGGGGGATCCAGGTTTGCTGGTAGTTCAGGGTTGGAGTGTATATATTCACGTTGCTAGCCTCTGCTACAGGGAATTCACTTTTTGGTTAGGCCATGAACTATAGAACAATATGGCATATTATGCCTGATAAAAAACCTAGTCAAGATCCTGCAGTCAATATAAGTTTCAGTAACAGTGATTTAGCATGATATTATCTGCCCATGGGAAGCTCTTTGACATCTTTTTATTTATAGTTGGGGGCACATGTATCCCTTTTTATTTATGCATCACAAACTTAACAATTAAAAACTATAATAATATATAGATCAAACCATATTTTACATCAAAGTCATATTTAATATACAGTTATGTTATTATAGCCTAAAAATTAGAAAAATTGAATAAAGATCTAATATGTTTTATTGTTCTACCTAAATAAATAATTAGTTTTGTATAAACTATAAACTGCAATTTCACATGAAATTCCCGAACATTGAAATACAGGGATGCACCCTGAAAATTTTCAGCCATCCAGGGGACACGTCCCCAAGTTCCTCAAACTTTATGTAACATTGATGGAAACCTAATCATAATGTATGAATTTAACAGGGATCCTGTGCCTTAGTAGGCGCATCCCTAAGATGCAGTCATAGTTACCAAAGCTGGCTGAATCTGCACAAAATCTAGTCAGATCCGTATTTTTCAGCTGGTACGGATAAGTTCGGTCCTAGTTGATTCTAATTTGGGGAAAAAAATTGAAAAAATTTAATAGGTTTTTGCAAAACACGATCACCCAACAACCTTATATATTGAATAAAATAAAATTTTATATTAAGTTATTCAAGTTTTTCATTATATTTGTCAATTTGACATATTTATAAAACTAAACTCATATATAACATGCATATATTTTGGAATGGAATTTTCAGAATTTTTTCAAGAATGTCAACTTTCAGATTTTTTTCCCCTCCCAAACAGATGTGAATTTCTGGAGTCGGAAACTATGGTTGTAGTTGTTCTTCGAGCAACTGCACTTGTAGTAAGACATGTCATTTGCACTATAAAGGGAAAACAATGCATTCAAATCAGTTATAAAGAATTTGGATGAAAGGAAAGGCTTTTTCATTGTCCATAATATGGGACAAGGGTCTACAGAGTAGCTTATATCATATGAGACCATGTCATACTTGCAATATACAAGAGTCACCTAACATACCCTACCCTGTGTAGGAGTCAATCTTGTGACCTCTTTTCGAGAAAATGAAGATGAGGATCCCCATTGAGTAATATATTTATAAGGAGTTGGGACTCAAATGTCAAGAATATCCCAACGTCGTGTCAAATAAGAATATTTGTTATACAGATGACCTGATTTTGGTATTGGTTTAAAAAATAATATGCAAGGAACTTATGCCTCACACGTGTGGTTAAGAATATGTGTCATTCAATTCAATTTCAACTTACACTAAATTATTTAATATACATAAAATTTAATATGTCACTAGGTTCACTTTCTTTATTTTATCATGGTTCGTAGTCAAAAATGTCATCTTGTGTACCTTTGGAATCAAAATATGCAATTTCTAATGTCATCTTGTGTTTATTTAGAATCAAAATATGCAATTTTTTTACATGGATAGTATGCCAGAACCTCTAAATTTGCAACCCTTACTCTAAGTTAACAACCAAATTGTAACGGTCCATCCACAACCCAAACCCTTAATTAAAGAAAAAGTTCATCTTGTATGTAAGAGTGTGGAAAGCCATCTAGACATACTTGAATATATATACTGATGTTTCTCCTATTAGCTCATCCTTGTGAAAAGTAGAGAACACAATCAAAATGAAAAAAACCTAGGGTACGGAAAAATCAAAAATGAGATACAAATGAAGTATGCCAAGAGTCGAAGAAATACTCACCCACTTGGCAAATAATACTCCTTCACATTAAGCTAAAACACTGAGCTAAAAAATTCCCCGTGCAAGAACTTTTTAATTTCCACAAACAAAAATGACAGATTTTTATTGATGAAAATCTTAAATCAAACTTGACAACTCCCGCTAATTTTATCAGCATTTCTACAATAACACTTCTAGAGTTCAATAGTTTAAGACTTAGTTGCAAGTACAGGAGTCCTCTCTGGCTTATAAAAATGAAAATCAATCAGGCAGACGGATGAATAAACCTACCACCAAAAATGCCAATACCCTGCAACATAAGAACACCTTGTAGAACTTCCTTCCATGGCAAATACAAGGGTGAAATGTCCACTACAAAGTCATGTTCAAAGAAACAATCAGATACAGAGATGTGAATACTTAAACATATAGTTAAGCAAATTAAACAGTCAAATAAATCAGGAATTTGGTTCGTTTTCTTAAACCATGGAGTATAAGTAGTTTTTGTATTTCAAATCCCCACTATCAGACACGTAAAAAGTTATAATATGAAATAAACATCCAAAATGAACTCTATTTATCAGTTAAAACTTAAAAGCCTACAGTTTCACATGTACAATTTGTCATTTAATAGTGTTCAACATCCATTGAAAATTTGTAAGCATAGTCAAAAATTATAAGTTGAAGGCAAGTGACAATCATGAAACAATTCGTTCATTAAACAAAAAAAGGAAGGAGCTTCTTGTGGGTCACTTCGAGACCTCTTGTAAGCCTGCAATGAAAGATTTTAGGCTGCCTAATACACAAACTAAGGCAGCACACTTCAACCAGATTAATAAAGTAACCTACTGCCTAATCAGACATCAAGAAATCCCTAATATAAGATTCAATTATACGGAAATGCCTTACTATTGCATTTATCCAAATTAAAAAAAAAATCTAGGAATTTCTTTCAAAGTAATTTTAACCCCAGTAGGAGGATAATTTTCAATACACGCACAATGTAACTTCATGAATTGGGAGTCAGTACATTTTCTTTTAGATGTTCAATATCCATTCCTAAGCATGTGGATATAACATCCTTAGTCAACGGATTGCCTGGCAGTTAACAAATTGCCTGCTTATGATGTAATAAACAACCCTCTAGCCTCAATAGATAGCCAATATGTAGAAGCATGTGAATAAAATGGTATACCCCATTTAATGTGGATAGCAACATCTTGCTTACCACACATACAATTTGCCTAAAACCATGCTTTGAGTTTTAAAAAAATAACTCATTTGCAAAAGTTATAATGCATTCAAAATAAGCAAACAATTCTAAAAGACTATCAGGCAATCCGTTTTACCATCTATTGAGGCTAGAGGTTGTTTATTACACCATAACCCAGGCAATTTGTTGACTACCAGGGCAATCCGTTTTAATGTGGATAGCAATAACATCTTGCTTACCAGTTACCACGCATACAGTTTGCCTAAAAACTATGCTTTGAATTTTAAAAATAACTCATTTGCGAAGTCATAATGCATTCAAAATAAACAAACAATTCTAAAAGACTCGTTCAAGTAATCAAGCAGTTGCTACAAGCAGCAAGTGCATGCAACAAAAAGTGTTTTTCAATCAAATCTTAATCACAATTTTTGCCACCTAGTAATGTGAACTAGACATGTTGTTAACCAGAAGTTGCACCCTGATAAAGAATGGTGTGTGTGTACTCTCTCTCTTGTTGACAAAATTGGAACACCTCAAGGTTAGTGGGTAACCTGTGTTTGAGGTGAACCTCCAAATAGGGCCGGTTCCCTTGTGAATCACCCAAAAAAACGAAAACTTTAACAAGGAAAAAGGAGAAGGAATGCGGGAAAAGGGAAATAAAGGTGATTCACCAATAATTAAACACATGCATGTAATTTTGCACACAAAGAAATCAAAGATCCACACACCTGCACAACTCTAAGCTATTTTGCATAAAAGGACAGCAGTAAAGGAAGTAATTTCCACACTAAGGCAATACAATACCCTATTAAACACAATTAAAACTCAAAAAACAGCAGTATGAGAGAGCAAAATGGAGCATTTTTTATTCGAAGGTGCAAGTACAAGGTTAGAATTGCCAGAGCAAATCAGCCCAAGTGTGTCTCATTTTATTTTAACAATCAAAATCAGCCTTTATTAGACTGTTGCCTTTTTAAAATAGCTTGTCTGAGCTGCTGTTTTGCTAGTAATTGAATGTTGTCTCTTCTTTTATGTATTATTTTCCATCCCTGCATGCTGCTGCTAATAGACTGTAACAGCAGTTAGTAAACCTAGTTGACTTTAACTTTGTCGCTATTCCCTTTGGCACCATGTTTATGACCAATTGCTGCATGCTTTCTTCCTTTTTTATTTATTTCTTCCTTGACAGTCTGCTGCATTTTGTTTTATTTTTTCCATGCATGGGACAAAAGTTCTTTGCTTATCTGTTATTTGTGAGAATTAATTGCCGCTAATATTGAGCCTCACGCATCATTCAAACTCTCTGTTTTGCCGCCCCCCCAACTACCTTGCTGACAAACCTTAATTATTTTGGCCATTGAACTCTCCAACCTCCCTGTCTCGGCATTTACTCATTTTTCCGTTGAAAATTTTAAACTTTCCCCACGTTTGCCGGTCACGCGGAACTCCGTGGAATTTCTTCCACTTCTCCTCCCCGCTTGTGAGAGCCTAAGTTTTTATTCCAGGTCCTGCTGTCCCGGGTTATATTTCACGTCCGAGACTCCGTGGAAAACCCGCTTTCAACTTCCCGTGGACGTGAAAGTTCCAGGATTCTTTACGGGTCCGATTTCTTTTGGGTCGTGGTTTATTTTGGGGGGCTCAATATATATTTTTATTATTATATGTGGCATTTTATTATGTTTCGGATCCATTTTTGGGGCATATTTACGAGTAGTAAAGGAGTATATTTTTATATACGGGAATGATATAAAAGGGGATTTTGAGGAGAATTTTTATTGATTCGTGCGGCAGCACTAAGAAACATAAAGGGAGAAAAATACAGAGAGAAGAGAATAGTAGCTCAAGGAAGAAAGAAGAAAAATATAGAAAATGAAAATACAGTGAAGAGGGAATATTCTGATAAATATATATATATATAGTGCAGCAGCATAAAAAAAAAATTGTAATAGAAGCAAATCAGAGCACGATCTCTGAGATTTTAAAAGAATTTTAAAATCAATTATAATATATATAATTTAAGTGTGTTTTATTGTATTGCTGGCTAGATTTTATGCATAGCTAAAACCTAGGCAGTCATGAGATAAATCTCCCTCATTTACTGGTGAGGCTCCCGTGTAAGATTGATGTCAATTATGTTTTCTAATATCTATCTGTGGGTTTTACTTTAATTGCAAAGCTCATTAACCATAGCTAAGCAATTATGCAGCAAGTAAGCAGCTGTAAAGAAATATTTGCTGAAGGGGGAATAGTTGAATACGGAAAAAAAAAAAAAAAATGTGTAATCCAACCAATAGTTTACAGAGTTAGTCTCATACACATAGATAAAACAAATAGATCTCACAATACAAAATCAAAGGAAAGGAAACCTTTTAATCTAAGTCTTAGATAATGTAAATTTTATCTAAAGATCTACACAGAAGTAAGAAGCCAATGCACCGTTGACACAAAGTTCTCCGGAAATCTATCTTTGTTTAATTCCTCAGCTTTCAAAAAATATATCAAGTGTTTCAACACAAAGTTTTAGAACTCAAAAATACTGATTACAAATTCTGATCCATTAACCCGTAAGGTCTTCCTCTATTTATAGTGTATTGAGAGCAATTACAAATAGGAAGCTTTCAATGAATTGCCGCATGTGGAAGCTATGAAAAAGAGAAGCAACTATCAGTATTTTTCCCTAAACTTTCTCTTTGCATGACATGCATATGAAGACTAAATCAATGTCATGCATGTCTACCACATATTCCCAAGTAATTGACTTCTTCCAGTAACTTGAAGTAATAACGGCTTTTATAGCCAATTCCCTAAGTTTTAAAATTTTAATTGATTGCTCAATTGCTTTGTCGAAGAAAATAAGAGAAAGAAAAAGAAGTTATTCCAGTTGTAACACTCTTTGTTTTGTCCTTCCTCCATACTCTGCATGTTGATCCAATACGTATTGTACTTTTGCTTCATCTATTTTAGCAATGAATGATTTGAATGATATCTCTACCTTGAATCTGATATGCATTTTTCGCCCATATATTGTTGAATTTGTCTTTGATTCTCACCAAACTAGATCTAGAAGTAGATGACTATGATTTGCTTGTGGGTGCTGCCTCTGACCTGCCTTCCCTCTTATCCTTGAAGTTTTTGCAGTTCTTCTCCAGTACATGCACCAGTGCAATGTTTGTCGTAAACTATTCAGACAAAACTCATCACCTTTTATTTTTAATTGCATATGAGCAATTTTAAATTCTGGAAGCACTTCGGGTGAAGGCAAATACAAATAAATTCAATAAAGACTTCAAATGGAAGATTGGGAGCACAAGCTCCTGAAAGGAATTTTCCATGTAATGATTTCTACACGGGCTGCATTAGAAACAAGAGGATGGATTTCTGACGGAAGCCTTTGCAATTATGAGAGTTGGATCTATTTCCTCCTTTGATTCTAAAGATATATTCAATGTATCAAATATTGACTTCTCCTTTCTTCACCAATATGGGCATAAATGAAGTATTCCTGCAAATAATTCAGACGAATGCAGTCCATAGCATGAATATCTAATTTCTTCACCGAGATCTGATTATAAAGCCTGCTGCCCTCTATTATTAGACTTTGCTTACATGCCAAGCAAGCTAAAAAATATTATTTTATTCACCTGTGCACTCACATCAACACGCAAATAGCCAGAATAATAAAAAGAAGGCTTCTCCAACCCTAGCACCAAAACTGGATGCTTCTCGGCAATCAAAAAAAATAGCTTTTAAGCATTTAGCTATGCCAGAATGGGTCCCACTTTTTGGCTAGAAATCATGTTAAAAATAAAAAGGCAAAGCAATGGGAATTTTTACGCTTTCAGGTAGCTCCAAAAATCTCATCTTTCACTTAAGTGATTTGTCTTTAATGATGGAAAAAAATAACCTTCCACGCAGGCATAAAATTCCAACCTGCTTGTCACTACGAAAATTCTCATTGGCAACTTAAGTGATTTGACTTTAATGATGGGAAAAAAAAAACCTTCCATGCAGGCATAAAATTTCCACCTGTCTGCCACTACCAAAATTCCCATTGGCAGCTTAAGTGATTTGCCTTCAATGATGGGAAAAAACCACCTTCCATGCAGACATAAAATTCCCACCTGCCTACCACTATCAAAATTCTCACTGGCAAATTAAGTGATTTGACTTTAATGATGGGAAAAAACAACCTTCCATGCAGGCATAAAATTCCCACCTGCCTACCACTAACAAAATTCTCATTGGCAACTTAAGTGATTTGACTTTAATGATGGGTGGGAAAAAACAACCTTCCATGCAGGCATAAAATTTCCACCTGTCTGCCACTACCGAAATTCTCATTGGCAGCTTAAATGATTTGACTTTAATGATGGGAAAAAACAACCTTCCATGTGGGCATAAAATTCCCACCTGCCTGCCACTACCAAAATTCCCAATGGCAGCTTAAGTGACTTGACTTCCATCATGGGAATTTTTCACCTTCCAGGCAGCGCCAAAATTCCCACTGGCACTTAAAAACCATCCTTTCAAAAAATGCGACTTGCATGGAAGAAAGCTTCTTCCCAAAGCGCGGCTTGCATGAAGAAAGTTTTTGAAGTTGCGTGAAAACTCATCAGCAGCATTTTATTTCCATTTTTGGATTTTTGGTGAAGAAAACACAAGAACAAAATAAAATTTTCCATTTTTGGAAAGGGTCCGAAAAAATGTAGCAGCAAAAACTTGCAAGTGCCATAACTTCCATTCCGTGGCTCCGTTTTAGGTGTCGTTTTCTCTAAAAGTGCATATTTTCTCGAGCTCTAAACATTGGTGGCAGTATTTTTCTTATTTTCATAAAATCCATTTTTGCACCTTTTTGGACCAAGCAACTTCTTGCAATCTCCTGAAGGAATCCTGAGCTCTAATCACCTTTAAACAAATTAGTAATTAAAAATACTGGATAGCTTTTCAAAACCCTAGGTCCGGGAAAAGGTCTGGCAAGAAGAATGAATAGGCTACAGGGATTGTCATACGGAAAATCGGAGAAAGAAAGACAAAAAAAGAAATGAAAACAAAACCCGAAAAAAACTGCAGGCAGTTGCTCGAAAAATTTCTCCAATTAGCTTATCTACAAAAATTCTTCCCCCTGGGTGAATGCTTCTTTGAGAGGCGAAAGCAATACTGGCGTGAAAATCCTCAGTAGGGTTCAACTACAACACAATTTATTTTTAAACAGAACTTTATTTATTTAATAAATAAATAAATAAAATTCTCTCAGACAAAACTTGGTGAAGGGATATGGATATAGTGAGTTTTAGCATGTGGGTATTTGTCAAATTTGGTTTTTACGACTCTCTGGAGTAGCTTACAGCAATGCAAACAACTACAAGTAAAACAAGCACAAAATGACCTATTACTTTGAAAAGAAAGAAAAAATTTAAAAGGGGTAGTCCCATATTTCAAGGTAAAATCTGGGGGACACCTTGTATTCTGGTTGTGTCTTTCCCTTACTGGTTGCATTTGGCACCAAATTTTGCCAACAGTTTTGCTAATAATTAACTGTCGTCTTTTCTTTTATTTATTATTTTCCATCCCTACATGTTGTTGCTAATAGACTGTAACAACAGTTAGTAAACTTAGTTGACTTTAACTTTATCTCTATTCCCTTTAGCGCCATGTTTATGACCAATTGTTGCATGTTTTCTTCCCTGACATTCTGTTGCATTTTGTTTTATTTATTTTTATTTTTCCCATGCATAGGACAAAAGTTATTTGCTTATCTGTTATTTGTCTCATGCACCTTGTCCAACCTTGGCACAGACTCCAAACCATAGTTACATGGGGCCGCGTCCCCCTATTTTTGATAAGTCCGGGACGTCCCGAACGTCCTGGGGACGTGGGAGACGTGGGGGAAATGTTTCCCCCACATTTCCTACAGTGCAGAGGTCCTAAGAAATGTCTTGGGGACGTCTACAAAGGTGAGGGGACGCTTCAAAAGCGTGGGGGTCATCTGGACGTCCTCGATATCCCCTACGGCGACTGTTGCTTTTTTTTTTTAAAAACACACTTTAAACAATTAAAACTAATTTTTTTATTGTAAATCACTTATATAAAAAACACATTCCTAACCTAACCCTAACCCTAAAAGTGCAATTTTATGTTATAAATTTACATTTTGGGCTCATTTCATATTCACACACCAAGCGAAGAGCAAGAGTGAGAGCAAGAGCGAGAGCAAGATTAAGAGCAAGAACAAGAGCAAGCAAGAAGTATTTATAATTTTGTTTGCTTACAATACTTGTTAAAGTTTTTTTTTTTTTTAATTTAGATTCTATTTGCATTTTTTAGGGGTTGTTTTTTAGCATTTGCATCTACATTCACAATGTAATCATGTTTATAGTTTGTAGGATTTTTAAAAATGCATATTGCATAGATTTTGGTTATAACTAGTTACGTTTTTTTAATTACATTTTTATTTCTAGTTTAAAATTTATATTATATTTGCATTATTTAGGGGTTTTTTTAAAGTTTTAATATCTACATTCACAATGTAATCATGTTTATAGTTTGTAGCTTTTACGAAATGCATATTGGTTATGTTTTTTTTTTTAAATTACATTTTAAAAGTTTAAAAAAAATATTGCATATTGGTAACTACATAGGGTTTGTTGTAACTTGTGGTTGTTTTCATTGTTTATAAATTAAAATTTTGATCATTGCTTTTTTTTTTTTAAATTAATTCGTTACATAATCAATCAATCATATAGTTGTGGTTGTTTTTTTATTCATTGCAGCAATCATCACCATGAGTTCTTCTTCTGAGTATGAGTATGAATTAGAGCAGGAGAGGGTTGAACAAGAACTTGAGATAGGTGGTTGCGGAAGTGTTGGTGATGCCACAATGGGAGAAAGTGGAGAAGGGACACAAAATGTAGTGGCAGCGGCAACTGGTAGTGCTACCAATTGCCCCTCTCAAATTTGCCATTGGACCATTTGATAAGAAGAAGCCATTGCAACAATTTGCACAAATAATTGAGAACCCCAAGTCTGGAGGGGGAGCAAAGTATGGAAGTGCAACATATGTGCACTGACATAGCATGGCAGCATCACTAGGACCAATGCACACTTGGTGTACCTTACAAGAAGGGGGGTTGGCATTTGTAAGGGCCTTTCACTAGAGGAGAGAGCTGAGATGGTGAGAATCTTCAATGGAAATACCATGGACAATGTGCCAGAAGTTCGTGGTTCTACGGCTAACACTCCATTGAGCGCTCATAGGACTGACAAACATAGTAATACCTTGGCCGGTTCTAGTTTTGGAGTGTCAGAAGTGGAAAGCAGGGGGAAAACAAAGGCCTTGGAGGCAGCCCCCAATTCAGTTGTTGACATGTTTGATTCAAAGGTGAGGGAAGAGGCAAATGATGTTTTTGGGAAAATTTTCTATGTTGTTGGGATTCCATTTAATATCGCTCACTCTCCTTATTACAAGGAGGCTATGGCTAAGGTTGCAAAAGCAGGTACAAGTTATGTGCCTCCTGGAGACACAAAACTGAGGACAACAATCTTGGATAGAAATTATTCCAAGGTTAATCTGTTGATGGAGGAAATGAAAGCGACATGGGTGTTATATGGATGTAGCATTATCATGAATGGGTGGACGGATATTAGACATTGTCCTCTCATAAATATCACTGTCTCTTACAAAGATGGATCGTACTTCTTGAGAGCAATTGATTGTTCTGGGAAGCAGAAAGATGCTAAGTTTCAGTATCAGATTTTGAAGGATTACATGGAGGTTGGACCTTCAAACGTTGTACAGGTTGTCACGGATGCAGCTTATGTGTGCAAAGCAGCGGGCAAGCTAGTGGAGCAAGAGTATAGACATAGTTATTGTACTCCATGTTGTGTGCATGCCATGAACAATGCACTAAAAGACATAGGGAAGATTCGGTGGGTCAACCAAATAGTGACTGAGGCCAGGAACGTACAGAAGTTCATATGTAATCACCACACATCATTGGCACTTTTTCAAAAAAATTCAAAGAAGGAATTTCTAAAACCTATTGACACCCACTTTGCATCTTATTTTATTTTGTCGGAGAGGATGTTTGAGTTGCAGGAGCCCCTACAAATTATGATTATTACACAGGAGTGGACTAGGTGGTGTGAGTCCAAGACAAAACAAGGGAAAAGAGTGAAGCAAGTGGTGTTGCAGGATACATTTTGGGTTGTTATGAAATACATCATATCAATCATAGCTCCAGTTTTTAGTGTCATCAAATATGGTGATTCTAATAGCCCCAATCTTGGTGAGATCTATGAGTGCATTGATAGCATGCTTGGGAAAATGAAGATAGCTATTCGGGTGAGTGACCCCACTTTGGAGTTCTATAATGAACATATACAGCCCATTATTCAGTAGAGATGGGAGAAGTTGCACACCCCTCTTCATATGGCTGCATATGCACTGAATCCCAAATGGTATGTGGAGAGGCCAAGTAGAGTTATCCCATTGGACGATGATGAGGTGAAGAAGGGCCTTATGAAAGCCTTTAAAAAAAATGTACAGTCCACAGGAGGATTCACAGATCAGGTTGGAGTGGCTCGACTTCACTGAACTTGATAGGTACAAAACATCAACAAAGGCGGACAAGGTATCAATAGCACAAGAGAAGCCAGTGAGTTGGTGGCGACTGTATGGGCTTCCAGGACTGCTGCAACCACTTGCCATTCGTCTCCTTTCCTAGATTTCTAGCTCCTCTGCCTCTGAGAGGAATTGATCTACATATGGTTAGATCCACTATGTTAAGAGGAATAGGCTTACCTCTGCGAAAGCAGAGAAGCTTGTAGTTATACACAATGCTTTGCGTCTTATGGATCGCAAGACACCTGAGTATAAACAAACCCCAACATTACGGTGGGATGTAGATCCTAAGGAGCTGAGGCAGGTTGAAGAGGACAATATTGTGCAGCGGGGATTGATTGGGCTTACTTTTGAGGACGAGGATGCTAGTTTTAGGGAGGAGTTCATGGATATTGCTTCAGATGTTGATTATGATTTTTAGGATGATACTTGTAGTTGTCCTCTTTTTTTTATAATATTGACAATAGACAATTGTTGATGTATTTGGATATGAGATTAATGATATGAATATCAGCTATTGTCACTTGATCAATCATAATTTAGAATGGTTTTATAGTTTGTTTCAGCTTGTCTCAAATTCGAAATTCAACTATGACATATGTAGCTTACATCAACATATTGATATTATGGTATTAAGGAATTCCGAATGTATTTGATGTTTATGAGTTCAAGTTTCACCTTATTTAAATCTCAAATGATTTTATTTCGGTTTATTTATATAGGTTAGTCACTATATCTTTATATTTTAAATATTTATATATTTTTTAATTAGCCGTCCCCCCGCCGTCCCCAAAATTTAGAAATTTTTTGCCGTCCCGTCATCCGGAGTCTTAGGTAACTATGCTCCAAACTGACTCGAACAACAATTCTTTTAAATTTATTTTATTTCTTGTCTCTTCCCCACCTTTATCCTTTTGTTTTTTATTTATTTCTTGTTGACTGCTGCGTCCAAAAGCCTGTTGTCTGCATGTTTATTTTTATTTATTTTATTTATTTGTCCTCCTTTTGGTTTTGGCGCCACCATCATGGGCTGCTATTACTGGGCAGCACCCCTTCATCCCACCTTTTCTCCTTTTGGCACATGGGGTATTATTAGAACAAGAATTTGCTTTTGTTATCAATCCATTCATACACTTCTATTTTTAGCTCCTTCATTTTTTGCTCGTGTCATTTTTAGACATGCTATTTTAGCCAACCTCTATTTTTAGCTCATCTATACCTTTAGCAAATCTTCTAAAATATAGCCAAGTGCTATTTTTAACCACACTAATTTTAGCCACTTTCCACAAATAGCCAATTTTCCAATTTTGGTAATCCTTTGTGTGAAAATATGGTAACAAGACCTTTTCTACACAATTTTCTAGAACACGCTCTTAATTTTAGTGTTCACTAACCAGGTTTTAGTCTGAGCCCAATAAAAGTTTGTGAAAAAGCAATAACCTATGGAGAATTAAGACACTGACACCTTTTTAGCGTGACTTGTACATATTTTTCTGTCATTGATGTTGTACTTATAGAAAAAATTATATGAGAAATAGAGGGATACATAATTTACCAAGGTATTCTAAATTTTAAACTCTTCCTTAACGTCAGACAATAACGGAATATAAAGGTGCTTTGGGAAAATAAAGCTGAAAACAGAAGCAGACTTACTAAGATGAATGTAAAAAAGATAATGTTGAAGACCAAAGACTATCTCACTGATTCTTATATCATTATAAGTAACAATTTGCATAAAGTTGTAAACACCCTAGTTGATTCATGTTGCTAACTGAATTTCATAATCCCAGAATATAAATAGCCTGCTTATCATATGGGCTGTATTCTTGCAAATGCAGAATTATTTTGCACTCAAGCATGACAATGTATGAAAGTGATAGCAGGAAACAGGTCAACAACAACTACATATTACAAATAGAAACTCAACTATTACAATACAAGCACATAAACATGATAACAGATATTATATTTATCTGGAATCAACAACAAACAGAAAAGAAGAAACGCACATCTTCAAAAGATATTGACCAGAGGTAAATACATTGCAAATCCATTTTGTGCAAAAGTACGGGACGATTACTAAAAAAAAGTCTACTAAAAATAAACAAGTTTTATTTTACTTACAAAGAAAACCATGTGCTCAGCTATATCAATTACTAACCTACACTCAAAAGAAACACCAAATATTCAAAACATACTAAGAAGATGCTATTACTCTGCAAATCAATTCAACCCAAAAAAAAAACAAATATTCAAAACATTTTGACCAAATGCTAATAATCTACAAATTTATTCTATGGAGAATTAAGAAAAAAAACTACAAAGAGATCTATTGATACTACAGTTATATTGTATCCGTCAACAAAGAAAACATTCGGGGTTTAACTGACCAAGACTCAAGGAAAGTCAAGTTCTAAGCGTCTGAAAGCCAGCGATACTAGATATCAGAAGCACTGCTGACTTTGTTCATCCAGTTATTCCATCATGATGTCTCACATTATGAATAATTCATCCCCCATGCCTCATAGTCCTCCACATTGCATATAAGCATATCAAACCTGGGGAGGAATCTCGTGTGCCAACTCTGCCGTGCTAGCTAGGGTGAGACTTAAAAATCAAATTTACCCTTCCTTTCATTTAGAATAATTACGGTATCAAATTAAAAGATCACAAAAAAGAAATATTATCCCACCCTCCTGAATTCCAAATAAGGAATGAAATATTATTTGGAGGATATTTAATCCAACTATAATGAATATAACTCGGACAGTTCAATACAGCCTCAAATCTACCAGATGCCTAAATATACAGCTGAAAGCATGAAAGCTACATAAGATCAATATGCCTAACAGAGAGAATACCTACATTGTACTAAGGCAGCAAACCATTCTACTGAATCTATTATCTTCAAGAGAAACAACTACCCATTACAAGCAGAAACTCAACCAATATGATACAAGCACATAAATACAATAACAGTGAGACCTACTATACTCGTCAGGAATCAACAGGAAACAGAAAAGAAGTAACCAACACCTTCAAAAGATATTGACCAGAGGTTAATACTTTGCAAATCAACTCAGCCCAGAAAAACAAAACCCAAATATTCAAAACATGATAACCAAATGTTAATACACGTCAAATCAACTCAACCTGGGATACAAAACACTAAATAACCAAAAAAAAAATACTGACGGGATGCCAATAATCCGCAAATGTATTCAATACACATGAATCTACTGATTTTACAGTTCTATTTTATCCAGCAGCAGAGGTAAACGTTCAGGGTTGAACTGACCGAGGATCAGGGCAAATCGGAACTCTGGTCGTCTGGAAGCCACTGGAAGCCAGCGAAATTAGAGATCAGAGATTCAGAAGCGTCAATTGAGTTTATTCATCCATCCACTCCGCGTTGAGCTTTGAGCCTGACCAGGTGTCACGAATAATCTCGAAAAGCACACTGCATTTCGTACAATTAAAGCTCTAAACCTGACAACAGATTTGATATGGAGGAATTGATATTTCGTACATTTGAACCCTGATAAATAGCCGTTCATAAATTCAAACCAGGTTTTTAAACTTGGTTACTTAAATTTGTCCGAGAAGTCTTACGCTAATGCTTTTTGTTAATGACGCTTTATTATATTAGTTCGTTCTAATTTCTGTTAACAAATCTCCACGGTAACGAAGAGTGGGAACTACCTACGGTTTTATATAGATTCACACCACAAATGATACTTTTTTTTCTAGTGAATTTCCTCGTTAAGAGTGAATCTATATTATTACCATATATTCAAGGTTGTGGCTATTTTGGCGACAAATTAGCGTGCACGCTTTATGCGGGGTGGGACCCACTATGCTTCCACTGTGTATACTACATTTTTGGGAAATAAATGTGATTGGTAGATGATTGGAGCATGCAACAGAGTCGTTAGGCAAGTTGGTAGGGGCATGTGCATATAAATGGTAGGTCTTGGGTTTGAATCCACAAATTTTACAAAAAAATTGAACTGTGTGTAAACCACAAATTTGAAAAAAAAACTAACTGTTAGATTGTGTGTATACCACACTTGCAATTTTGTTCCCAGTATTGTCAGCGCCTATACTAAAGAGGGCACAGTGAGGCCATTCTAGAGAGAGTGACTTTGTCATTTCATGAGGGGAATCATTTCTTGCTATGATGTTTGGTTTCTTTATAGAGAGAGAACTGTATACTTGAAAGAATGTCGCATTGAGTACTTTGTCTTTCCAAGGAGTGTTATCTTGAGCCCCTTTAGCTATCACATACTTCAACTCTTGTGAACCAACACTTTCAAAGGTTATTTTCCCCGAAGGACCAAATAGATCTATTTGGAAACTAGGGATTTCACTTTTTGTAGAAGGTCAATGACCTCTTGACCTCCATTTTTTTATTGAATATACAATTTCAAGATATGGATGTCATCCCTTTCTTGTCACTCTAGTTAGCCCAAAGAAAGTTTTGAACCATTTGGACACATTTAAAATAATAATATTTGGAGTAAAATTGCCATGAGGAATAATAAGTATGACTAGAAAGAATAATCATGTTGACAACTTTTAGTTTACCATCGAAGGAGAGAAAGTTGTGTGACTAGTTATCCACCTTGGCTTGTATCTTATTCATAAACCAATCCCATGTTGTGGGGGGAAGATTGATAGCAAAAAGAATCTGTAATATTAGATGGTTTGACCTTAGAAATTCCAAGGATGCTTATTATGTCTTTGACAAACAATACTTCAGTTTTATTTTGCTTAGTTTGAAGTGAAATATATCATAGTAATTGTCCAATTTCCCAAGCAGTAGTGGATTGAGGAGCATCCATGTTTATAAAAATCTTGCATCACCCAAAAACGTTATATTGTAATTCCACGTAAGCCTTGCTTTTACATGTCTTTGTTTTCATTTCACGCAATGTTGTGTTGTACAAGAGTCTTGTTGTATGGTTTGCATGTCTTGTTCCACACAAGTATCTATTATAATGTTACATTGTCGCCTACATTCACGTTAAAGTAAAAATTATCCATATTGTGTTTTGTGCATGAGTTTGTATTGCACAATCGTATTAGTGGCATTCTGCAAATTAGTAGTTGATATGTGTGAGTATGATCTAGCAAGAGTAAGCTAGAGTGGCTATGGGATTTTCAAAGACTTCATCGAAGATCATAGTAACACAAGATTTTGTCACTTAACACAGTGGAAGGTGATTTTAGTATGGTGTGTAATAGATTGACATGCTTTATGTGTAGTAATGAAACAATTTTTTCTAAGAACTAGTGTTAGCAACATTTGTTCTATTCTATAATGTGTGTGTTTTACCCTTGGAATTTCAGAGGCATTAGAACTATATTAAGATATTGTACAAGGATTTAGCATAAGCAGTTCAACAACATAGTCTTATGTGCAATATGGTGTAAACATAACACGTAACTTACAAATTTTCAAATAATACATTATGATATGATCCAACATGGATTTTACCTATCCTGCCAATTATAAACATTGAACCAACTTGATTTGCATAAAATTGTGTTTGGGCCTTATCTTGCATAGAAGATTGGGATGAATGGTAGTGTCATATAGGTCATGCGTAGGTTTGACATGACTACATGAGCAGAAGGGGTCTTGCAGTATATAAGCATGTCACTACTCTTTTATCGGGGATTATTCCCTCACAATCGGTATTATAGCCTAGAATAGTCAATTCAATGTGTGATTTATGTTGCAGCAATACAGTTGCAAATATTGTGAGCTAGCAAGCAAAGATATTAGGATCTAGTGTTTGTTGAACATATTTAATGTGAGATAGCTATTGTGTTGCCATGTAATGCAATTTGAGTTTAAATAAAGATTGTTGAATTTAAGAGTTCCATAAGTGTGTTTGAGTTTGTGTGTAGTGCATTGTATACATAAGATTTTATTGAGTATTATGAGGGTTGTGTGGTTTCAAGCATCCCATAATAAGGAGCCCTAATTATGAATGTAATAATTTGGTATATAGTGCTATTTTTAGGTATTTTAAATTTGAAGATCTTATTGTTGTTTCTTCTTACATTTGCAAGTGCGAGTAAAAGGAAATTCAAGGCATCTTCTAACAAGAGTTAGAGATAAGGTGTAGAAAACCATCATTAGTTGGTATCTTAAGATATTTTCTAGCATCTTCCTATAAATGAGTTAGATAGGTGTGATGGAAATTGGTAGAAAGGAACACTTTTATGAAGAAATGGCAAATCGAGGAAATAATTATGTACCTTAAGGAAGAGCTAACCATGTAAGAGCACCCATAATTGTAGATCTAATAGGCTTGAAGAAATGCATGCTAGTGATTTAACAAATATTGATATTTGTTAAACCCTAATTGCAGAGTCACTACGAAATGATAAGCAATAAAGTACATATATGACCTAAGCAATAAGATAGAGAAATAAGAAACCCTAGGTGCAAGAGAGGGATCAAGAGACTTAGTTGACTTTGCAATAATCCTAAAGATATACCGAGCTTAAAAAGTGGTGAGCAAGAGAAGGAGACTATCGCAGACGAACTCATAAAATTGTGTGATAGCCGGATATGTCTGGACTAGGGCGCCTAGATCAAGTTAGGGACGCCTAGGTGCTGTAGACCATTGTTGGGCGCTCATGACTATGAAAATGGTCAAAAAGTGATTCTTTCCATGTCGCTTCTATGTCGTTGCCCTTTGTTGTTGATTGCCTATGTGTCACACTATGCCCACAAAATTCGTCTGTAACATGCAAAGAGAAAGAACTCCTGCAAAACCCCAAAACACATCAAATCCTAAAAAGAAAAAGATGCAAATGGGGACTCAGACTAACCCTGGTAGTCACCCAACAGAGTAATCTTAAAATCGAGCATTGCACTACATTTCAAACTCTGTGTAGTTCTATGTGTGTGTAGAATCATGCCCTAGGTGGCTCTTGTGCAAGATGCACTTGATAGCGAGTAATAACTATATGTAGCAATGTAAGTAGATGTGTGGATGTCAAAATGAACTTCCCCTCCTACGAAGTGTATGCAGAAGAATGTAGTCCCTTATCTCTCAAGTGAGTGCTAGATGGATGCTTTGATGCTCTTAAAATGCCTTTGGATGCAACCTTAGGTGATGATTATATATGTTTAGAGCTTGGTCCTTTATTACGTGTTGGGTTGTGGAGCTAGATTGCTTCACAATGAGCATGCATTACAAGTGGTTGGTTTACACAGTAACCGGAGTCGGTTGGTTAACCACCATCTGTCAGCAAAAGAACCACCATTGGTCAGTAAAGGGACTACCATCGGTCAGGGAACCGACATCAGTTACCTTTGCGTGAAAGTTTATATTTAACTCATGAGAATTAGATCTAATTTTAGTTATAAAGTGAATATAAAGGTTATAATGCATAGCTATGGTGCCCTAAGTTTGTATATGCATATATAAGCATGAAAGCTAGGGTTAGAAGGTTAATTAAGTGAAGGATTGAGTTAGATCCTTGATTCTCCTAGATTGAGAGGATGAAGAAGAAGAGAAAGAAAGAACAGGTTACATGAAGACATGGCTTTCATGGAGAGAAGTTGGACAGAAGGAAATAACAGGTACAACTATGGCAGGTACATCTCAATGGTGAGAAGAGGGTAACATATTCTATTGTATTTCCTTTGTATAGTTATTGTCTCATTGTAATGGCTTGCATAGTATGAAAAACACATAGAGTTTCTTCTTGTAGATCCACATGTTGGTGAGATCTTGTATTGTAGATCTATGAGATCATGATGTATTGTTGATCCATGTAGATCTAGTCTTATATTGTTAGATCCACAGGTTGTTGTGAGATCTTGTATTCATAGATCCATGAGATCATGTTGTATTGATGATCCATATATAGATCTAGATATTGTAAAGGAGGTTGTCTTCATGTTTGCATAGGTTGATGCAGTGATGGAGAGACAGACTTACTTCTTGGTGCATAATTATAGTTGCACATATGGTAGACCCATGTGAGAGGTCTTGTTGCAAATCCATAGAGAGCTTGGTTGTAGTTCAGAGATGCAGTAGTTCTTGGTTATGTGAGATCTACTGGTGGTTTGGAGGCACAGTTGTAGTGCACTCATGGAGATCTGTTTAGAGATCTAGAGGAGGAGATACTCTTGGAGAGATGTATTGTACTCTTGTGGGAAGAGTTGGTTTGTACTCTTGTTCATTATTATATATATGAGATCTCTATCTTTGGTGGACGTAGCCCACATTGGGTGAACCACAGTACATGTTGTGTTATGTGTGTGTACATTGTTTTGATTTGGATTTATCTTGTTTACACTTCCACTGTTGTAGATTTTGGGGAATTGATTCCATTTCCGCATTCTGATTCCCAACAACTGGTATCAGAGCTTGGTTGAGCTTGGATTAGCTTTTTCGTATGATGCCAACAAGTGATATCAGCGACGGCTTTAGTTTTTTAGAGAAAGGTTTTATGCTTCAGTGTTTTGTTAGTGGTATTACTGACAGATGTATGTGAGCAGGGATTTTTTGTTTTTCTTGATGTGTAAATCATAGGGAGAGATTTAATCTGAAGTGGATAAATCTCAAGTGGGAGCTGGAAATTGTAAGGTTGCATGAAAAATACAGTGACCGGCGTCGGTAGGCTTACCAATGCCGACAGAGTTCCTTAACTGATATCATCATGGTGACCATGGTCGGTCAAAGAGGAACCAACATCAGCAACCTGGTTTTAAACAGAAAATCACATATCTAAGAATTTGAGAAGATGCGGTGAATGTATCTTTGTTTGCTGAGGCGTCCCTAGTTCTTGGAGACATAGACATGTTGGTCAGATTGCAGATCCAAATTATAGAGGTATGGTTTTGTTACCTTGGTATTTCAGTGCTTGTATGTTGCACATGTATGTTTGGGATTGTAGATCTAGATCTGAGAATGAGATAGAGGAGCAATTATGTATCCTTGGTGCAGTTAGATGCACATGCTTCTTAGAGAGGTAGAATATAATAGCACATAATGAAGACGGGGCTTCTATCAGAGAGGCAAGTACTTCGGTTGAAGATGCGTTGAGTGTCTTGGTGCTAGTAAGGTGATGTGTTTCATCTTGGTGCAGTTTTTTATTGCATGTATTTCATTACTGTTAAGTTTTTGTGTAAGGTTGGGTGCTTCTTGAAATGACTGGCTTGAGCACAACTATCGGCTTTGGTCAGAGTAGGCACCTGGTTTGGTGACCTATGTCAATTTGTTGGTATTATGTTTCAGTTCCAACAGCACTGGGGTCAGTCAGGGAACCGACATCGGTCACAGAGGGTAACCGATACCGGTCAACGAATGGTGGTCAGTCTCTATGACAACAAGTTTGCATAGGTTTTCTTACAGTAGAAGAGGGCATGAATGGTTCAGTGTCCTATTTTAGAGGATCAATTTTTTGGCACAGTGTGTACAGGCAGAAACGAGGTAGATCACTTTAATGTTTGAATCAGAAAGAGGACAGAGTTGGCTCGGTTAGTCCAGTGAGACTTTGGGTCAGGTATCTCTATATGATTCATGTTTTATTTCTTTCATTTGAAGCGGCTGGTATTATGTTTGGATTGTGTGCACAAGTAAAATTTGCACCATGGATATTTGGTGTGTTTGACTTTTATTTCTGGGATGTGTTGGAATCTTGTGGACAAGGGTATCTAGTCTAAGGATGAGATCCTCAATGAAAAGTCATGTTTAGACATAGTTGCAGGTAACAAAAGATGTTGAGTACACAGGATGAAAAGAAGGTGATTCACCTACTTCACAAGAAGTCCAAACTTCTATGATGTAAAAGTATTCTTTGATAAGAAGGGAATCAAGGTTTATATTTTCTTTCATCTGGTTTTATTTCTCACTAATATATATTAGAGCTTTTGAGCTTGTTGATTAGAAGTAGTGCAGGGAGTTCATGTTGAGTGGGAGTAAGCCATGGTTGTTGGCATTGCAGGTTGGACACATATGCACATGCAGAGTGAGAGGAGGATATTACTATTTAGAGTAGCATGAGGCACAAGTTGTTTTGGAGGACAGCCACGACTTTGTAGGTATTTTATATTTATTGCATGATGACATCACTTTTGGTTTTATTTTGTAGTGCTTGGATATCCTTATGGGATGACAATTGATGGTTGATTCAGTTGGGTGAAGAAGAGAGAGCAATGTTATAGACATTGAAGGGTAAAGAAGGAAAATTTGTTTGTTACAGGTTACAGTGTGACAACAGTGTATATTTACCATCTTATTCATGTTACCCTTGTTTGCTTTCATCTTGGATGGAGTGCAGTATGTTTGATGACATGCTTGTTGGTATTTGCACTAGTTGTTAGTAGCATGGTTTAGCATGGTTGTTTGTTGTTGACATTGATGAGCACAGGATTCATATGTGGCCTTGGAGTTAGTCGGTGAGAGACTTGGAGCTTCTGGAGAGCCTGGTGATATGGATGGATGTATATTGTGAGTTTATATATGTGGATAGATTTTGTTTTGTGAGTCTATGATGATGTAGATATTTATTTTTCGCATGAGGATGGATGCCTATGAGCATGGTTTAGATGCCTTGAGCATGAGTAGGGGATGTTTGTATTTCCTCTTGTTACTATGTTACTCCGTGATAGATATGATTTCTACAGATGGTTGTCTTGGAAATGCAAGTTGTTTATGCAGGGTTGGATTTGCAGATTGTAAGTGTTTGGATTCTTTGAGTTATGCAGGTGTTGTGGATGCATCCACTGGCTGCATGTAGTAATCATTTGGGTTGTCTAGACCCAAGATCTAGTTTTGCTTTCACATATTCCAGTTTGACTTGTCTTTGGTCAATTTCATTGGTGGTAGCATGGAGACATGGATAGATGGTTAGAGAACATGGTTGGATGGATATGGTTGTGATAGAAGCTCAGCACTTCAGTTCGAGTGGGAGCTCTTGTAGGTGTGTTAGTCATGGTGGCTTGGTTGCATAAGAGGCTTGGTGTTATGATTCAGTGGGAGCTTGATGTATGGATAGCTCATATATCATGGATCAATAGTAGCTTCGTGTAGGTATATGGTAAGTCATGGTTTGTTATCTTCTTGGTTTTAGAAGATGGTTTAACCTTCTTAATTACTTGAGAGAATTTTTGAAGGAAATAATAGTTGGTCTTCACGGTATGTAGAGGATGGTGATGTACAGGTACAGGTACAGAGGTTCAGAAATTTATCTCCAAGTGGGAGATTGTTGGGTTGTGGAGCTAGATTGCTTCACAATGAGCATGCATTACAAGTGGTTGGTTTACAAAGTAACCGACATCGGTTGGTTAACCACCATCAGTCAGCTGAAGAACCGCCCATCAGTCAGCAAAGGAACCACCATCGGTCAGGGAACTGACATCGGTTACCTGTGCGTGAAAGTTTATATTTAACTCACTGGAATTAGATCTAAGCTTTATTATAAAGTGAATCTAAAGGTTGTAATGCATAGCTATGGTGCCCTAAGTTTGTATATGCATATATAAGCATGAAATCTAGGGTTAGAAGGTTAATTAAGAGAAGGATTGAGTTAGATCCTTGATTCTCCTAGATTGAGAGATGAAGAAGAAGAGAAAGAAAGAACAGGTTACATGAAGACAGAGCTTTCATGGAGAGAAGTTGGACATAAGGAAATAACAAGTACAACTATGGTAGGTACATCTCAATGGTGAGAAGAGGGTAACATATTCTATTGTATTTCCTTTGTATAGTTATTGTCTCATTGTAATGGCTTGCATAGTATGCAAAACATATAGAGTTCTTCTTGTAGATCCACATGTTGGTGAGATCTTGTATTGTAGATCCATGAGATCATGATGTATTGTTGATCCATGTAGATCTAGTCTTATATTGTTAGATCCACATGTTGTTGAGATCGTGTATTCATATATCCATGAGATCATGTTGTATTGATGATCCATGTAGATCTAGATATTGTAGAGGAGGTTGTCTTCATGTTTTCACAGGTTGATGCAGTGATGGAGAGACAGACTTACTTCTTGGTGCACAGTTATAGTTGCACATATGGTAGACCCATGTGAGAGGTCTTATTGCAGATCCACAGAGAGTTTGGTTGTAGTTCAGAGATGTAGTAGTTCCTGGTTATGTGAGATATGTTGGTGGTTTGGAGGAACAATTGTAGTGCACTCATGGAGATTCGTTTAGAGATCTGGAGGAGGACATACTCTTGGAGAGATACATTGTACTCTTGTGGGAAGAGTTGGTTTGTACTCTTGTTCATTATTATATATATGAGATCTCTATCTTTGGTGGACGTAGCCCATATTAGGTGAACCATGGTACATGTTGTGTTATGTGTGTATACATTGTTTTGATTTGGATTTATCTTGTTTACACTTCAAGTGATGTAGATTTTGGGGAATTCATTCCATTTCTACATTCCATGTTCCCAACATTACAGTCACATAGCTTTATATTTATATGATTCCTTTATTTGAATTTCAGAATTAACAACTAAAAGGCCAACACATAAGAAAAAAAGATACCAAAAAGATAAGAGAGGCCTAAAAGGGGCAAGTAAGATACAAAGAGGTTCAGGGCACCCAAGAGAATGGGGGCGCCTGGGCACTGGTGTCCTCGCTAGGCAACGGTGTCCAAAGTGATAAAAGATGAAACAATGAAGCATCAACTGGGCTATAGCGTGTATGAGGCCAAGAAAAAGACATGAACAAAGAAAAAAGGGCCAAACAAAACTATTAATTTCTAGTTTTCTCGCTTAGGAATCATATGAATAGCGGTATGTGATTAGGATCTATAAATGTACCCAAAGTGTGTGATTTAGTGTCTACAACTATCCCTTCTTGAAGCTATGGAACTAACATAAGACTGAGTGGTTATTATTATATATAATGCAAGCAATGTTGATTTTTTTGGGGGAGAAAAAGAAATTGATGAAGAAGAAGAAATTCAAGAACAAGAAGACATAATTATGAAGGCTATTGCAAGACTAATAAGAACATTGAAATTGGATATTCCCAATTATTTAAGTAAACTAAATCTTGAAGAGATTACCCAGTGGATCAATGAGATGAAAAGGTATTTTGAGTATGAGAACATGGAGAATCCAAGGTGAGTCAAATTTATTAGAGAAATTTGATTGATCATACATCTATTTGGTCAGAACATGTACAGACTAAGAGATTTCACAAGGGAAGGGAAAATGTCAAAGCATGGAATAGATTTTTTGCAAAGATAAAGGCACAATTCATTTCATAGGACAATCATATGGATTTTTTTAAGACATTATAACATATGAAACATAGATATATGACTGTAAGTAACTGTTTACACCCTAATTAAATATATGCTATGGAGAGTGCACAACAATAAAGAGGATCTAAAAAATTATAATATATGATTATTCTAATCTAATTAATTTGTAATTAACCATTCATAAATAAAATGATGCATTAATACTTGTAATAATTGATTTTAAAATGATAAACAATAGCTCAAATTCACAAGGGGAGACGAAGACCTAGTTGTACAAGTCAAAATAGAGAGGAACTAGATGTAAAAATAGGTGGAAAAAGATTAAAGACTGGAGGTGTTTTTTTATACATTATGGAGGTGGAAAAGTCTAGGTAAGCGAAGGAATGTATAACTATTGTAAGACCCAAAATAGAATTGTACAGTCTTGGCCTAGGGTTGTATGGTCTCAGGCCATTTGGTATTTGGGATATGAAACTATTTGTGTGCTTTTCTTTCTGAAAAATTACCTTCATTCTATATATCTCTTGCTCACATAACCTCGTGATGACATGTAATTACCTGCAACAAATTATAAACCCTATAAAGTTGCAATATCCTTTATCAAATCACTAGCAAACCAAAGGGGGGAATCATGTGTGTGGGGTGAGGCTAAACTACCCTTGGAATTTAACCCTGATTATTATACTGATCCAAGTGTTGCACTACATGCCCTTGTGCGAGATCAAGCCTCATGTAGTTCTTTTAGCTGTTTGTGCAAGTGTGAGTGCAATCTAAGCCAACCCCCTATGAGTACCCTTGAGTACCCTTGTGTATAATATAGAATGTACCTAGTGTGGTAGTAGTGTGATATGGTGCGTCGAGAAATTATGTGACCTAACCCTTTATTCCTTGAAACCCTTTGTCAATGTTTGGAGTGACTTTGCTCTTTATTGAGACATGAATTTATAACCTTTACATGTTTGGAAAAGGAGGAATCTATACACTTTGACATGGTTGAGTGCTTCAAATCTATAGTAACAAATGTTATAATAGATGTGCAACTAGTTTGGGAAGATTTAGGAAACCCTTGAGTACTTTTGGAATGGTATTTGCAATAGGAGCTTGTAAGAGTGCCATGCGAGTTATAAAGTGACATTGACGTGCTTATATAGCCTTCCGTAAGTGAAAAATTCTAACAAGGCTAGCCTTAGGAAGGTGAATTGATACACTAAATATATTCAAATTGAAAAAAAAGTTAGAGAATGCAAAGTGGTGGGACTGTACAAGTCGAACATGACTAGACCTCGCATCCCTACCAAAATGTATGATCCTACCTAAAAGGATTGTGATACAAAATAATAAGTGGTGGCATGATTAATAGAGATAATTTACTGCTTTTATTTAATAGTATTCCTCTAATTGATAAAGGATTGGAGTTTGAAGATAACCAAGTCACATAAGAGCTAAAGAGATATCAAATTGGATTATTAATGTGAGCATTTGTCTTAGCACTTCATGTGAGCATATGTGACAAGGATTACCTAAGAGAAGGATGAGATATAAAATCACTAAAAATGAGTGTCTTATGAGATAGAGAATGAGTGTTAGAAGTATGAGACGTATATGCACTAGGACTGGGAGTAATAATCAAATATATTGGGCCAAGTTGTTGAGACATAGGGTCTGTGAATGGAATACCACTTATTATGAACACTTATTTATTGTGAATAAACTTAACACACTTATGCAATAATGAAGGGAAAGTTGTGAAAATATGAAGCCAAGAGTAACCCAAACTCATGTCATCTAAACTAAGAGAATATGCCGCCAATAATGTAATGTCAAAGGTAGCGGATCCAACGGTGAGAGGAAGGATAATATTCCCTATGTTGGTCTTAGGATCACATATGATTATATTCTTAGTATATCCAATGGAACACAATAACTTAAAAGTGCTTGAATTATGGGGAGTAGTATTATCAAGCAAAACATTACGTATAGGATGTTGGTCAAAAAAGAAAGAATATAAAGTGTATTAGAAATAAAACTATGTGTCATATTTGTATCATTGAAGGTAATAATTGGTGATGAAGGAATATGAGTAGTAGAACCAATCATAGCATCAAATGTGTGCTCATAAGAATGCAGAGGTGGTATAATGTGGTAAGTATGGTGTACCTCCAAGGTAGACTTAGCAGTATCATGTCCCGGAAGGGGGTCGTTGAATATTTTTAGCTTTACATTATCATTAGTAGGTTTTGATTCAGGTGGAGCATCATATTTAATAGCACAAGTATCAAGAAGATCTTATATAATGTGATGAATCTTGACACAATGATTAGTGGAGTGACCAACACATCAATGGCAATCACAATAGACATTAACATTAAATATTTTACCTAAGATATGTTTGTATCAACCATAAGTGGTGGAGGGAGAGATACAAGATTACAATTGAGTAATTGTTAAAGCATTATTCGTGGTGCACAAGGTAAACAAGTGAATTGTCATAGGGTTATAATTATAGATTTATATGATGAGATACAACATTAAAAGTGGCTTTAAGTTTGGATTTGTCATCATTAGTTTTATTCTTAAAAGTATCCTTTCCTTAAAAATTTTGATTAGAAGTGATAGGAGGATTGACAACATATTTGAGTTTATTCATGTTGAGGAATTCATCTTCATGTTCTTTCAGAGTAATACATAGATGATCAAATGAATTGAACTTGTTAAAGATAATTGTTTGTTGCAAAGGTACAAGAAGAGTCTAAGTAAAAAGATCTTGTAATTACTTTTCATCCAAAATATTATTCATCTTAGTAAGCATGGTCTTATGGCATAGGACATAACCATTAATGAGATTATTAGAACCTATATTCTATCCATTTAAGAATAAGATACCTTGTCTCAAATATTGATGGAAATTTATGAAAGAAATTGATTAGAGAAAGGAGTGAAAGCCTAAATAGAATGTATGGGTAGATTGTAAAACCATTGTAAGGAAAAATCTTTAAGGCTCTGAAGGAAGAACTGTGTAAGTAATGTGTCATTTGAAGAATATTCCAATCAAGCAATATGAAATGTACAAAATTGCTCTTTAGGACCGCCCTTACTGTCATAGATAAGAAGCTTAGGAACAACAAAACCGATAGGAAAAGGGTATGAAGCTACTTCCATTACAAGTGGGTTATGAAGAAATTGAGTGGAATAAATAACATGAGAAGAAGAAGATGCACTTTGTTGTAATTTTAGAATTTGAGTTTGTAAAGTACATGGACAAGGGATTTCAAAGATTGTGTTTTATAAGAAAAAACATGCGAGGCACTATGGGTGTAGATATGAGACATGGGAATAGTAGTGGTCACAGGAATATACATAGCAATACCGTGGAGTGCAGAATTAGATTCCTCCAATGAAATAGGTATTGCAAATGTAGGAATAATAGATGTGTGTACACCAAACGATGAAGGAGGATTGAGATCATTTGTGGAAGATATAATTATGTAGGAGCATCTTGTAAATAGTACAATTTTTTGTTTTTCTTAGGTGTTAGAGGTATCTTGTGTCCACTTGAGATGGTCATAACTTGGACTATTTCATTTGGACTCTATAGGCAAGAATAAAGAGTTTCCCTCCAAATTGTAAAATTTAAATATTTGAAATTAAGTTATAGGTTGTTTTAGTCCTAGGTGTAGTGTAGAGTCAAAAATAATGAAATAAAGGTTTTGAGACATCTACCCCACATTTGTCATGACTCCTTCACTTTACCTAGGCTTTAACTCATCTTGAGTTTGTCATACCCCACTAGTTTCATTTTGGATGAGAGCATAATTTTTTTCTGGTTGTAGGTGATATTGTGTTTGGTTATCATACTTAGCTTGATGATTGTACAATAATAGTAGTTATGTTTGTTGTTATAATTATGTTTGATTCTAATAACAACGAAGGATGATAACAATGGCTTGTTATGATTTCGATGCTAAATTATTTCTCTTGTCATTGTTGCACTGTTATATTGATATTACTTCTTGCAATTGCTGTGCAGTCATTTGATTATATAATCTATGTTATTTTAATTGTTTCAATGCATGCTAAGTTCAGTAAGAGGACGAGGTCGTAGACCTCACAAGATTTCCAGTCCTACCTAAGCTCTAAAGATCTCGATGATCAAAACAAATAAGAATGGAAAGATCTATATGACTGAAGTTGTAAACTTTGTGATAACACCTTATGGCAAGATTAAGTGAATTGATTAGTGACCTGCTAAATCTATAAATATGTGAACCTAATCAAAGGTCGAAAGACCATGTTTACTCTTAATAAGTGTAATGGTCATCGACCATGGTAGGCAAATATTGGTATTGGTTATAATAGGGTCATAGACCCGGGTTCTTAATAATTTGAATATAGGCCATTATAATGGTCATTCGAACCATTGTCGTCTAGTTCGGGAAATGTGAATAAATCATAAATTATTAATTTGTGATATATATACATATACATATGTATATATTAATATACATACATACATACATACATACATACATATATGTGTATGATCTTATATCATATTGATCAAAGCTATTTTTATAAAGGCTTAAGAAAAGCTTATTGTTTTGATTGGCGGCTTGGTCGAGCCCCACCTGAGCTCGTTGGTGAGTGAGCTACCTTTAGGACCACCTGATCCATGTTGGAGTGGGAGATATTAATCCCATCAACCAATGTGCTGACACAACTAACTTTAGGGGTTTGTGTGAAACGGTCTTTGACCATTCGATGACGGATAACCACCTAGATGGAGGGTGGAGATTGGGTGGAAGGTAAGGGGAATTGCAAAAGTTGGCAGACGACAGTTAGAGTGGAGATAGAGAGGGAAGATAGGGATATGGTACCCACATCATTAATGACGATTAAATTTGTTCCCGCAGTCCTCGAGAGAAGCAAGAAGCTTCTCGAGGAAGATACCAACGAGACTTAGTGTTATTTTGAGTTCATTATTTTTGTATGGTCTTTTTCTCTCCCTTGCGAGCTTTGCATGAAATTTCTTACATGGCTATTTAAATGTAAATATGTTTTGGTCTTGCATGCATTTTTAACTGATAGTGATTTTCTCCAGGGCTATTAATGGCCACTGTTATGATAAGAATGGGTTCTTTTGTCGATTGGGATATTGTTTTTGTTTGGTCTTTTGAGAACATTTGCGAGAGTTTGCAAGACAAGATTCTTTCTTCACAAGGTCAACTTGGAAAGGAAATTGGGGAGATCTCGTGCAAATTTCTATAGGCATGAAACTATTTTTCCTCCTCATCTTTATCATTTATAACATTTAAATGTTTTAGTGTCTGTGTGTACTGAAATGGATCCCCTATGAAATATCTCGAGTAAGAATGATTATCTTTGCTTAAAATGATTATTTGGTTATATGTATACTTATTTTCGTATTTTTCTTGACTGTGTCAGGTTGAGTTGTAATACTTGTTAGCTTGGCCAAGGATTAAATGGTTGTGCGTATAATGACTCTATTTACTTGGCTTGTTACCTGAAACTAGTTATTGGCTTCATGAGTTCGTGTATTTGGTTATTATTTTTAAATGATTAATGAGTGCATAAACACCCATTTTTGGATTTCAGTTTATAAAGGGTTTTGATGGTGGAGTTTTAATCTATCCTTCTTGAAAAACTATTTTGAGAGAAATATCGATTGTGGGTGTTATTTATTTATATTATATATGTAGCTAAGTTCATTATTTCTTAATTGGAATTGATTGTGATTGTTTAAGATGAGGTCAGTCATTGGTTTTTACATATTGTTTTCAAAAAAACCCATAGGGGTTCATGGTTTGAGCATATACATGTTGGGTTGTTGTGTATATGTGAAGAGGTCGCCAATTTTGGTGGTCTTTTTTTTATGGATTAAAATGGGCGTCGAATGGCTAAACCCATGTCGAAGGATAACTTGTCACTTCAACATAGACCCTTATTGATCCCTTGCTAGATTCGACCATCCTGTTGGGCGATGCTAGAAGTTCATTCGTATTTTAACTCTGTCTAAGTTTTTGTACTTACTGAAAACTGGGTTACAACCGAACCCAGAGTATGTTCAGTCGAATGATTAAAGGAGATTCTCGTGGACTTAGTGCATGTAGCTAAGGCTCTTAGTCGACCTTTAGACTGGTTTGAATCCTTTTCTATTTCGAACATTGAAAACTATGTAATCTTTTTAGGTTATGTTTGAATGGATAGTTGTGATTCAGATTGTTAAGGTTATTTTGATAAGGTTAAGGTATTGAATGTCTGATAAATTATTATTATCAATACAATTTGTTGTCTCCTAATATTATTATTATTATTATTATTAAGGGACTTGAGTGATTATGCTCAGCTTCTTCAAAGCAAGTATTAGGTTCTTGAATATAAAGGTGATTGAAATTGCATGGAAATGCATTGATATCTAATTATTAACAAAACATTACATAATGATAGTTGAAGGATTAATTATTGTCTGTTGTATAACCCTGGTTGGGTAGAAAACATAGTTAATATGTTTATGGAATTTGAGTTTCACCTTTATGTTTTGTCTAGTATTTTGTTATGATCTTTAAATGATTTGAGTTTGACAAATCATCTACTCCTTTCTGAAATGAATTATGAAAAATAGGAAAAAAAATAAAAAATGGATATAGTTGAATGCTCTCTTTATGGGTTTCAGAATCCGATGGTTTAGCTAGGTTATGTTCATTGAAATATTTTAGTGCTATAAATTGTAAAGATAAGTTGAGTGACTTTTTTCATGCCAGTTCTTTTGAACTGACCGTTGTCTAACATTTTTACAGATGACAAAAATTAAGTCTTATATGGCGGATGATTTAAAATGACTATGTTAATTCAATTGTTGATTATGTTAACAAATAGTATTTATTACATGACTTGTTTGTCAAAGCGAGCTTGCGCTCCGCTGTATAATTTGGTTGAAAGGCATTATAGCCTCAAAAACTACTGTATAATTTTTGGGAAAAGAAATATAAATCTTTATTCAATATCAGATATTTTTTTTGTAATTTAGATCGTGGTTGATCATATAATTAGTAATGTACTTCTGAAAATCAACATAATATAAATTATGTTTGACTTAAACAATCTGATTTGATGAGTTATGAAATATCATAAAATTGATTGGGGAACATTTATGAAATAGAATACTTATGAGAATTAACTTTAAGCAGTTATGTTGAAATAATGCTACATGAAAGTAAATATTCATAAACTAATATGGTAAATGAATGCGGGTTATTTATTATATAGTTGTATGCATGAGCCCATACTTTTATGGATGATTGTATTTTATTCTTGTGATAAGTTCAAGTAAATATGTACATGGGAATGAATACGACTTTATTGTAATTAATAAAATTATGGATTGCGTTAGTAATACAATAAGTTGCCTTAATTATATTAATGATGATTAATTGATGTGCATAAATAAAATTATGGAAATGATTGTAAATAATTATCGAAACTAAGTTATGGAGCTTAGGATCAAATTCATAAGCGATAATGTATCGTTATGTTATGAAGTTAAACCTGTCATAAAACCTATTCTTCATAAAGAAATAAAAATAAGGAATTATGACGTTCCTAATAAAGGGAACTCGACATGCCAACTTCCTATGGTTTCTATAACACAATGTCCATTTAATGACGTAAGCCATTAAGTGAATATTGTGATATAGCGGATATCCTAAGTTGTTTTGTCAAGGGCCATTTATTATGACTATCATAATCAGTCAAAACGTGTGTTACGCCAAGATATGGAAGTTGTTTGTCATGCTCAATCAAGTCACCTCAGTACCAACTTATGTTAGCTATGGGGAAGAAATTGGTTGTGTGACGATGCAAGTCATTATGTAAGCACTTTCTTTCCCATATACAACCTAAGTTAGCATAGTCATGCTTCTTCGCACGGGTTGAACAAGTATTTTATCTTGTGAGTAGCTTGAAATTAATTCAATTTAACTAACTGATTCAATTTTGATAACTAAACCAAGTTACATTGTGGTGGGACATGTCTCTGTTGACGAATGTGTTTTCTAGAAACTGAGCATGCAACGGATGACTCGTAAACTTTGGCCAAAGTAGTGTAAGTCAATACACTGTAAAGTTCACCTAGTTCTAACTAAAGTGTGAGATGTTGGATGGGATTCGATTAAATGAAATCAAGGTAGACACTTCGAACAACATTTATAAATCAATGTTGATAAGGGCACTAAATTTGTACTTTGGATACAGACTCAAAAAGAGTAACCTATGGGGATTGGCGGATCTAATTGACTCATAGTTATGCACATTATTTATTGAATTACTATCTGATGAATTGTAATTATAATGTTGTTGGATTTAAATGTTAGGATGTACATTTAAATCATTAAAGGTAGAATTTATTTTGGGAAGATTAAAAAAATATCGTAATTATGAAGTATTAAAAAGTGGGTGTTAGAGAGTTAGCCTTGTCTAGTTGGGTTAGTTGTGGAGAAGTCCTAACCACTTCATTCTTATTCTCATTTGTATAGGGATTCATGATGTATTCAAATGAGGTGAGATAAAGAGAGTGGAGAAACTTATTTTTGAGGTGGAAACCCTGTATAAGAGCCTTAGTGCTCATGAAGCTGTGTAATTTTCATGATCTTATCAAAAGAAGCTTCGTGAAATGAAAAATTGTGTTTTAATGGTTTGTTCTAATATTTTGTATTGAATGATAAGGATTTATAAATAATTCTCATGTGTGAATGTTGAATGAATGTTATCTCATGTTTATAGGGACTGTACAACCATCTAGAGATCTTGAATGTGCTTTAATGGAGGTGAATAGTATGATAAAACAATCTTATACAAACATAAAGCATATCTATGTGTGTAAGAGGTAAGGTAGTGTGGTTATTAATTTAAAGGAAGTAATTGAATAGATAGATGAATAAATATTTCTGATGAGATTCCAAACAATTAAACCCTAGATCATAGTGTGATAAAAAGGTGTTAATAGGGTTTAAGGACTCGTGTTTGGGTAAGAAGGATTAACACTGTGATTATGGGTTTGAAAGTCTTTTATTGGGTGTTTAATAAGACTAGAGCTTGTATCTTAAATATTTAAATTGTAATGAAGTGGTTCCAAGACTCCATGAAGAGACATAAGTCATCAAGGACTTTTAGAGGCTTAACAAGGTGAACAAACAAGAAATCACATTGTAAACTTGAAGAAACATTGTCGTAGAATTTAGGAGAATGAGAATATAATGGAAGCTTAGACGAAAACCTTAAAAATCATGGTAAAATTTGTTTACAAAGGAGTTTAGTTTGCATTGATTGTGTTTAGGGGATCAAGACAATGAGAAGATTTATTTCTTGATCAAGATAGTAATAGTCAGGTTTGGACTGTGAATTCCCAGTCTTAAGGGCTAGGAGAGATAATATTCAATTTGAAGATCTTGTACCACGGTCTTAGGAGCTTGTGGAATTTTCCTTTATCCAGTTGTAAAGTGTGTAAAGGGTGTAATATGGCACAGTAAATAATTCAGGGGTCAAAGGCAAAGTGAATAACTCAGGGGTCTTGATTGCAAGCAAAGGTATAGTTTGATTGTGATAGCCTTGAAGATGAAAGCATTACATTGGTCTTTTGTAGATATCTATGAGTGAAGTGGTGAGTCAAATTTGTTAGGAATATAGTGGAGTATGATCAAGCCCTATGGGAGCATCACCAAACCTATCAGAAACCTTGAATGTGAAAAGAGTGCATGACTGTTCTATTATAGTCCATTGAGAACTTGAGAGGCTTGTGGACTATTGCCAACAAGTAATCTTGTAAATAAGTTGGTAGAAGTTATAGAAAGATTGTTGAGAGTGTGGAGGGATTGTTAGAATGAGGTATAAGTGTTGTTCAAGGAAGAGAATAGTCTCTTAAAGCCTTTAACAAGGAGGTAATCATACTGACATGTACATTCTCATTATGAGGTGTAACAAGTCAAGTAAAACAAGTGGGAAACCAATGAAGTCTTGATAGTACACGAGAGTATCAACCAAGGGAGAATTAAATTATGTAGATGGAGCCCTTAAAATGATTAGAGTGATAATTTTGATAAGCCAAATCCAGAGAAAGATCAAAACAAAGTATAGGAACTGTGAAGCTTTAGAAAACAAGGCAAGAACATTTAGGGAGCTTAATGACCAAGAAATAAGGTGTATTTATTGTGAATATTTGAATGAATTGCGAGGTTGATAGGGAGCGATAAGGGACAATGAGATTATGAGTAACATGAAACTTAGGCCAAGAAGAAATGATTTGAAACATAGCATTGAAGATTGTATTAAGCTTAAGACCTAACAAGCCTTGGGAAGGCCAAAACAAGAAAAAAAAAAATAGCAAAATAATGGTTGAGGAGTGTTAAGAATGTTGGGGAAAGCATAAAAAAAGTGAATGTGTGTGGGGAAAGGTGTGTTAATGGTTGATAAGAATGAAAAGTAACCAAACCCTAACTAAGCGAATAAACCATAGCTAACCTATTGAGGCCTAGTTCAAAAGGAGCATTTTTGTGTTGGGAGAGTTATGCGCAGAGTTAGGTTATGAACTTTTGCATGAAGTAAGAGGAGGATAATGAGTGTCTAGAACACTCTTTAGTTTTGATTGAAAATTGGTGGATTATTCCAAACACAGAGACTTGTATGTAAGTAGGGGTAATTGGAAGGGCTAGTGAAAAACGGTGAAGGAAGAATAAAAACTCATGGGCTCAAAATTGAAGCTTGAAACTCTGTAGATACCTGAAAGGACTTAATGGGTTCCTAAATATCTTACTAGTGAAGAATAACTCTTAATATTTTTTCAATTTCATTGGAATTTGTGGTTTAGGAGGGTTATAAGGAAAATTACTAGTTTATAAAGGAAAAGAAGATAAATGGGGTTGTGGAACTTTGTGGAATGATCTAACATATTGGTTTGATTATATATAATAGGTCTAAAAATGTTTTAACTCTTGAATCAGTCTATTGGTGCATTTTGGCTATTGGAAACCATTTAAGGCTAGTTGAAGCAAGGTAAAAGTGCATGTTTTTAGTGTTTTGATAAGAGGTTGTTCTAACTATTGATATTGGTTGTGTTTGTTGTATGATCTCTACATCATATAATAATATTTTTGAGTTAATCTTTGGCATTATAAAGAAGAATATTAATATTATCAATATTTTCCTTCAAAAATGCACAAAATGTTGTGCTTCATCATATGATAAAACGTGATTGTTAGACATCTTATGAGACACTTCTTTTGGTATAGTCTTAGTAAGAGATCAACACTATCACATGCACGTGTACAAAAGGTAGAGAGGGGATCATCAAAGGGTGTTATTAAAGCATATAAAAGAAGAGGATGTTCCAACATATTGCAATAATTTGTTCAGGATAGTTTGCAAATAAGCAAATAAGAGTTTTAAGTTCATCATTAATAGTGACAACACTGATAACATTGTTTCATGAGAAATGGTGGAAAAGTAAAATTAAAGAGGATAACACATAAGAATCTATATAAGGTTTCATGTTTTTCAAGGGTTATCATATATTGTTGAACAAACAATGCTTGTAGAAATTTAAATTTTTTAAATACATGGATGGGGTTACGTGTGATATTATGCTTACAAAAGCTTACGATATTTTTCTTTCGAGACCTTAGTATTTTGACCATAAGGTGCAACCAGATAGACATGTGAACATGTATACATTATTAAAAAAGGATGGGGTAAAAACATATATTTAATCCATAAAAGGACAGGTGTGAAATAGTGGAAGCGAATTCAAAGGTAATTTTGATTTCAAATAAGAAATTCCATAGCGAGATGGAATAATGCAATCATTTTGCACTTATAACAAATCTCGCAAAAAAAATAGGGATATAAATTAAAAATAAGGAAGTGGCACTTCCAAAAGAGGTTGATGATTTACTTGGTGATTTTTCAAAGCTTATCTCTAATGATCTAACTAAAGGTTAACAATAAATGAGGAGCATTAGTCACCAAATGGCTTTTATCCCAAGATTAGGTATACCAAACAGAGCATCATATAGGTTGAAAATGCAAGAAAATGTGGGTTATAAAGGCAAGTTCAAGCATTGTTAGATAAAGGGTTAATCAAAGGATCATCAAGTCCATGTGCAATACCAATAATATTAACACCAAATAAGAATGATATTATGCACATATAAACAAGCAATAAACATGATCATAATCAAGTATAGGTTTATATTACCGCAGATGGACGATCTGATGGATTATTTGTGTGATGCAATGTATTCTCTAATATTGATATGAAAATTGGCTATCACCATATCTACATAAGAGAAGGATATGATTGGAAGAAAACATTCAAAACTCAATAGGCATTGTATGAATGGTTATCATATCATTTGGTTTGATGAATACATCAAGTACTTTCATGTGTGAGATTGATGATGTCTTGAAACTATATTAGGGTAAATTTCTAATTTTTTTACTTAGACGATGTCTTGATTTTTGGTGGGACAAGAGATTAGTACTTGTAATATTTTCACAAAGTGTTGATGAAGATAAGAGATGAGAAGTTGCTCATTAATCTAAAGAAGTACAATTTCATGAAAGAGGAGTTAATATACTTCAGATTTGTGATTTACCAAGAAGGTTTGAAAATGGATCCTAAAAAGGCGAGTGCAAGTGTGAATTGGTTGTCACCTAGAACTACTTTTGAGGCACATAGTTTTCATGGTCTATAACGTTTTTATAGGAAGTTTATAAGGAATTTCAATGGATTTTTTAAACAACTACTAATGTTTTGTCTAAATATCAAAAAAAGGGATTTATATAGATGATGGACGTAGATAATAGTTTCCAATAATTGATATGTAAAGTAATTGAATAGTCAATATTGATGTTATGAGATTTCAGTAAACCACTTTTTTCAAGTGTGATTGTGATGTAATAGGAACAATAATAGGAGTCATTTTTGAATCAAAAGGGAAGACCCATAACATTTTTCAGTGAGTAACTCAATGGTGTAAACCATACATATTATGTATATGATTAGGATTTTCTATGTAATTGATATAATATTTGAAGAAATAGAGGAAATATCTATTACCCAAAGATTTTGTTCTTTGTAGATCATAAATGGCATTTTATAAGTTCATCAATAATTATGGTTTAAATTGAACAAGGGACACATGAAGGTGGGTGTCAAGTTTACAAAGATGTTCCTTTGAGTTAAATCATAGAAGCAATAAGTCTAATAGAGTTGTTGATCATTTGAGTAGAAGGATTTTCTTAATGAGTTAATATTTGATTCAATGAAGACACGATATGTTGAAGATGAATATTTCCACGAGGCATGGAAGGCATGTGTGGAACTATTGGTGGAGTTATAAGACATGGATAGACTTTCATATTCAGGAAGGAAAGTTGTTTTGAAGAGGGCAACTGTGTATACTATGGGGTTCAATTCTTGAATACTTGGTAAAGGAAAAACATAACGGTAAATTAGAAGGACATTTTACCTATGAAAAAAATATATGCACAATTGGTGGAAAGGTTTTTTTTTTCAAAGATTGGAGTAAAAATTTATGCAAGTATATGTAGGAATCTAGAATAGTATTAGCTTGTTAAAGGGAGAATTTCAAATATAGGTTCGTATTAACTATGACCTATCCCAAAGATACTATGGGAAGATATAATTATGGACCTTATTTTAGGATTATCAAAAGCATAGAAAATGAATGATATAATATTTGTACTAATAAATAGATTTTCAAATATGACACATTATGTGGTATGTAGTAAAACTGGTGATGTTTAACTAATATTGCTAACTTGTATTTCAAAGATATTGTCATACTACATGAATTTCAAAAAATTATTGTTTGTCATGGATGTTAAGTTTGTAGGACATTTTTGGAGAGCACTATGGAATAAATTAAACACAAGGTTGCAATTAATTTTTGTATATCATCCATAGAGCGATGGATAAACATAGGTCATCAACAAAAGATTGTGAAATTGTTCACAGTGTTTGATTGAAGACAAGATAGGTATGCTAGATAAAATTTTAGCACAATCTATTTTTTTATGTATTTGGTGAATATGAGCATGAGAAAAGCCTCATTCCAAATTGTCTATGGTTTTAATTTGAGAGTTGTTGCAGAGTTACAATACATGATGAACATGGAAATAAGAAGTGTGAATGAAAAATATCATGCATTACATGTGAAAGATGTGCATAATTAAGTGTACAATAAATTGGATAGAATTTTAGTGCAGTATAAGTAGTACGCAAATGTCAAGCAAATAGAATTTTAATATCGAGTACAATATACATATTCTTAACGCAATTTTGAAAGAAGGGGTTTCTAAAAGGAACTTATAATAAATTGAAGCTAAAGAAGACTGGACCATGTAGGGTGTTGAGGATGTTTGTAAAGAACACATGAAATCAAGTCATAAAACTGAGGTTATATTTCACCAGTATTCAGCGTATGTTATCCCTCGAGTACAAACATTAGTCATGACTCCTTGTACCATACATACCATTTTACAAAAATATTAGACCATCTAACAAGTAAATTAATATCATTGACCTAAATTTTTGAGAAAAATCATGGAGGAAGGAATATAATTAGTGTTTCCCTAGTTTAATGATACCTAACACTTTTGTAGGAGGAACTAAGGCCACTAGAGCCAAAACCATGGTTAATAGGAGAATTTTAAGGGGTATATTGGGTGTTCCTTATGTTAATTTAGATTTGACAGTTTTGAATTTGGAAATAATTTCTTTCAGCCCTTAATATTTGATCTTACATTTACTCATGACATCTTTCCAATTCTCAAATGCCTTGGTGGCTACTTTACTCCAACGAAAGGAGTCCTTCAATAACGTTGTGAGTGGTGTTGCTATACTACTAAACTATTGATGTAGGGGCATCCACTGTAAATGTGATGAAATTTTTAGTTTGTTGAGGTCTTGGGCCTCATTTTAGGTAGTAAGCTATGTTTTCCTGTCACTCTTTTAGGTTTCGACCCTTCATTCCATTCAAACTAGTTTTTACCACCAAAAATTGATGTTTGAATATTTGAATTTTGGTGAAGGTTTAAGTGTCTCCTTGAATATAAATTCTTGTGTGTTTGTTCATGATTCTTCATTGAGAATATAATGAGACCATATAACATGTTTGGTGATGTAAATCATTCCATGTCACCCTCCTCTGCAGGCCTAACCCAAGCAAAACCACCACCTTTGGTTAACAAAACCAGATGTGGTTATCTTTTATAACTCAATTATCAAGTAAAAGGGGTGAGAAAAGATCATTAATTTGGGGAGAGGAATTGAGACGTGTACTAAAATAGAAAATGCACATTGCGCATAAGGTGCCTCATTCAAAAGCACATAAGGTCACTTATACAAAAAACACCAAAAACATTATAAAACACAAAAGGACCAAAAAATCATAAAAACTCTACAAAATGGGGATAAAAGACACCTCACCACTTATTTACTAACCCTCACCCACTCACATTTAATTATGTCCCATCACACCTACCCATGTGCATGCCTAATGCACATTGCACCCATGTGTATCCCACTACCATATGCACTCCAAATCTATAAAATCACCCTGATCCTCATCATTTCATCTTCTTATTCTCTCTTGACAACTCTTGACATTTTATACTTGAGTTTTCTTGCTCTTTTGCTCGCATATCTTGGTTTTGCAAGTCTTGAAGAAAAAAAGGTGAAACAAAAAGGACAGATCTAACTTATTGCAACATTTTTCTAGCAACATTCCAACACAGGCGGGAATCACAACTGCGATTGGCTTGTGATCTCCGAGTGATTCTCGATGAATCGTAACTGCGATTGTGTTGTAATCTGAGTCAGGTATACTTGTCATTTTCATTTACTGTTTTGTTGTTTTACATCAATAAAATTTATTTTATCTCCTTAAAAGGGTTAGGGGTATGACTGAGGAAGGTCCCCTAATCACCAAAAACAACAAACATTTTTTCAAGTGTGCTTGTGTAGCAAGTTTAGATTCAGATTTGGAAGAGTTTTACCCACTTTTATTCAATGAAAATTAACTATAATTATCCCTCTCTTTACAATGGCATCATAAGCCCATTATGTTTTTTCTAGCATTGATTTGGAGTTTTCATATTAACTAATTCCATCTTGTAGGTGATACAAATCTAGGCATACATTTTGGTGACCACTGTGGGATCCATTTTCCCTGTGGGAAACTCTTTTTATTTTCTGAATCTAACAAGTTTTTTAGTTTAGGGTTTCTCTTAGGTTGTTTTTATTGCATTTTTTTTTCATCTGGTTCTTGCAATTCTGCTAAAAAACAAAAAACAAATTAAAAAAACAAGGTTGCAGCCAATCACAGCTGGTAATTGGGTTGCGATTTCTACCACATAAAATAAAATAAAATATGGTTGGACACTCACAATTGTGACTGTGTTGTAGCTTTGTTTCTATAAAAACTTAAAAAAACACATTTGTTTTTCTTACGAGAATAAATCGGGAAAGAACTACACATTTATTGCAAGCCCAGATAAGGGTAAATACATCGTCCGCATAATTGTGGGAAGTGTTTGGGCATCACGTGGGGTTCATTAACTACACAATATCCTAGCACGCTCATTCATATTGAGGTAATTAAAATTGATATTTAAGTAAATTCAATATACCAGTAGACATGAGGGGGTGAAGGGTTTGATTTATTAATATTTTGAATAAGGTATTGGGGGTAGGTTAGAGAGGTAGGCCAAAGGATAGAGAGATTTTATTTTAATATAAAACTAAAACATTTGAACCCTAGTTTTTAAAACTAAATAACTTAAAATTGCAAAAGGAGTATTGATCATAAAGTTAAATTATAATCTCTTTTTGAATAAGGAAATCTCAATTAAGAGATTCTTAACCAAGAAATAATAAGATGGCATAAAAATTAGGATTTAGTATACTTTTCAACACAAGTGATATTATTTCACCATCTTAATTATTTGAAGAACTATTGATAAATTATTAAAGCTTAACATTTATAAGATAATTAGTAATATGTCTTCAATAGCTTCAAAGTCTCTTTCGAGAGAAAATGTGTATTATGAAAATAATAATTGAGTGAGAAACATGATATATTTTCTGTTCGATGTATTAGGGTAGAAATAAAAAAGGGGGAAAATAATATTGTAATGGAAAAATGGGTAAGTAAAGTACATGGAAAAAATAGGGGGTATTTTCATTATAATAATATAACTGGATGGGGTATTATTAATCGAATAATTAGAGGTAAAAACTAGCATTAAGTGTATTCTTTAATACCCTTTGAATGAACTTGTTATACCATGTTTTTATTAAGTGAACCCCCTGTGATGGGCATAATCTCTAAAACTCATTGTAAGGAGTACCACAAGAACCCCAAAGTAGTTGGCACATTGAGGGAACTGGCCAATGAAATAGATAACCCCACTTCCTTGACTAGTACACATGTGAGGTTTATCACCAAGGTTATCCTTAGTGACAACCACGGTTTGATTGATTGAGCGAAGTAAAATCTAGCTTGGTTAATCAAGGGGGTAATGTAAAGCTAACGACTAGAAATCTTTCTAGTATACCGCGCTTATTCATATAGTCCTTGATATTTAGGGAAAGAACCTTTTATAGGAATCCAAACAGATTGAGCCCCTATTCCAGTTTGAGATAAACAAAAAACACTATTTCTGAGTCCCACCTATGACTGTCTCTATTCTTCATAGACCATTCTCACAATGTTATACATCTGATCTTGTCATCCTTTCTAAGTTCTGATTTTCTCAGGCTCGGTCACAACTGTGAAAGTGCTACGATTTTCCCACCCCATATTTTTCCTAGGATCAATTGCAACTACAATTGACCTATAGCCTTCCAACTCATTCATTCTGCATTCTGTTATGATTCTTGATTTATGTCAGAGCCACTCACAACTACGACTGACTTGTGATTTTCTAGTCTTACCATTTTGTTGAATTTTTCCACTCATGTTTCAAAGTCCTAGTCATTATCATTCCCTATGGTTTCTAGTTATTTCCATGTTCATTCACATCCTAATTTACTTCATCAACATCTCCTTGACTGTGTTGCAAATCTCGAGTCCCAACACTTGGGGGGACTTCCACCCACATCGAATTATCACACCATTTGTAATGAGCCTATTCACCCCATGATAATGTGTCATCCATATCCACCACATTTCAAATTGCCCACTTTTGAAAAATTCGATGCATCAAGTACCCCCAACATCATTTGCATTGCTTTCGCTACGCATGTCACCTCATTCAACATAATGACACACTCTTCCTTCACACCTTGACACTTTCATTGACTGACCAAACACTTGATTGGTATTCACGCCTTCCACAACATAGAATTTACACTTTCACACAACTTGTAGACACATTCTTATCCCAATTTTTCATCCATGTTTCACCCCAAAGCAAACACTAGTTGACCTCCACATGCTTTGGCAGTCCCATATTGAGTCCATTATTGACTTTTTTTCACGCTGGCGTGCTCTTGTTCATCGCCTTTCGTTCCCACTCCTGCAATCTACTCATTGTTTTCTTTTATAAAAGTTACCTCCCCCATATTTCTCACCACTTACAAATTCATCCATTACACACATTTGATGAGGCCAAGCATATGGCACAAGGCCTCGAGAATGTTCATCTTGGTCATCCTCCTTCCTTATCGCACATTTTTGGTTCCTCCTCCACTTGTTACATTTTTCCACTCCCATGTTCACAATGTCATCCGCTTGATCTCCCTCACACTTCATCACCTTCTACACGTGCATCTTCACATTCATTCGTTCCCCTATGGATTTTATCTTCATCTAGCCCCCTCGCAAATTCACCCCCTTGTATGATTCACTTTCTTCACTTTCTTCTATTCTCCACAAGTTGTTTGACATCGATCTTATCACACTCCCTCCCAAATTGCCCCTGCCATTGTGGCATTCCTCCCATGACACATGTGCTTACCATCATACTTAAAGGTCACTCCACTGACTTGTGTCCCCAACTCTGTAATATCATTCAAGGCCTTCTCGAAAAGGGGGACATTATGGTTGAACCTCCATCTCCTCTGATTTCACCTATTAATGTCAATCCAATCATCTCACACAATAATCTTCCCACTTCTTCTCTATGTGTCATGTCTCCCTCATTTGATCCATCATTCCCCAATACGTCACAATCATCATTTGCACTTGGTGTATTATCATCTAAATCATCTACTTCATAACCTGAATTATCATACACTTCCACCTTAGAATCCACATCATTGTATTTCCTAGTCTAACATCATTTTGTCATCTATTTCTCAATCTACCTCGTCATGTGTGTCCACTTTAGACATTGTTTCATCCTCATCCTTTCTAGAGTCACCCCATATATCTAGTTATCCATCATCTCTATCCCCATGTGATGTTGTCATGCCCATCATGTCCTCTACTTCTTCACTTGCTTCAATTATATACACTCCACTTATCACAAAAGCAATTACACCACCTACGTAGTGCTCTTCACCACATATGGTTCCACTTATAACTTCACCTATACAAACCCTCTTCCACATGCATATCAATTCCTTCATCATCACTCATTCAAGCACCATTCTCACTTCCTACACTTCCATTACCTCATATACCATCTATTAAGTTCATTCACACTCCTCTTGCATCTATTCCACATCACTTATATTCACTTTCTCATTCATCTCTTCATCCCAAGTCACATACAATTGCTCTCATTATTTCCACTCCTTTGGGGGCTATCTTCCAAATTCACTTTCTTGCCATAATCGCCACTCATTCAGGCACCTTTCTTAATACTAGATCCTCCTTCATTCACATCATCAATCACAATCACACGATCGTTTGTTCTTACACATATGCTACACAAACCTCCTCCACATCCCATTCCACCCCCATATGATTTCAATGTTCTCCCCACATTCTCATTTGTTTGATATTCCCTCTTATATGCCTCTGCCCATTCCAAATAATCATCTTCCCATCACATCTATTCATCCCAAGACCATCTCCTTAGTTCCTACGGTTCTTCTCAACATCACTATATTTTCCACACCTCATCCACCTGATATCATCCCTAGCACCATTCTTCATATCACTTTACCTTCTACCATTGATTTATTCTCATGCCCTCGACCATCGGACGCTCTCGCACATTCCCCATAATCGAGACATTTCCTCTTTGCTTCATTCTCCACAATCATGTCCTCTCCACACACCACCATTATATGGTTTCCATTTGGCATTCTTACCGTACTTATCATCCACATCTTTCTCTCTAATCCAATTCTTTATCTCATTTATCATTTACTTTTATACATTATGCCCTCTCACTCACCCAGTCTCATATACAGACTGGGGGACTTTCATTTGTCTTCACTACTGCATTCTACATGCTCCATACATTCCACTTCTATACATCTTTAAGCATCCTTTCCTTTTGTTGAGAGACCCACATATAGAAGTTATTAATGAACTCAATGTATAATGCAAAACACACACACACACACACACACACACAACACACACACACACACACACACACACACACACACACACACACACACACATACACACACACACACACACACACACACACATGCATGCATTTATTTCCAAATTTTAACATATGAGAAATGCGTGAACAAACAATCATCCTAGGAAAATCATGAATAATCCAACATAAGAGACCATGACGCTGTGAATTCCTCTGACCAAAGGGTTTTTAAAAGGTCATACATTATAATGTCATCCCATAATAATTGCAACTCATCAATTAAGGGGTTCAAGGTAGACATCCATATTTTTTACTTTGTGCTTGCCATGCATGAATAATGAGAACATTAAATGCTCCTTACAAATCATCAACCATGGAGGAATTATATAGTTTATCAACAATATTGGTCAAACACAATAACTAGTTGACATACTGGAAAAGGGGCTTAACACCTTCCATTTCCAAACCAAACCATACACTGCATGAACTCTCTCTAAATTGGTCAGGCCACAACTGTTCAATGTGCTTCATTGCATTTGAATCAGATGGAACATGTCAAACTACATCACTGCTTCTATTCTTGTGATGACATGACATTAACTTTGCAAGTGAATTGCAATGAAAAAGACGCATGAGGTATCAATACCTTATTTGGAATGGTGAACCCTATCACTTTTTGTTGTAATTGGGGTGCCCTATAACTGGGACAACTAATCTCATTCTCATATTCCTTCCTAAGTAGAATGCAATCATTTGTGCATGCATCATAGTTGACATAGATAAACCCTAAATTTGATGATATTTTTTTGTCTTTTTTATGAGGAGGGAATTGTGTTCTTTTGAGGCGACAAACTACTTTTGAGCAAGTTGCAATAATAAAACAAAAGGCAAAAAAGAGGTATAATATAGTAATGAAATTGTTATCTAAGCTCAATAAAACATTCACATTGATCTTTGAACAACCAAACCTTCCTCTCAAGTTTAGCAATGCAAATATAACACTCAACAATAATGTTTTGGTCTCTCCTAACATAAAGAGAGGAGTTTGAGAAAATTAAAATAAAATAACTTATTTCGACCCATTCCTCGACCATAAAATTGTGATGACTCTCTCTATACATAAAATTAAAATTAAATAACTTAAATAAACATAAAATTAAATAACTAGAAAGAAAATAATTTATGTCATCAAAAAATCAAAATTTTCTATACAAAATTTCGATTACTTACCAACTCATAATATCTATACTCGCTAAAGAAGAGTTGTGTTCTAAGGAAATATATCTCAATACAAATGAAGAACATAGATCTACCAAAGTATACCTTTGTATAAGGGATGATTATACCTACTGGATGATGAACATAATATTTGCAAAATAGTAAACCACTTGTTTAAACAATTGTAGGTTAACACAAAAATTCAAAGTGTGATAGCAAGAGCAATATTGAGTTTTCTATAAGCCCGTATTTGTAATTATGTAGTTAAAGATGCCTTAATTTTTGTATTGCGGAATTTTACAATAATGAAAAAAGGGATGCACCATACTTTAATAGTAAAATGCAAATGTGAAAATAAGAGAAAATTGTAAACATGGTTGCCAAGAATGGTGGGAGAACACTAACCTCTATTCTTTGTGATTTGCAAGGTATTGTTTAGTTACAATGGGTTATGTATGTAAGTCTAAGTGCCTAACAATTCATAATGTCTGCATCTTTTGCCAAAATAACACCCAATTTCATACATCGTGAATACAAAGAACTTGTTTTTTATAAACAAGAATCCAATAACCTTAAAATTTTATGCACAATCTAAAAAAAGAGCTTGGAAGAACAACTTTGTAATATTTGAGAAAAATATTTTCTTTAAGAAATCATGTCAAACATTAACTCACCTTATTGTCTAAAAATTAACCCTCCACTTTTTCAATATGAGTTTCAACATTATATTTTCACCAAAAAATTGCAAAATGTGTTAGGAGCAAAGTGGATTGCCACAAACCCTAATTTCTTCTTATGTGCTTAAAGATGTTCTAATTTTGTATCAAAGAATTTTACAATAAAGAAAAAAAAGATGTGCCATAATTTAATATCAATGGAAATGGGAAACATAAGTTACCTTTTCTCGTCGGTGGCACAAATGTTGCTCCACATGTTTGCGCCATGTTTGTTTAGTAAATCGAGAATCAACAAAAAATGACATGAATCAACACAATTCATGACGTTATCTGCAGTAGTGACAATTTTGTCCTTGACATCACTTCCCTATCCTTATAAAGTTTGGTAGATAAGCTTGGATCCACATCCAATACCTTTGAAATTACCTCCATAATCTTCACACGCGTGTCTTGCGTCCATATCTCTCAAAAGTAAGAAAGACAAGCATATTTTGTATTTGAATTTCCCCAATCACACTCGCTTTCTTTAGAGACACTTTATCTATAGCCCTATTTGTAGGAGTTTGGGACATAATTTGGGAAAGAGTAACTGGTGTAGGGGTAACATCTACCTCCTCATCCCAACCAATTATGGCAAGGTGAGAAGTGATATCATCCTCATGCCCGCCTCTAAGCCCAAAATGATATTTTGCAGCCACAACTTCCTTTTCCATAGCCACAACTTCCTCTTCTGTATCGACATTTCATTACTCCACCATCTCTCCATTTTGTGCTTGCTTTATTTAACTAATACAATCATATTCTTTATGAAGTGATGCCCTCTATAGTTACATGTTTGTAGATTCTACCTGGTTACACTTGTTAGTTGTTGCCCTATTTTCTACAAAGTCCATTTTGATTCATTCTTCATTTATGTAATATTATAAAAGAAAATGAAACCAAAGCTTTGTGGTTTGTTTCATTTATTTAACTTTTCCATATCCTACACTTTCTCGCAACAATTAATTGCACCTCCAAAATAAATTTGTTTTGGTAGCCCAATATTTATTTGAATCCCATCAAAATTAATTGTTATCTTGAAAAGGAGAGATGACCTATACCCACTCTAATACCAATTTTTGTTTTGTGTGTTTCTCAACTATATATTTAAGTAGGTTAAATGAGTGCACAAATTTGAAATCTATCAATTAAAAAATTTATGGGATAAGTTGTATTTAATGTAGTTGTTTTGGTGAGAGAGTTTGGCGTAATACTTTCTGAATTATTGTTGTGGCACATTTTTCTTTTCCGCTGGACTTCCACTCAGGTAGGTTTTGGTTGTGAATACACTTTCAACAAGTTTACATAATCATTTGTAGTGCCTCGACATGCATATTTTCACATTTAAGGCACTATGACATTGGACTTTAAGAGAATAAAATTGTCCTCGTAGATTTTGTTTGTCAATTCAAACATAGCCTCAATGTCCAACAATGAAAAGGATTGTATAAATTTCAGTTGGCATAATGCATATTGTTCAAAGAAACTAGCTATGATTCTCATGTGATCAAGATTTTTACCAGTTAAGCATGTTTAAAAATAACTGTGATTCTCAGCACACCCCTTATTTAATTATTCTTCCATGTATTTTGTTTGATTTTTGTAATATCTTTGAAATATGCATGTATTGTCATGCTAAATGCAAACTACAATGTAGATTTTCGAAATGTGGAAACCCTAGCTAGCTAGATATTACTTTGCATGTTTGAGAATGTTGTAGGCCATCGTATGCCTATGGCCCTAGTCTCATATTGTCGATCCATTAGCAATCTAGGCAACAAATCTCGATAGTTATGTGCATTTATTGCATCGAATCAATTTGCCACTCTACCCCTAGGGTGGTGATTAAGCCTATATTTATGGTCATATCTTCAACACATGCATCATTTGATGTACATATCATTGGGTGAGCTCTAGATAACCATGACACTGAAGAAGGAAATGAAGTTTTTCCCAAAGGTCTTCCACAAGGTACTAGTTTTTATCCAGAAACCCCTCCGCTTGATGTTTTTTTTTATTTTCTTGAATTTGACAAAGCATGCAATTTGTTTCAATCTTTCACCCTTGTTAGATATTTTGTTTGTTGAATCCCCTTGAAAGCCTGCTCAAACAATGGATGCACAACCATTGGCATCCCAAATGCATCAATTTAGAGGGGGAAAACCTAATTGTTTTTTTGTTCCACTTTAACAATGTCGACCATTGTAAGGCCACTATCAATTGCAACCCATGGTTTATTTGCAACACTATGGCTGTCTTTTCCTAAGGGCCTAAAAATTTATGGGTTTCTGAGCAAGCCAATATCAAAATTCCAGTCTTGATAGAATTTATTGGTCTCCCTTTACCCCTCTAGGGATTTTTTTGAGCAACTCATATAACCCCTCGGTTGTTTCATTTGCTTTGAACAACCTAAGTTTAACATGGTTCGCCCTAAAAAATGTAACCGTGTTGAAATTGACTCAGCAGAAGACCTCAAGGAAACCATAGATATCTAGATCAATGATTCTCAATTCTCTTAGTATGTGCTTTACATTAACCTTCTACATACCTATTTTTGGTGCCACACCTTAGACGATATGATTTGAGAATTCCCTCTTATGTATGCAACTCGCCAAACCCCACAAGAAAAATCTTAGCAGATACCAAAGCCCTTGCAAGCATTAATGACAATTGGGCCATAGTTAAGTATAAGATAAATGCCTTCTCGTGGTTCTGCTTGGCCTCTAACCACTACTTATTGCCCGATCGGAGCCCTCCGAAACTAGCTCCTCTACAACTGCTGCCAAACAAGTTGTGTCACTATCCTCTAAAGTCCCATTGGCGTTCTTCTGAACCCCGCAAGCCGCATCTGTAGTTGCACCCTCTCAGCCCACCATTCCCACAATCCAATTTCACATCCCCTTTCTAGGTTGAATTTTCTAGATGAAAATGTCATTATGCTTAAATGAAATGTTGTGCTCCACCACCCTCTAAGTCCATCCCCTTTCGAAAATGGAGAGTATGTCCAAGAGACATGGTGGCCTTTCCAAGTGTTGGATTACATGTCATTTGACTACATGAAACCCTCATATGCCAAGGTATTTTTCTGCCCTCGAAGACCTAGATGATGAGGGATCCATGCACCTTAATGTTTCCCAGTGATTATTTACTTTTGGAGTGTATGTGGCCTCATTAAACCAACCCAACAATACATGGTTAGGGAAAATTGTCTTAATTTTTGAAATATGAAAGTTTTATGCATGAAAGGAGTTAAAATATATAGGTTTCTCCTTTAATATTTTGCCTAAACAATTTGTCCATGCACCATCTTCCAGATGTCTAATCACGAGCCTAGTCGTGCAGGGGTCATCGTGTTGCTTACACCAGAACTATCTCAAAATGTCATCTAATGGGGCTTTGACCCAACCCATCAAGTTGTGTGGACCTTGTTTGATTCGACCGGTGTATCCTTGGCTTGGCTAACATGCATGCCTCCAATGATGTTGTTGAGCATTCCCTTTTTGGGGGTTGGTAAATTATCTTCCAGATGCCCAATAGATTTTTTGTGGGGACTTCAATATGGTATAATATAATGAAGACAAAGAAAATCATCTCCCTATGCGATGGTGTGTGGGAGAGTGGGAAGCCTGGTTTTATATACGACACAAGCTTGGACTGTTTGACCCCCCATTCACCATGGTAGGAAAGATTCCACTGCTACGTGGTTCACATAGTTCAACTTCAGACTTGGCCAAGATTGAGTTGTCAAAAGACTTGACCGTGATCTTTATGCAGGACAAAAGGTTTTCACTTTCTCTATTGCTACTGCTCTGCCTTTCATTGTGGTTGAGAGTTTCCTTCTCTTTGATCACTAACCTATATTTTTCTGCATTACATGATATACCCTCGCCTCAAAAGCAAGAAAACACAATTCTACCTCAATATTGCTCATCTTAAGCATGAGAGGACCGTGGAGCACATCAAATCAATTTGGAATATGGTCTCCTGGCCCCCGCGGGATATAGGATGGATAGAGTAGTGTTATGATGTTATTAAGAGAACTTCTACCTTCCTCTAAATTTATAGAAAGCAAGCTGCCATATTCAAATAAAGGGCCCATGAGGTTTCTCACCATGAATTCCAAAGGATTTCACAGGAGCTAGATAGCTCTACAAAATGGAGCTTCTCAGTGGAGATATAAGCTCAAAATTGAGGATGCATACAAACCCAGAAGAGCTCAGTGAAGAGTTAGATTACATTGGCTTCGGATTGGTGACAGAGCTTCTTAAGAATTCTTTGCTCTTCTCCATTCTAGAAAATTCTCATCTTAGTTTAATCTTTCCAGCTGTATTCTTTTGTAGTATTTCTTCTTCATTTCATGAGTTGCACAAAAGTTCATTATTGTCAGGATCCATTGTCAGCAAACTGCCCTCATAAATCTCCATTAAAAAAATTGTGTTAGTGGCTGAAGAAGTTCGCTGGAAGAGAGTTGGAAGGACTTTAATGCCATTATCTGTGTATACTTCTTCCATCAACAATAAAAGCTACGGAAATGGTTTGTTTCAATCTCGTTAATGTTTCACGAGATCGCCTTATGAAATGAATTTGGTGGGAGCAAGACAGTCACTATAAACAGGATAGGATAAGCCCTTAGTCCCGACACATTCCCTATTTGCATACGTTTGGTTATTCAGTAACATACTAAAATCTTTCCCACAGTCCCCATCTATTTGGTAAGTCAGTTTGGCATGCATAGAATTGCTCCATTTGTACTTATACTTCATCCCCTACCACAAAGGTATGCACTTTACTCTTGACTTCAATCCAGCTCCAACCAGGTATCTTCTTTATTCCTTTTTCTTTCATCGTTTTCCTCACTTTTGCAACATCATCCCACCTACCAACTGCCGCATATATGTTCGATAGAAGGATAAAATTTGCAGAGTTGTGTGGCTCTAACTCAAAAAGAGATTCTGCTGCATGTTTTCCCAACTCTGCATTGTCATTCATTCTAGAGATGCCAAGCAATACTGACCATAGACGAGCATCAGGTTCGCAAGGCATGTTATTGAGAAAGTTTTCGACAAGATCTAGTCTCCCCGCACGCCCTAGAAGGCTAATCATGCAAGAATAGTGGTCTGTCCTTGGTATGATCCCATGTTCTTGACTCATTGAAGCAAAGTAGGAAATGCCTATGTCCACTAAGCCCGAGTGGCTGCATGCAGAGAGAACATTAAGGAAGGTAATACAATTTGGTTTAACCCCTACCCGTTTCATCTGTTCAAAGAGCTTGACGGCATCATAACCACAACCATGCATGGCATACCCTGAAATGATTGCTGTCCATGAGACTACATTTTTCTCTGCTAATTTCTCAAACACTCTATGTGCATCTTTAATGCTCCCACATTTAGCATACACAGTGACAAGACCATTTCCCACAGGCATATATGATTCAAAATCAATTCTGATACTTCGTGCATGTACTTGCTTACCGTGTCCCAACACTGCAAGGCTCCCACATATGCTAAGAACACAGGCATACGTGAATTGGTCAGGCTGCGTATGAGATTGTTGCATCTCACAAAACAGCTTCAAAGCCTCCTCTCCATCCCCGCGCTGAGCATATCCTGCAATCATTGCAGTCCACGAGACGACACTCCGTTCAGAGCATCCTATTAAACAGATGCCGAGCTTCTGATATGGAGCCATATTTTCCATGTCCATCAACCATTGTATTCCAAGAAACAATATTTCGTTCAGACATTTTGTCAAACACTTGGTGAGCATCTGACATACACATGCATTTTGCATACATGTCAAGAAGGGCACTCCCCACAAATACATCTAACTCGAGTCCAACCTTAAGCACAAAAGCATGAACTTGCTTTCCTGATTCTAAACCCTCCAGACCGGCCACTTGCACTGAGAATTATTACAAGAGTAACTGAGTTTGATTTCACTCCCGCCTTTTGCATTTTATGAAACAATTGCACGGCTTCCTCGCCATACCCCTGCTGAGCATATCCCGCAATCATAGCATTCCATGAGATCACGTTTCGGTTAGGCATTTCGTCAAACATTTGGCGCGCCCGGTCAATTAATCCCCCTCTAGCATAACCTGCAATCATACTAGTCCAGGAAACCACATCCCTTATAGACATGTTGTCAAACACTTGGCGCGCGTACTCCAGCAACCCACATTTAGCATACACATTAACAAGACGATTGCCCAAGAAAAGTCCTGGTATAAATCCATGCTTGATCATATAAACATGAACTCGCTTTACCTCTCGGATCGATTTGATATCAACGCATTCCTGCAAAAGACGGCAATAAATATCACACTCCTCGTGGGAAATTTCTCGCCAGTCGTATGAGTAGACGAAATGAACTGCCTCCTTCAATCGTCCCTCTTTACACAGAATGTCTACTTCCCTGTAAGTGTTGATTTCATGGCTTAGATAGATACTTCTTGTCACATTCTTACGCCCAACAAAAACGTTATTAAGATCGTAAATCCAAGCCTGAAAATTGAAAATCTTTCTGTATTGGTAGGCCATATGGGAAAGAAAGTTGGTTGTTATTGCTTCATTGAATGATTTAGTTTGAATTTATTAACCCGTTCAAGGCCAAAATAGTCTTCTGTCGTCCATCCGAGCCTCCGGCTGTGCGCTGTACTGTGAATTTCGAATCAAATACGATTCCTTCCTAAACTAGACCGATTTTTAATGTTTATTCGATATTCCACCTTTTTCGAATTTCAAAGATTCATTCACAAATGAAACATTGATATCCAGAAGCTCGCTTATCAAATAATCTGGCAAGTTCCTGTTTACCTGCTGGTTTTCGGCTGCCTATTTTCTCCGGGCATATGTAGCAATGGCATTGCTTCATACGAGTTTTTTATTCCCCTCTCTCTCTTGATACCTTCCTTTTTAAGGACAAAAGGACATTACGATTACCCAAAATGAACAACCAATAAAAAAAAAATGTATTAATCATTTTAATTTCAAAGTTTTAATTTTGGATTTTTTACATGTCATATTGATTAATAATTGAGTTAGAGTTATAGTTTTCTTTTAATCTCTCTTTAAAATAAAAATGTTATAAAAAAAGTCCAAATTTTATTTGAAATAATATGATTTTTTAATTGACATTTTCGAGAGAAGCAAAACTCTAATTTAAAACATAATTGTGAACAACTCATTACATTACATTCCACCTTCGTTATAATTATAAAAAATCTATTTAAAGTACACTGAGAAATATATGTATCAAGACAACTATTGAAGTCTATTAGATATTATTATATTTGATTGGCTTCTTATATATATATATATATATATATATATATATATATATATATATATATATATATATATAAGAAGTTCAATTTATGGATGAATTATCACGTGACGGTAAACGAATGCCAAATTTAATGTCCAAAATAAATTTGAACTCACTCCATTACAGTCGTGATTGCCACTATAGGAATGTCTCTCGACGTAACAAGTATGAAACTAGCATAGATATCTTAAATACAACTATATAAAATATATCGACATATATCAATCTCGAGGCACCTATCTAACTTATGTGAAGAAATCCAATGTATGTGCCTCGATTTTGATATCTCTCAACATATTTTCGATGGATATATTGAAGATATCCATGCGACTATGGTATAACTATACCCAAAAAAATTACATATATTATAATAAATATATCTATCCATTTTTCTTAGGAAAATTGTTGGAGAAGATGTATGTGGAGAGAAGCTCATTAAATTGATTATTGTGGACACCATGTTAATAAAAAGTGTTGTGGGGTCTCATGAAGGTTTTTTGCCTTTCTCTAACTTCTCTTCCCTCCAAGAGAATAAGAAAAGGGAAAGATGGAGTTGGATTCAAGCATGGAGTTTGAAGTTGGGGCGTAGGAGGAAGAAAATAGGGGACAATTGGGATCCCCATTTCTTCTGATTCAAGGAATAATTTGGGGTTTGAATTGAGTTTGAAAGACGTTGAATCTTCGTTTAACATTTAGAGTTTGGACCTTAAGGACTCTATGGATGAGTCTGTCTCTCCTATGGTTGAACTTTCCATTTATGAATTTGGACCTTGCACTTTATCTTTGGCGGAGGCATTGAAAATAATTGAGGACTTGTAAAAGGAGGTGCAATGCCTCAAAGTTGCTTCTCCCTCAAAAGCCATCAACTTCGAGGATTTGGATGTGCCTCGACTTTGATATCTCTCAACATATTTTAGATGGATGTATTGAAGATATCCATGCTAGTATGGTATAATTATACCAAAAAAATTAAATATATTATAATAAATATATCTATCCATTTTTCTTCGTAAAATTGTTGGAGAAGATGTATGTGGAGAGAGGCTCATTAAATTGATTATTGTGGACGACATGTTAGTAAAAAGTGTTGTGGGGTCTCATGTAGGTTTTATGCCTTTGCTCTAACTTCTCTTCCCTCCAAGAGAATAAGAAAAGGGAAAGGTGGAGTTGGATTCAAGCATGGAGTCTGAAGTTGGGGCGTAGGAGAAAGAAAATAGGGGACAATTGGGATCCCCATTTCTTTTGATTCAGGGAATAATTTGGGGTTTGAATTGAGTTTAAAAGACATTGAATCTTCGTTTAGCATTTAGAGTTTGGGCCTTAAGGACTCTATGGATGAGTCTGTCTCTCCTATGGTTGAACTTCCCATTTATGAATTTGGATCTTGCACTTTATCTTTGGCGGAGGCATTGAAAATAATTGAGGACCTGTAAAAGGATGTGCGATGCCTCAAAGTTGATTCTCCCTCAAAAGCCATCAACTTGGAGGATTTGGTTGTTACTGCCAAAATAATTAGCAAAGAAGGAGATGGTGGCAATAGCATAAGGATGTAATTTCTCATTTTTTGGATGAAATCGGGGTTTGAACGGGGAGGGATGTGAGAAGTAAGGACTTGGAAATTGAAAAACTTAGGGTGGCCTTGGAATTGGTTGGTAAATTGGCTCGTCTAGTTTTTGTTGTTTGTTTTATGAGGGTGGTGCATGTAGTTTTTCTATGAGAAAGATGGATGAGGTTTATGTTTGAAAGAGCCATATCAAACAATCCTTTGAAAACTGCATCTCCATAAATGTTTGTGAAGCTTTTTGGTCTTCTTATGAGGAGGAAAATAGTTTATTATGTGAAGCCTATCTTCACGATCTTGTCTTGATATGTCAGTTGTCTTAGAATCCCTTACTGGTTGTTGGGGAGCTTACTATTAGAGCCTTTATGTCATATTTACATAATGAGCATATTTTAAGGAGGGAGAGGGAGTCTTATTCTCATGTGAAATTATAAACTCCTTTGTAGTTGATGGTGGAGCATCCTAGACCAATGGATATGATTTGGGATTTGAAGAGGAATATAAAAAATGAGTCCTTTAAGTACTCGACATTATAGGCTAGGTGGGACATTTTTCGAGGACCAATGCTTCTTTTGGACCAGAGAACTTTCTCGAGGCATATGAATCTTGCTTTATGAGGTGGTCTGTGATGCTTGAGGGACTCTAAATGAGGGAACTTTACTCTCCTCCTAATTTCCCTCTTTTCCTTTCCAAGGATGTTCTTTGTGTTCTAGGTGAAAAGGAGGATTAGGTTGGTCTTTGGTTTTAGTTTCCTCCTATTTTGTACCCTATTGTGGACTGGAGAAAGCACTTGCTCTTGGATGAGGTGTTTGAATCCAAGAAATGGAGAGAGGTTCTTCATGTTGCCCACTACTCATCACTACATCTCCCCATGCAACTTTAAATGGGTTTATGAGCGGGATTTTTTGTTTAATGAAAATTTTATTAAGAATGTGTGAATTTGCACGTGTTTAGTATGGTGTTGCAGATGTTATGTTTGGGTTGGGGTTTATTGTGTGGGTTTTTTTATTAGGTCTGTTTTTTATTTTTTAAAGCTATTGGATATCTATTTGGGTCTTATTAATAGTCTTATGGCCTTGTTTGGGGGGGTTTACTTTATATATTTTGTTTCCTTGTTTTATAGGAGAGTGAATATTCGGTTTCAAACTATGTTTCTATGTTGATTGGCATAAGGTCTAAAATGTACTTATTTCTTTGATTTCTAAATACACTTTGGTTTATAGCTAACGCCAACAGATATAAATTTCAAGGTTCTCGTCTTATATTTTTAACATATCATATTGATTAATTAGTAACTTCATTACATTCTCTACCCATAAGCAATAGTACCCAAAATCACTCATCCAAACATGCTATAAGTTGTGGTCTAGAGAATTTGCAAACTAGTTCATTTTATCTCTCAAATCAATGTGCAATTAGGTTTGTTAAACAAAGCATACGATTTATGCAATAACTAAATGTTAAGGAGTACATAAGGAAAATAATTAGGCTAGAGAGAGATTGATGGAACATGAGATTATATTATTGTAAGGAACTACTAACATGAACCAAAATCATACTACAATCCAACCAAAACCAACCCGCGATGTAATGTGCTTACATATAATTATACACTCCAAGGTTACTATCGACTTTCCAACTTATTTTTATCTTTTATGTTCTACCAAGAGGGACTCTTCACATTATCCTTCTACTAAAAAATAATTATATGACTTATACTTTGTCCTATCTAGACTATATATATATACTTTAGGAACTGTGCAATACACAAATTTATACAAAATACATCAAAGTCAACTTTTTGATCCTATTATGCTCCTACCTCCCTTTATATATACACAGAGCCAATAATGTAGAAGAAATTGTTAATGGAATGAGTATGAGCAGTAATAACTCATAAGGAGACTACCCCATGCAAATAGAGCTACTTGAATTGGTGCATATATCTCTCATGTGCCCATCACTCGATGTAATTGTTGATGACCTAGACATGATAGGCCTATGAGGCTTCAAAATTAGCCATGATTGGATGCAACATAATGTCCCCAAAAATTTATGGGACGTCGAACCTAAATTCACAAACCAATCATGTTTTGAGAATGAACTACCACTTGTTTCTCCATCTAACCAACCAGTCCCCTCCCAGTATCATCCAAAAAACATCTCACACATTTAGTTATAATTGCATACGCAATAATATGAGGAAAAATTCCATCATTGAAGATTATCATTTAAGGTACAACTCATATAGGAAAATCCTACCTCATATGCTGCATTAAAAAAGTTTTAAATTCTTTTATGGGCAAAAGAAGCTCATCTATTCTCCCACTAGCCCCAACAAGTATTGTTACATTCAACGTAAAAGCATCTATTACAAATTATGGCCTCCGAATACCCATTCATGAATTGAAGCCTCTTGATTGCTAGGCCCTATCATTATTCCAAGAGCGTATGAGTGTCATAAAGTACATTTTCATAGACAAAATGAGATTAGTCAGGGCCTAAAATGTTGAACAATATAAACTGCAGATTGAGTGAGATGTTCCCCTGAAAAAACAACATTGATTTCAACATCCGCTCAATGATATTTGGTGCGTGAATTTGGCTAGATCCCTTTGTTAGTGTAGACACAAAATCACGCACTTTGGGTATCTATCTTTTCCTAATCACATACTACTATTCATATGATTCCTAAGTAAGAAAATTACTAATTAACATGTTTCTTTGTCCATCTTTGATATCTTTCTGTTGCCACTTTTGGTCTTACACTCTTTCTAGCTTAGTCTATCTTTTCACACCTCAAAATTTCTCATTCTGGACACTAGTACCTAGCTAGGATGCCAACACCAGGCCCCTATGACCTCTTTGTACTTTGTTCACATCTTTTGGGTCCTTTCTAACCATTTGAGCATCTTATCTTTTTGGTAGTCAATTTTTTTGGGGTTAATTGTGAAATTTGAGGAAGGGAATCATATAAATATAAATTTATGTGATCATAATAAATGACCAAGCAATAAACATTAGCTATCACCACCTACGGTTGCATCTAAAGGCTATTCAAGAGCATTCAAGCATCCATTATAGCATCCATTCAAGGGAAAGGAATTGGATTCTTTCGCATACACTTCATAGGAGGGTAAGTTCATTCTATTTCATGCACACTTCTACTTACATTTTCTACATCTAGCTATTTTATCGCTATCAAGTGTGACACGAACAAGAGCCACCTAGGGTACAATTCCGCACACACACATTTAGAACTACATTGGGTCTGAAATGTCGTGCATCGCTCAGTCGTAAGTTCACTTGTTTGAAAGTTGAGGACAACCTAACACCTCATTTGCATTCTTTTCTTTTTGGGATTTGATGCACTCTTGAGGGTTTTATAGGTTATTTCTTTATCGCAGGTTATCAATGACATCAATGATCATTATACGACATACTAACGACAAGATGCGAAAGACAACAAACATCTCATGACCCTACGAAGGAGGTTTCTTGAGGGGCTGAGCAGTCACAAGCACCCAAAGCAGGTTTGTGGCACCCACAGGTGCCCCTGATCCTTTCTAGCTACCCCAGCCTAGACAAATCTTCCATTCACACCATTTTCCAAGGCTTTGTGCGACACTTCTGCCTCTCTTTTCATCATATCAACACTTCGACATAGTCTAGATTTGGTTGCAAATCGGCTAAGTATTCTTATCCCTTTTTGCAGCTAGGGTTTTATATTCTCTAGTTTATTTTCCTTGGGTCAACTTTATTCTTATTGCACATTCATTTTACTGCTACATTGCAATTAGAATTAGGCATTTATAAATTCTATAATTTTTTAATCATTTGGTGAACCCCACACTTGAATCCACCTTCTTTCTAGGGTTTTTTATTCTTATTTTCATCACCTGTAGTGGTCATTTGGGTCTTTTGAGCATCTTGAGCTTCCTCCATCTTCCCTTAGGGTCTCCAAATCAATGGATGAGGTTTCTGCATCAATGGATGCAACTGAAAAACCCTTTTCCAACTCTCACAATGTTCTTCTTAACAAAATTGAAACATCTGATAGTGAACAATCATATGACGAGGATACCAATATCAGTCAAGAACAATTGAGAACCTCACAAATTTTTGACAAGCTTTGCATGATAATCCCACTCATCTTCCGCATATTCTCCATTCTTTTACTGTTTCCAAAAATGTGCATGATGTTGTTACAACTCCTCTTGTCAGGTATTCATCGGCTGTTATGGCCTCCACCCATCCCCTTCATATCCCTATCTCCATTGTTATGACTATCATGCCCATCATACAACCTAATATTGCACAACCTAGATCTTCCTCCAATACCCCTGATCTAACTTCTTTATATCATGATCTGCAGACTCAAATTTGCCAGCTCCAACTCGCTACTTTTCATGTGTCTCCATCTCTTGATTCCACCTCACTTCTTCATACTCCTTTTGCACCTGCTATTTCCACCTATCCACTACCCCCCAACTTCATTACCCCTAAGTTACCTACTTTTAAAGGCCATGGTGACCCACAAGAGCATCTCTGAGCCTTTCGCGTGTCATGCCTAGACTATGCAGATGATCATACTTTACTTTCAAAGCTTTTCCCTCACAGTTTCCAATATTATGCAATGCGTTGGATCTATGACCTACCTGTCCACTCAGTAACATCAATTATGCATATATTCGATGCTTTTCTCGCTCATTTCTCTATTAATATCGGCTCTAAGATATCTTATTCCCAACTCACACAACTTAAACAAGGATCTAATGAACATCTAACTGATTATGCCTTACGATACAAAACAACCTAGCTACGATGTCCAATGTACTTGCAGACTCTGAACTTCAAGATTTATTCATCCAAAGTCTATTTTCGCCTCTATAAGAGAGTGTTTTATTTGAGACAACTCCATCCTTCAATCAACTGTGTCATACTCTTAAGCTACAAAAAAAAGATATTGTCTATAGGAAAACATAAATATCAGGAGCAAGCTTCATCTTCTGCGCGCTTTCAAAATAAATCAACTTTCAAGCCATCCACCAAACCTGTTGAAGCTAAAATCACTATCAACGTTGTATCTAATACTAAGGAACTCTAATGGAAACCACCTAAGTGTACATACATAAAATTGACCTTCACTCCACATATTCTACTACCATAACTTGTCGAAAGTAACCTTATTACGCTTCCTCCTCCGCTTAATTTAGATCCATCTCATCCTAAAGTTCATAATTATGATGAAAATCTCAGGTGCGACTATCATCAATATGTTGTACATTCTATATATCATTGTTTCAAACTTCACAATCTCATTCAAGATCTTATCGATAATAATGCAATTGAGCTTCCATAGCCTACAACTTCTACACCCATCAATGAAAACCATAAGCTCAAAATATTCAAAAATTCTCTTCCAAAACATGACAAACAAGAGGTTGACTCCTCAGAAAACCATACATATCATGCAGTACCTCCTCCTACATCGGGGGCTCTTGATTTTCTAGTTGCTCATATTGAGACATCCCCACCACTCATTACTTTCTCCGATTAACATTATCATGCTACATTATTTTCTAATCGCTTACACATTAGTGCTTCTATTGGATCCAATTCTTATTAAGAACACTAGAGTTAATCCATCATGGCGTACCAACGTGTGTTCTATTGGACTCCTTGTTTCTATCGGCTATAAAAAATTTCATATCTGATTCTAAAATCATATGGTGTTTTCAAACTTCCAGTCATTGTTGGTCCTCTCACCATGCTTGTTCCTTTTGTTGTGACACCATTAGTTGAAGGGTGAGACATTTTGTTAGGTCTCTCCTAGATCCATGCAGTTTAAGCCATCATCTTCTATGAATCATTTATGTCATCAATTTCATTCACAATAAGTGAGTTATTACTATCAATGGTATTTCGGCCATCTACATCATGGACTGCAACCTCCTCTTGAGGCTTCCATTGTACATTATCTAGATAATCTAGGTCCTCATGGCCTCTTCGAAACTAAAGCATAATTTGTCTCCTACCTCACCTATTCACACACACCCTACATAGTCACATCAGGTCTGCTAGTCCATCACATCAGTTTAGGTCCATTATTTAGACAGCTCCTACACATCGATATATATCACCACCTCATGTTTTACTTCACACAGGTGTCTATCACCTCCATGTTATCTTTTAGATAGGTGTCCATCAACTTTGCATTCTGATTCACATAGGTTTGCAATCACCTCCACGTTCTGTTACACATAGGTTTCCACTGCCTCTCGCAGTATACTTATTGGTTGCATGCATATATGCTTCATTCACCTACATAGCGTCTATCTCATATACCACCACTCTTAGAGCATGCATCACATGCCTTCATCTTCTACAAGCATTAGGTGGAGGACCCTTTTCATTCACTATTATTGGATAGTATCATTCATTATCATGACATTTGGGGGGGGGGGGGCTATTGTACTCCCCCCCTATCTATCATCGACACGTGTCGTATATTCTCATCATTTCACATGTAATCTCTCATATACAACATACACATCTTGATACATCAGTATTGTCATTACCCTATGACACACTCTCGTGCTTTGGTTCACACTTGACTATTGAGGGAATACTACACACATGAACATCATACACTACTCACTACACATTACATGCTACACACTTCATGAATCACACATCTCATTTCTTTCTACGTAAAATATACTCTACGTATTCACGACATATCTTTTTGGTCATACTACTTATACATGAACCGGTCATTACCCTACTGACACACTCTTGTTCCACGGTCCACACTCGACTGCTACAGGGTATATATCTCAAATGGAGCTCACCACACTCACGTGTTCACTCACTCACTCACTCGCTACTCTCTATGGTTTATCGATTAAATATTTCTAGCGCACACATCCAAACCATTTCCCGATGATGCACTCTTGTTCTACGGTTCATTCTTGACTACTGAGGGAGTATGTATAAATGAACCTCATCTCATGCATACACATTCACACTCACTCAGGGGGCACGTGAATCCTATCACATTCACTCTGCATTCCATTCCATCTACACTCCACAACATACTACATATCTTGGTCACATTTAGTCTTTCTTACATTCACTTGTTACATGCATTCTTTGTTACACATGATAAATAGATATCATATATGTCATTCTTTTTCCATACACACATGTGCATTCACTTTCTTTCTAGTTATGATCACAACTTCTATAGATCGATACACACAACACTGATGTATGGCATAGTACCTATTACCAATCCCATAATAGCTTCTGAGGGCATCCACTTCCATACACTACATGTGCTATTGTTTCATTTTTCATAGCACATTATTATCGGATTATACACATTTGACATTATTTTTTATCTTTCTAACATGTTAACGGGTGCTTCATGTGTAACAATTGTCTTGCAGGTCTATTTTCTTCCACGGTTGTTTGTTACATTGTTTGTCATTTCTTGCCACTATTTGTGGGATTTTCCCTTTGTCTTGTGTGCACACTTGTATGCGTTTGGGCCTAGTCGGCCTTTATTATCTTGCGACATCATGAGTGATGTCCCATGTTTAAAACCCGCTCTTCATGGTCTACATTGTCTTCTTGCATATTTTCTTATTTCGTCTTAGCTTACACACTATCTGTTTGCTTGTTATTTTACACTTCATCTTCTACATGAGTGTTTTTCTTTGCTTGTACCAAGGCTTGTCTCCTAGTCACTTTTTTGTGTGTGCCTTCATTTCCCACAATCACACTCCCTTCCCCTCGCAGTGCATCAGTTTCAACACAACGATCGGTCCTCCTTTCGGCTACATACTCATCAGCTACTTCGCATGCACCCCAAATGAGGGGGGATCATTTGGGTGAATTAGTCACCTCATAAAATAATATACAGTCATCACACAACACAGTTCAATATTGGTACAACACAGTAATCAATTTTAGACAGGGCTCATAATATGACATGGGTCCTCAGCACAACACAAACACTAGCACCCAGACCATGACAATAACACCTGAACGCTCCCAACCCTTCCTAGATCAATTAACCCCTATAATGGTGGAGTCAAACATGATCTTCAATCCCTACATAATCTCAACCCCATCTCCTAACATCTCTCTAACATCCCTTAGTTATTTCAACACACTCAAATAATAATAAAAATACCAACTGAGTTGTTTATACAACAAACTCACAACTAATATATAAAACCTATATTATTAATATGAAATATGTTTTCTCATATTTAATAATATTACATTTTATTTATCCACCCATATATATTATATCCATGATAATATATATTACATTAAAACATTAACCAATGTAAACAATATAATATTCCTAACATTCACTCCCCTATTGTTTACATTATTACTTCCCTTACACTCCCCTAATGTGAACAAAGTAGAAAAGAATAGTTCACACTTTCTCTGCAGCTTGCACACCCCTGTTTGCTCATGATCTTGGTACACATATGGACCTCAGTCCAAGGTAAGGCTTAGGTTTAAAATAGCCTAAGGATAATTTGCAAATGCATATTTTAAGGGCCCTATTTTTTGTATAAATAGGGAACCCGTTCATTGTAATGGAGACACACAACCTAAAGCTTATTATTTGTTAAGCTTATTGGGGACACACAAAAGGCAGAAGACAAGCTCAGAGCTTGGAAGGCGAATGAGAAATTGTTGTTGTGTGAAGACCTAAATTATTTTAGGCATTATTATTTTGATTATTATTGACCTATTATTTGTTAGGCAATAATAAATTAAATATTTGTGGCTAGGAGTTATTCAAACTACCTAGTCGGCCCATAGCGCCACACCAATTACTTGCAAATCCTGGATTGTCAACCGGAGTGTGCTAGCATCGCATTGATAGCGTCGGGAAGGCCAATCGAAACCGAAGGAGATTGTACGCCAGGAAGGTGGAAGTCAGGTGCTATTTTTCACCCTTGTCGTCCGAAGGTCTGGTTATTCTTCTAAGCAAGTTTAAATAGTTTCCATTAGGTTTTCTTGTGAAAGTACTATTGTAACTTACAAGTTTTGACTAGTGGAATGGTTTGATCATGAACCTGGAGACGTAGGCAATTGCCGAACTCCGTAATCAATTTGTGTGCAATTGTCATTATTGTCTTGCATTATTTTAAATTGATTACTTAAAAGGAGTAAATTATCCCATAAGGAGCGACATTTGTTGAAAAGAGGGAATAAATCCCACATTTGGTGGTGTTTGGCTTTGATAAGGTTTTTTTAAAACCTTAGCCACCCCTTCATTCACGTGGATCTCCACGCATGGGCCTTTGCCCCCACACACCGCTTCATCCCCTCTCCTCACGTGGAACTTCCATGCATATACTGCATGCCTTTACCACGTGGACATAACCTAGCATGTTGGCTGAGCCATGTGGTGTGTCGGTTGGTTTTCTTTATTTAATACTAATGTATAAACATTAATATGTATAGTGGTTTGGCATATATGTGTGGTATTTGGAAAGTGGACTAACCAAGGCAATATAATTTCGACCCATACAATGTGGTATGGAAATAATTAACTCACATGTAAATATGCATATAGTCCACTTGTCAATCTCCTGATAGGAAAATTGAGAAAATTCGATGAGTGGTGGCAAGGCCACGTGGTGGCTTGTGGACCCACCACGTCAGCGATAATACCATAGTCCACATGGCGGCTAGGCTCCCCTCCGTAATAAAAGTTGAGCCTCTTGTTCCCATGCACCATTTTTATGCTCGTCAAAGACCAGTGATCAAAAACCAATAAATGAACTCTCTTTTTCCTTTTCGCCACATGTCATAGTGCGATTGGTCCAATATTGACCAGTTGACCAGAGTTGACTTTCCCATTGACTGAACTTTGACTAGACATAACTAGAGCTCCCGATGTCCATTTGTCACGTTCTCATAGTCATTGGAAAGCTCTCAAGATGATATTCTACACTGACACCATTTAGGGATGTTTAGGGAACTTTTGATATAAAATGATCCCCTGATCACACCTCCCCACTGAGAAAGGCTTTTTGTCCCAAAAAGCTTATATTGGAACATTTTTCCATCATTGTCTGAATCTGAAACTTTGCTGCCACCTCGGAAGTGCTGCTGTAGTAGACCCTTGGGTCTTCTCTATCCAACCTTCTCACTTCGAAAACTCTGTTCTGATCCTGGGACCTGTGGGTTATGGGCCCATGATGCTTCCGCTGCACCACTTTGATATCCGAAGAAGACCTCCATGCCTCCACTTTATGGTGCTAAGTTTCTGAATGAAACCTCAACGCTCCTTCTGTGCGGTGCTAAGCTTCTTGATATCTGACAACAAGGATCTTCTTTTACTCTATAACATAGCTCCTGGCTCTGAGTTGATTCCGCAGAATCCAAACTGGTTTGAAGGAACTCCATGTTACGTAGAGCTTTGATTGATCCGATGTCAATGATGTCCCTTTTTAGACAATGACTTGTCCCTTTTCAGACCTCAACGCCTCTGATGCATGATGCTAAGCCTCTTTCAAGACCTCAAGCCTCCAATGCATGATGCTAAGTCTTTTAGACCTCAACGCCTCATCCTATGCAAGTCTCTTTCATCAATGCCTAAGCCTCTTTTGCAGACCTTAAGACCTCTTTTAGATCTCAGCCTCCAATGATGATGCTAAGTCTGTTGATCAGCTACCATTTGTATGTGTGGTCGCAATGCCTTGACACGAATGACGTTCCGAGCTAATCCTTTGAGAGCTCCTCTTGTTGACAACTAATATCAGGTACCATTCTGCTGTATGGTCCAATGCCTCTACACAGAATGAAGTTCTGACCTGACGTCAATGCCAACGGTGATTCAGCTACCATTCTGCTGCACGGTCACAATGCCTCTACACAGAATGAAGTTCCGAGCTGATCTCTGTGAACTCTATTGTCTACACAAATGGCAGATCAATCTCCAAGCTTTATATGAGTTAAATCCTGTATCCAAGCTGTAACAGGTACTCACAAGCTGATTAGGAGATATGTTTGGAGCATTAATCAAATTTTCTAAGTAAGAAAATCCACTGAGTATGGTAAACCTTTCTCTCAGCATTTTCTCACAAATCTGATCTCCAAACTTAATACTGCATACTATTCATCAATCTGAATTATGCAATATATAATTGAAAAATTGTTGACTTACCCATTTTAAAGGACTTTCACTTTCAGGTATTACCTGGTCCTGGGTTGAATTGTCAACTGGTGGTGGAGTAGAAACTTCCTTTGCCTTTGCAATAGGCCTCCATTCCATCTTTGGCTTGCCATTACTCTGATGGCGAGATGGATGCAGTTTCCAAGAAATTTTCCACCCGATGCCCATTCCTCTGGCAATGAGCACAAAAATTCCTCTTAATCTCCTTCTTCTGGGATGAGGAACTCTTTCTGCCATTTCTCGACTCTGCATGACGAGATTGGTCTTTCTGATTTGCCTTGTTCCTGATGAACGACATCAACTTCTTCATCAGTGTCCTTCTCTTCCAGCATCTGGCCACTGAATGATTATGCAATCCACAAAAAGTACATGGAAAGGAATTCCACATCTTCTAAAAATCATAACCATACTTCTTAAGCTGAAAAAGTGGATCAGAAGTTTTATGTGCTTATGATTATGGTAAGAAACTGGAGGTGGAATCTCATTACCTCTTCACTGATTTCTCTTACCACATCCTTCCTGTGATGACGAAGCACAACTTTCCTGCTCATAATCTTCTTGCAGGACTAGTGGGGTATTCACTTTGCTTTCGGAAGCTTGTCTCCCATCAGCGTTCTTGGAGCATTCTCCAATTTCCATTCCCACACTAGGAAAACCCAAACCTGCAAAATGAGGATGATCCTCGACCTATATTGGGTTAGCAATGCCTTGGCCATTTTTACCAAGGCCTCTTCCATCAAATCCCATTTTATCTAGTAACTTGGATCCAATGCCTCTAGTATGCTTTTCAAACAAACCAAAGACTTCATTACCTGAATCTGAAACCGAATGGGAGGAAGAAGAAGATTCCAGTGGTGAACAACTTACAGTGCAATCATCTGCCATGGTCTCTGCATCTGAAGTTGAAGGTATTTCCTTTCTCTGATCACCACATTGCAACCTTGCCAAGAGCTCATCCTTGGTTTGTAGTTCTGATTTCAAACGAGCATTCTCCTCTTCCAAGGAGTAATACATTGATCACAGGAGAGAGTTCTCTTCCTAGATCTGGTGATTATAAGCTTCAATTTCATTGAGCTTTTCCTGTTTAGACATCTTGCCCATAGTGCACTTGTACCCTGTTCACACAAAATGAACCAACTGCACCAACTTGAAGTAATCACTCTGTTAATCAGATTTACTGAAAAACAAATATGGAGCTAAACCAGCTCTGATACCAAACTTGATCCGAAAATAATCAGATTATTACTACCTGATCTCGGACCCTTATAGGCTTTAAATATTTGCCGATAATTTTCTCCTTTTAAGTAATCAATTTAAAATAATGCAAGACAATAATGACAATTGCACAAAGATTGATTACGGAGTTCGGCAATTGCCTACGTCTCCGGGTTCATGGTCGAACCATTCCACTAGTCAAAACTTGTAAGTTACAATAGTACTTTCACAAGAAAACCTAATGGAAACTATTTTACTTGCTTAGAAGAATACACCAGTTCAGACGATAAGGGTGAAAAATAGCACCCGACTTCCACCTTCCTGGAAAGCTGTACAATCTCCTTCGGCTTCGATCGGCCTTCCCGATGCTATCAATGCGACTAGCACTCCGGTCGACAATCCAGGATTTGCAAGTAATTGGTGTGGCTCTATGGGCCTACTGGGTAGTTTGAATAACTCCCAATCACAAATATTTATCTACTATTGCCTAAAAATAATAGGTCAATAATAATCACAATAATTTGCAAATATAATTTAGGTCTTCACACAGTTTTACAATTTATCATTCGCTTCCAAGCTCTGAGCTTGTCTCCTCCAAGCATGTGAAATATGTGTCCACAAATAAGCTTAACAAATAATAAGCTTCATTGGGTGTGTGTCCATTACAATGAAATGGGTTCCCTATTTATACAAAAAATAGGGCCCTTAAAATAATGCATTAATATTATCCTTAGGCTATTTTAAACCTAAGCCTTACCCGTAGCATGAAAATGGGATTAAATCCCATATTGGCCGATTTGCATATGAAATGGGATTAAATCCCATATTTTGAGTGGCATTAGCATTTTTAATGGGATAAAACATTCCCATAAGTCCTAGTGGCATTTGTCTTGAAGTGGGTATAATCCCACATTTGGCGTGTTTGGCTTGGGAAAAAACCTTAGCCATTTTCACTCACGTGGATCTCCACGCATGGGCCTTTGAAGTGGTCAAAAACCACCAGCATTCATTCCCACAATCCTCACGTGGAATTTCCACGCATAACTTTGCATGCCCCCACCACGTCCTCTTCCTGTCCTTATGGGATAATGGTTTGCAATGTTTATGTGGTTTAATACTAATGTATAAACATTAATATATAGTGGTTGGTGGCATATATGCCGAGCATTTGGAATGTACTTACCAAGATAATATAATTTCGACATGTAATGTGGTATAAAATAATTAACTCGGTGGTATGCTTGTAGTGTCACTTGTCATCAACATCCGAATAGGAAAATCAAGTGAATTACTACGTGGTGGCAAGCCACGTGGTGGCTTGTGGACCCACCACGTTGGTGATAATACCATAGTCCACACGGCGGTCAGGCTCCCCTCTGTAATAAAAGTTGAGCCTCTTGTTCCCATGAGCTATTCCATTTTACGATTGTCGAAGACCGGTGATCGAAAACCAACAATGAACTCCCTTTTGCCTTTTTTCCACGTGTCATGTGCATTGGTCCAATATTGACCAGTTGACCAGAGTTGACTTTCCCATTGACTGAACTTTGACCGAACATATCTAGAGCTCCCGATGTCCGTTTTTCACGTTCTCATAGTCGTTGGAAAGCTCTCAAGATGATCTTCTACACTGACACCATTTAGGGATGTTTAGGGAACTTTTGATATCAAAAATGATCCCCTGATCACACCTCCCCACTGAGAAAAGCTTTTTGTCCCAAAAAGCTTCCATACTGGAACATCCTGAATCTCCCAAAAAATCTGCTGCCACCTCGGAAGTGCTGCTGTAGTAGACCCTTGGGTCTTCTCCTCCAACCTTCTCACTTCGACAACTCTGTTCTGATCCTGGGACCTGTGGGTTATGGGCCCACGATGCTTCCGCTGCGCCACTCTGATATCCGAAGAAGACCTCCATGCCTCCGCTTTATGGTGCTAAGTTTCTGAATGAAACCTCAACGCTCCTTCTGTGCGGTGCTAAGCTTCTTGATATCTGACAACAAGGATCTTCTTTTACTCTATAACACAGCTCCTGATTCTCTGAGTTGATTCCACAGAATCCAAACTGGTTTGAAGGAACTCCATGTTACGTAGAGCTTTGATTGATCCTGATGTCATGATGGACAATGACTTGTCCCTTTTCAGACCTCAACGCCTCCAATGCACGATGCTAAGCCTCTTTCAAGACCTCGAGCCTCCAATGCATGATGCTAAGTCTGTTACAGACCTCAACGCCTTCGTGCATGATGCTAAGCCTCTTTCAATGACCTCGAGCCTCCAATGCATGTGTGCGAAGTGTTTTCAACTGTAAAGTGTAAGTCCAATCTTGTTAAGCAACTTTCAATACCTCAGCCTATTCTGATGCTAAGTCTGTTGTCTACAATGCCTTCTGTCTACAATTCCTTGAATGAATGACGTTCCAAGCTGATCCTTTGAGAGCTCCTCTTTGTTGACAAATAATATCAGGTACCATTCTGCTGCACGGTCATAATGCCTCTACACAGAATGAAGTTCCGATGCTGAATCCAACGATTCAGCTACCATTCTACTGTCACAATGCCTCTACACAAATGAAGTTCCGAGATGATCAATCTACTGTCTAGCTTTAATCTCCAAGATTTATATGAGTTAAATCCTATATCCAAGCTGTAACAGGTACTCACAAGCTGATTAGGAGATATGTTTGGAGCATTAATCAAATTTTCTAAGTAAGAAAATCCACTGAGTATTGGTAAACCTTTCTCTCAGCATTTTCTCACAAAATCTGATCTCCAAACTTAATACTGCATACTATTCATCAATCTGAATTATGCAATATATAATTGAAAAATTGTTGACTTACCCATTTTAAAGGACTTTCACTTTCAGGTATTACCTGGTCCTGGGTTGAATTGTCAACTGGTGGTGGAGTAGAAACTTCCTTTGCCTTTGCAATAGGCCTCCATTCCATCTTTGGCTTGCCATTACTCTGATGGCGAGATGGATGCAGTTTCCAAGAAATTTTCCACCCGATGCCCATTCCTCTGGCAATGAGCACAAAAATTCCTCTTAATCTCCTTTTCTGGGATGAGGAACTCTTTCTGCCATTTCTCGACTCTGCATGACGAGATTGGTCTTTCTGATTTGCCTTGTTCCTGATGAACGGCATCAACTTCTTCATCAGTGTCCTTCTCTTCCAGCATCTGGCCACTGAATGATTATGCAATCCACAAAAAGTACATGGAAAGGAATTCCACATCTTCTGAAAATCATAACCATACTTCTTAAGCTGAAAAAGTGGATCAGAAGTTTTACTGTGCTTATGATTATGGTAAGAAACTGGAGGTGGAATCTCATTACCTCTTCACTGATTTCTCTTACCACATCCTGCCTGTGACGACGAAGCACAACTTTCCTACTCAGAATCTTCTTGCAGGACTAGTGGGGTAATCACTTTGCTTTCGGAAGCTTGTCTCCCGTCAGCATTCTTGGAGCATTCTCCAATTTCCATTCCCACACTAGGAAAACCCAAACCTGCAAAACGAGGACGATCCTCGACCTGTATTGGGTTAGCAATGCCTTGGCCATTTTTACCAAGGCCTCTTCCATCAAATCCCATTTTATCTAGTAACTTGGATCCAATGCCTCTAGTATGCTTTTCAAACAAACCAAAGACTTCATTACCTGAATCCAAAACCAAATGGGAGGAAGAAGAAGATTCCAGTGGTGAACAACTTACAGTGCAATCATCTGCCATGGTCTCTGCATCTGAAGTTGAAGGTATTTCCTTCCTCTGATCACCACATTGCAACCTTGCCAAGAGCTCATCCTTGGTTTGCAGTTCTGATTTCAAACGAGCATTCTCCTCTTCCAAGGAGTAATACATTGATCATAGGAGAGAGTTCTCTTCCTGGATCTGGTGATTATAAGCTTCAATTTCCTCGAGCTTTTCTGTTTAGACATCTTGCCCATAGTGCACTTGTACCCTGTTCACACAAACTGAACCAACTGCACCAATCTTGAAGCAATCACTTTGTTAATCAGATTTACTGAAAAACAAATATGGAGCTAAACCAGCTCTGATACCAAACTTGCTCAGAGATTAGCAAGTTTGCAAGCCAAAACTAGCTCTGATACCAAACTTGATCCGAAAATAATCAAATTATTACTACCTGATCTCAGACCCTTATAGGCTTTAATTATTTGCCGATAATTTACTCCTTTTAAGTAATCAATTTAAAATAATGCAAGACAATAATGACAATTGCACACAGATTGATTACGGAGTTCGGCAATTGCCTACGTCTCTGGGTTCGTGGTCGAACCGTTCCACTAGTCAAAACTTGTAAGTTACAATAGTACTTTCACAAGAAAACCTAATGGAATTTTACTTGCCTATCAGTACACCAGTTCTTCGAACGACAAGGGTGATGAATCACCCGAATTCCACCTTCCTGATGCACAATCTCCTTTGGCTTCGATCGGCCTTCCCGACGCTATCAATGCGATGCTAGCACTCCGGTCGACAATCCAGGATTTGCAAGTAATTGGTGTGGCTCAATGGGCCTATTGGGTAGTTTATAATTTAACTCCCAATCACAAATATTTAATCTACTATTGCCTAAAATAATAGGCCAATAAACAATATTTGTCTATAATAATGCCTAAAATAATTTAGGTCTTCACACAACAAAATTTCTCATTCGCCTTCCAAATCTGAGCTTAACTTCGTAAGCTTCTTTTGTGTGTCCCCACAATAAGCTTAACAAATAATAAGCTTGGAGGTGTGTGTGTCCCCATTACAATGAATGGGTTCCCTATTTATACAAAAAATAGGGCCCTTAAAATATGCATTTACAAATTATCCTTAGGCTAATTTTAAACCTAAGCCTTACCCGTAGTAAAAATTAATGGGATAAATACCCATATTGGCAGTTTTGCATATGAAATGGGATTAAATCCCCATTTGGCGGCATTTGCATTTTTAAGGGATAAAAATCCCATAAGGAGTGGCATTTAAGAAAAGTGGGTATAATCCCACATTTGGCGGTGTTTGGCTTTGATAAGGTTTTAAAAACCTTAGCCACTCCCTTCTTCACGTGGATCTCCACGCATGGGCCTTAACCCCCACAACACCGCTTCATCTCCCTCTCCCACGTGGATCTTCCACGCATGACTTGCATGCCCCTACCACTTCATGGACATTCCTAATGTGGCTTAGCATATGTGTGGTCATTGGTTTATGTGAGCTTTAATACTAATGTATAAACATTAATATATAATGTGGTTTGGCATATACATGTGTGGCATTTGGAAAGTGGACTTACCAAGTAAATATAATTTCGACCCATACTAATGTGGTATGAAATAATTAACTCGGTAAATAGCATATAGCCCACTTGTCATCTCCGATAGGAAAATCGAGCGAATTCGATGAGTGGTGGCAAGCCACGTGGTGGCTTGTGGACCCACCACGTCGGCGATAATACCATAGTCCACACGGCGGCCGGGCTCCCCTCCGTAATAAAAGTTGAGCCTCTTGTTCCTGTGCACCATTTTTACGCTCATCGAAGACCGGTGATCGAAAACCAACAAACAACTCCCTTTTGCCTTTTCGCCACGTGTCGCAGTGCGATTGGTCCAATATTGACCAGTTGACCAGAGTTGACTTTCCCGCTTCTGAACTTTGACCGAACATATCTAGAGCTCCCGATGTCTGTTTGTCGCATTCTCATAGTCGTTGGAAAGCTCTCGAGATGATCTTCTACACTGACACCATTTAGGGATGTTTAGGGAACTTTCCATACAACATTTTCTACTTTCGCATTGGATCGGAATTTGTCAAACTAGATCAGATTTTTACACACCATCTTCTGTGGTATTTCCATACTTCGGGAAGCAATTAAATGTTGGAGGATAACACCAGAATTTTCTCCCTACACTTCTTCCAGTTTATTGTGTGAGATCGCCAAAAAACTCGCAGTCAGCACAACTGTCATGAGATCGCTCGAAAAAATCGTTCTTCTACATTATCTTTAAGATCCTTTCTATACTTTTTTCTCATTACAGATCATGTGCACATATTCCTTTTTCACATTTTACAATTTTACATCCTTATAAACATACTTTTTACACATTTTCATCATATAAATGTGTATTTGAATACTTGTTCGTTATTCTATTTTGTAGGTTTGTCCTTATGGGAATCAATAGTCACATCATCCTACATCAATCACATCAACATTGACATCAATTACAAATACAAAGGCAACATCTACACATGTGTTTCTACCCTAGGGTCATCATCATCATCACTTTTTGTACTTTCTCCTCGCTAGTTTTCATGCTTCACATTTTTATCTCTCCACAAATTGTCTCGTCTCTCGACACGATTTCACCATCGATTTATATGGTTATTAAGCACACATCTAGATTATCTACTTTATGTTATTGAGAATTCACTCAACAACATAAAGTGCGGGAAAATGTAGACATAAAATCACACACTTTGGGTATCTATCTATTCCTGATCACATACTACTATTCATATGATTCCGAAGTAAGAAAAGTACTAATTAACTCATGTCTTTGGCCATCTTTGCTTTATTTATGTTACCACTTTTGGTCTTACACTTTTTCTATCTTAGTCTATCTTTTCACACCTCAACATTTATCTCATGGACACCAATTCCTAGCCAGGACGCCAATGCCATGCACCCCCATCCCCTCTAGGTGCCCTTGACCTCTTTGTACTTTGTTCACATCTTTTGAGTCCTTTCTAGCCATTTGAGAATCTTATCTTTTTGGTAGTTGACCTTTTTAGGATTAATTATGAAATTCAAGCAAGAGAATCATAGAAATATAAAGTTATGTGATCATAATAAATGACCAAGCAATAAGCATTAAATATCACGACCTAAGGTTGCATCCAAAGGTTATTCAAGAGAATTCAAGCATCCATTTAAGGACAAGGGACTGCATTCTTTTGCATACACTTCATAGGAGGGGAAGTTCATTCTATTCTGTGCACACATCCACTTAAATTTTCTACATCTAGCTATTTACTCGCTATCAAGTGTGACACGCACAAGAACCACCTAGGGAAAAATTCCACACACACACACCTAGAAATATATTGGGTCTAAAATGTAATGCATCACTCAGTCGTAAGTTCACTCGTTTGACAACTGAGGATAGTCTGACCCCTCATTTGCATTCTTTTCTTTTTGGGATTTGATGCACTCTTGAGGGTTTTGCAAGTTATTTCTTTATTGCAAGTTATCAGTGACATCAATGATCATTGTACAAAATACTAGTGACAAGAAGTGAAGTACATCGAACATATTGTGACAATACGAAGGAGGTTTCCTAAGGGTTAGAGTAGTCACATGCGCCTAGAGAAGGTTTTGTGGCACCCGCATGCGCCCTAGTCCAGGAAGATCTTCCAGTCACACCATTTTCTGAGCCTTTGTGTGACACTTCTCCTTCTCTATTCATTAGATCAGCACTTCGGCAAAGTTCACATTTGGTTGCAAATCAACTAAGTCTTCTTATCCCTTCTTTGCAACTAGGGTTTCATATTCTCTAGCTTAATTTTCTTGGGTTAGATTTATTCTGATTGCACATTCATTTTACAACGACATTGCAATTAGAATTAGGCATTTATAAATTCTATATTTTCTTAATCAGTTAATGACATACCACTATATACATGAAAAAGAATAGGACAGTCCTTTTGGCATGATTTTAAAACAATCATTACCTTAGACACAAACTTTAGGATACAAATATTAAACCTAACGTAACTTGAATTCAGGCATTTGTTGACCAACATCAAAAATGTAAAACTAATAATGAAGGATTGGTCTCTTCTCATGTCACATATATATTCATTCATGTCTACCTCATAGAAAAAAATCTCCGCAAGTGAAAATAACCTCTTTGTAATGCAAGAGTTAGTGGCCTCACACGATAAATAGATGCTTAAATCCTTGCACTTTCTCTTTTCAAGGAGCATCACCAATCAAAGCAAACATTCCTCATAATCAAACCTCAACGACACTCAACTAGATTTTATACTGTTCTTGTGCAAAGTATAAGAGGTTATGTTGACATATAGCTTATGGGCCAACTTATGATTAGTTAATGGGGCAATCATTCAAGTTGTGGAAGTAGTGTACAATCCAGAATCACAACTCCCAGACTTGCCATCCTTTATTGTTGTCAATTTTAAGAACTACTAAGGGCCCCCATGGGACATACTTAACCCAACACAGTTACCACTTCCTCCTATCACATGAGGAAATCGTGGCCAAATCCTGATTAAAATGTCTTGGGGCCTCACCATCCACAAAGAAAAAGTCCTAACACTTAATAAGGCCACAATAGACATCGAAAATGTTGATCATCAAGGGCTAACATTTACAACAATCTCAAGAGTGTGTGCCATCTGTGATATGAAAATATCATCTACTTTTACATTTGAGCGCTATGTAAGAATGCAATATACAAAAATATTAATGCACACAAGGAGGAGGAGTATACACTATGTTATAAGCAAATTCCACTTCACATACAACACATTTACGATGTACCACCTACATTGAACACATAGTAGTGTTTACCTATTCAGTATCCCCCTCCACATATATATGCAATACCCTTCATAATATATAATAGAAAGCCATTTTGTAATACAAAGAACTTTAATTGAAATTAATATAAAAATCACTTTCAATTGAGAATGTGTGGGCATATATTGTAACAAATTTGTTTGTGTTCTCACAAAGCACACACCCTCCGTAAGGATTGACAATTTCATTCCTATAAATTGGCATTGGAGCTATTTCTTTATAAGCCTCCACCCACCTTTGTCAAGATGAAAACATATATAACTCCCCATTTCTAAAGGTGGAAAATATCACCACTCCATTATCATAAATTGTATGGCCCACAATTTTGTATATGCACATTCAAATCCTCCATATTACAGATCAATTAATGCAGTTCAGGTAAAATTTGAGGGGGACACGATCATTTTGGTGCAAATGTAGACATGAACTCATGAATATGGTAAAATAACTTTAAAGCCATATGATTTTATTCAATTTGAGTGCAACAAACACTAAATGGCCATACTTACAGAGATAAATGGCAAGATCCCCTCCAATAACCTCCAAAAATGGGCATAATTGGAGAAATAGGAACTCAAGCATGCACCCAATATTGTATATACATACATGGAAAAGAGATTTACAATCTTCTACAAGGAGGTTCTTTAGAAGAAAATACATTGCATTGAATACTGGTACAGGTGATTTCACTATCACTTACCTTCCCTTATTATCACATCCCTTCCTTTTTTACCAAAACATTTTTTCTCTTTTAAAATATAGGTACGAATGGAAACACAAAGGTTCTGACTCATATCCATGGGTTTATACGGCTTCCAAACATTTCCAGACATGGATGTGCTAAACCGGGATGAGCCCCTTCAAATAGATGTAGATGAATTATTTTTTCAACCAATTAGTAACAACATGGAATCCAAGAGGGGGCTGAAAATGTAAATTACAAGCTTCATCGTCTCCCCCCTATGATGACCTATGCTTGTTAGAAACACACTTAGGATACTTGTATGCAAGTACTGTTTCAGCTGACTATGAAGACCTACTAAACAGTCATGCAACACCACACAAAATGTAGTGAGGGCACCTACTTGACTAAGGAAACATGACACTCTTTAATGTAAATATAAATCCCTTTGGCCACTCGAAAAGTCATTTACACTCTAGTCTGCAGATGACAATACGTTAAGAAAACATACAACGCATACACATATGAATGACACATGAGTCAACATACATAACTCCATACATGTTGACATTGTGGCGAACCAATATTGACTACCAGCATCGTTGTGTCCTATCCATGTAGTTATCTACACTGCATTGCAAAAGTATGCAACAAAGGTATAGAGAAAAAATCAGAGAGATACCACTCACATGTTGACATAAGGATATCTAATACAGTTGGCATCAACAACCCTATGCAAATGCCACCTACAACAAGTTCTTATCAAAAATTGTTTTTGATTAAGAAATTGGTGCACAAGAGACATGCCACATGCTATGCAATAACTTCCCCTCTCCATGACTGTAGTTGTAAATTCATTTCCCTTTACTATTAGTTAAACATAGGTATTCAAGTGTGTCCTCACAGATGTTATAACAACAACAAAAATGCCCTTTATTCATAGATGCATACATAAAATGCCCTTCTCAACTGGATAATATCTCACTCTTTTAGGCAGCTCTGTGCATGCTCCTTTAGCAATCAAAGGCAAGACAAATAATGGCTACAAATGAGAACCCATGTAATTTTTTGAGTATTACTCTCACTACTACAATGCATCTCACCCCATATGCTCAAACCTATGAATATTTCCTGTTGGTCATAACTTTTACTTTATAAACCATTCTGGCATATCCAAATAGAACATCGATGTTATTCCATTTCAAATAACTAGAAAATGTGAAGAAATTAGAAGCTTCTACCTCCCTTCACATGTACGCAAAGCCAATAATCTAGAAGAAACCACCAATGGAATGATTTGTAACAATGACAATAAATCGAAAGAAAAAAACCTGATGCAAACATAACTACTAGAATGGGAGCATATATCCCACATGCACTTGTCACTCAATGCAACAATTGATCACCTAGACATGATAGGCCTCTAAGAGTTTGATATTATCCATAATTGGATGCAACATAATAATGTCCACAATCATTTGTACAGGACGTGGAACACCTAAATTCATAGACTAGTCACGGCTCGAGAATGAAATGCCACTTGTCGCTACGACCTAACTAGCTCAAACCCCCTCCCTTTATCATCCAAACAATAGCTCGCATACTTAATTATAATTTCCCATGTACATAAGAATACTTGAGAAAAACTCCACCTTTGAAGATCATCATTCAAGGTAACAACTATTAAAGGGAAAATCCTTCCTCATACAATGCATTAAAAAAGGATTTTAAATGTTCATGAGCATAAAAAAAGCTCATCCATTCTCATACTAGCACCAACATGTATTGTTGCATTCAAAATAAATGCATCTAATATACAAACTATTCCATCTGAATACCCATTAATGAAATGAATCCTCTCGAACGCTAGGCCCTAACACTATTCCAAGAGCATATGAGTGTCCACAGAGTATGCTATTCTCATATATGAAATGAGATCTTTGTAGGCCCTAAAATGTTGAACAACATCACCTGTATATTGCAGTGAGGCATTCCCCCAACAAAAAAACATTTAATTCGGCAGCTACGTTCATAGATATTGTTGGTTGAAGTGAATTTCCAACTCCCGCCTGTTAATGATGTACCACTATACACAAGAAAAAGATTAGGTTTCTCCCTCAAGCATGATTTTGACACCAGTGATCATTACCTTAGACACAAACTTTAGGAAATAAGGCTTGGAACCTATTGCAACTTGAATTCAAGACATTTTTTGACCAACATCAAAAATGCAAAACCAACAATTAAGGATTGGTCTCTTCTCATGTCAATGCACAAAGATTCATGCACGTCTACCTCAAAGTAATCCAAGCTTCACAACTGAAAAGACAACTCTTTACGTAATGAAAGAGTTAGTGGTCTTCACACAATAAGCATAGATTCTTAAATCATTACACTTGTACGGTTGCAAGTAGTATTGTCGAGCAAAGAAAACATGTCTTCAGAATCACGTCCTGAACGACACTCAAATAGAGATCACAATGTTCTTCTGTAAGGGACAAGAGGTTGATGATGACATCTAACTTATTGGTTAGCTCAGAATTGGTTAATATGACACCCGGTCAAGTTGTAGAGGTTGTGTACAATCCATAATCACAACCCCCAAACTTGTCATCCTGTTGTGGTTGTAAACATAAAGAACTACCAAGGCCCCCCATGGGATGTACTCAATCACAAAACACTTGTACCACTTCCTCATGTCACATGTGGAAACCATCACCAAATCCCACTTTTAAAATGTCTTGAGGCCTCACCATCCATACCAAGCATAAGGCCTAACACTTGGCAAGGCCAAAATGGAAATCGGACAATGTTAACCATCACGGGCTAACATTTACAACAATATCAAGAGTGTGTACCCGTAATAATCTAAAAATCTCATCTACTTTTACATTTGAGTGTTATATAAAAATGCAATATACAAAATATGTTAATGCATGCAACGAGGAGGAACATAGACTATGTTATAAACAACTTCCACTTCACATACAACACATTTATGATATACTACCTATGTTGATACATAGAGTAGTTTTTACCTATTCAATATCTACCTCCACATACATATGCAGTACCCTTCATAATATACAACATGAAACCATTTGTAATGCAAGATAACTGCAATTGAAATAAATATATAATTCACTCTTCAATTGAGAGCATGTGTGGGAACATATTGTAGCATATTTGTTTACATTTCACACAAAGCACACAACCTCAATAAGGACTGAGTAATTTCATTCCTTCGAAATTGGTAGCTGAGCTATTTCTTTACTAGCCTTCGTCCATCTAAGTCCAAGATAGCAACAAGTAATAGACTCCTCATTCCCAAAAGTGAAAAATATCACCACTCCATTATCATAACACTATACACCACACAATTTTGTATACACACATTCAAATCCTCTCTGGCGAAACATTTTGCAACTCATGTGCAATTGTTAGTCTATACAACTATTGTCCACCTAAAAATTAAATTATAAGATTTTTTTTTATAATGAAACAAAAATGACAATACAATTATGTGTGAATAATATCTAGTCCATTTATATTTTTGTTAAATAATTAAACACTACAACATCTCTGACGGATATAATGTCGACAAATAAGCATATTCAAATTGAGGTGCAAACCTTTCTTTCTACTCCGGAATAATATCTTAGGCAATATGGGGGATGGCTTGTTTGTTAGTTAAAAATGAGGCATGTTGCACCTTAATAGGCAGTGCTTGTCTATTAGTGGGCAAAGTGAGATATGACTTCTCAAGACAAAATGGCATCTCATAAGGTGAATTACAATATGAAGACATATTTGGCATATTCAAACAAAAGACAAGTTGCTTCTAATCCTCTATGATATTTTGAAACTATTTATTTTTTCTAATTTGACATAGAAATTTAGATCAACTTATATACATTACAAGCATGTATATAATATTCTTTAATCACATATATATAAGTGTAGTTGAGTTTATATTCAAAATTAAAAGTTAATTTTTTATTTATTTTTTAAATTTAATATATTCAATTTTTCAATTCAATATGCTTTAAAAAATATTGACATTGATGAAAAATAATGAATGTGATTAGCTTAAAAATACTATGCTAATTATAACTAACTTTGGAAATAATGAAGCTAAAATAAAACAAGTGTCATGAATCTAAGAGTATGTGGCACAAAAAAGATGGAAACATAGGAAGATGCTGAAATGATAATTTATTCACATGACACGAAGAGAAGTGATCATTATTATTATTTTTGATGAAAAGAGATCTTATATTATATTAATGTTATCCCAAATTCACCCCCCCGGGCAAATTTGGTTAAGAAAAACCCCACACATGGAGAAAATATGAAGGGAAAACGTTTCAGACCTACAAGCTCGCATTCCAGAATGAGGCAAAGGAAAAAGTTAGAGTTTGGGCCCGATTCAAAGCCAAAGCGGGGAATCGGAGGAAAAAGTGAAAATTTTCCCTTTTGTCAAAAAGGTGAAAATTAAGTGCTGAGCTGGCACATCAAAAAGCTAATGCGGGCCGGCGGACCTTCGGAGGCAAATGAGATTTTTTGACTTTTTATCAAAAAATGTAAAATGGAAAAAAGGAAGCCCCTGCCTCCGCTGACCCCAATGGATGCCACGTCATCAACGGAGGAATGGGAGAAATGTGCAAAATTTGCCCAAGCTAATTTTAGTAGAAAACGTAAAGGAAATACACAGAAAGCCATATCTTTTGATACAAAGCTCCATTTTTGACAATCTTGGTATAAATGGAAAGATCTGGAGATTCTATTCATCATGGAGTCTTCAATTTTGTATTTTGGTAGATATTTGTGGGAGAAAATTACAAAACACGTTTGGGCATGGGAAAAGACAAAACTAGTTTCCAACTACTAGATTTAATGAAGTATGGGTCATTTTCTTTGGTCTGCGAAGTAGATACATGGAAATATGAGATTTTGCATCGAGCCCATCAACAGATGAAGAATTAAAATGTAGAACTAGTTTTCAACCACCAAATTTAATGAAATATGGGTCTTTTCTCCCTCAAGTAAACAAAATGCATTTGGGAATGGAATTTACAGATGGAGCCTTGACTTTTCAACCAAATTTATGAATGTTGTTGGTGGTTGGAGCAGAGAATCAGATTTTCTCATGTTTTTCCCTCTTTTTTCACATTTTTCTATATATTGTAACAAAGGCACATTTTTCAGTTGGTTAGTTAGTTGTTGTTCATTCTTCTTCTCTACCTCCCCTCTTCTTTTCTTCCCCAGGGTCGAACATGGAGTCTGAACCTCATCCCCTGCTCTGTAAAATGAAATTTTTTGCCTCTTGCTCATGTATGATGCTCTGTGTAAATTTCTGAAGCAATAAAACTCGTTTTTGTGATGCGTTTTCCCATCCTTCGCTTGTTTTCATTGCATCTTCTTGCCTCTCGTCGTTCTAGAGTATTCTGTGCATGTTTTGGACGTTTCATTTACAGATCTGGGAGATGTGTTTGTGGGGATCGGAAATGGAGTTCTATGTGAATCTGAAATTTGGTTTGTGATGCTATTGTCCATCCTCTTGATTTCTCACCTCACCTCCCTTCATTTCATGGCTATTTTTATAGATGATCAACACTTCCATTTTCTTGGTGCTATCACCTCTGTAGTGTAGGATTTCTTTATTTTCATGCTCTCTCTCTCCTTGGTCCCTTGGAATTGTTAGATTAGGAGTAGATAGTCACATTTCCTTCCTTAGGAGTAGTTTAACATTAGGATTAGGAAGAAGAAGCCGGATTTCTCCAGAGGACCATCTCAAGTCCGCAAGTCCCACAACTTGAGAGATGGTCCCATGTTATGCAAATCACACCAAATGACCCTGCCTTAGAAAATTAGATCCATAACTCATTTGGGGGTGCTATGATTTCACATTAATAGTTTTGGCACGCTCGGTGGGATAGGTTTGAAGCACCTTACCACTTCACTTCATCAGGTTTGATGTGCTCTTGGTGAAGATTTTAGCCTTTGGAGGCACTTTCAAGCACATTTGGCGACTCCATCTGGTCAAAAACCCATTCTTTGAGTTGTAGACCTTTTCCATCCATTTCCACTCATTTTCATCCATTTTCTTCTTCCATCTCTTTCATTTTCTGCCATTCCATGAGGTTGTGCAATCATGACTTCATTCCCTTCATGGAACTCACACTTACAGTAATGAAACCCACCTCTAATGTATTTCCCAACTCCTCTCGATCAACATTATGATCAGATCCAGAACCATTATGCTTACCCATATGAGTAGTGTCAAAACCAGTTTGACTATGAAGCTTATCAAGGACAAGGGGACGAATATAATGGTGATAGTTATGTAGAGGATGTTGGTCTACTGGAGAAGATTCAAAAAATGGAGGCTAGCATGGTTCAATCAAGGGCAACAACTCAAATGAAGGCATTTCAGATTGGTTGTAGGGTACCTTGTCCATGGGAAGGCCCTTTTCCAAGACACTACAACCCTCAGGAGAAGCTGGACTTCATGGTTGAAATGTTACCCTAACTTGTAGAATGGGCAGAAGGAGATAGAGGCTTATGAACTTGGAGTCAAGACAACCTTGTCAATGGGTAAGTCCTACACCATTATCTAGTAATTTTTTCTCTACTCCTCAAGAAACACCATCTCAATTTGGGCTTCAATTTCCAAGCTTCCCATTGAATGCTGCCCCAAGTGTTGAAATCCATTTCTCCATTCCCTAGTCTTCCACCTCATCTTAGTTCTTCTATCCTTTTCCCTTCCAAACAGCCATCCCCTCTGAAAAAATAAGAAGTTGCGCTTCCCTTCCCATCACAAAAAATTGCAAAGCTGGTTAAACCTATAACCCTCAAAATTACTTTCCCAATTGTCGAAAATGGGGATATATATATTTTAAACATACATAAAAAGGAGATTACAAAGCTGCATTCATACAGATGAGTTGGGCTTTAATCAAATTTGGGTTTAAATCAATTTTGTTCTTTTGATCTATCTGATAACATCTGTGTAAGCCATGTGTGGCTGAGAAGGGTGTATCTAGATCTCCATGATCTCCCTTCGCCACTACTTCGAGTGAAAATGCTTACTTAGGATTTCGGCTCAACATTTTTTTAAGGTCATGGGAACTACGTGAAAGTCCTTGGGTCTACTTCATGAAGCTAGTGTTTCCAAGAAGAGTTCGTATTTCAGTATCTGACCATTTCCTACCTCATGTTCAACCATGTTCAACTTCCCATGATCAGGTTATTGACAATTTTAGTTTAATTGGAGGACTAGGTGATCAGACAATGCACAACCATCAATGCATTACTTTGGCCAAAGTTTTCTGCCGATGCAGGTTATAGAAAAACTCAAGACAACACACTAGTCTTATGAGTTTAAGTCTTCCACCACCTCACAACTATCCCTTTCACAATTATCTAAATCTTATAGTTTGTATTTACTTTATTTCCAATTTAACCTATCTTGCAAGAGTTTATATCAAGATATATGCCAAAGGCCAACTAGGATCATCATGAGATAAGTACACATCGTTACGTTGATATGAATCTATTTCAGCATTTCACTGTACTTATCCCTTAATATGCCTAATGGATCTTTTCATCCATTTATCTTCATTTAGTTTCTCTTTTCCAGATGCTTGGTTTCTTTAACCTTAAATTACCTTTTACAACGATACTCTTCCATTCTCTGTATAATAGGATTTACAATCTTATCATATTAATACCAAGTTTTCCGAAAGGCCGAATTAAATATATATTAAAACATGTATATTTAATTATTCCTTCGATTAGCTACACCACTAAATAGTTTATTTAATATAGAAATTAAAGACAATTGATTGTTACAATAATTGCCCAAGTTATCGACTTCATACATTGACAAATATCAAATAAATTAATATTCATCAATTTATGATAAGTAAGATTTCTCAGTTCTAAGGTATTGCATCATTTGCTCATATGGATATATTATTTCACACAAGGTAATCATCTCTTTATTAAAATCATAAATTACATATGTCGTTAAGGCGAAATATATAACCCATATGGTAACTCTCACATAGTGAGGTTTGAATATTAACAATGGGTCCAAGATCCCAATAAATTTAGTCAAAATTTTGGGATATCATCCATCTACAAATCGAAATCCAAGGATCTCATTTAGATCCATGCTACGATTAAACTTCACAAGACATTAGAGTTTCTGCACATCCGAATGTGATGGCTAATTGTCCTGCAAGACTACAGTAGTGATATGTTGTCAATTCAAAATGAACTGGCATGAATATTAACTCTAGTTTTTGATGCAATTATTAAATAAAATAAGAAACAATATACAAGTTATTTTTCAACAAGCGCATCGTAAAACAATGGAGAATGTATTATTACCTGTTCTACTATTTGAGATACAACTATGAATGTATACCAATAGAACAACCAATTTCTATTTTAACAATTATGTTTCACTCTAATCACAAGGATCAAGACATAATTTTGAACCATAATCATTCAACATCTGAATTCTGATTAAACCACAAGCAAATCATGCTTCTCATGGTACAATATTCAACTATTATTTTTCTCATTAGCCTCTTCCAATTCAAACAACTTATTGATACAAAACAGTTTGGAGTAGGAGTAGATTTCCAAATACCAATTAGACACTGATGGTTCCCTCTAGGTAATGAACATACTCTACAAAACGTATAATAACTTTATTTCAAACAATCAAAACACACACACACACACAACACACACACATACACACACACATTACTTCTTCTAGGAACATCTTCCAAGGGTAAACAGTTTAAAAACACCTCTATTAAATCATTTTAGCAATGTTCTTTTTGCAGGTAACCGTCAGATCAACAAAACAAATTGACCCACATACCTCAAGATGATAATTTTGAAGTCTATTTGCATAGAATAACTTCACCTCTAAGTTTCTAACACTTCCAATAATGAAATCCTTTGAGAAAATGCTAAGTCATCTTACATAGATTGTTTCGAACCCATTAATTACATTTTTTCTCAATCAGGTAATTTCAACTGTGATATCTACAGGCAAATCAACTTATACATATCCAAATCAGTTCATTCCAGCATTAATTTCCCAAATCCATTTGTTTAGAAATTATTGAAATACAACCAAATTCATCAATTAGGAAAAATGATGAAATCACCTAGTAAAAACATTTTTTTATTTTCACACTACCACAGAAATCACTTTGCTCATACAAATAACTTATTGTTGACTGTAATAAAAGCCAGAGGTAGAAATTGATTTGGGTTTCCAGAAATCATTATAATTAGAAAAGAAGGGATAAAATAGAAATTGATTAGGAACAAGTCCCATCTGAACAATTTTTCTAGATTAGGTAAAACCACACAAAGGAAACTGGTATAGGAGAATACAAAATCCATCAATTTCCTTTTTAGATTTCATTTCCAAGCAATTAAATCAGAAGCTGTCCACAAATTCATTTAATTTCCATTTAAAACAGAATGTATATTTCCTCTTTATTTTACAAATAATGTTGCAGAGAAAGGAGAAGATATTCATGCCTGAAGTAAACCCAGAATCAACAACCTCTTACTAAGTTGTTCGCTCCACCAAGTTAAATCCTTCTTTCCTCCAAAACTCACGCAGGTATTCCAGAAGAGAAAAATGAAAGCAGACAAAGGAGAAAAAAAGAAATCATAATGAAGAGCAACTATAGCTTCCGAATGAAGAATTTTTGGGCTTCCAAGTGTTGTTTCATGTGTCAACATTGCCATGTCGTGATGCCACATACTTGGTGTTACTAGATGAAGGCGTGTCCCTTTTAAAACTCTTAGATTATTAAACAATTAATTCATATACTATTATTATTATACATTTTTAACTTTTGATGATTACATGCCAAATCCTTTTAGGATTTAAATATATACATTTCACAAATTAAAAATGCATTTTTTTAAATTTTGAATTTCCATTGATAGGCCTAATTTTCCAATAGTAAAATTAATCATCAGTAAAGTAATAATTCACATATTGATACAAGTTAGGCTTAGCTATACCTATTGGGTTTACAAATTATTCATAGACTTATCATGGAGTCAAGCCAAAAGTTGAAACAAATGGTTGAAGATCACCAAGTCCGTGTTAAAGTAACTAAGGTTCGAATGAGGAGGATTCTCTCATAAAGTCTTTACTATGAGTAAGGCCTAATCATGTTTTAGGAAGGATCATCAAAGTGAGTGCCCCAAGTGGGGTTATTTCTTCCATTCCACTAGTCATCCCCCGACAGCAGAAGCTGAAGATACGAGTCTGAATCTCTTTAAACCTTCTGATGATCTTGTCTAATCCTGTTTAGACTTAACCATAGTTAATTTCACTTCCCCACCAAGACAATTTTGGGATGTTGCAGAATGCCCAACCTGTAGCCACAAACGAGGCTCTTACTTTCCCAAGTCCATGTTGGGAAGATTGCTCCTGATGGAAAACCAGCCATAGGAGAACATCAAATTTCTAGAGGAACCCAACAAAAATGAAATGAAGACAATTGAAGAGTTGGGTGCCACTGAATTTGGGTTTTCAAAGACTCCCCTTGTTGGTCAAGCCCAATGTATATCTCTGGAGGTCAAGCCACAAGGTGGAAGATATGAGTCCCATAACTATAAGCAGAAGTAGGGGAAGAAGGAACTAACTCCTAATCCCAAAATAAGCAGGAGTACATGGTGGAGTGTGAGGAATGACCATACAATTTTAGAGGCTCCAAGTGCATGCAGGCCATAGAAGAACCTTACAGTTTTTCCTCCCACTTCATCCCCTTCAAGCTCTGATGTTTTGAAGAAGAGTTTGAGCTTTCAAACTTCATATTTGAAGATGAGGGGAACCATGGTGAGAAAATTACCCAGATTTGAAGGACACCATGGAGGAGGTCAGAACACATTGTTACAATAGGACAACCTCGAAGGAGGAAGATTATCCCAAGTGTCCTGACTTGGAAGATTGCTCTTGATGAAGAGGAGCCTGAGGAGATTTTAACATCATTCTTTTCTCCCCATCTTCAACTTCCCAATCACATGAGCCTGCTGCCATGGAGGAGAGACGATTCAAGAACAATAGCCTGCACTTCATAACATGCCCTCTGGAATCAAGATTGGAAGATCTTGATCTTCCATGTTCACACCAAAGGAGGAGGAAGAGAAAAGGCATGAGGATAGTCATCATCTCTCTCACACCATCCATGCAAGAAGGTCCAGTATAGAAGACTCCATTCTTGACAGTTGAATTTCAGAGTAACCATGGGCACATCCAAAGGATCAGATTTATTGTTCCTAATCAAGGTACTTGGCTTCATTGGAGCCAAGGGAGAAAACCAAAACTAGTCATGCCTACTTCAGGGCATGAGGATGAGCATCAAAGCTACCAAGGGTCACCATCAACACCTCCAAAAGTCTATGCAAAGTCAACTTGAGGAGGAGGTATTTTCCATTAATGTTGATACCTTGCATGATTTGGGTGGAGGACTGGCTTACTGTCAGTTTTTCACTCATCCAAGCCAGCCATGTTAAAAGTGCCAAATCAGTTGCATGGCTGCCATTTTTGAGGAAGGGAAGCCTATTTCTCCCTACCTAGTAGCCTTTGTTTGAGCTCCCTTTTCTCTTGGTTAGAGTAGTGTAGGTAGGTTTGTTTTCAGTAGAAGAAGTGCTTTTACACACTCTGCATGTTCCATTTGAGAGCATGTATGATTTTTATTTTTGTACATAGTTTTTTGGTGTTGTTGTTTTGCTCTTGACATAGTGCATTCAGTAATGGCTTTTAAAACGAAGTTCAACTCTCAAGTTTCAGTGGAACTTTCCAAGAGGCTCAGATGTCAGAATTTCAGAGTTCATATGGTAGTTTCATGTTTATAAGGCTGACTCCATGCCCAATGGATGCAACTTCAAGGTCATTGAGTCTCTTCATCTAGCAGGCAGATGTCCCCTGTGAGTCGCCAAATTATTAGTCCCAAATAAGCTCACCCTCCTAGGCAAATTTGGGTTAACTTACTACCCTGAATTCATCTAGATTTCAGAATTTAATAGTGAAAGGTTTCTAAAACATGCTTCAGATAGAGAATTTCTTGAAACCTTTCTAGAAAGCTAAAGAACATTTCTAACTCCTTTTTTTTTTAGTTATGCTCGATGGAGTTAAAGGGAAAAAGTGGACTTACGGAGCTTTGGGCCCGAGTTTTTTGCCAAAGGAACCATAACCGGTGGGGCCATTGGAGGAAAAAGTGAAAAATTTCCTTTTCTTCCAAAAAGGCATGAAAATCAAGTGCATTTCGCTTTTGCCCCATCAAAAAGCTAATGCGGGGATGCCGGACCCATTCGGAGGTAAATTGAAATTTTTTGACTTTTTGTCAAAAAATGTAAAATGGAAAAAAGGAAGCCCCTGCCTCCAATCGACCCCAATGGATGCCATTTCATCAGCTTTGAGGAACGTGGGGGAAATTTGCAAAATTTGCCCGAAGCCAAATTTTAGCCCTGAAAACGTAAAGGAAAAAACGCAGAAAGCCATATCTTTTGATCCAGAGCTCCATTTTAATGACAATCTTGGTACCAATGGAAAGATCCAAAGATTCTCTTCATCATGGAGTCTTCAATTTCATATTTTGGTAGATATTTATGGAGAGAAAATTGCAAAAAGTGTTTGGGCACGGGAAAAGACAACCATTTTCCAACTACTAGATTTAATGAAGTATGTGTCATTTTCTTTGGTCTGTAAAGTAGATACATGGAAATATGAGCTTTTGCAGCGAGCCCATCAACATATGAAGAATTAAAATGCAGAACCAGTTTTTCAACCACCAAATTTAATGAAATATGGGTCTTTTCTCCCTCGAGCAGACAAAATGCATTTGGGAATGGAATTTGTAGATGGAGCCTTGACTTTTTGACCAAATTTATGAATGCTGTCGGTGGTTGGAGCAGAGAATCAGATTTTCTAATGTTTTTCCCTCTCTTTTTGCATTTTGTTATATATTGTAACAGAGGCACATTTTTAGTTGGTTAGTTAGTTGTTGTTCATTCCTCTTCTCTGCCTCCCCTCTTCTTTTCTTCCCCAAGGTCGAAAATGGAGTCTGAACCTCCTCCCCTGCTTTGTAAAATGGCGTTTTTTTGTCTCTTGCTTGTGTATGATGCTCTTTGCAAATTTATGAAGTAATAAAACTTGTTTTGTGATGCGTTTGTCCATCCTTCGCTTGTTTTCATTACATCTTCTTGCCTCTCGTCATTCTAGAGTATTCTGTGCATGTTTTGGACGTTTCATTTGCAGATATGGGAGCTGTGTTCGTGGGGATCAGAATTGGAGTTCTGTGTGAATATGACATTTGGTCTGTGATGTTGCTGTCCATCCTCTCCATTGCTCACCTCACCTCCCTTCATTTCATGGCCGTTTTGATAGATGATCAACACTTCCCTTTTCTTGGTGCTATCACCTTTGTAGTGTAGGATTTCTTTATTTTCATGCTCTCTCTCTCTCTCTCTCTCTCTCTCTCTCTCCTTGGTCCCTTGGAATTGTTAGATAAGGATTAGATAGTCACATTTCCTTCCTTAGGAGTAGTTTAGCATTAGGATTAGGAAGAAGAAGCCGGCTTTCTTCGGAGGGCCATCTCAAGTCCGCAAGTCCCACAGCTTGAGAGATGGTCCCATGTTATGCAAATCACAGCAAATGACCCTGCCTTAGAAAAGTAGATCCATGACTCATTTGGGGGGTGCTATGATTTCACATTAACAGTTAATTCAATAAGATATAATATAACTTTCAACAAAAAAGTGGGCGGTATGAGAGCACGCCCCAAAACCATAAACAAGCTAGGCCAAGCCTAGGAGAATGAGAAACAAACTAGGCCGAGCCTAGGAGAAAACAAAAACTAGGCAGTGCTTAGAGGATAACAAAAGACCAAATCAAGCAGCAACAACAAACATGCCTAAAACGGGTGGATGATCATTATTTTTGGGGATGAACATGGTTTGGAAAAAGATCTCAACCTTGCCCACTAGTTAAAGTGAGAATAAATACATTTTTATATTGTATTAGTTAAATATATGGCATGTTCACAATGTTTTAAATTCTATATTGATACATTGAAAATAATACTCGATTTTGGTTAGTGTAAAACACGAAACATTAATGCCCACTTAATGAAAAATGAAAATTTTAGTAATGATTATGGGATACTAATAAGAGGTTTGCAAAATTTGTATTTTTCACATTTTTAAGATTTATGTTTTAAAAGTATCAAAGTTATATGTAATTATTGTTGGGTTCTTATTTATGAACTCTTATTTTCAGTGTTTTTTTGGGTTAGGTTAAGTAGTTTCACTATGGATTTACATACAAAAGCATTATCCATCACGTGAATTTATAATGAAATTTTAAACATTAGTTAAATTGGACCTAATATATCACTATATAAAGAATTAAAGTATAAAGATTTTTAAGAATATATTAGGGTAGGGTATATTAGAGGAACAATCGAGAGGTAGATGAAGAAGCCCTAAATTTTGATCATTAAAGAAGAAAAATATTTTTTATAATAATGGACACTACATAGCTCTTAATAGACGAGACATCTTTCCTAGTATGATTTTAGGGTATATGTTTTGCCATTTGATTCATTTTTTTAAGGAGAATTGATGTCATGAATATTAATAAATTTAATTGATAATAATACAACCACACATGACCCTTCATATTACTATAAAAAATTTGATTAGAATAACAAATGTGGATAAAATGAAAAGACAAATCAAATTACACATACTAAGAGTTTGTATTTTTTTTATTCCAATATGAATTTCATTAAGTTTTTAAGTAGAAATATAATTAATTTTTGTTGATGTAAGATATTGAATCTAACATTGAAGAGGTACAAATAAACGAGGTATAAAAATATCATAATAGAAAATGAGTAGTTTGTATTATAATAAAATAAAGAGTATTTAATAATTGAAAATTTGTATTGGGAAAAGAGGTAAATAATAGAATATTGAAACGTAAATTTGGAACTAGAAATATTATTTATTATTCTACACGCATGTGATAGGTCATAACTTATTTTGTATGGCCTACCTTGTGGATATTTGTACATATGAGTTGTTTTTTTCGAACTCCTATTTTTAAGGGATTTGTCATCCTATTGTGTTCTAGTCTTAAAAGTGTATTCACTTAATCAATTTTATGAATCCTTATTAATAAGGTGAAAATTAATGGAATTGTATACAATATCTGCAAAGTATTTATTATATATATTTACTATATCTACAATGGGGAAGTACCTTTTATAAGTTATGTTCAATCATTTGGCTATACTAAAGGGAAATAATATATATTGGGGGAGTGATTGTTTATCTTGTAAAGATAAAATAAAAACCATGTTTGAAACACTACAAGTACATTGGCACATTGTTTTTACCAAGCCTTTAGTAATAGTCCTAATTTTTAATGTAACAATTATACTAGTGGTTGCTCTGGAAGGAGCAAGGTTACGCCAGCGTGGATTTGTTTGGGAGTTATCTTCTGGTGTAGGTTGTGTTTTTTAAATGGATCCGCAACGCATTGGGATTAGAGTGGAAGTTGGTGGATACTTGTTACCTAATTTTGACATCAGTGATTTGTTTGGGTCTGCTACATGGAATATGGTGTATTACTCAAACTGGGCCTAGTTTGATTCACAAGTTATGTCACCACAAGTGAACATTTTCATCAAGCCGTAGTATGTTTTATTTCCCACCATTGTGCTGATCTTTATACTTGAGGTGGGCTGGCATGGTCTGGTTTGTTTTAGAGCTTTGACTTGTACAGGTCTTTGTACTTGGGATTGGTTCAATGTGGAATTGAAGTACAATAAAAGGCCAACCATGACACCAATTAAGCTGGACAACATTGTCTATAACAATTCTAGATACTTGAATGAATACTATCAACACAAATGGTCAGGAGGTTGTAATGATGTGAACAACAATATAACAGCTGGTATAGGAGATGCGTCGGATGTGGATGTAAATGATAATGTTTGACTGCAACCACTTTAAAATCAGTATGTAAATGCAAGACAAAAGAAGCATTGAAAATGCAAATGTCAAAAAAGTCAAAGCATCCAGAAACCTTTTTTAAAAAATCAAATGAAAAGATCAATGCATTAAATTTTATTGGGTACCATTTCTCACCATCCTTTGCGTTGAAGAAATCACTTCGATTTGTCCTTGGAGTACAATCAATGTCGCCCGGAGACCTCAACACCTCATCACCATTGTTCTTCAAATAGGCTTCATTTTCCCCCAAACCAAGGCATTCATTCTTTCCACAGATGGCAATAACATTATTTGACCCTGAAATAGGAATCTTCCCCATGTTCAAATCCAATGCCACATTATCATCACCATTGGCCAGAGCAGACCCCCCCATCATTCCCTTTGGAGAAAACTTTCCTAGTTTCTACACCAAGTTCTTGGTTTACACCCTTATTCTCTTTTAGGCCACTTTCCTCTGCCACCTCACCTTCTTCCCTTATCGCAATTCCTTCATCTGCCACATTTTCATTTCTGATACACCACTATCTTCCCTTACAATAAGTAAATGTCTGTTTTCATTACTGATGGGCTCATGTGCATGTTTGTTCTTCCCACAGTTGAAGCATAACATTGAAGCTTTGGTATGTGAAGAATTTTATCTAAAATTTATTCTAGAGCAGGCTATGTTATTTCTATGCTATTGTTGAGTTGAAACAAATTCTTTTTTTGAGGAAAAACAACTGTAATTAATAAAAGAAAGACCTGATACATCAAGATAGATCAATTTAATTCTCTTATCTGGATTTAACTCAAAAAATTACCAAGTCCTCTGTTTTCTTCACTTATAAGGAAAGTAGAATACGTAGGTGCACAAGAAATCGATGCTCTTCACTTCACCAACTGCATATTTGTTTCATTTCTATGGGATAGTTAGACATTTTTTGTGGGAGAAAAAATTACAAAATAATGAAAACTGAGGATATCAACCTTGCTGAGGATGGGCACCGCAACACTAAGGCATGCCATGCATACTTAAAAGGAGAATGGGGGGCTAGGAAAACCTGTATCCGGGAAAAAATGATAACAATGGGAATTTGGAATCATTCAGAGGCTCGACTTCCAATAAGCTTGCGAAGGCATGGACGGTGAGAAGAATTATTAAGCTCTGTTTAAACTGCACACTATTTCCTGATAAATTTAGCACCACTTCTGCTCACAAACTATTGTTGAAATGCAAAGGAAGGGATTTAACGATGGGCCAACATTTCTAAGAGTTGAAGGCCAAATGAAAGACCATAAACTGACTATTTAAGACATAAATAAGTATGTTTTCTATATTTATTCACCCAACAGGAAATCCATATGAGCATTAGCAAACATATACTTAATTATAACATGAGGAGCATGCATCGTGGGATGTGCCTTGAATATCAGATGCATAAGATTTAATTGAATAACATTTTTAAAAACAAAAGGGTAACAAATTAGTAACATCAGGCATGCTGTCATTTAAGTAACCTACTCTGAAGTTAGTGTCCATTTCTCAACCAAAACAAAGAGCATTCAAAGATACCATGTACTTTCACATACATCCTGAAAATAAATGAAAAGGTGCCAATCCGGGTAAAATAATCCAAATGAAAATGGAAGCCATCAAGACGGTAACAAAACAATAACATCAATCATACGTTCGACCTTGACTGCAAATCAAAATATTTTAATGCGTTGGTGTTTGTATTTACCAGGAGCATCTGCCGTAACCTTCTCCCACTGCTTAGTTTTATTGGAAATTAAAACGTTAACACTGAATAATATGTATAGAGGTTTAGAGTGTTTTATACCATATTAAATTTACATATGCAATACATTTTAGGATTGTTTTTATAACCATAAAACCCTAGTGGCAATAAACATCACTCTTTGTATGGATGTGAGTACTTAGATTTTTAAATACCTTTAAATAAGCATTACTCTTTGCACCACTAATTGAAAATAAACATCACTTTGTACATTGATATCATTGGTTTTCATATTTTCAAAAGCTTTTAAATTAAGTATTTATCTTAAAATTACTTCTATGTCCTTCAACCATCATTAACTAGTATGTACAATAGGGGTGTACAAGATTTTTTTGGGGGGTGCTTTTTTTTGTTGTTATGGGGAGGGGGTGGATTTATAGAACTTTATGTAGAATTTTTCCCTAAGAATGTGGATGGTGTCTTCGCTGGCAATGGATGCTTGTTGTAGTGCAATTTGTGCTTGTTGGGTATGCAACATTTTAGATATTGTGGTGCTGTCTATAGTTGTGGCTTCCGTGCATTGTTGTTCGACACATTCAGATATCAACTTTTGTATGCAGGTACAATTTGTTGTAATTCGGGTTGTTACGGTGTCGAATGTTGTTGTCATGTTTAAAGTACATGCAAAAGGGGGAGGGCACACAATATGTTAGAAACGTATTTTGAGGGGGATGGGTTGCATTCAGATTTGGATTTGTCTAATTTATATTAGAATACGGGTTTGTTGTATGTTGGTGATTAAAAATGGATAGCAGATGATTTCCTTTTTGTTGATCCAATAATAATTTTTACATCATCATCTGAAGTGGGCATTCAATGCATAGAAATCATACAAAATTTAATAATGAGACTTGAATTTAAGTGAAAATAATCATATAAATAGCCCATTCAGTCCTATGAATAATTAGGATTTAACCATCTCATAAATTCTTCATGCTTTAGATTAAAAAAATAAGAATTAAGAGTATAAGAAAGGGATATACTCATACATACCAGATATTTCAAAAAAAAAAAGAAATAGCTGTAATACGTACAAGTATTCCATGAACAGATCTTTTAAAGCTAAAATTACCTGTAATAATACAAGGTCAAAATTACAAGAAAAACTAAATGTCGTTTACAAAAAAATCTCTAAGAGAATGATAAAAATGATGAAAGAAGTAAAAGGATCTTCAAGCTTAAAGAGGATAGAAGTTAATTCATATAATAACTTAAAACTAAGAAGCGTAACACATGTAGGAAACGACAACTCTTGATATAAGTATTTGGGCTCCTGCTCTATAAAAGAATAGTGTTGATCATATGATATTCAAATCTAAATCCTAAGTTTGAGAAAGTTAACATTGTGCATATAGGTAATTTAAACTTAATAGCCTAAACTTAATACTACCCTGTTCTATGTGAAATTTCAAATTTCTCATATTTCTGTACCTAAAGCTTATTTTCTTGAAGCATAGAAGCATTCTTACACTCAAATCATCAAAGGAAGAATGTGTATAAGGTCCATACAGTGGTATTGCAACAAGTTTTAGATTTTAAAAGGATCTAGAAAGAAAGAAAATTAACTTTTCCTCCTACCAGGTTCTTGTTATGCAAGAAAACATCTATAGGCGATGTCCCTTAAGTTGGAAAAAATTCTGAGGGTCATTGGGTTTCGCACTCAAGAAATTTAAGTGACAGAAATTTCGTAATTAAGACTGTAATTCGACAGGCGTAATTGGTTATCTATAAGTGTGAGCTGGGTATTATGATTCTAAGGAAGCTCGAATGGTGTAACTGTAAATAATACTGTATAAGGTCATCTAATGAATGTTCTGCATTGAATTTCCATGTCAAGAAATTGTGATAAGAGTCAAGAACTATAGATGAAGTTGAATAGATTGGGTATAGTCTCATTTGAATGCTTTGGAATGTGGAGACCAATTGAATAACAAAACATGTCAGACTAAGAATGTCATTGATTGCTTTTTAAGGTATAATATCAAATTTTATGATTCTTCACAAGTTCAAATTAGGTGTAACTGTATAATAATACTGTATCAGGTCATCTCTATGAATTTTTGCATTGAATTTCAATGTCAAGAAATTGTGATAACTCATGAGTCAAGAACTATTCCAGATAAATTTGAATAGAGGACAACTGGGAAAATAAACAATTATGAATGCCACATGGTATGTGGAGAACCAATTGAATAACAAAATCGTCATTATTAAGAAAACTCCATTGAAGTGCTTAAGATATTGTCCTCATTTTCCATAAATTTATTTAATATAGTAACTTCTAATGTCAATTGCTAATAGTTTTAACACAGTGTATGTCCTAAATTTTGGATTGATAGATGTTCTATTCTAGTCTACATCTTGAGCTTTAAGTTGATGCCAAGTCTGGTTGAGGCCAAACAGGTATCTTGAAACTAACTACGGAAGACCAATTTTTCTCCGGTCCAAAGTGCTAAGACGTCCTTTAAAATCGTTTACCATCATGGAGTATACAGTCCTTGTGCCAGATAAATCAGGCTAGAGAAACTAAGGAAAATGAAACAAATGACATTCATGCCACATGATAATATTTTTTGGTTTTTTATATGGTTCTTTAAACATCTGGGTCAGCTAAAATATAGAACCTATTTATCTTATATAAACAAATCTTGATTGTGAAGATCTGAAAATTAAACAATTGTACATACATGACAATCTAAGTGTTAAAAACATTTATTGTTTTATAAAGTCACGTATTTACCTTGTATAAACAATTAGGGTAAAGACATTTTTTATTTGACAATATATAATGTGAGATGGTATTGTTTTTTGTCTACAATTAATCACACAAAATGAAAGCTTTGTCAAGTGAGAAGACAAAGTTTTCTTGCAACATTTTTTCATTGAATGCACTTAAAAAAAATTGTAATACCCAACTCATTATGGTTTGGCTCCGAATAAAAATTGTAAGAGCTCGACCTTAAATATCCACTTTCTATTACTTTTGATGGAAAACCTATGGTAATCTTGTGGAGTCATGACTCACGATTAAAGTGATTTAAATTATTTACTCCATATCCACATGAGCGACCACCTCACAACAAATTTGATACATTTTTTTGTTTGTAACAACAGATGTGAGAAAATCTCCTGCACTAAATTAGGATATTTCACAGAAATCTTGAAAACAATCACATAAAAGAAGAATAGACACACAATGCTAAGCTCATCACTAAAATAAATTTAATGTAAGAATAACTCAGGGTAGTGAACAAGGTTTGCACATGAAAATAATTCAATCACCAGTTAGTGGATTTCTGAAATAGAACACTGGAACCCAATATAAAAGCATTTGGACTTACCAATATTTTCATTTAACTCTAATCTATTAAACCAAATCAGAATTCAAGACACTATAACCACAATCAATTCGGGGGAAATTTTAAAACCCACTTTGTGTAGAGTCGAGGAAATAAACCCCTAATGAACAAATTGGCAAAAGAGGAAGACTGACTTACTGTTTAAGGGCATCCTGCAAATTTGACGTGGCTTCCAGAACCTCTTGATGTGTTGGTATCAAAAAATTCAGTGATCATGAATCCTGCAAGCATGGCATTCCATGAGCCCACATTTCTTTGAGGCATTTTATCAAACAGTTCACGTGCCTTGTCTATGCTTCCACATTTTGCATACATGTCTACCAGGCAGTTGCAACTACATCAGTGAAATCAGTCATGGATGTCCATATTTCCAAAGCTCCCATTTTGGCACAGGCAGGGAGGATGCTGACAAAGGTTGTGGAATTTGGCTTTGTTCCAAAGTAACCAAATCCCACTTTGGAAATTGAAGTAAAATTAGATTAATGATCTGTAATTAATGATTTTTTAAAAGTAATGTGATTTTTTTACAAAACAAACTTATTTTGATATCTTGTTGTTTCACTCCCTGCTGCATTTTAATGGTGTGAGAAATTTTAAAAAATTTACAAAGTTATACCTGGAATTATGCAAATGTAGAGTTTATGTGGAAATGTTTTTAAAAAATTATGGGAGAGAGACTATTTTCTTTAATACAACGTGGAATACTTAACCTTGTGGAAAATACAAGCAAAAAAAGCCAAACACCTTTATTTATGGTGGTACTAGAAAGATTAGATATGTACAAGGTTTGAGGAAAAAACATAAGTATAGTATGTACAAGACGAAATGATTTTCTTTATGGGGCATTGTTTTCTATAGGGTGTTGTTTCTAGGGCCCTTTTAGAAGGTACGAAGTGAATGGCCTTATCTATGAATTTTTGAAACATGTCATTGTAAGCTTTTGCTTTCATTTTCTTTTGTGCAGTTTGGACAACTACAATTGTTTGTTGTAGCGTTTGTTGTGCCTCTTCAATTTTATTTTGTGTGGAATACATCTTTGTAATGGTAGCTTCATCCACAGATGCAGCCATTTGGTACTGAGAGTCTACATATTCACATAACAGGCATTCCAGAAGGTTGGCATCAGTGTTTGTGCGGGCAGCTAGTGTGTCAAAGTTGTCTTCCATTTGAAAGTGCCCTACAAGTGAAATTTGAGCGTTAGTTAGCAAAATTTGTAGTGATTATCATAATTTGAGGCATTTTTTTTAGGTAAGCTAAAAAAATATAGTAAATTAATGTGTGGAGCATAGTTGTAGTCAATTAAAAAAAGCAAGTTAAGGTTAGATGGAGTATTGTACCAATGACACAACATGTGAATTCCGTGGTAGGTATGTACTTATGTTGGAGCCAGAGGTAGGATGTGTTGTAAGTATGCTTTTAATTTTAAGCGGAGTGCAACATGTTTTTCTTCCTGTAGGCGCTTGTAACAGGTGTATGAGAATGCTGGGAAAATGCGGAGGTCGGTAAGGGCTTGTACTCGAGATAAGGTTGTGAAGGTCAGACCTTGTCATTCTCTACGGCCAATGTCGATGCTAGCTTTATCAAGCATCAGTCCTTGGGCTTTATGAATAGTTAGGGCCCATGCCATTTTTAAGGGCAGATTTCGGTGGTTGCTTCTTGTTATAGGTGGGATTGGTATGTACATAGGATGTACCGGGTCCCAGGATGGGCCTTTGTAGCTTGGGAAGTCGACTATGACATACAAAGGCAAGCTTGGGGGCATGGTTGCTTGCTCGTATAACATAGTAACAACCTATCCTTGTGCACCATTTACAAGACCACTTTGCACCCAAAGATTTGTTGTCAACATTGCTTGTTCACCTTCATAGAGCAATAGGTTAGTCTCTAATTGTGTGTTGTTGCTTTTCCCTGCATCTGTTTGTCGTGACTGTTCAGTTGTAGCTATAGCAATTGGCGTGTTGAGGGCCCGCATTCTATATTTGTTATGCATGGTTACTAATGTGTTTGTAGCATAAAGGTGTGTTGCGGTTTGGAATGTTGCTTGTTCTATAGGGCTGATATTTGTAGGAGTCCGTGACATTAGTAGATTCCAGTCATGCTCTGTAGCAAGGGCATTTCTTACATTTAGTAGTAGACTCCGGAAATTGTGGTTTGCAGGGGTGGCTCCTTATTGGCAGAAGTTAATAGTAAGTGTGATTGTATTCCTAAAAAGTGACCATAACATATGCCCGTAGGTACCTAGAATGTACAAGGGAGTATCTTTAATTGGAGGTAACTGGGCAAGGTCTCCAACCAGAATAATAGAACGCCCTCCAAAAACTTTGCATCTGCAGGTGGGAAATGCTTCTTGTAGGCACTATTTATGTTGGACAATAGTTTTGGGCCGATAAAACTCATTTCATCGATTAGTATGTATTCCACATCTACCATAGCTTGTTGGAATGTAGCAAGGGTTTGGCCTCGAAGAGGAGTAACTTTAGCTATAGGTATGTGTAGCCCAGTGTGTATTGTTGTGCCAAAAATGTTGAATGTTGTTAGTCCTGTTGGAGCTAGGAGTAAGTGGCTGGCATGGAGGTTACTGCATGAGTGGAGTGCCCTTGAAATTTCTCAGATCAAATGTGATTTACCAGTGCCAGTTGTTCATTGTATTATCATGTACAATGGGGAAATTTGTGGTTGTGCATTTGCATGGGTTAAGATTCTCTGTAATGCATCTTGTTGTTCTGGTGATAAGGTACAACTATTTATAGTAGGTAGGAAGAACGGTGCAGCTATTTCGGTGGTTGAGCAAGAAATGTCTATGAAATCTCCCCCTGTTTCATGTAAGTGGTTGCCAGTAGTAGCTTGTGGCCAACTGTGTGAAAGATCAAAATCACGCTTCCCAAGTATGCCTAGATCACTGATGTCGACAACCCCTGTAGGATGCAAGCTTGAAAACACCTCCCATTCATCCATCTGAGTTGTGGTGGGCACATCGCAATCACTCTCAAAGCTAGTGGTTAGGTTGCTTACTGTTTGGTGGGGGGTTACCCGATGTACGTGTCATGCCTGGTAGGTTGGAGAGAATGCAACCCACTGAAGCTGGAGTGTTTCTGGGGATGTGCCAATTTTGAATGGAATACATCAAAAAGCTTTGTACAAGAGGAGCTCCATGAAGCAAAAAATGTTGTATGAAGGTGAGCTAACAACAGGCATGGTTATTATTTGGGGAAACACTCTAACATAGCCTGTTTTTGGCATTCTTTCCATGGGTGTGCTTTCCTATGCTTGTCATAGGCCCATGACCGAGTGGCTTCTATTAAACAATAGCTGTCTAGGGCAAGAGGTTGTGCTATGTAGGCATCTATAAATGGTGTTGTACAATTTCTGCTGGAATTGGGCTTTGAAATTTACCTGTAGATGGTTTTTCCCATGGATAGTGTCACAAACACTCAACTGCATACGGTAAGTGGAAATTTCAGCAACATGTGGCAAGTTTCTTGTGTGCCTATATCCCGGTCAAGAATTGTTTCGGAAAGGAGCTTACTGTATGTTGTGCTGACATTTTTTCCAGGTTCTGTGGTTGCTGAGATTCTGACAAGCATATGGTGGTATGTTTCCAACTTGTGCTTGGCTTTGGATGCATATTTTTCTATGTATTTCAAAATAAAATGACGTGAAACCACGGGCTGGTAGTCAATGTTGGCGCGTCAAGGCAGTTAGCATATCTTTGTTGTGGATATTTAACCTATCATCGTTACGAGCTGGAGTATAAATTGCATGTCCTTGTGTGTCTAGGCATAATGTCAACTCAGCTTGTATTGGCCATGGGCATTTGTACCTACATTGTAATTGGTTGTCTTTCCTTCGTAAGCACGTAGTTGTAGTACATTTGGTGTGGCGTTGAACCCGGTTGACTAAAGCTATATAGTCGTTGTCGGTAGGTGCAAGTAGTATTTCTGATGAACATAGTAAACATGGATCATCTGTTATTGCATGGGGCATGTGAGAAGTAGCTTGAAAGCTTTGAAGTGGGTTCCAAGTTGTGACCTAGCTATCGAAGAATGATTTTGCAACTTGTATGACACTGGGGTTCGCCCAGTCTAGGGTGTCCATATTTGGACTGTCAGTGAGCCATATAAAACCATGAATATGTGTGGAGCCTCTATGTTGCCATTCGAACCTGGTATAGTAAGTGTTAGTATGAAACATGTCAGGAAAAAGAGTCCACAATAGTTATAACCTAAGCTTTAAAAGATACATACGTTACATGTACCAGAAGTCTTTTGTGTGTAGATGTTTTTCTAAGATTTCTTCACAGAATATTGCAAACCTCACAGCCATATATGTTGCTATCAAGTGCGGATATGTAATGATGTTATGGTTTCTCCATTTTTGGGCAGCAGAAGGGGTGGGGGGGCAAGGTTCTAGCATAAGGTGGTGCAAGTCTGGCCATTTAGTATCAACAACGCTTAGGGTGAAAAATAAGGTTGGTGTTCCTAGCTAGAAAATCATGTCGTTAAGTTCATTCTTGCATTGTGTCCAAAAAGAACGGGTGCCTCTTAGGTGGGAGGAAAACCGCATGAGGTGGTTGGCTATTTGTTCATCCAGAAGGGTTTCCAACAATGTGTGGAGGTGTTCTATTGTTGTGGGCATGTTGTCTTCAATATGTTGTTTTGTAAAAATAGTGGAAGTGGCTTGACTTCTATGGCGCATCATAAGATTGAGTAGAAAATATCGGAAATGAGGATGGCTTCCAAATCGGTTGTCATGGTAATGTAGCAGATGAAGAGCATATTCATGCATTTTGATCTTTGAGGTGCGGGCTTGCAGAAACATAGCTGAGCCCGATGGGAATAGAGTTGGGAAGGCCATTGAGAATAACCCCTTGGTTGTGTATTCGTTGATGGGGTTTGAACTGATTTGGGGCCATTCAATTGATGATGGGTATGGGTTTGATGTTGGTAGGGCGAAGGCCCTAATTTGGGAGACCTCTGTATCAGTAGGGGGAGGCTTGCAACAAATGATGTTACAAGGGTTGGGTCCAGTGGATAGGGTTCAGCCTCATTTGTGTCAGTTGCTGGGGGGTTTGGTGAATTGGGTTGCTCAAGTATATGGGGTAGGTTATTGAAGATGTTAGTTGTAGGTATTGGTAAACTTGAAAGGGTGGCTTCATCTATGATGATGTCACTGTAGTATGGGTCGTGTTGGATTTTGTAGGAAAGTGCATTTTGGATATGGGCTCTGCTAACAAAACACTCATAAGGTTTTCCTTCCAAGCCTAATCTTTTAAGGATTAAAATGTCTAGGGTTTCGGGGCAGCGGGGAAAGAACCGTAGTATGGATGTAATGTCTTGGGGGAAACTAATGGTGTGGCTGGTGTACATGTATTGGCCTCCATGGGAATGGGTGACTTGTAATAGCGGGGCTACTCTAGCTATCAACATTTCCTCTACTTGGGTTAAAGTTGATAGCTCTATGGGTTGGGGGCCGGGGTCCATATTATTCCATGAAGAAAAGCTATGTCCTTTTTTTTGTAAGAGCACCTATGACAACTAATTCCATTTGGGGTGAGTCTTGATTGCATTCCTGGGTAGCATTCCTTGCAAATTGAACAAGCTTCACCAGGAAGGAGAGATTCTAAGCGGGCTCAAAATGTGTGTTGAATGGTGTTGTTTTCATATAAGGGGGCAAGTTGGGGTAAGGGAATAAAGTTTGGTTGTTGTTTGTTGCGGCGGGCTATGTTGAGGGTGTCTTTGTGAACTGCGTATGTTTGGCATTTTGCATTTATAGCTTGTTTATTTTGGTTGTAGTGTAGGCGGCGCTGAGCATTTTCCATTTTTTTGATGTGCTAAGGTAATACCTACAATAGCAAAACATGGACGTTAGATTCTGTAAGGCATTTTACATTTGTTGTAATTTGTTGTAATTATACTTCTAATAATAATAACCGGTGCAAGTTTTTTTGGATGGAGCTTATTTTAAAAAATCCAAAATGGGAAAGAGAAACAATTTGTAAAACTTATCCCTATGATTAAGTAGTAGATGATATTTTTCTCACTTTTTTCCATCGATGCTAACTAAAGACTCATAATATTTTCCTTCATTGCCTAATCTTTCGAGCATTTTAATGCCTAGGGTTTCGGGGTAGCGGGTCAAGAACTATAGTGTGGAGGAATTATTAGAATTTAAGGATGATTTAGATTCAAGATAATTCTTCCCATAAAAATCCTTCCACCATAGTACCCTATTTTTTTGTTGCAATTATATATAAATCTATAGTTAGCTTAAGTAGATTTAATAATTACACGTCTTAAATTTATTCTTTTATTTGTTTTATAAGATATTTTATTGGCTCAAATGCTTGAATTTTCTAAGAACAATTCGTTTTTTTTTTTCCCTTTAACAACAAGAGAATGCCTAAATCAATTTTGAAGACTTTAAGCATAATTGTATTCCTAAACAATTTGGTAGCTCTTTGGGCTGGGGGCCAGGGCCCGTACTATTCCACGAGGGGAAATGATGGCCTTTTTTCCATAAGAACACCTATGGAAACTAATTCCATTTGGGGTGAGTATTGTTTGTATTATATTCATGTTGGTTGTGCTAAGGCAATATTCTATAATGGAAAAAATTGGACGTTACATCCTGCAAGGTATTTTACATTTTTTGTAAATGGTTACACTAAGTACATTGTAAAATAACAATCACGTGTATCTAAAATGACATGTAAAACAAAAGAAGTTGGATTGTACACAAAATACTTGTCTTTATATATATAGACATCATATTACAATCAAGTGTAGTGCTTTTTAGCAGACGTATATATATGAAATATTTACAGTTGTCACTTTTTCATTTTGTGCCATCTAAAAATGTTGCTACCAGCTCTGCATGATCTACGTCTTGTTCGGCAGGAGTCATGCTGTGTATTGTACAAGAGAGTTGTTCCTTTCCCTTATAGGTAGATGGAGTCACAAAGAAAATGAACCTGTACTATGAAACAACACCTATTTAATAATGTTCCACAAGTCATATGTACTCCTTGTTTGCTCTTTAAGAGCATTAACAGGTACACCAAGCAGGGTTAATGCTACATCATCGAAATTTGTTACCCATATGGTCCCATTTTGGTCTTCCACCATCATGTGAAGTGCATATCTATAATCACATGTAGTTGTGGGCAAGTTGCATTTACTGCAATGCCATGTTGAGTCTGGACCTGAATTTAGTTTTTTCAGCATTGTTTATTATTAACAACCCATGAACAAGCAGGGTAACAATAGTTTTCCATGTTGAGATGTATAATAGTTACAACGGTAACAATCTGTTGGTTAGCATTGGGGCTGGTACAAGCATGAATATCAACAATTTTCTTCTCCACAGGTGCTTGTGTAGTGAGCGAGTTGCGCTAGTAGATGCTTCTGTTGTGGTTAACCAAATTTGTAGTGATTCTGTCTCCGGTACTACTGGTGTTACAAACAGATGGGTAGAAGGAGCTGACGTTAGTGTTCTACCTCTAAACTCTGCGGTTTTAGCTTTTCTAACAACTAGTATTGGCATTTCGACTGCAGGTTGACCATGTTGTGGTTGTAATATTTTGTTTGCCTCATCACAGAGTACTCCCCATAGAGTAATTGTTATGCAATATCTGGTGTGATCCTTTATAGTAATTGTATAATGTTGTGTGCTACTTCCATCTTTTCAAGTGCTCTTAGAAATATCAGACCAAAAAGTTACTGCACCTATAACATCCACAGTGGTTCCGAGAGGAATTTGTTGGATTGCACTAATTGGTGTGAAGTGGAAAGTAGTTGTTGGTATGCATGCAGTAGGTTCTGTACAAATATCTAAAATAGAATCCATTCCTAACATGATTTCCCATGGGCTTTGGAATCCCTATAGCCTACCTTAACATATTTGAGAGTCCCCTTTGAAATTCTGTAAATTGTGCCTTCCTGTATTTTTGCATGGTAAAAAGCTGCAGCTTTGCCAAAGCATGTAACATTTATGTCATCACCAAGAGTGTCAATCACATTGAAATTGAGAATCTGGCCTTCTCCTTTTGCATTGCTGTAGTCATGTATTGTTCCTTTGCGAATGACTCTTCCTTCCAATATCCATGCCATATGATATGGATGTAGTTTGTTAATAGTTGTTGGCATGCCAAGTGCTTTTCCTAGAGTGGTATTTTCCATTTTTGACAGGTCCTAGCACTTTTAGGTTGACACTGCCAAAAGTGTGTAAAAGATAAGTAACTTATACAACTGCGAAAAGTTCAATGAGAATATAAACAACTTTTTTAAAACCTAGATTTGTGGAAAATTCTGTTTTAAAATTTCTATACATGCCAGAATCCAAACAGAAAGTGCATTCTGTCAAAATGATATTTTGATTTTTAATGTAAAAGAGAGTAAACCATCAGAAGTTTAACGAGAATGTACACTAAAGTTTAAATGACAATAGCTGCTTAAAATGAGAGTAATTATGTAGGGGGTAATATAATAATCAGTAATAACTGGGCTTCTTATCAACCTAAAAAATCCTTTTTTGTTTGAGGAATCTGGTTATGCTGATGTTTGTAATACGTAGGCCAACTCTGTTTTGGACACCTATAGTAAACAATATGTCAAACAATTGACTTGTCTTGTGTATGCTTACACTATTTACATACATAGACCTAAGTTGTTTCTATAATTCTAGGCTACATGCCAATGTGATATCAAAGCACCAATCCTTCCTTTCAATGTATTTTATCTGGGGTTTCCTCCTATTTTGTTAAAATGATAAAAATCCTTCATTCCCCCTTGCCTATTCTCCTACCAGATTTTGTTTTAAAAAAAAGTAAAATACAAACCCTAGCTTGTCACTTTCTCTTCTTTTCTCCTGCACCATAATGCCTTCTAACATGAGTAGCAGGGGTTTTGAGAACCTAAATATTTTGGATGTTATACCAAGCATGAGATCAATGCAAAGTTTGATCTCTATAGAAAAAAAGATCAGTTATTTATGGTATTGTAATAGTTTATACTGTGACACCCACACCTCCCCATCGAGCCAAAAGGACTCTGATCTAGACATTTCCAATATCTTCACTTGGAGATGCAAACGGAAAATAATATTTCCAGCAAGAACCCCTCTTACAACTTCTAAATGAAGATGATGCAGCTTGATTTTGATTGGGGTTTTTCAGGTTGTCATAGTCGTTCAACATTTGGATGATTCTTCTGCCCACCCTTGGACCAAACTGTAGATAGTTGAGAACCTCCATGAATAATTTGATGACATTATCAAGGCATTGCTAAATTGGGCTAACTACAACCTGGTTGAGTCATACAGTGTTCGGTTGACTGTGAGCTAACACATCTATGCCAGTAGTAAAATGTTTTTATGGTGAGAGATTCCAGATCTAGGAAGCCAAAGTTGAGATGAATGACAATTCTGGCATGGTTCATGATGTTTACACCTCCAACCTGACATTAGCACATAGGTAATGCATGAACCCTGCACTCTTGAAAATACAATTACATTAGCTAGAGGTGTTTCTTTAAAAATGCAAAGCAGTCATAGAACTCGTGTCAATGAAATGAAATTCAAACTCGACTACTACATTGAACTATCTAAACTTCTCAATCCTTAAGTACCTTGAAAAGCTCCATGTGGTCAAAGATCTATAACCCGTGGATAATAGCTCTGATTTTGATACACCCATTGACCATTCTTAACCTCCTATATTCCCCTCAGATAGAGATACTCAATTTGACCCTCTATTTCTATCTCACTGCACTCTTAGCATCGCTCTCTTTCCATCATTTAGTCATTGTCGCCAAATGGCAAAAAATGGTAGAAAATTTGTTTTTCAAAAAAGTAGGACAATTTGTTCTATCCAATTTAATAACTTTCATCGCATTAACGAATGAAAAAATCCTCTCCATTAGCTTCTAATTTATGCATTCCCACTCTAGTTCTCGATTAAAAATGTTACCTCTTCTTCAATTAAATTTATTATGCTCCAAAGAACATTTTTAAAATATCCACAATAAAATAGTTAAAAATAAGAAAATTGTGATGAATAGACCACTCCAAGTAAAATGTTCATCTGTGACCTAGTATTCTCTGGTTTGGATATGTAGTTACTGTATTATGTAGATTATTGGGATGCCAAAGGATGACAACCACTATCTATATTTCAAAAGAGGCAGAGTAGGCGATGAGATGAGCATCGAGGAACAACTTGATGAGAGAACTAATGTTGAGGAAACGATTAAGGAATTCAGCCAACTCTTTGAAGAGTTCACTAGAAATGAGTTTGAGCCATGGGAGTGAGAGAAAAAATTGTCTAAGAAACTCTTGAAACTTTATCCTATTGACATGGTAAATATTTTTGCTTAATGTTTATTGGTATTAATTACAATTTTCTAGCCAACAAGCCTATCTGAACAGCTGGGCAAGGGGTCCCTCACCCACTAAAATATAATCCTTTTTGGGAATAATCATATAATGAGTTTGTGAGAAGTCTCCTTAGAATGCTCCTAGCCTTGTGTCTGTGTGTACATGACTTTGAATAATTTCCTGACCTTCATTGGCCTACTATTGATAGCCACCCTTTGGACCTTCATCCGTACTTATGAATGGTCTAGTGAGTGTTTTCAGAATAACCTGTGCTCAAAACTGAACTTTTCACTACGCCTACCTCTACCATGGATCTACCTCTTCCATTGCATCCTTCCTCTTCTCCACTCATTCTCTGATCCTCCATTGACAAGCAGTCCCACTACTCCACCGAAAAAAGGTCCTTGTGTTGTCAGTGATATGCACAGTGAGGTGACAAAATTGTTGCGTAATATGAGCAGAACCATTCAAGGCAACAATAAAATGCTTTTTATCCTCTAGTGGTGCACCAATCAGAAGTTTCCTGATTTCTTCAATATTTTAAATATGATCTACTACTGAGCCACATTAAGATATGTTAGGTTGGTCGGGTTGGTCGCCTATGGATAACATAAAGGTTGTATCCAAAGATAGCACATAGATGATTCTATTTGGTTGTTGGGTATGCCTGTAATAACTTGCTGGTTATGGGAAAGGTGTACAGTTGGCTTCCCCACCAGACTCTCTACCGCTATTGCAAGTATGAATTCAATTCTTTTGGTAAATATAAACAGGCACAACAAACTTAACTACAGAACAAGAGTAACATTAATAGCAGGAAAAAAGTTTGAGAACTGCGTCTTACAGAGTTGGAAGTCCATATGCATGCCATACTCATGGAGATGTTTCTGTTGTCTTAACTACCAACAGCCGTTTGTGTTCCACACCTTCTCTATGGCCCTTTTTGTAGGCAATATTCTTTGAATTCAATGTTCTAATATAAACAGGCACAACAAGTGTTTTAGATCTTGCCTGGGACCCGTTTTATAGGCACATCTAGTTCTAAGAATGTGATTTTGTAATCAGACACCTCTAATTTTTGGGCTTTCTACAGTTGCACACTATATATTTTTTGCTATTATAATACAACAACACATCTATCCATAAATGAATAAAGAATTTACCTCGAGATAACCCTTATGGGGTAGAAAACTCCACACGATAATATTTTCCTGTAGTTTTATTTTGAGAAATTCAAAAAGATTGATTGATGTGGAGAAGAGATATACAGAGATATATCCCAATCTGCGAAAGTTACCCAAGAGCTACAAAGTAGCCAATGCATCCCTCAAGAATAGAGGCCACCATAGATTCTTTGTTTCTTGGATGAATCTATATATAGTTGTTTAAGAAAGTGTTATTCTAATGGGCTGGTTAGTAAAATTATATAATAGTACTTTTAAAGCTACTGGGTAAATGGAATAATTTAATTTAGAATCGATATCATTATTATGGTACCAATATTACTTGTCCTTCAATGTTGCTGTATACAAGCAAACACATATTCAGGTTCTCATGAACTTTTGTTATTCAAGCTTTGTGTAACATGGAATAAGATATTACAAGGACTCTTCTTTTCACTATAAATACTAAGGTATATAAAGATTTCAAGACCCATAGCAGTCCATGATAATGTGGTGGCAATAATGCAAGCTCCCTAAACAAGGCTAGGTGCAAGTCCCAGGTGAATTTTCATGGAATAAATACTGCTAAAATATGGCTTATAAGCCATATGGTACCCTAAGCTTGATAATGTATTTGGTATGTTATTGTTACCAATTTACCAAGATATTTTAGGGAAAAAAAACACAAAATTAAAAACTGAGCTACACAGTTGAATTGCCAACCAGAATTTAGTTAGCAATGATCCTACATGTAAAAGTTTCAATGAAATGTAGGTGACAGGTGAGTCTAAAACATGAAAAGTTATATTTATAAAGATTTGTAATTCCACCCAACACAGTCTCCAACTTGAAGTGGGTATCAGGTAAACAAATCCATCTCTTGATTAGAGTTCTACACACATCTCTGCAAGCATGGTAAACAATATTGGTTTTTATGTTGCCTTGATAGATAGCGCACTTCAAGCACATACAGAACAATGTTTTTACAAACCTAACTTGGGCTTTCATTTCCAAGGGAGGCAACTTCATGTCAATGGACATTGAACAGGGGGGCACACCCAAACCTCCATTACTCTCTTGTTCTGCAATCTTCTTCTGGCCTCTAAGCTTACTGCCACCCATTGTTAAACTATTCGAAAATTTCTCCAACTATTTTACAATATCCTATATCTGATGCCAAAAAATATATCCTCTCTAGCTGGAAGTGTAACTTTGCGAGATCTTATAATTGTATGGCCTAAATCAGCAGAGCATTGTCCGAAGGTGTCGAGCAATCCAAAGCTCTCTTTCTCATCACCAGCCGAAATTAACACAAATGATCAAGATCAAGAACACCTAACTACTAAAAATGGCCTCCGGAAGAGTGGAGATTATGCTAGATCTTATAATTGTGGATCCCAAACATATAAAGTTGGGGAGTAGGAAATATTACAGATACACTAGCTCTCTCATAACTCCTCCATGTACAGAAGGAGTCATCTCGATCATTGTAGATAAGGTACTTGGTTAAGATACAATGAATCAATAAGTGTCTAGCTGGTTAGTTATTAGCTAAACAAGTTGAAATCAATTTACAGTTGAGGATTGTGTCTAAGCTGAGCTGGAAAAAAATAACTAAAACCTGCACCTAATTTTCTGTTGAATCTTTTCTCTCCCTGGATTTGTTGGAAATCTGTTCTACTACCTCGAACCTTAATTAATTTATCATGCAACCCATGTGGCACCCTAGATATAGCCTATGATCACTACTTTGCTCAACAATTGATGGGAACAAAAGGGCAATCGAATTATGTATTTCTATAATGACAAAATATGGGTATTCATACATGGGAAATACAATTATTTGATAAATATTAGGATAACACTTATAGAATAGTATAACTGATTTTGTTGTAAGAAATTCCTTTCTCATTAGATAATACAAACAAGTAACCAGGCGACCACAAAATGCTACCTGTGTTTATAGTTTCTAATTCATATACATGATCATGCCTAAAACTAACATCTACTGACATTATTACTATTTACACAATCCGAAGAACAAGTAATAACATATAGCATTTGCATATGCGTAATATACTACTATCTCCTGTAGGAGTGGGTAAATGCTAAATGTTTTTGCGAAGTAGAATTCCTAATTTGTTTGAATTTTAAAGGACTATTTCCTGAAATTTCGTCAAACACCTAGCAATCCATCCATTAATAGCCTAAATTTGGATATGGGCAGTGTTGAATTGGAGTTCACCTATTCTAACCAATGACAAAATTATAATATAAATATGCTAACCAAGTTAATCATCTCATACGAAACCAATCATTTCTGAACTGTAATTATAATAGAAATAGTTATGTATATCTACACAAGTACTCTTTCTAAACTTCACTTATATTTACAAATTGAATTATCTATCTACCGATGACAAAAGAGAAAATATGTTGTTGGGTTTCATCTTATTTGGATAATGTCTTGAATGCAGTATTTGCCTCCAACAAATCGCTAGGGATATAGAAAAGATTTTAATCACAAGTTCAAAAATTATCATGTACGCGTGAAAGCCAAGCAATAAAATCAGAGAAATTATACTTTGTGAAAATTAAAAATGTTGATCTACATATTCTACTATTTCTACCCAGATGGAAAGAACTTAGCAAATATAAACAAGGCCTCTTTATTATTAGCATATATAGAAGCTACAGTAAGCAACGATGAAACATGACTCTATACTTGTTACTGAGGTATTTTTTTTCTTTCTTTCTCTATAAGATTTGTGTGAATGAGCTAGGATTTGGAACCCATCTCACAAGTTAGTGATTATTACAAGGAAAATAATGTAGTGATATTAATATTACCTGCTACTCCTGGATAACTTCTAGTGGCCTTACATAGAGCAGAAGTGCCATAGCCAAAAAATAACCAACACAACTGAACAGGAAGACTGAAAGCTTCCTTTGCCTTTGAGTGACTTGCCAGAAGAGAGAGAAAGTTCTGTGAGTGAGGAATAAATTCATGTGGGTGGATATAATATCAAGTATACTAAAATTGGAAACATTTTTGTCAAACAAGTCACAGACAATAAGCCAGATTAGGCAAACTAAATAGAAGTGCGATTTTCATGGAGCAAATACAATGTGCTCAGAGAATAAACCTGTACCTGGTGGAGACGATGCGCAAGAAGATTCTGAGCAGGGGTGGTAGAAGGAAATCGGTAGGAGCCAAACAGATACAAACAAAGTAGAAATAACCAAGCTAGGAATAGGTGGCGCCCCGAACAACAGATGCAGAACACCACTCCCATAAAACATGACACGTGTCTCAGGGAAGCCATGCAGGTGAAGTAGAAGGAAACCACCATGAAAGGCAGGTCAAAGCTGGTCACAGGCAGGTCGAAACTGGTGAAGCAAGAGAGCGTCGTTGTTGGAGGTCTACTATAGGGTAGCTACGTCTCCGGCGTAATTAAATATTACATTAAAAACATATGGTTTGTTTTAAATAAAATTATATAATTTAATCAATATAACATTATTCAATAAAGAAAATTAATAAATATCAATGCCCTTATGATTTCAATAAATAAAATTTGAAATAAATTTTTAGCTTTAATGTTAAATGATATAAATAAAACTTTATAAATTTAGCGGTATTGATAACATGTCTTAGTACTAATGTTAAATTGTTTGTTAATTTGATGATGTAAGCAAATTCCACAGGGGGTTCATTAGTTAGGAAAGATTCTACCATGTTCATTCATATTGAGATGTATAAAATTTATGAAAGTAAAGTCAATATATCGCTAGATATTAATGGTTAGAGGATTTAATTTATTAATCTTTTGAATTAGATATTCGAGTCCAAATAGAGGTACGGTTAAATTTAATATCAAACTAAAATATTTGAACCCTAGTTTTCAAAACTAAATACCTTAAAATTTCAAAAGGAGTGTGGGCATAAAGTTAAATTGTAATCCTTTGTTGAATAAGGAAATTTCAAATAGGAGATTCTAAACCATGATTAAATTTCATTATTAAGGCAATTGTTAATAAGTCTTGAATGGATTAAAACTCTCTTTCTAGAGAAAAGGTGTATTAAGAAAATAACAATTGAGTGGGTAATGTGATATTATTTTTGTTTGATCTATTAGGGTAGCAATAAAAAGGGGTAAATAAAAATGTAATGGAAAAATGGGTGAGTAAGATACATGGAAAAAATAGGGGGTATTTTCATTCTAATAATATAATGGGAGGGTCTATTATCAATTGAATAATTGGAGGTAAAAACTTAACATTACATGGTATTATTTAATACCCTTTAAATGAAATGTGTTATACCATACTTTCCACTTAGTGAATCCCCTGTCCGTTGGACGTAGGACCTTGAGGAACCAATTGACCCACATTGTTTACTGTGTTACATGGTATCTTATCTTCACCTTGAGATATCACTACGAAAAATGTTGTATTTATTATCATATGTTGTAATCTCATGTTTCTTTTTCAAGAAAGATCATCATATCATGGTGAGCAATAGCCTATCTATGTAATAGGATTGTAATGGCTTGTTATGACACATTCACTTACTCACTTTAGCCAAAAAATGGAATACATTTTTCACCTCTATTATCAAATTTTTTCCTTGATTTCCTTTTGCACATGATGAGCATATGCCACACATCCTAATATTGCCAAATGATAAAAATTCTTTGTTATTAAGAGAAAGCATCTAAGATTCTTGTGGGTCTCTCCCCTTTACACTAGTCTCAGTTGGCGTTTGTTTAATTTGTAAACCGTATAGTGCAATACAACTTTCAATCCTAATATTTGTTTGGCATATGTTTTTCCTTACAACGCATCAAGTGTTAGGGCATTTTTCTCATGCATTCTATGTAATTGCATCTCTTCCACACTGCACTTCTTATTGGTGGATGTATACCTATGTAAAAGACCATTTGATTCCAAGTTATTTGGCATAGTCATTACATAGGTAATGCACAAATATACTCATCCCCATGCTCTAATATCAAAACTTTTATATGTTCAATGATTGCTTTGTTTCTCCTACTGTGGCCTTAAATGCTCTAAAGATACCGAAAATTGGATGATCTATGCTGTAAGAAATATATTCATGTTTTCATTTGGTAAAATCATCTGATGAAAGTTAGAAAATAAGTGGATTCCAACTATGTAAAGGGTTTCCATTTCAAACCACATAAATATGAGTAAGTTGACCTCAAGTTGCGCTCTAGCTTTGTAGTATTTTCAAACTGAAAAAGAATCTCCATCTTGACTTGGTAAGTAATACAATGATGTCATAGGATCTTCCTAGCTACTCAATTGATGGTAGTCTACTCAATATATTCTTTGTTTATAATGACTCTACCAAAGCCTTAGCTCATCTGGTAAGCCTTAGATGCAAGATCTAAGACTGGTCTTTGAATGGAACCTTGAATACATTTGCACTCATATCTACTTTAGAAGAGGTATTGGAAACTTTTCTCTAGAAAAATCCAGAAGATTGGAAAGAAGTTTAGTGACTAGATTGAGAAAATGTTTTGTAACAATGTTTTTTTTAATCCCTCAGATGTTTTTGTCGTGAATGGATTCATGGAGAATGGAAAAAATCCCTTGCCGTAAAAACCGTTATCATTGACATGACTTCTTGAGAACGTTGTGGAGGCATGCTTAAATACTTTGTAATGAGAAATGCTTGCTTGTGCTCTAACTGGAGTGATTTGAATCGTTATTGAGTTGTAATGGCTTGTGCAAAAATGGTTAAAGCACAAGTATTTTGTGGTAGTACAGTCCCTAGGAGACATAGTGATATTCTATAACTAGGTCTTGGCCTTGTGAATGAGGTCTAATCTTTCAGTGTAGAGGTTAGACGAAATTGCATTGCCCACATAAAGACGTATATCGCTCCTTTCGCCATTCAATTTTAGGAAGTCACTTGTATATTGGAAGGTGATTGAATCGATAACCATGTGCAGAGATCTCGGTACTAATGAAGTTTAGGTTTATAACAGTGACAAAAGGTGATCAAATGGTCAATATTACGGCTACATGTGAGTTGAAAATTCAGTATTAAAATTATGAATCCAGATTTAACAGTCTTCCATGGGAAAGTTTCAATGAAGATTGACCATGAAGATTATTATGCGGGGTTACGCTCAGTGAGAATAGAAGTTTCTTATAAAAATGGACTATTTAAATCATTTAAAGTACTCACTTCATGGAGTAGTTAGAGCGGGGATTTTTTAAAAAAATATTTGGCATTAATACTCCGGTTGTGGTGAGATTATGTGTAAGCGAGGGTGTGGAGAAGATTGAGCTTGCCTAGTGTTTGAGATGACCCAACATCGACAACTTCAAAGGACATTTTACAATAAATTTTTCAATGAAAACATGTGGTTTCGATTCATTTAGACAATGAGCTTCTCATGTCAGGGACATTTATTTCAAATCAGTAAAATGATGGGTGTCGTTATTCCCTTCATTTAATCAACTCTTTGTTGATGTCATATTCAAACCAGGGGTGGTGTCCGAAGCTATATGCAACAAGAAATCTTAGTGATCTAGTAATTGACTATAGGTATTTGTTTTCTTTTTATATTTTTATGGGGATTTTCTCAATGTCTTGAGGATTCCTTGGCTAAAACCTTATTGAAATCAAACTATGAGAACTTGCTGGAAGTAAACACTCTCTGCAGAAATAGATTGCTGGAAATAAACACACATTTGCAAATAGAATAGATTGTTATAAGTAAACACACATTACAGAAATGAACACACTTGCTTTGGAAATAAACACACAATTTGAGAATGCTGAAAGTTGATTGCAAAGAAAGAAGAATCTAATCTAGAACACCTGCAGGAACAAGTATACAACAAATTTCAACTTGAGTAATCAAAAGCATTTACAAATTAATAGATCTATACTATTTGCTTCTGGAAATATAAATACCAATAAAATGAATATCCTGGTTCTTGGAAGAGTGGGCCCTTGCTCCACCTTGAAACAAGATTTGACAACTTAATATACTCTCAAAACAAGAATGGCTATTTTATTGATAAAATGTTCTGCATTACAAAAACATACTGTCTCTTCTTATCTCTCTGTCTTTTTTATGTATACATCTCTATCTATATATATATTTATCTATCTACAGGTCTACATATATATACTTCTTCCACAGGTGTATTTACAGCCATAGCTTTCCTACTGATTCAGATAGAACCGAATCGTGCCCAAAATAGATGCTGAATTGGATCATGGCTGGACGTACTGTTGTATGATAGTTATCCCTAGATCTGCGAATATGAAGAATTGGAAATCTTCCAATCTGCTCCTGATTGAAAGGATCATTGATTGATAAATCACAGATGTTGTTGGAATAAATAAATTCTCATCAGTTCCGAAACTTTAGAGAAGTTTCTAGAACTAAAGGAAATCATTCCAGATCTAACTGTGAGGATTCCAGAGCTACATGCAGGAGTTCCAGAACTAAGTTCTGAAAGTTCAGAACTAAGTGATGGAGTTCCGGAACTAAGTCCAAAATTTTAGAACTAAGTGGTAGAATCTTGTAACTACGTAATGGAGTTCCGGAACTAAGTCTGGAAGTTCCGAAACTGAGCTGTATTGAAACCAATGCTTTCAAAAACATGTTGAATGCTTCATACTTTGTTCTTTCGACTGATTGTGACCTGTTTTATTACAAAACTGAAATTTCCAAAGCACTTAGTTAGGAATTACAGAGTTTTTAAATGTTAGAACTACAATCAACAAAATATGGAAAATTACATCCTAACTTATATTAGATCAAACAAAAGTCACAAAATGCAATCAATCTTGATAAAAAGGAGAGTAAAATAAGATCATTTATTGTACATTAACAAGACATATTCTGGCCTCATCATTTCCCCCATACTTACTTGTTTGTAAGTCCTCTTACAAAATTTACTCTTCAAACCTTGGATTGTGTATTCTGCACTCCAATTGACTGCTCAGGTCAAATGGCTGAAACTGAATATCCCAGTGTTTTAGTTCAGAAACACTATACCCTGATCCTGATTCTACTTTCCTCTTCCATTCCTCAAATTGAGTGGGATCTTGAGGTTCTCTTGTTTTTCCATGGGGACATGGGAGTGAGAAGAAGGGGAGGCCTTGTTCTCATTCCCATCCATATGCCCCTGTGCTTTTCATTGATATGAGGGATTAGTGTGCACAAAGATTTTTCTCTTTCTAGACTCCAGATCAAATTTGTGGGAGATATTACTTCCCTTCTCCTCAAGGCAATTGTAAGAAGCTCCCATATTTTCAAACATCCATCATAAATCTCCTCAAAATTTTCCACTTCATAAAAAGTAAAGGCATCAATACTTCTCTGTAAACTGGCAAGATAATGTGTCTTGAACCATTTATCAAAGGCATGGGTTCTAAAATGTTTAACGAAAGCAGATGGTTTACCATAATGAGTCCTCATGCAGAGACTAGATGAGCTAGCTTTCAATAGATGCTCAAAATCCCTTTCCTTCCATGCAATCTGATTTTGAAGAACAAAAACAAATGCATTAAGCTGGCTTTCTCCCACATACAAATTGATCATGAAGCCTGTGTTATTTTCTAGCATAAGATTGTAGAGATAGAATTCACAGAGAAGATTCTTCTGCTCTACACTGGCTGAAGAATAGGCTATCATGAACTCAGATTCATCTTTTATTTCATGTGGAAGGCCACATGTAATTCTTGACAGCTTGTCAGTGAATGAATTGTTCTTCTAGAAACACGCTATATGCAGAGAAGGTCTCCTACATGCAAGAAATTTTTCACTCATTATGCAAACCATTTGTATTTTTGCAAGATTTTTAAACTTGTCTCCCTCTTCTTTGTAAAAATTTTCTTCCCATTCCTTTCTTGCTTTCTTTTCATCTTCCATCTTGCTTCTCAAATCCTCATTGGATGTTTTGATTTCACTGAGTTCCCTGCAAGTATCATCCCATAACTGCTTGAGTGGCCAATAAGTTAATTCAGTCTGTGCAGAGACTGTTGACATAGTACTCTATCTTCTAGAAATTTTACATTCTTCCTCTTTCTCCATCATTTGTTACTTAACTCTTGTTAATTCCTTAGTCCTGTCTGTAAGCTGAGTTGTTAGTTCCCCAATGAGCATCTCTCTCTGTTCCAACTTGAGTTTGAGGAAGTTCAATTCCTCATCCTTTTCTTTGATAATGAGTTCTTCTCTAGACAAGAACAGAGCCTGTCTAACCTGTTGTTTCTCTTCTTTCTCTGAAAATTCTTTGGGGGTTAAGCATTCCTCTTCTACCAAAGGAAATTTCCCTTTCCATCTCCACAATGCCAACTCTTCTTCTTCATGTGATAATGTTGTTGGTTCACCCAACTCTTGAAAAACCTGTTCCTCAAATCTCTCATCTTCTTTTTCCATCTCAGTTTGGCTTGGTCCAGGAGGAGTCATGGCCATGCTACCCAAAATATCAGCAGCTTCTTTTTCCAACTTGTCCTGTTCTTTCATTTCCTCTGAAATTTCTCTAGACCTCTTATGAATTCTTCTTCTTTGAGGAGCTTCAGTATGTTCAGAAATAGGTTTCCTCCTAGAGATTCTTCTAATTTTCACTTCTTTACTCTTGCCTAGGTGAACTGTCACTGTCAGAGACAGATATTAGCTCTCCTGTAGCTGCTGCAGAGGAAGGAGTTTCTTTTAAAGGTCCAGTAGGTTTTGCAGCTTTAATTCTTCTTTCAGATCTTCTCCTTTTTGGTATGGTCTCCCCACCTATTTCCTTATTTTTCTCTGTAGGGGCACCAATTTCCAAATTAGTTGTAGGAGAAAAAGGAGTTGATATTACTCTCCTGATAATATCAGGGTTTTGCTTAAACTTGTTAAGAAATTTCTCCCATATTTCTTCTCCATTTTTCTTTGCAAGAAAATGGTGTTGGCACACCAAATGAACTAACCCATGATGTCTGATTGTTCCAACACCCCAGGAATACCTCTGGGCCATTGTATGAATGGAGTCAAAAAGAAACCCTAGAAGGTTTACTATGTATTCTAGTTTTGTAGCTCCATATCTAAGATGTATGAGCATTTTCAGAACTTCTCTTCCTACTGACCCAAACTGACCATCACAAGTTAAATACTTGACTATCCAAAATTCCACTCTATCAAAGGGTTTGGGAAAGCTGGCCCTTCTGACCCCTTTTATGATTTTCTTAGTGTTGTAAATATATTGGGGTTCTGTTTCCCCCTCTTGTAGTAGGGTTTCAACTAATTCTTTTAAGGTCCCCTTGACAGGATTTGGGACATGCACAATTGGAACACCAGATACATTGCTTATTGTATTCACAGAAAAAGGAATTACAATATTTCTAACCTTTGTTTTGGATTGTTCTAAATTTATAATGAATTCTCTTACCAATTCGTCGTTATACTTTGAGAACTTTTTCAGGAATTCCAACCATCCTGCCTGTTCAAAGACATCTGCCACTTCTTCATCTACAAGAAGTTGGGTATCATCCTCAGGTTCCGACTTCTTTTTAATCCCCATGGTAAAGCGGGTGATTCAGATTCATTCTTCTTCGAATTATTTCTCTTCCCAGATTGGCTACAGAACTCTTTGTTAGTTTAGCTTAGGAAACTGGATGGGTTTAGCTGCAAACTACTTGTGCTTAGCTACGGAATGCAAATTTTAATTCTTCTACTTCCTCCTTGAAGTTTTTTTTCTTCTGCAACTACTTCTTCACTTTGTTTACTCCACACAAATGATAGATCATTATAAACATGCCGCCACTTTTTCTCCACCGACATCACCCTCATGATTACTCTCTTTTAATCATAATGTACAATAGATGACTCATCATACCACTTTTAAATCAAATCCAATCACACATGCAAACTTTTAATCTAACCTTTAATAAGTTAAAGACATAATTACCATCTTTGATGATGTGATCCCTCTATCATGATGACTCATCATTCCTAAAAGTGAAACAAAAAGAAAACAGTTAGAAAAGACAGCTGGAATTTCAAGGAAATTCCTTTTATTTTGGATTAGCCATTTATTTGAGGAGATCAACCACCATTTCTGGTTTTCAGTTGATCTCTGAGAGAATTTTTTTTTAGGGAAGAGAACACCATTTACTAGTTTTCATTCTCTTCCCTTTATTTTTCTTCTCTTTATTCATCTGATTATTTGATCATTTTGGAAGAACTGGGTTCTTCCATATGATCAAATTCTTTGTCTGCTTCAATCTACCTCAAGAATTCATCCTTAGTAGGAGGCTTCCTATAAAGTTTTAGCCTATGTCCATTGACCAAAAGTGTCCTTCTGCTGCCATCAATGGGAAGTAATTGAATAGAACCATTGTTCAAATATCTACTCAATCTGATAGGGTCCCAACCATCTGGTTCTCAATTTTCCCTTGAATTGTTGGTACTTAGAATCAAACAGTAATGCCCAATCTCCTACCTTGAATTGCCTCTTCTTGATATGTGTGTCATGCCATTGCTTTCTTTGATCTTGGATTATTTCTGTCTGTTGAAGTGCTTCCATCCTTAACTCATCCAACTCATTGAGTTGAAGAATTCTTTCCTTTTGTGTTGCATCCAACTCAATACCTATTTTAGCTGTTTTCCTCAATGTTTGCAGTTCAAATTCAATAGGTAACAAGGGATTTTTCCCATAGACTAACTCATATGGTGAAAATCCTGTTGTAGTTTTCCAAGTTGTATTGTAGGCCCAGACAGCTTCAGGTAGTCTCTTTGCCCAATCTCTTCTGCCTGATTCAACTATTTTGGTAAGGATGTTTTCCAATTCTCTGTTTGTTACTTCAGCTTGTCCATTTTCTTGTGGGTGATAGGGAGATGACTTCCTATGATTGATCTGATAATGCATTGTGAAGGCTTGGATCATATTAGACATGAATTGTGGCCCCTGATATGAAACTATACTTCTTGGTGTGCCAAACTTTACCATAATTTTGTTCCAAAGGAAATCAACAACTACTTCTTCAGTGGCATTTGTTAAAGCCTGCACTTCTGCCCACTTTGTCACATAATCAGTACACACAAGAATGTACTCCTTTCCTTGTGAAGGAGGACTAAAGGGACCAACAAAATCCAACCCCCATCTTTCAAATGGTTCAATCACCACTTGAGGTTGCAGAGGCATTTCATTGGTAAAAGTTGGTTGTCCCATCCTTTGACAGGGATCACACCGCTTGATATATCTCTTCACATCCTTGTACAGAGATGGCCAATAATAGCCAGTGCCAAGTATCTTGTGAGTTGTTATTTTCACTGAAAAGTGTCCTCCACTTGGTTCATCATGACATGCCCTCAGTATGTCAAAGATTTCATCTTCTCTCACACACCTGCGTAAAACCAAATCAGGACCACATTTAAACAACATTCCATTTAACCATTTATATTGTGCACTGATTTTGATCAATTTTTTATTTGTTTCTTAGTGAAAGGAGGAAACTTCCCTGTTGCAAGATAATTTTCCATATCAGCAAACCATGGTGTATCAGCTGAAATAGCAAACAATTGTTCATCTGGAAAGTTGTCCTTAACTGGATCTTGCTCCCTTGTAGTGGTCAGTCTTGACAAGAAATCAGCTACCACATTAGATTTCCCTGGAGTATCTACTATGGTAATATCAAATTCTTGTAAAAGTAATAACCATCTAATTACCCTACCTCCAACCACTGGTTTGTTCATTAAGTACCTAATTGTTGAGTGATCTGTATGTACAAATATTTTATACCCTGTGATATAATGTCTGAATTTATTAATTGCATAGATCACAACAAGAAATTCTTTTTCAGTGGTAGTGTAATTTCTTTCAGTGGGAGTAAGATTTTTACTGAGGTAATAAATAGCATACATCTTTCCTTCTTCATCTTTCTATCCCAAAACTGCACCAATGGAGTTATTTGAGGCATCTGTTTGAATGTGAAAAGGTTTTTCCCAATTAGGTCCTCTCAATATTGGGGCAGTGATTAATTTTTCTTTGATTTCCTCAAAAGCATGCTGACATCTCTCATCCCAAAGAAATTCACAGTCCTTGGTAAGAAAATTAAACATGGGGGCAAAATTTTACTAAAATCCTTGATAAAGCACCTATAGTATCCAACATGCCCTAAAAATGACTTGATATCTGTGGGGGTTTGAGGAATAGGTAAGTTTGAAATAATTTTGATTTTGTTTTGGTCAACCTGAATTCCTCTTTTTGAAATGTGGTGTCCCAATACAATCCCCTCATCAACCATCATCAAACACTTCTCATGACTAAGAGACAGATGGTGTTGCTCACATCTTGTTAATACTCTATCTAAATTCCTCAAAGCATCATCAAATGTGTCTCCATGTACAGTGAAATCATCCATGTATACCTCTACACAGTCATTTGTTAGGTCTGCAAAAATTGCTAATACAACTCTTTGGAAAGTTGTCAGAGCATTACATAATCCAAATGGTAATACCCTGTAGGAAAAGGTACCCCATGGACATGTAAAGGTAGTTTTGTCCTGATCCTCAGCAACAACTCTGATTTGATTATATCCACTAAATCCATCCAGGAAGGAAAAGTACTGCTTACCTGCAAGGTTGTCTAGGACTTGATCTATGAATGGTAGGGGAAAATAATCTCTCAGTGTGGCTTTGTTTAGTTCCCTATAGTCAACAAAAATTCTCCATTTTCCATTCTTTTTAGGAACAATTACAAGAGGAGACACCCACTGACTATCTGAGATAGGGTAGATAAAACCTACTTGTAATAGTTTTTCAATTTCTTGTTTGACTATATCTCTTAAGGCTGGATTAATCCTTCTCTGAGGTTGCCTAACTGGTCTAATGTTTTCAGTATAGATGTGATGTGTGCAAATACTTGGATGGATTCCTTTCATATCTTTGTAGTCCCAAGAAAAATCTCTAGTATGATTTTTCAGAACATCAAACAATTTAGCTTCTTCATCATTTTTCAACCAGCTGTTTATGTTCAAAATCTTACCTGGCTCAATCTCCACATGTTTGGTTCCAATGTGTGATGAACTGATTTGTTGAAAGGGTTCCATTAAGGTATTTAGTGGACATGCATGTGGCAACAACATATGATATGTAGCAACATCTCCAAAAGTTCCTTGAGATAGAATATTGGAAAAAGGATAGTAGGCAGGGTTATGATACTTATCTTGTTGTAGGTCGAACTCCTCATCACTGCTGCTTTCCAAGAAATTCTTCACCATTTCCTGATATCTTAGAAACTGAAGCTACTGATTCTTCCTCCCCCAAGAGAAATCTCGTTCCTCTGGAGTGAAATTATGTACAGTCACAGGGAATTGCTGTTGCTGTGGTTCCGGAACTAAATGTGATGGTTCTGGAACTAAATCTGATGATTCCGGGACAGAGTCTGTAGGTTCCAGAACTAAGTTTGTAGGTTCCAGAACTATTCCTGATTGCTCCAAGGACAATTGGTGTTCATTCAATGGTTGTCTAATCATATCTTCTACCTCGCGTACGTGATCCTGCAACGTGATCATGGCCAAAGAAGACAGGTTTTTCTTATTAGTATCAGGAGTATCAACCCACAATTGTTCTTGATAATCAATAGAAGGTCATGCAGAAGGATATAAGGATATTTTCTTAGAATTCTTACCATTTGAGATAGTCATATCACCTGATCTACAATCAATTAAAGCAGCAACTGTAGCTAACCATGGTCTGCCCAAAATAATGGGATAACCAAGTGTTTTACCTTTTGGCTGCAATATAAGGAAATCAACTGGATATTCCCATGACTCCACCATAACTGCTACATCTTCAATAACTCCTTCTGGTTTTGCTACAGACTGATCTGCCATCTACAATATGGTGTTAGTAGGTTGTATACCTGTTAATGGTAATGTTTTCAAAGTGTCCATTGTCATCACATTTATAGCCGCTCCCAAATCAACCAAAACATTATGTATATCTTTATTCCCTATAGAGACAGAAATAACAGGACTTCCAGGATCTCCGTATTTGGGAAGAAAAAGTTTTCCTGCTAATAAATCAGCAAGTTTCCCATCTACCTTAATAGTCTTGGGGTACTGCTTCTTCCTTCCAGGTCTTTTTAAACATAGCATTTTGATTAATTTGTTCAATTCTGGAATGTCCTTAATTGCTTGTAACAATGGTATTTCAATATTCAATCTCCTTAGTTCCTGTACCAACTCAGATTCCTTAGTTTCTATGGCTTCCTTAAATCTCTCTAGAAATGGAGTCTCAGTAGAGTTGTTATCTGGCTCCTTATCCTTTTCTTTTTCATCCTTCTTGGGAACAACCATACTAGGGGTTTCAATTTCTTTTGTCATCTCAGTGATTATAATAGGTGGACTGCTGATTACTTTTCCAGATCTAGTTTGAATATCCTTACAATCCATGGCATTCAGATCAACTAATTTTTCTGGTTCTGTTCCATAGACAGGAGTTGTTTGTTTGTTTCTTGGGTTTGCTACTGGTTGTGCTGGTATTTGGGTTTGGACCACATTTTCATTTTGTGAATTTTGTGTTGGGGAACCCATTATGGCTTGTTGATTCTGATTGGGATATGTCCTCCCTTGAACATAATTATTAGGGCTCCACCTAGGTTGTGACCAAACATTCGGGTTTCCTTGACCAGACCATGGTTGTTGGTGTCCTTGGGCATACCAAGATTGACCTGACCAATCCTAAGGATTCCATGTTGGTTGAGGTGCCCAAGGTGGTTGTCCCCAATTTTTTGGCACTGTCTGAGCTGCCCATGGCATCATCCAGGGGTTAGGAACCGACCTGGGCATGAACTGCCCTTGGCTAGGTTGTCTTTGGACAAAATTTACTTCTTCTGATGTGGATGGAATGTTGCTTTGTTTAAGCTGATTTTTAATAAATGGAAGAAGAGAACATGCATCACTCTCATGGTCCCTAGATTCACAGATAAGACACATTTCTGTTTTATCCAGGGGACAATCTCTTATTGCATGCTTCTTCCTGCATCTAGGACAATACATAGCTAATGGTTCAGTTTTAGCATTTGCTTTAGCTTGCAATCCATCCATGGTGGAAGTTAACTGAACTAAAATGTCTGTTTTGAAATTTTCCAATTCATCCATCAGTTTGTTCATATCTGGGTTTAAATTTTTAACTGTTTTTCCTTTTCTAGGTCCACCCCTTGTTCGTGAATAGCTTCTACAAATGTCTTTAATATCATTCATTCTTATTTGATCAATATTTCCACCTCCTATTAGATCAAGTGCCTCTCTTGATTCATCATCCAGACCTTTCAGAAAAATGGTTTTGCTTAACTCTTCTTGTAATACAAATCCACATCTTTTTCTCACAAAAAGGAATCTGTCTAAATAATCTTCCATATTCTCATCCTCCTCCTGCTTGATTTTGAAAAATTCTTCCTTCCTATTCCTCCCTCTACAGTAATCTTGATACTTGTCTAGGAAGGAAACTTCCATTTGTGCCCAAGTGGTAATAGAATTAGATGGTAATCCCATAAACCACCTCATTGTTGCATCCTTCAGGGTAGATGGAAACAACTTGAGTTTCTGATTATCTATTTTGTAATCATAAGTTTGACACAGTACTTTAAATTCAAACAGAAATTGGTCAGGGTCTTCAGATGACATCCCTCTAAACGTGGGTAAATGTGCAGGTGAAATATTTTTCATAGGTGCATCATCATCATCCAATTGAATTGGATAAGTGAAGGTCCTATCAGGTTCTCTTTCAGCTTCTTGTGCCATTTCTATAGTACCTTCTAGAATTTTTTCCCAATCAATATGGTATGTGATTTGTTTTGGGGAAGGTGAAAAGTCAGGAGTAGGAGGTTGACTACTCAATTGTGAATCAAAACTTTCTCTAAATGGGTCTTGGAATATGATCTTTTTTCTAAAGGTTCTACTTCCTTCTGGTGATTGATCTAAGAATTCCAAAGGTGGCAATTCTTACTTCGTGCCTAACAGGGGACAATGGTGCTTCTAATTCTTGATCAACTTCCTTATTTGATGATGATTCTTGTTCAGATATTTTTGGGAGGAATCGACCCTTGGAGTCTCTTGGTCTACTCATAAATTTTATGATGACATAGGGAAGATCCTGCAATTACTAGATGTATGATGGCTGCTCTTGTTGACACCTAATTAGACAATTCTAACTATTGGGTCCCCAGCAACGGTGCCAAAAATGATGGGTGTCGTTATTCCCTTCATTTAATCAACTCTTTGTTGATGTCATATTCAAACCAGGGGTGGTGTCTGAAGCTATATGCAACAAGAAATCTTAGTGATCTAGTAATTGATGGTAGGTATTTGTTTTCTTTTTATATTTTTTGGGGGATTTTCTCAATGTCTTGAGGATTCCTTGGCTAAAACCTTATTGAAATCAAACTATGAGAACTTGTTGGAAGTAAACACTCTCTGCAGAAATAGATTGCTGGAAATAAACACACATTTGCAAAATAGAATAGATTGTTGTAAGTAAACACACGTTACAGAAATGAACACACTTGCTTTGGAAATAAACACACAATTTGAGAATGCTGAAAGTTGATTGCAAAGAAAGAAGAATCTAATCTAGAACACCTGCAGGAACAAGTATACAACAGATTTCAACTTGAGTAATCAAAAGCATTTACAAAATTAATAGATCTATACTATTTTCTCTGAAATATAAATACCAATAAAATGAAGATCCTGGTTCTTGGAAGAGTGGGCCCTTGCTCCACCTTGAAATAGGATTTGACAACTTAATATACTCTCAAAACAGGAATGGCTATTTTATTGATAAAATGTTCTGCATTACAAAAATGTACTGTCTCTTCTTATCTCTCTGTCTTTTTTATATGTATATATATATATATATATATATTATATCTATCTATAGGTCTACATATATATACTTCTTCCACAGGTGTATTTACAGCCATAGCTTTCCTACCGATTCAGATAGAACCGAATCATGCCCAAAATAGATGTTGAATTGGATCATGGCTGGACGTACTGTTGTATGATAGTTATCCCTGGATCTGTGAATATGAAGAATCAAAATCTTCCAATCTGCTCCTGATTGAAAGGATCATTGATTGATAAATCACCGGATGTTGTTGGAATAAATAAATTCTCATTGGTTCTGAAACTTTAGAGAAGTTCTGGAACTAAAGGAAATCATTCCAGATCTAACTGTGAGGATTCTGGAGCTACATGCAGGAGTTCCAGAACTAAGTCTGAAAGTTCCGGAACTAAGTGATGGAGTTCCGGAACTAAGTCTGAAAGTTCCGGAACTAAGTGATAGAGCTTGTAACTACGTAATGGAGTTTTGGAACTAAGTCTGGAAGTTCCGGAACTGATCCGTATTGAAACCAATGCTTTCAAAAACATGTTGACCACTTCATACTTTGTTCTTTCGACTGATTGTGACCTGTTTTATTACAAAACTAACTTCCAAAGCACTTAGTTAGGAATTACAGAGTTTTTAAACATTAGAACTACAATCAACAAAAGATGGACAATTACATCCTAACTTATATTAGATCAAACAAAAGTCACAAAATGCAATCAATCTTGATAAAAAGGAGAGTAAAATAAGATCATTTATTGTACATTAATGAGACATATTCTGGCAATTTTGAAATATAATCGTATCTAGGGTAAACACGGTCTTGTGACAGTCATAACTAGTTTAAGAATCAAATGTTATTGAACCAAGGTATAAGAGAAACCAGTGATATAATATGTTTGTGAACAGTGTGATCAATTTGAGAGTATTGCAAGTGAGAAGAAGTCCTTTAGAATTAATAAACACAAAGAAGACCTTGAATACCTTGCACAATCTCTTAAGAAGCCTAAAACATGATTTTTTTTTGGATCAAAGTTATCATGAATGAGACTAAGGGAATGGAGTGAAGGAGTTTTTAAGAGGTGAGATGACAGTGATGAGTGGTGAGTGGAAGAGGAACTTATAGGAAACTAAGAGGAAAGGTAAAAAAAGAGCTAGTGGACAAGAGGAGTTGAGGGAAAACAAGGAGTCTTAAGAACCAAAACATGAGATATAAGTTGAGTGATGATAAGAGAGTGAATAGCAATTGGAGCTAACTTGAAAAAGGTGTATAAGGTATATCAAAGGTTGAAAACAATGGGAAGAGTCAAAACTCTAAGAACCTATCTAAAACTCTAGCTAGGCCTAATAAGACCTAGTTAAAAAGGAGAGATTACTGTTGGGTGAATGGTATTGTGATTCAAGAGATGAAATTTGGCAAGAAGCAAAAGGATCATAATGCTTATCCATAAATGTAAAAATATTCTCATGAAATTTTGTAGAAATAATGGCTAATAGAGAATAGTATACAAAGAATAAAATTGAGTGGGATTGAAGATAGGCCCTAAAAATTTAGAATTGCCTTAATGAGGAAAATGGGTATCCAAGGATCAAATATCTTGACAGTTGGGTTTAAGTCCTTAAAATTTAGTAGTTTCATCTAAAATTGTCTCTTTGGAGGGCTACAAGTAGGTTTAAGGTCTAAAAGGGGATTTGTAGAAGATGACGGTTTGAAACCTTTTAAAGAGCCTAATCAGATTAGATAGATAAATTTGAGAATGTGAAAATTATTCTTAGCCTTTGGTACAATTATTTGATGCATTTTGGTTTTTGCAAGCAAGGTTTGGGTCTTGAGAATATTTGGAGCTAATTGACATAATTGATAAAATTATTCTCTTTTCTAACAAAGTTTGTGTTGAGAAGAGTGTTGACAGGGTACTCTGCATCATAACCCAAACCATTGACCCCCTTTTATATTTTTTCAAGGAGAGATAGGATTTTAATAGAATATCATTGATTACATGGGCATTCACGTGTTTCTAGTGTGACCCCAAGTGAACAAGAGAATAACAAACAAATAAAAAGGATAAAAAATTGAACACAAAAAATGTAGAATTTACTTGTATATAACCGTTTAGCTCAAGAAATTTTTAGTATTGGTGTTACTATCCTCCCAGACACTATTATCTAAAGACAGTTTCGAGTGATAATTTCAAAGATGAAGAAAGTAACAACTATTTTTTTCTTTTCCTCCCATGTATACACCAAAATAAGTCTAGAAAATTGAAAAAATATAAGTGCACTAATATTCTTGTTAATTTATATGTGTAGCATGTAACGTGTGATAATAATATCTATGTGTATGATGAAAATAATGTTAGCATTGATTATGCCTATGATTATCAACATGAGTGTGATAACTTACATAGTAAGCAAGAAGTAGATAACCCTTCCTCCAACAATGTCATACCCTATAGTTATGGATACAAACTAACCAATGATAAATAATGTCCACTTATTAGTGGTATGGATAATAATGATTCTCCTTACTCCACTCATATAGTTCCCTTTAGTTATGAATTCTAAATTGTTAATGAACATGAATGTACAACTAGTGATGATGATGATGATGATGATATATATATATATATATATATATATATATATATATATATATATCGAATTTTATGTTGACAATGATTATTATTATGATGATTATGGTGATAATCATAGAAATAAAGGAAGTAATGCATTCATTTACATCCCTTATCTTAATCATTAATCAAATTAATTCATAGTGGAACACCTAGTTTATATCACACTAACATTACCAATGAAATAAATGACCACAATGTGTATATATCCTCTTTTCTTTAAACAAAAAATAATACAAATAGTTGCAAAATATCTTTACCTTGCTCTCATGACATAGAAAATGATACAAATGATTTTTCTCTTTCTCTTTATTCCACTCATGTAATGTAAAATGATATAAATGAATGTGATAGTTCCTCCACTACCTCTCTTGATTTTTATGATACATGTGACAATTTTTATCTAGCATATATATATATATATAATAATAATAATAATAATAAGTTATTAGGTTTGAATTCTCATGATCATGGTAGTGAATTCCTTTCTAGAGTTACTTGTAATGTGACTCTACTTCCCTTACCTTAATTAGAAGTCCTTGCACCATCTTCCTATAAGTAAAATAATGTCCCAAAGGAAACAATCACTACTTAACTCTAACCTCTTAACACATATTTTTAGTAATCCTATTATGCCCATACATGAGGTCCTAGATTTCATGTATGTTGTAGGTGATTTGTAGCACAAAGTACATGCATTATCACTAGAGAGTAAGTCTCACCATGCATGAAAAAAATCTTACAACATAAATGGGAATCCAATTGTGTGTAATATCCTCTAGTCATCATACTATATGGGCTTCATCATGCCTACTTTCCAACTATTTGACATAGGTGGTGACCCATTTATACATCATGGGCAATTTTACTTTAAACAAAACAACACAACAATGGCATATTATTTCTAAAATCCATTTCAAAGAGCTTAACTGATAAGGTTGTAGATTGGTTTCATCATCTCCCTAACATATATTTGAAGACATTATTATAATTAAAGGAAGCATTTATAATCCACTATATTCTTGATAAGGGTAAAAAGTTACATTCGAGTAGTTAAGAGCATTAAATAAAGTGATTTAAGACGTGTATACAACAATTAATATATTGACCATCTAACTTAAAAAAACGATACCTTTTTTTCAAGGTCTCAAAATAATATGAAACCCTAAGTAAGGGAGAGAGAGATGGGGTGACTTAGCTGATTTTGTAACCTGGTAGATGATATGGGCAAGACTGAATAACTAAACAGACTGGGAAGTAGTGTCATCAAGGCTCACTGAAGGTTTTGAGACTCACAAATGTGCAAGACAGAAGTGCCCATGGGAGGACAGGAGCATCCGGGCGCTAGTGACTGAATCTGAGTGCTAGTGTCCACCCAGATGCTCAAGTTCTGATATTTTCTGTGCATGAGGAGCTTCGATTGTTGATCTCTACTTGTCGCTATTTTTTCTAATGTTGTTTTTCATACCTGTAACCTACAAATAAGATACCTAGCTACACATTCCCACAAACCACATCAAACCTAAAAATAAAGATGCAGAATGTGGAGTCAGAATGACCTCGGTGGTCACCTGAAGAGTGATACTTAGTACCAAGCACTACACTACATTTCAGACTCCATGTAGTTCTATGTGAAAATGTGTGTAATGTTGCCCTTGGATGCCCTTGTGCAAGTTACATAATTATAGCGGGCTAGATCTAGGATGTAGAAAATGTATAGAATGTGTGAGATGGAATAAAATGAACTTCCCCCTCCTATGTTGTGTATGCAGAGTGATGAATCCCTTCTCCCTTGAGTGAATGTGCTAGATGGATGCTTTGTAATGCTCTTTATTCCTTTAGATGCAAGCTTAGGTGATAGTAGATAATGCTAGTGTTTGGCCCCTTTTTTGAGAGCTATAACTATGTATATATATGATTCCCTTGTTTGAATTTCATAATTGACAACTGGAAGGCTGACCCAAAGTTGTAAAAGATGACCCAAGAAGTAAAAGAGACCCAAAAAAGTGAGAAAGGGATAGAGAGGGTCAGGAGCACCCAGAAGGGACATGAAGTGTCTGGACGCTTCTGTCCTAAAATGGTGCTAGTGTCTGAGGCCATAAAAGATAAATCAGTCAAATATCGACAGGGATGTAGGGTGTGTAAGGTCAATAAAAGTATAAGAGACAAAGCAAAAGGCCCAAAAGACATTAAAAGAGACTCAATTACTAGTTTTCTTTAAATGGGTGCTTATGATATCATGTATATATTAGTATGCTTTATGACCTAGAAATGTACCCAAGTGCATAGATTTTGTGTCTACATTTTTCCCCCAATTTATGTTGTTGAGTGAATACTTGATAACATAAAGTAGATAGAAGATATCCTATAAAGAAGAGTGTACCTTGTGATCCTATAGAGAAGAGTGTAGCCGATAACATGCTGAGTGGACAAGTGAAGCACGAAGTGATCACAATGTGAAGCATGGAGACTAGGAAAGGGAAGTGGACCCTAGGGGTGAAGCGTATTTAGTAGCTGTGTTGGAGCTTGTTTTGCTGATGTGAGTTGATTCTTGTTGTTACATATTAAGGAAGGACCTGCAAAAGAAGAGCGAGAGAGTAGTCAAAGTTCTGTATATGAAAAATCAGAGTAATATGTGTATAAGTAAGTAAAAGGTGTGTAAAGGAAAGTATGTATGTAAGGAAAGTGTGAACTTGATTGTGTACTTTAGAGATGTACTGAGATAGAAATTTTGTCCTGAGGTTTCTTAGGCAGTTCATGCCAAGAGATTTTTTTGGGTGATCTTGCAATGGTGAGGTTTTTGGGTGATCTCATGCCAAGAGCGAGTTTTTTGGGGGATCTCATTCTGAAGGTTTTTTGGGTGATCTCATCACCATCTCATGCCAAGAGAAGAGTGTTGGGGAGAGAGGTCTAGCTTTTCTCTCCTTCCATGACACTTCCCGAATAAGCACCACTACAGATGGTACATCCCTTATTTGTTCCTGTTGTTCTTATTGTAATTGAAATGTAACTGATAGACTAAATTCTGTAACTAGAGGAAAGTGCCTGCTATTGGAGAACTAATTTGAAAATTGTTGTAAATTGTGCTGGAGTGAGAAAATGACTATTTTTTCCCCCCCAGGACACAAGGCACCCACCACTACTGTCTAGGATTGGGTGCTAGTGTCTTCTCTGTGTTTTGGACCCAAGTCTATTTTTGGGCTAATATGTAACTATATGTTTGTGTTGATTATGTACTATGTTGTGATGTATTGAAGCTCTGAGCTGTTGTAGGGGTGATTTATTTCACCCAATAGATGCCCCCCTCATTTGGGGTGCATGCGATGACTGTAGGAGAATGCAATCCAAAATAAGAGGACCAAAGACTGATATGCATATCTGGAGATACCTGCAGGGGGTAGGGGATGTGCATGGTAGAAACCAAGGCACATGCAAACAAAAGAGGTTAGTAACAAGTGTTAGTAGAAAATGAGATAGCATGCAATAGAAGACAATGTAACAAGCAACTAGGAAGACAAGATGAGACCATGAAAAGTGGGTTTCATACATGGAACATCACTCACAATGTCACAAGAAAATCAGGGACGAAGCAATGCCAAAAGTATACAATGATCAAGAAAGACATAGGGCATAGCCCGCAAACAATAACAAACAATAGAAAGTAAATAGTGACAGATAACCATGGTTGTATATATATCTTGCAAGGAAAATGCTACACATGAAAAACCCATTAGCATGTTAGAAAGATAAATAGTAGGTCAAATCATGTATGTAATCAATGAAAAGTAAAGTGATAGTAGCAGAAGTAGTAAATAATGTAACAATAGAACCTGTAGTGTGTAGTATGAAGTAGTAAAAAGTAAATGCCCTCAGGAGCCTCGGTGGGACTAGTAAAGAGCAGTGTCGAGCATCATGCATCGTGTATGAATCTGTGAAGAGGTCTTGCATTCACCTCAAGATATCAAGTGAATGCACATATATGTATAGAAAAGATAATGACATACTAAGAATCTAGTCTAGCATAGTAACAAAAGTGTAACATGTAAGTAGAATAAGCTAACAAGAGTAAATAAAACCAAGATATGTAAATGTTGTATGAGTGTGATGGTGTGATATGATGTGCAAGGATGTGTAAGATGATGAAGTAGGAGCAGCATGTTGCCCCAACATGGATGTGTATGAGATGAGGTTCATTTAGAAATGTCCCCTCAACAGTCAAGAATGAACCATAAAACAAGAGTGTGTCATCAGAAAATGAAGTGTTATGTGTGTGATTGTGAGTAGATGCTAGAAAATATGTATCGTGAAGCACAAAGTGTGAAAAGTAGTAATGTGAGGTTCATTTTAGAAGTGGACCCTCAATAGTTCAAGTGTGAACCATAGCACTAGAGTGTGTCATTGGGTAATGAATTTTTATGTGTGCGATTGATAGTAGATGCTAGGAAAGATATATATCATGAAGTGTAGAGCATGAAAAGTATGTATATGATGTGAGGTTCATTTCATGAAGTGGGCCCTCAATAGTCAAGTGTGAACCATAGCACTAGAGTGTGTCATCAAGTAATGATGGTATAATGTGTGTACTAAAGGTGTAGGAATGTTGAGAAAGATTAGACATGAAACGCAGAGTGTGAAGTGTAGCAAAGATGTAGCAAGTAGATACTAAAGATAAGTAGATAGAGATGGAATGGGGGAGAAAGTGTGATGCCCCCAAGTGTGCAATGATGGAGATCTATGTGATGACATAAGAGAGACAATGCATGATGGTGACGAAGTTTGGAATGTGTCATAAGAATTAGTTGGATCATAAGAAGGAAGTTGGTGTAGGATCTTAGTTTGTGGTGAGGGAATTGGTTGTGCTTCTTGGATGGGTTGAAATGGTTGAATTAAGTGAGAATTGTGCTTAACACCATTGGAGATTGGTAACGTTGTAGATACTTGATAGGAGGAGGTAATGGGGTAAGTATTTTTAAAGGTGGTTTCTTATTTGGAATTGGTAACGTTGTAGAGGACTTGATAGGAGGAGGTAATGGGGTAGTATTTTTAAAGGTGGTATGACATTGGGTTAGATAGGCGGCTCTTGACTTACCGAAGAAGGAACATTAGTAATTATGGCATGATGCTCATTAGACATAGAGGGATCAAATTTGGGAGCCCAGTGGGATTTAGCAATTGGAGATGAGCATGTAATAGAATGTTGTGTAGCAAATGAAATAAAACCTGATGCTCAAGGTGCCTAATTCTTCATTTTAAAGCATAACAATCATTATCATGATGTCCATTAATTTGTGATAATTAAAAAATGGGTGACCTTTGTATTTTGAAAAGTTGATAAGGAGGGTAGTAATGAGTAGGTGGCAAGTTGATCAATCTGGTGATTGAGGAGCTCAGGAAGAATATCATGTTGCTTAGCATTTAGATAAAACTTGAGAGGTGCTTAGCGGTAAGACTTGGGCTTCACTTGTATGAGCACATGTAGTAGACATGGGATTAGGATGAGGTGTAGAAGAAGAACTAGCATGGGCATGAGAAGCATCCTTGAGATGTTGGATTTCAGCTGTGAGGGATGTAATCATGGTAGTTCCCATAGCTTGAAATTTATCTTGAAATAAACAGTGTAAAGCTTGAATTGACTCTAAGATGGGTTGATTAGTTGTGGTATCACGAAGGCTAGGGTCGTCATCAAGAGATGATCGAAAATGGCACTTACTTGTGTAGGTGGCATATTGTGAGGGAGGTATATAGTGTCTAGGGATTTTTGGAGAACATCTTTGCAAGGTGGGTGCATTTGAAGTAATCATACAAGGAGACTTGTGGAACCTTAGGAGCCATGAAAGAAGATTTGGAGATAGAATAGGTAGAAAAAAATAAGGATCCAAGTGTTTGATCACGAGTGGGGTTCACCAAATGATTTAATATAAATTGAATTAAATCTTAATTTCAAAGTAACTAGTAATGAATGATATACAAGTGATAAAATACAGTAAATGAACAAGCAACAAGCATGCAATAATATGAAACCCTAAACAAGGGAGAGAGAGAGAGGAGAATTATTGATTTCACACAACTTGGAGATGATCTGGACTTGGTGAATAATTGGAAACAAACTGGAAGCAGTGTCATTAAGGCTCACTGAAGGTTCTGAGACCTATAAATGTGCAAGACAGAAGCACCCACTGGGGACAGGAGCACCCGAGGCACTAGTGACTGAATCCAGGCACTAGTGTCCACCTAGATGCTCAGGTTCTGATCTTTTGTGTAGGAGGAGATTCATTGGTTTATCTTTTTTTTCTCTGGATTTGTTCTAATATCACTGTTCGCACCATGTAACCTGCAAAATAGATACCTAGCTGCACATGCCCACAAACCACATCAAACCTAAAAATAAAAGATGTAAAATGTGGAGTCGAACTGACCCTGACGGTCACCCGAAGAGTGAACTTAGTACTGAGCACTACACTACATTTCAGACTCCATGTAGTTCTATGTGTAAAGTGTGTGCATATAATGATGCCCTATGATGCCCTTGTGTAAGTTGCACAATGATAGTGCACTATATCTAGAATGTAACAAATGTATAGAATGTGTGAGATGTAATCTAGAATAAACTTCCCCCTCTTATGTTGTGTATGCAGAGTGATGCAGCCCTTGTCCCTTGAGTGAATGTGCTAGATGGATGCTTTGTAATGCTCTTATGCCTTTGGATGCAAGCTTAGGTGATAGTAGATAATACTAGTGTTTAGCCCCTTATTTGAGAGCTATAACTATGTATATAGATGATTCCCTTGTTTGAATTTCATAATTGACAACTAAAAGGCCATGATTTGAAAGTTGTAAAAGATGACCCAAAAGTAAAAGAGACCCAAAAGAGTGAGAATAAGGACTAGAGAGGGTCAGGAGCGCCAAAAGGGACAGGAGCGCCTAGACGCTTCTGTCCTAAATGGGTGCTAGTGTCTGAGGCCATAAAAGATAAATCAGTCAAATATTAACAGGTTGTAGGGTGTGTAAGGTCAATAAAAGTATAAGAGATAAAGCAAAAGGCCAAAAGACATTGTCAATTACTAGTTTTCTTTCTTAGGAATCATGTATATATTAGTATGCTCTAGGACCTAGAAATGTACCCAAGTGCATAGATTTTGTGTGGGGATAATTTCATTTTATAATACATATTATGAATCTCTATTTTCCTCTTTGATGAACCACTTTACAAAGTTTGAGACATCTCATGACGTCCCTTCACAATAACAACTAGTCTATTAAAATTCTACAAGTGACATGTCTTGAAGAAGATATTGTTGCAAGTTACACCCCACAAAGCCTTATATAACTAATAATTAGACTATTAAATATCCAAAGTGTATATGGGTATAAAAATTTAAGAAATAAAACTTTGAGGTGAAAACAAAAGCAATAAATTGTGCAACAACATATATCTCAGTAAAAGAGTCACAACATACTATTGTGTAAGAGGACAAGTGACAAAAGGAAAAATTAAAACTTGAGAGGTTGTATGACTGATTAGTAAAATAAAATAAAATAAATAAACAATTATGAATAGAGAAGTTGCAAGCTCAAGGAAAAAAAACACTTTCAAAAAGGGTTTCTCTAAAAGGAAGCACAAACACGAGATATACCTAAAATGGATTCAATATATGTGAAACTCATTTCCATATATATGCATGATGATTCCCAAGCTTCAAAAAAATTCAAATATGAAATCCAAGTAGCTAAAAAACATACACTCTAATAAGATCCATACATTATCATTATAGTGCACATAAATCCACAAGTGTTCCAAACTACACCTAAATCAATTTTAATGACTTATATGACAACTTATCAAGTGAATCAAAATGTCGTATAACATAATATCATAGTGAAACATTATTCACTAAGGCATAATAATCATATAAATATCTTATATTTATACCATCATATGTAGCAACATTGGCACACCATGACATTTAATTCTTCTTCTAGTTCACACATACATGCATCTAGCACTCTTTATCCAATAAGGGCTAACATTTAATATCTAGATATGGGAACACCTCCTCGATATCCCCATCCCCTTGATATATTTATCAATAAGTACATCTTATAAATATTTCAAAAAATACGAAAAAATAAAAATTATTTCTAAAATTCAAAAACATAAAAATATCCAAAAATTAAAAACCAAAACCTAAGCATGCATTGAGTTACCGGTTTCTAATTTACACATGTTGTTTATTACATGATTTGATAGATATCACATTATATTTTTCTATACACACATACAATTCACATGGTATGTGAGTATGATACAATACATACATGACAACACATGGATTTCATATGTTTCCCTTGTTGGGAATGTTTCAAATTTGTACAACACTATGCAAGGTCTATTACATAGTGGTTTGATTGCGTAGTGTTTGGATTGCACAATAGTGTGAAACTCTGGCACAAAAAGTAAGATCTGTGCAAGATTACACAATATTCTTGCTTAACTTAAGGTTTTACATCATAATAATGTGTGAAAGAATATGGATACTTAGGAATTATGCATTATACTCTGGAGGGTGTGGGTACATAGTGTTAACTATGAGGAATTGTGTGTAGTACCACTATGTAGTGGGAGTTGATTTATGGAGCTAGAAAACCTATGCAACATTGAAAACTAATGGTTATACATTGAGGACACTTATCACAATATTAGAGATGGAAAAGTAATGTGTTGAGGATGAATGGGCATCAGTTAGAGGGAATATTAGGATTCTTTGACGAATTGGTCACAGTTGTGTTTAAAATCATAAAACATGTTGAATCCTAGGCATTAATATAGGAAGATGGTCATTTTATATTTTTGGGTCGTTGTTTTTTTGTAAATAATAACTGGGTATAGGATCTTAAACATGTTGTTACTCAAAACATAAAATAATTGTACTGTACTGTAGCTGGTATTTTAGTTATAATAAAGATAGTGCATGGAATACTACAATAGTGCAAAAAAATATTTGTATAGATCTTGTTTTACTGCTAGGGTATATTTAGTGTTATAAGATAAATTTTTATCATTGGGATTTTTTACCTAAATATTTCTTCCAAGGATAAACACATGTTTATATCTTGTGCATTATTTTTCCTTGTTCTAATTTTAGATTCCTATTTTTCTTTCATATTTCCTGTTTTAGATCTAATTAAGTTTCTCATTGGTTTTTTGATTAGTTCCCCAACATTTGATATCAAATCTTCTTGGTTTAGAGGTCTATAAGAAATTTGGAGGTACATCTTAAAGAGTTGAATAGGTTATGGTGTGTGAATCTTGAACAAGGAGGAAATATGTTTGGGAGAAAAATAATAAATATTGAAAATTTCAATGGGAAAATTTTTGAGCTATGAAAGCTCGAGATGGAAGATCTCTTGATTGACAAAGAACAGTGGGTCATTGTGTTACAAATATGACCTACATGATTAAAGAAAGAGGATTGGGGAAACGATTGAGTAGGAGGTTCTATTTGACTATATATATCATATTATTTGAGGTTGAATATATATGATGAAAATATGATAAATGAATTGTGAGAAATGTTAGGAAAGTTATACTAGGCAAAATATCTAGTTAAAAAACTATTACTATGAAGGAATATGTATCCCATGAGAATGAAGGATGGTGATTTGGTCACAAAGAATATAAACACCTTCAAGAATTTGCTGAATTAGTTGTCTTTTATGGATATTGATACAAAAGATGAGGATAGATGTATTAGGCTTCTATGTTCTTTTCCACTTTTGGGATAATTTGGTGATGACAATCACTAGTACTTCATCCAATATCAAGATGGATGAGATCATCTCATCTTTATTTTATAAAGAAATAAGGCATAAATAAGTTGAAGATAACCAAGGTGATGCATTGTTAGTGTATGTGAGAGCACAAAAGGAAAGTGAAAGACATGGGAAAATGTGCAAAAGCCAAAGATAGGTCTAAAACTTTGGATAATCCCTCTTTGAAGAAGTGTTGGAAATGTGGGAAGATAGGGCATCTTGAGAATAATTTCAAAGAAAGGTGTACAAGTGAAAACCACCTAATGGTTCATCCTTTGGTGAAAAAAATATCCATAGATGAATGTGTGTACTTGATAACTTTGAGTTTGTATGCATGAACTAAAACATGGTTAGTCAACTCTAGTGCATTCTATAACATGAATTCTCACAAGGACTAGTTTTTTTAATATAAGAAGTATGATGGAGGTAATGTATTTATAGGAGATCAATCTGTAGTCACAAAATTATGCACTTTAGATACTATTTAATCCCGGTTTCATACTACTATTTAGAATGTTCTTTCGTGAAGAAAGTACTAATTAACCCCCATCTTTTGGAAATCTTGTTTTATTTTATTTCATCATTTCTGACCTTTTACACCCACATGCCCAGTAAAATTTCGTCACGTAGCATTATTTTAGCCTTGACTGGGGCACCCTGGTCCCACCCTGAGCGCTCTGATCCTTGTTGCACTTTCCCGCCACTTTTTGAGGCTCTTTCTAGCCGTTTGAGCTATCTTTATCTTTTTGGTGGTCAACTATTTCGAGGTTAATTATGAAATTAGATCAAGAGAACCCTATAAATATAAAGTTATAAGACCATAATGAGGGACCAAGCACTATTCATTACTATCATCCATCTAGAGTTGCATCCACTTGGAGATCATTTGCATCCATTATCTCCATCACATGGGACAAGGCTGGTTCCATCTGCATCACACTTCATGGAGGGAGGGATTATATTCTATTCCATGCACACATTTTATTACATTTTCTACATTTAGTTATTTCTCGCTACTTCACAAAGTGCGACTGACACAAGAGCACCTAGGGCACATTATGCACACACTCACTAGAACTACATTTAGATCCAAAATGTAGTGCAACGTCTCAGTTAGTAAGCCCATTGTGTGTGGCAGCTGAGGTTAGTCTGACCCATTCATTTGCATTATTCTATTTTTTAGGGTTTTGATACTCTCTATTTGGTCTCTTGTAGGTCTTTTCATACATTTTGGATTATTGGTGACATCCAATACATGGCGTAGTGCAATCGAAGGTAATGCGACACACAGTGAGGGTTTTAGTACCACAACTGCCATCCCTGTGAAATTTCAGTTCCAGATCTTTTACATAGACTAATGCACCCATTCTATAGACTAGAGTGCCCATAGGCACCCCATTCCCTCTCTAAGTGCTCCAGTCTAGATAGATAAGTCCAGATCCATCCTTTTTGGGGCTTCTACATAATGCATTCCTGCTTGGTCAGTTTCTTCAGGTTACCTCTGACGACATTCAGTCTCAGTGAGCTCCTCTAATCGACTGAGTTCTTGATCCTCTTCTCTCTTGCATATTATGGTTAGCATTTCCTTATATGCATAGTTAGTTTGGATCATTTACATACTTCTTTACTGCATTTACAGGTAATGTGACACAAAGTGAGTGTTTCAGACCACCTGCCAGACCTCTAAATTTTAGTTTCAGATCTTTTGCATAGACCAGTGCGCCCATTCTATAGACTAGAGTGCTTGTAGGCTCCCCCTTCCATCTCCAAGTACTCTAGTCCAGAGAATAAGTTTAGATCCATCCTTTTTGGGGTTTTTCATAGTTGTTCCTGCTTCCTGTTTCTCCAATCACCTCTGGGACACAGTCCTACAAGATCATCAAATCAACTAAGTTATTTCATTTTCTCTCTTTACACATTAGGGCTAGCATTTCCTTTTACATACTTGCTTAGGTCATCTTTATATTTATTTCTATTTACTTTATTTACAGGTGTTCATAACTTATATTAACTAGTCCATATACCTACATTTTAGTTAATCATTTTGGTGAACCTGACTGTTTCAACACTACCTTTTGACAATGCCACCTCTTTATCAAGTTATGGATCAAAATTATTATCCTACCTTTTCACCAAATAAAGTATTAGGCATCGTTATTGTTGTTACTGATTTCATGCGTGTATGCACCCAACATCCTCCTCGCTTCGTCACACCTACCACTAATCCATTCATCAATGTAGCTACTACTCGTCATACTTATCCAAATCCACCTATGACTCCACCCGCATCTATTCCTCCACACATTACTTTGGTAGATCCTCCCACTAATTCTTAGGGATATGACATCATTGAACAACTTAAAAATACGCCTATTAAGATATCTCTTTATCAATAGTTACATAATGCACCAAATTTTCGTAACATGCTAGAAGCTTCCCTTCATTATATTCACATTGAAAGTGATAATTCTGTAGTGGCCTTTGCACATCCTATACAATCTCTTCATAATTTACCACATGTTATATCTTTCACTGATGAGAATCTGTCACCTTTAGCTAAACGCAATCCATGTACTCCCTTCCTTATTACTACCGTTATTATCACTAATTTAATCAAACGAGTCCTCATTAATAATGAATCAACTGCCAATTTATGTGCTCACTCTCTTTTAAAGTAATTAGGTATTAATGATAATTTAATTTCTAATAATTCTACCCTCATTCATGGTTATGATTCTACCACTCACTTGTGTCTAGGGACTATCTCATTACATATTCGTGTTGGGCCTAAGACTGTTCTCACTGAATTGTATGTTATCAATGCCTCCTTTTAGTTTAATCTCTTGTTAGGAAGACCTTGGATTCACGCAATGCACGTGGTTCCATTTACTCTTCACCAATGTGTCAAGTTATTACATGATGGTTATGAACATACCATCATTGCTGATCCTCAGCCTATCAAATATTTTCACATATATCCCATTACTTCTATGCCCATACCAACTTCGAAACATATTCCACATAACAGTCTTGACACATATGACACTGGCCAATATAGTGCTTCATAGCCTCCTTATACCGCTATCACACCTCTAACTATCTCTACTCACACTACAACTATTATCTCACCTATGGTATTAACTCATACTTAATGTCCCTTCTCCACCTGTTACAACACCCTCTATTACTCCATCCTATGGTGGCACCTACCAACATACTTGATAGTGGTACACACACATGATGATGCTCGCACTGACAATTTTGGCTGACACAAGTTAACACTATCAAACTTACGGATGAAGCATTAACATAGCTTGATTTCAATCCTTTTGGTGTAGATGAGTCTTATTTTGAAGTAAACCTTTATGGCCCATGACCCAAGTGAATATAGGTTCAAGACCCCTCCCTCCACTAATGCTACAGTATTATACTGAGGGTCTGTAAATAGTGTAGACATTGTTTCATCTTCTCCTCCACGGGTTGCAGTTTCGCTGCCTCCTTTTACATGTGAATTATTCATCAACATGTCCTTTTGGCAACACATCCCTATCAATTCTACTTGCTTAGACACTATTTATACACATGAAACTTTGGTTAGGTTTGGCATGATGTTTAATGATGTATTACCATCTCTTCATTCGCCACATCTTTATCATGGCTATTTTTACATGACAGATCAACTTATTGATTGCATGTCTTTCATTTGACGGTCATTTGTTGTACGTTCCCCTTCGTGACTCTCCACTCACACTTAGACAGTCCTGACTTGACTACATTGGTGGTATCAATAGACGCTCATCACTCTTTGCTCACATTCCCTATGCCTTTTGGCACTATCTCTGTCCATAATGATTCTTCTCTTGCTTATGCTCTAAATATATCTCATTAGCATACTCACAGTTGTCCATCAATCACCTTTACTGATGAATAATATGTAATGAATGTGTACACACTAGTTACCGCAATGGGTCCCTATATGACCTCCTCACTCTATGCTCCATCCAGGTTTCGATCATGACAATGATGATCTCCTTGATAGTGGCACATAATCGTCAATTAAAACTATCATACACATATGGGACTATCAACTTTCTCCAACATCGGTCCACCGTCACACAAACCTCGCATCTATGGTAGGTGACTCTTGCATCTACTCATATGATCAGACACTTCATATTCATATGGTTCTTATCATCACATGTCTTAGTGTCATTTACAAAACCGATGACACACTCTTCATCTTCGGTTCACACTTGACTATTGAGGGCTTACATACACATGAACCCCACACACTGCACAATAGGTCTTACACATCATATCTATTAACATTATCACATGTCATATATATCATATCACATTCATACATCATTTATCATACATTATACATCATACATCATACATCATATCATCATATCAACATCATACATCATACATCATTACATCATACATTCATACATCATACATCATACATCATACATCATAGCATCATCACATCATACATCACATCATACATCATACATCATCATCATACATCATACATCATATTAGTCATCATTATGTATATATCATATTTCTATTGTCTAGCATTACATACTATTGATCATATTGTCCATTATACATCCCACACACTTCATACTATTAGGTTATTTACACATATGGCATTGCATTATACACCATCATGTCTTTACACTACATCTCGCATCATTTGTATTACATTATACATATTACACTTCATTTACACTGCACATCTCCATCCTACGCATCTTTTACATACTATGATATTCTGCATCCCATACAAGTCTAGCTTTATATCATCTTACACATTACGTTACATTGTACACATTCTACACATCTAGCATTACATTCTACACATCACATATTTACACATTCTACTCATCATGGTCATCTATCATCCTCAATACATATACTACATCATCTTCTACGTGTTGCACTCTCTACCCTATGAAATACTTTAGTTCCTCGGTCCATACTCGACTGTTGAGGGTTTACAAATAAAATGGACCTTACATTCATCATGAATTTATCATTTCACCTTTCATCATGTGACATTACTAGGATAGTAACACATGCTATAGCCTAAATCATCACTTACTATATCATCTTGCAGTGGTATACGCTTTAGGCTACATCACCACTCCCTACTATTCATCTTATAATGATATACAATTTAGGCTAAATAATCATTCCTTCATTTCATTTTGTCATGATATATGATTAGGCTATAAGGTTCACGCACATCTCTTTTATATGTTGTATATCATCATCATTATACATACATACCCACTACTGTGTGCTAGACATAACACACACTTCAACCATTTCCCGATGACACACTCTCGTTTACAGTTCATTCTTGACTGCTGAGGGGGAAAACTAAATGAAACTAATTACTTACATTTTCATTCACTCGGGGGGCATGTGGCTCCTACCATTCCATTTTGCATTCCATTCCATCAATCCACAACATACTGCATATTATGGTTACTTTTACTCTTGATTACTTTTGCTTGTTCATGGTCTCTTTATTACACATGCTAGTTTGATTACTTGTATGTCATTTATCTATATCATTCACACATGTGTGTTCACGTATTTTCTAGTTGTGATCACAGATATAGGTCTCTTACACGCAACATGGATGCTCGTCTTCTACCATTCCTACACTAGTCGCTGGGGGCATCCACATTTGTCTCTCATAGGTGCTATTGTTTAATTTTGTACTTAGCACCTTACATTACTTGGTTATACATGATTTTGACATACTAGTTATCTTTCTAACATGCTAACGAGTGCTTCATGTGAAAAATTTGTTATGTGGGGATATTTGCTTCCATACTTATTTGTTACATTGTTTGTTATTGTTTGCGGGCCTTCCCTATGTTTTTTGTGCACACTTATTTGTTGTTTGCGGTCATGATGGCCTTGCATGTATTGCGACATCGTGAGTGATGTCCCATGTTTGTAGCTCACTTTTTACGGTTTACTCATATTGTTGCGTGTTTACATTACTACTTTGCGTGGTAGATTTACACTATCGGTTAGCTTACACATTGTTTTCTATATGCATGTTTGTTCGTACTAACATTTGTCTTTAGCTAGCCTCTTGTTTATGCGTGCCTTGGTTTCTACCAAGCACTTTTCTAGGGTACAGTTCATGCGGTTTGTCCTCTTTTGGGGCTGCATTCTCCTATCAACAACGTTGCATGCGCCCCTAAAGAGGGGGGCATCATTTGGGGTTTACATACTAACACAACACATTTACACTAGTTTAGTTTAGTGCACTTTCTGCCCTTGGCATTGTGGGTTACATACAACGAGTGGGTTCAAACCAGTCTAAGAACCCCATACACAGTGGATTTTACAAGACATGGTGTCCTTAGCATTCTAGGAAGTAGTTACAGGCTCAGAGGTTACAGTGGGTGTACCTCCCTACACTACTTCGGCGAGTGGTGTCATTGGATTGCCAAAAAAACCAAGACGTATAGAGATTTCTTCACACATATTTAGGGAAGTACAAGATATCCTCCCTACACTTCTTCAGCCTATGGTATCGGATCACCCAAAAAACCCCGGAAGTACAGGATATCCTTCTACACTCTCTTTCTTGACATGGATAAGGTGTACATGTTCTATTTACACTTTTTCATTTATGTATTTACATTTACATACATATGAATGTGTCTTTTACATTGCATTTTTCACACATACACACATACATACATATTTGACTACTTGATCATTTTATCCTTGCAGGTCCGACCGTATGAGAAATAAGTAGTCAAATGGGGGCGCCAACAACACTTCGCAACAACACACACCATACTAACCATGCAGGTACATCACACACATCAGTAGTAACACACACATTTCTACCATAGGTTCACTCTCATCACTTTTTTTACGCATTTTCATCTTTAGTTTCCACGCTCCATCATATTTTTTTCATTCCATGCTTTGTCTAGTCCATTGACGCGTCTTATACTACAATATTCATGGACATTGGGTACACATTTCTATCTACTTTATGTTACTGAGATTTCTGCTCACCAACATAAAGCGGGGGAAAAATGTAGTCACAAAATCATGCATTTTAGACACTATCTAATCCTAGTTTCATACTACTATTTAGAAGGTTCTTGGGTGAAGAAAGTACTAATTAACCACCGTCTTTTGGCCATCTTGTTTTATTTTACTTCATCATTCCTAAAATTTTACACCCATATGCCCAGTAAAATTTCATCACTCAGAAGTATTTTAGCCTCGATTGGGGTGCCCTGATCCCACCCTGGAAGCCTTGATCCTTGTTGCACTTTCCCGCCACTTTTTGGGCTCTTTATATCCGTTTTAGCTTCTTATCTTTTTAGTGGTCAGCCATTTCGGGGTTAATTACAAAATTAGATCAAGAGAACCCTATAAATTTAAAGTTATGAGACCATAATGAGGGACCGAGCACCAATCATTACTATCATCCATCTAGAGTTGCATCCACTTGGAGATCATTTGCATCCATTAGCTCCATCACATATGACAAGGTTTGTTCCTTTGCATCACACTTCATAGGGGGAATTCTATTCTATTCCATGTAAACATTCTATTACATTTTCTACATTTAGTTATCACTCACTACTTCACAAAGTGCGACTGACACAAGAGCACCTAGGGGACATTATACACACACTCACTTGAACTACATTTGGGTCCAAAATGTAGTGTACCGCTTAGTTAGCAAGCCCATTGTTATGGCATTTGAGGTTAGTATGACCCATTCATTTACATTCTTGTTTTTTTTAGGGTTTTGATACTCTTCTTTGGTCTTTTCCAGGTCTTATATACATATTAGATTATCAGTGAGATCTGACATAGTGCAATGAAGGTAATGCGACACATAGCGAGAGTTTCAAACCACCTGCCAAACCTGTAAAATTTAGTTCTAGATATTTTTCACAGACTAGGGCATCCATTCTACAGACTAGAGCACCCGTAGGCACCCCAGTCCCTCTCCAGACGCTCTAGTCTATAGAATAAGTCTAGATCCATCCTTTTCAGGGTTTTTTCACAGTCATTCTTGCTTCTTATTTCTCCAATCACCTTTGCGACACATTCGTGCAAGATTATAAAATCAACTGAGTTCTTTCCTTTTCTCTCTTGCACATTAAGGTTAGCATTTGCTTTTACGTACTTGTTTGGGTCATTTTTTATATTTATTCACAACATCTATTTACTTTATTTACAATTTTTCATAGCTTAGATTAACTAGTCCATATACCTACATATTAGTCAATCACAATCTAATCACCATATTATGGGTCAAGTCAGGGTAAAAAAAGGTTATGAGATGGGAGGATAAAGAATTTCTTTGTATTTTTACATATTCCAGGTCTTATGAGGAATTTGGTTTTAGTGAATATGTGCGATGTTAGAGTGTATGTTTAATTTTTAAAGGATGGATATAAAATGGTGTGTATAAAAATGATACTCAGTAAAGGAGTGCACACTTGAACCTTGTTCAATATGGATATAAGTAAAATTACTAGTGGTTATAACAACAAAAATTTTCCTGAGGCCAATGAGGTACATGAAAAACTTACATGTCTTTAGTAGAGATGACAATGTTATGGAATAATAGGTTGGGTTATATTGGTGAGATGTGATTATGCACATTGTAACCCAAAGGAATGATGAAAGGGATTGATGAGTGTCCCTTGGAATTTGACTTTTGCAAGCATTATGTCTATGGAAAGTAGAAAAAAATGAAGTTTCACACAAGCAGTGCACTGATTTCACTTTTTGTGAATGTTTTTATTTCATTCCCTTTTAAGATTTAATGTCGTTTTCTAATGAACATACATAAAAGGATGAAATAATGTAACATGAGGCTATTTTGATTGAATTAAATTCCAAAATTAATTTTTTAAATCAGAATAACGCTTTACAAAATAATTATTGATCTAAGAACTATCAAAACACAAAGGAGAGATTGTACTTAGCTAATTCTAAGTGGATTTGGGAGATTCTGAGTAGTATGAGTGCATAAACAAGTTGATCTAAGAATAAAATTGCTTCATTGCTGGAATTGTTATCTAAAACTACACCTGGTCAAAATCGTACAACTAGGTCAAGAGCATCCATATTGTCGTGACCCTTATGTATGTTCTTGGAATCACTTGGATTCTAGATTTGTAACTTTATATGTGGATTTCCTACCTAGAAATGACTGTCACTATGTTTCAGTCTTTTGTGATTTCCTTCAAAATGGCTCTATAACTGTGATCAAACCCTAAACCCATCATAGTGTAAGATGGAGTTCCTGTAAAATAAATTTAGGTGGGTTATGGGAACCCTTGTGTACTATCGACATCGCCACTAATACAAAGAGGGATCAAATTGCATGTCATTCTCCTAGCATTTGATATCTACTATACTACAATTAGTATTTAAAAAAACATCCTTTGACAATACCTTGCTTGACTTTCACAATTGCTAAAATACTTGGGAAGGGTCACTTTGATTGATTTTGGAAATAATATGGAGACTATTGAACATGGTAGGACATTTGAAACTTGTTTAGAGTAATGCCCTAATGGTTGTACAGGAGTTATTTCATAGTTTTAGGAGTTTGGAGTGCCTTTTATGCTTACTTTTACATGATAATCTCTTAAAAGTGTTAAGACCCTAAATGAGGTATGATTGACTTGCTTATATTGGATTATGATGATTATTATGTCATGAAAGGATAACCAAGAGGGAAAATTAGTCCATACAAAGACAATGTAATTGAGATTTTTAAGGCATAATGTGTCGGTCCAAAACCATACATTAGGGTTGAGTTGTAGATTTTGACAAATTGACCAAAGACGACGTTTTTGACCTGGGAGGAAAAAATTGATTTTTACATCATGGAAGTTTGGATAGATGTTTATAGGTATGTTTTGTGTAATTAAACCTAAGAAATTGGTGACAAATAGTTTTGTAAAGATAAACAAGTGACCGAAGGGCTATTAGGGTGTGCTAAGCAAGAGTGGGGAGGGTGTATTTGTGCATGCAAGTGTGTAATGTTAATATCAACAATGTTAAAGGATATATTTCCAAATTTAAGTGTCTATATTCCTCCCCTTTAGTATGAAATGAAAATTTCATGTTTAAAAGGAAAGATACTTGAGTGTGTATACACCCTTTATCTTTACTCGCGATAACTTTTTTGTAGTGTCTCCTTGTGTTGGTGTTGACACACTCTAAAATGAAACCTAAAACATAAAGAGTATTTAATGCCCAAAGTAAGAAACTTAAATTTAACTCAAAATGTAATGAAAGTACCATAAATAAATGTGCAGCAAGAAATGACAAAAGAGATGCAAAACATGGAAGGGGTGCACATGTTTTTCTATAAGAGGGAATGTGCTCTCATTATTGTGATTTAGAGATTTTGAACTTTGTTAAAATCTAATGAAATATTAGGGGTGATCAATCCCCAATTTATGCCAAGAAAAGGTTGATGTACTAGGTGTACCAACCCAACACATGAATACTGAAGAGAAGAACCAAAAAAAGGAGCTAAAGCACCCCTGCAAGGGAGGAAGACTATGTATCAAATCCATTCAAAAAATCTGATATGTTCCCCTTAATCATAAAGAGGATAGGAAATATTTCATGAAAATAACTTATCTACTTCGCTGTGTTCTATAACCCCACGAACCATACCACTACAGAAAAATATAAGCCTAATTTTTTTAACTTAAGACACAATATAAAAGTGAAATAAGTTTCCCCCATATTATTCATATGTGACATACAATTCAGTAGAAACTAAATATGACTTATAACATGCCAAAATATGAGTGGAGAAAGGATATCCATGCCCCCTATGTGTCTAAAATTATAATTGAACCTAATTGCTATGGAGAGGGAGAGAATGAAATACTTCATGCCCCTAAAACTATGGAAAAATGAGTCAATAAAATTATGAATTCATATAATAATGTTGTAAGAATGATGATAAATCCAAAAATACTTACAAATAAGGATAAATTTCCCCTGGGCAAAAACATATGGTAGGTTCACAACCATACATATGGTCCTAACCATTATATATGGTTTTGACCTTGGGTAACTTTTACTACTTTTATTCATCTGAAATTGATTTTTAGGCATTTGTGTCTGCCTCTGCATATGTCTATGCCTAGAAAGATGCATGTGTTTTCTTGAAGTGTAGAATAAAAGACCAAATGTTTTCTCCCTCTTTTGAGGCATGTGCGATGAAGAATTTGAGCATGCGGCTCAAAATAAGAAATGGACACCCATAGCTGATTGTTTGAGAATATGTATATACCTTTTGAAATGAATGATTTGGTGGTAACCAAGAAGAAAATTGTACCTGGAAAAATGGATGCACATAGTAGATATCATGGCACAAAATAATGACAAGAAAAATAAGCATGATAACTAGAACAATGTTAATGTCACAAAACAATAGTGACAACAATAGAAAATAATGTGTTAGTGGAAAACAAGTGTATATCATGTAGAAACATGTCAAAACATGTAAAAAAATGTCACATAAAAGAAAAAAACACCTTTAAACATAGGACATCCACAATGTTGCAAGATAATCAAGGCATGTGAGCCTGCAAACAAGAGATACCCAACCACATATAAGGCATAATGCTACATACATGGGACACCCACTATGTCATAAGACAATCAAGGCCCTTAGGCCATAATTAGAGTAGAAAAAAAACATATACATATACAACTAGCAAACATGGATGAAAAACAATCATAACAAGATGTGATAAAAAACATACGAAATAGGGTATATGAAAGAGATAACAATGACTATAAACGTTTCAAAAAATAACTGCTAGTTCGAAAGATAAGAAAGACACAAGATATATATGTAATCAAGTGTAATGAGGAAGAAAGGAACCATAATGGAAATATATCACCTGAATGTAGTATGAAAAAGGAATGTGCACCCAGAGGTTAGCAATATGGGTAAAGGGAAGGCCAAAACCTATCATTGTGTACTGATCTATGGATGTTTTGCATCATTTTCTATATACCATGTAAACAAATGTGTGTAAAAAACATGTATAATGTAAATTACAAACAATGTATGTTATAAAAATAGATCTTGATTTTCTATTTTTACAAATGTTTGAGTGTTTTTGTATTTTAGGCCCTCCATGAGGGTATAGATAAAACATTATTCTCTGAATAGAAGGAAGGGTGATCCAAGAATGCCCCAATATAGGGGAATAAATAGAAATGATGCAATGAAATAATCGGAAACAAGATTTCCCCCAATGTGTGTGTGTGTTTGTGTAAAGTGAGGTTTAGGTGTCGAACCACTCCCTCAATAGTCAAGTTGAACCTATAGATTGAGTGTGTCATTGAGAAAAAAGTGAGTATATCACAAGAAATAATATAAAACAATGTGAAAAAAGTGAGGGGAGAAACCCATAGATTCCAACATCCCATCTACATAAGTGGTAAGTGAAATGAGATAAACAATAAGGATACATTCATTAGGAGAAACTAGAATAGGTGAAACATGGGGATTGTTGGCAAGAATGACAAGAGTAAATGACAACATAAGTATCAATGTGTGACTCATGTGATTTGCAACATGTGTAGTGCTAGGAGGCTCATTAGTATCAACCTCAAGAAATAGAGGGAGGAACACAAGACTTTCCATAGCCAATAGGTGCAATATGCAAAGATTGGAAGCATTAAAAGCATATGTAGTAGCCCATATACAAAAATGTGGAAAGAGGGGGAAAGTAAGATGCCCCCAAATTATTGGAGAATAAGTCACATGGTGGAGATTTGAGAGGCATACCTAGGATTTAGCCTATATTTACCCATTCCTGTAGAGATCCACATATCATCAGATAATTCATTAATAGATGTTTCCGTGCTAGTAATAGGTGTATGACCTTGTGTATTTTTGTTGCAGTCAGTATTGATAGGTGTATTACAATCTATCATAGACTGATGTGGAGAAGGAGATATATATGTAGAAGAATCGGTTAGCAAATCCATTTGTTCATCAATTTTTCTATCATAATCACAATCATCAATCCATGTATAAAATTAATGCACATGGATCCATGTTGGTAAGAAGGTGATAGCCTTGATATTTTCCTTTGTATGCTTTGTTTTCTAAGGCCATGTGTAATTGGATATGTTCAACTAGTAATGTTGTCATTGTTATTTGCACAATAAGATGATTTTCTTCATGTATTGATAGTGGATCTACCAAAGCTGGCATCATGTTTAAATACTCTTTATAATGTGATAAATCCCATTGTGTGTCCAAAGGTGTATCAACTAGTAAAAAAGTATGCTCATTAGAGATGGGAGTTATAGCTTTTGGTTTCCATTGGTATTTGTAAATTGGAAATGAAGGTTAAATGAAATAATGCCCTTATGCTCGAGTTGTTGGATTATTTTTTGTAAAGCATTGTCATGATGTCCATTAATTCCATGATAATTACAAAATGGTTGACCTTTGATTCTTTTAAGTTGATAGTATGGATAGTAATGATTAGGTAAAAAGTGATTAAGCATTTATCAAGAAAATCAAATAGGATAACATGTTATGTAGCATTCTTGGAAAATTGAAGAGGTTGATCTCTTGGAATATACACATTGTTTCCTCTATGTAGGATGTTACCCTCATTTGTATGAGCACATATAGTAGACATAAAAATTGTATCATAGTGCATATATTTGGCCTTAGAAATACCATGATGCATAGAAAGAGAATTAATATGTTTATTAGAAGTATTCTGAGATGTTTTATCTCATCCATGAAAGATTTACGTGTAATATTCATAGCTTAAAATTTATATTGAAAAGTATGGTGTAAGGCTCGAATAGAATCTAAGATAGACTTATAGAATGTGTCATCATTACTAGTAGAAGGAGTTGAAAGAGGACTCAAAATTGAATTTATATGGGAAGGTGTCGTATTATTAGGGAGCTTGGCGTGGTGCACTAAATTTGAGAGAGTATCTCTACATGTAGGGTGTCATTGGATTAAATGATACAAGGAGACTTGAAAAATGAAGGCATGGGCCATGATGAATAAGAGAGATTGAAGACCACAAGCAAATAATGAAACCATAACACCACTAGGGTTAGGGCCACAATGTTTGATTAAAGATAGGAATCACCAAATGATTTCACTTTTTGTGAATGTTTCTATTTCCTTCCCTTTTAATATTTAATGTTGTTCTATAATTAACATACACAAAAGGATACAAAAATACAACATGTTGCTATTATAATTTAATTAACTTCTAACATTAATTTCCCAAGTGAGAATAACGCTTTACAAATTGATTATTGACATACAAACTATCAAAACATAAAGGAGAGATTGCACTTATTTGATTTTGTATAGATTTGGGAAATTTTGAGTGGTATGAATGTAGAAACATGCTACTCTGAGATTGAAAGTGATTTAGTATCTAAGATTTCACCTGGTCAAAAATGTACAACTAGGTTAATAGTGTTTGTATAGTCTTGAACCTTTTTTACGGTCTTGGACATCCTTTGATTCTAGCTCTGTAACTTTCTATATGCCTCACCTACTTAGAAATGAATGTCATTATGTGTTGGTCTTCTTCACTCTCCTTGAGAATAGATCTGTAAATCTGATCATACCCTAAAACCCTTATAGTGCAATATGGAGTTCTTACAAAACAGAGTTAGGTGGCTTGTGGGCACCCCTATGCACTATCGATGTCACCACTACTCCGAAGTGGGCTCAAACCGCATGTCATTTTCCTTTCATGTGATATCTACCATAGTGAAATCAAAATTTGACAAAACATCCTTTGACAATACCTTGCTTGCTTTTCACAGTTTCTCAAATACTAGGGAAAGGTCAATTTGATTGCTTATGGAAATAATATGGAGACTCTTGAACCTGGTATGGGACTTCATAATTGTAGAGAGTACTACCCTAATTGATGTGCATGATTTATTTCATAGTTTTGGGATATTAGAGTGTCTTTTGTGCTTGCTTTTACATGAGGATCTCTTAAAAGTGCCAGGACCCTAAACGAGGCATGACTGACTTGCTAATATAGGCTTCTGATGGTTATTTTTTCATGAAAAACTAATTAACAGGGAACATTAGTCCATATGAATAAAATGCAATTAAAATTTTAATGCACAATGTGTCGATCCAAAAGTGTACACTAAGGTCGAGTTGTATATTTTGATAAACTGACCAAAGACGACGTTTTTGACTCGAGAGGAAAATTTTGATTTTGACATTATGGAGATGGGGATAGATGTTTATAGGTATGTAATGTATAATTAAAGCTTAGAACAGATGAAAGATAGTTGTGCAAAGACAAAAAAGTGAATGAAGGGCTACTAGGGTGGGTTAAGAAAAAGTGGGGAGGGTTTATTTGTACATGCAAGTGTGTAATGTCAAGATCAATAGTGTCAAATGATAGATTTCCAAATTTTGTGTCTACATGCACACGCAAAAAGGGATATTGCAGTTGATACATCATGATGTTTTAGGACTATTAAAGGTTGCATCATGTTGGAAATTCATGTAGTATGTGTCTTTCATAGATGAGTTTTAAAGAAAATCCTAGATATTCTTTCTCTAGAAAAAGTGTGGAGTTTTCAAGAAATTCAAGGAGCTCAAATACCTTATGGATAACCATAAGGAGAAGAAGATCATGGTGATAAGTACTAATAATAGGGGGGATTTTTGTTCAAAATAATTCAAAAAATTCTACAAGGAATTTGAAATTGAAAGGTAAAAGACAAATCCATATATGTCACAATATCACTAAGTTGTAGAGTGGATGAATAGGAAAATAATGGAAAAATCCTTGATTATGCTCAATGGTGCACAATTGGAGAATTTTTTTTGGGCTGATATCGTAGATACTAATTAGAATTTTGTTAATCAGTAATCATTGTCAATACTAGAAAATATGTCTCCACATCAATTTTGGACTAGTAAGAAACCATCCCTTAAACACCAAAAAGTTTTTGGTTGTGATGCATAAGTGTATATTCCAAAGGAGGAGAAAAAAACTTGACTATAAGCCTGAGAAGTGCATATTCATTAGATGTGGAAAGTGTGTTAAAGGGTAAAAAATATGGAATGATAAAATAAATAACGTGTTTTGTGTGTGTGTGTGTGTGTGTGTGTGTGTGTGTGTGTGTGTGTGTGTGTGTGTGTGTGTGTGTGTGTGTGTGTAGTTGTATTTAACGAACTAAATAGTATTCACATGCAATGGTGAAGCTGAGAGGAAACATCCAAAGGGGCAACCAAAATAAGAATAGAAAAAATTGAGGTTAATGCAAAGTCTAAAGAGCTTGTATTGAAGTATGATGTTATTGATGAAGAAGTAACTCCAAAAGATTTAGAAGAACCTCATACAATTGTATGTAAAATATTAAAATGAGTTTGCAAGATACTAGAGAGATATAGTCCCACTGATTTTTATTCTACTTTCCCATTGTTAATAATATATGGTGACAATCTAAAGAAAACATGTCAATCCATTTCATCTTAGGATATTTTTTTTTTTTGAATAAATCCATATAGAATGAGATGAAATATCTTGATATCAATGAGACTTGGGATATGGTTATGTAACCTTTTGGAAGAAATCTTGTAGGCTATATATGGGTTTAGAAGAGGAAGTGCACTTCCCAAGGTAAATTTGAGAAGTATAAGGCTCACCTAGTTGTGAAAGGGTTCTCTTAGGCTGAGAGGATTGAATTTGGTGAGGTGTTATGCCCTATATTAAAAGTAACTTCCATATAGCTTTTTTAGCTACTGTAGTTGCATATGATTTGGGGATAGACCAAATGGATTTTAAGACAATGTTTCTGCATGGAGAGATTGAGGAAGAAATATACATGATACAACCTAGAAATTTTAAACTCAAAGGACAAGAGGATTTTTTATACTACATGAAGAAATCATTTTATGGCTTGAAACAATGACCATGGATGTGGAACTAGAAGTTTGATATTAATATGTGGAATCTTGGTCTTATGTATAGTGAGGTGGATCCATGCATGTATATCAAGGAATAACGAAATAAATTTTTCATCATATCATTCTATGTTGATGGCATGTTATTGATTGGAAATACAAAGATAATAATCAAGAAGGTGAAGTCTTAACTATCTACACAATTTAAGGTGAAAGATATCAGTGTTGAAAATTTATTTTGGGAATGTAAATTACGAAATATTATGTGAATGGGATACCCTATTTGAGTTAGAGGAAGTATAATTAGATGATACTATAAATGTTTAAGATGCAATAAAATAAACATGAAAGAACACCTTTCTTAGTTAGTTAGAAACTCTCAACCGTAGAATGTCCAAAAACTCAAGAGAAGTTGGAGGAAATGGTTTAAGAATTATATGTAAGTATGGTGGGATGTTTGATGTATGAAATAGTTTGTACAAGACATGACATTGCACATGTAGTATATTTTGTTAGTATAGATATGTCAAATCCAAGGTAGGAAAATTAGACTATTGTAAAGAGAATTTTCAAATATTTACATAGAATGTCTAATCATGTGATTTTATGTCAGGGAAATATTGGTGAAAGAAATTTATTTATTTTACATGGATTTTTGGATTATGATCAGGGAAGAGATCTGTATTTTTGTGTATTCACTAGTGGATACATTTTTAACTTTTTTAATGGAGCTCTAAGTTTTGTTGAGTAAGTGTCAAATAATTATTGCAACATCCAACATAGACATAGAGTATATGGAATATATTGACATAAGAAAGGAAGTAGTTTTGACTCAAATATTGAGTTCCACAATTGGGATTGTTTAAGGAATGGTAAGGATAAATTGTGACTCGCAGAGTATAATTTATCTTGAAAATAACCCTAAATATCATGCACATAAAAAGAACATTGATATTTTCTATCATTTTGTAAGGGAAATGGTGGAGGAAAAAAATGTCAATGAATAAGGCGGAGACAAATTTGAATGTTGTGGCTTCATTGACTAAATAAATAACTATTGAGACGTTTACTTGGTGTAGGAAAACTACGCACTTTAAATCATGAGTCTATTTAAGAATGAGTTCATGTTCTCTTCACCCGAAGTGTTCAACTAGTGGGATAATGTTGGGAGTGTTTAATTTTTTCATGGCATTAAACAATAAATATTGTGAAATGATTCAATCACACAATGGTAGTGTAGTATTTTATTTTACCAAGTAGCCCAAGGTGTGTTGGTACATCACCTAAAAACCTGAGCACTCACCCGAAGTGTGCAAGGGTACCAGGTCCCATGGAAGCTTTGTCAAGGATTTAGCATGATAAGCTCACACATAGATATATTCTGGGTTCATAATAAAAATACAGTGATAAACCATAAATAGATCTAGATCATAACCATATGCAAGAATAACTTATATAATAATCAAGATTAGGTTTACCACACAAGAACCAGTTAGAGATATGTCAACAACCAATATCCAACCACAAAGATTCATTGTATTAATTACTATAAAACAAAGAAGCTGAATACATACAAAATAATGTCACCATGAGTCATGCGATAACATAAACCAACATCATAACTCTACTACAATATGTCTCTAGCTCTCTCATACTGTGCAAATCAATACATACTTATAGGTAGTGGGGACTTTCCCTTCACTACTCATGCATCCTCAAAATAGGCTACATGCTAAGAATAGCCATGCACCCTTACAAGATAAATACAAAATCATGCAAGCTTGCTAATAATAGACTATCTAATAATATAATCTACATATCTAATCCTATTAATAACTCAAAACTATGCATGTTGTTTGATCTTCCACTTGTCCAAAATAGCCTTGCTTCGCTTCTAAGTATTCATGTTGATGCGTGCCCAGGACTCAACATCTACATTTAGCCTCATCATGCAAAATGGATAAGTCTTGATATCACACTTTCCTAGGCACACCTTGTTTCACTATACTTCCACATGCACCTCCGCACCCTATGTCCACACACCCAATCCTTATGTGCCTTCAGTAGTTAGGTTGTAATTCATCATCCCAACATTACCCCACACTTGCTTCATTGTTGTCCACGAAAATGGATAACCATGACTTATCTCTCCATGAATAAAAAACAAGGAATGAAAGAATAACTGTATAAAGAATGAAAGAACACATTGGCGTGCTACCATTATGAAGGCATAATCAATTATGGATACTCACTTTTGATCTCTTCTCCTAAATTGTTCCAATCACTGAGCACCTTATTAGTTTTATCAGGGATGTCTGCAAGTACTGATTCCATTTCATCTATAGTCATATTTTGGCCCTCATTCTATAGTATCCTAAGGAAATTTTCCATACTTGAGACCATCCTTTCCATCATATCCATTTTCCATGTTATGAGTTTCCCTATTTATTTAATTATCTCCTTATGAGGATCACGAGCTACTGCGAGCACATTGCGCTTCTCTGCTACCAAATTCAGCCTCTCCTCATGCCCAAGTGTCTTATTCCTCATTTCCTCAAGGACCTCATCATCCTCCACCAGAGACCTCATCTTGATGATATTTTCAGGATTCACGCACATGTTCAACACCAAGTTTTCCTTAGTCATTTCTTCTTTCAATGTCTGTAGTATAGACTCATACCCAGTTATCTTTTCCGCTATTGTTACGTTTTCTTTTTCTGCCTATGCTACAACATCCTTTAGTTTCAGAATCCTTATTATACTTTCATCCATCAACATATGGACTAGAGTGCGTAAATAATGCATGGCATATGGGAACCTCTAGGCCACTTTCTCTTCCAGATGCGATTGCCTTAAAAATTTCATCACCTATTTGCTCTGCCATACTAAGTATTACATGTGCCTTCGTCTCAGTAGTCTCTTTTTCCTTTAACACGCACTTAATTTTTGTTTCTTTATTTTTCCTATCTTCCAAAAAAGCACAAATAGTTTCCACTTTATCAATGTTTCTACGCACAACCTCTGCATATACATTTGTCAATGCATTACTCACATGATCATTCCACATATGTGTCAGTTTAACTATTACATGGTGGGAATGTGGCACTTTCTTCATTCTTTAAGAGACATATGATTCTTTGCACACATCAAAATCAAGCTCATCCATGTGAGTTTGCATACTCCATGATAGTTGCTTATGTGTGTGTGTGGTTACCATCTCTGGATCCATTAATTCCTAGCCATAAAGGTTCTTACGTTCTAAAGTACTTTGGAACCTAGCATGTATAATTCTGGTTGTTTCATTGACATACCTAATTGCATGAGTTTCATACACTCCTTCATCCTTCTCCTTTCTAGATTGCTTACCTTTAGGAATGTGCACACCCACATCAAGCACTGGTCCTTCTCATGTTTGTGTAGTAGTAGGCGCACCAGATGGTTCACCCTTATCTTCACTCTTCTCTACATCAACAGTGTCATCACCCACTTCGTGATCTTCCATTCCTCATGCATCATGTATTAATTCTTCCTCCTGAGATTCCTCTACATCCTCAGTGTTAACTGGGGTCTTTGGCGTGCTATCCTTTGATTTCTCACCCTCATCATCTTGAGTAGGGATGTACCTACGCCTTTTCTTTACTAGTTCTACCTTCATAGGAGAGGTTCTAGGTGAAATCCTTGGTGGCTACGATGGTCCTATGCCCTAAGTCATTTTATTCCTTAGCACTCAATGTATTTCTGGTCCTCAACACCTTCTCCTGAACCTACAACGCTTGTCTCCATTCCCACTTCCTCACCTTCCTTTTGCAATAGAGGGGTTTCCTCATGCATCGTCTGCTCCCCTATAGTGGGATTCCTCCTCCTACCATGTTCTAGGTGGCCACCGTCTTCTCTTATTTCTTCCTCTTCTTTTTCTTCATCACCATGGGGAAAAGTAGTCCCCTCATCCTGCAAGGTGCCCACAGTATGTTTTCCCTCAGGTAACTTAGGGATCTTGAATTTGTTTTCAACAAAATTTCCATTTTCTAACATGTGCTTAAGGTAGATGTACACCTCAGCCTCTCCATCCTTCCTGGTTTCTAAACACATAGAATTGATATTAATATCACTTGAAATCAAATTCTCAATATAAGAAAACTTACTTGGGTAGACATATGTCTTCCTGAGTGTATGATATTCATAGTCTACTTTGTATGCATTGAAAAGTAACCTACGTGCGTTGGAAAACCTATGTACAAATACTTGGAAGTAGTGCGCTATGAAGGCGTATAGAAGTTTACACCATGGACTATAGTTCCCATCCTTCATTCCAAAGTGCTCAATGCAAAAATGATGGTAAACAATAAACTGCGCTTGCTTGTCTAATACTGAAGGAATATCCTTGGGTATTGTTTACTCATACTCAAATGCAGCATGCAGGTGCTCATATCAAATCTCTGTCCTCTACTTATAGGGCCTGCTCTTGGATCCATCACATGTATATTTAGAAAATATCTCAGCAAGGGATTTCTTTTCTTTAAGGTATTGCCACATATTTTATTTTGGCCCCTTCAGGCACTCCAATTTCTACAAACACAATTTCCAAAAGGGTAGCACCAAAATTTATCTTATCTCCTTAGTGCGCCTCTGTGATGATGGTCTCAGTAATGAAATTAGCCACATTTTAGATAACCCCTTCTGTCATCTTCTTAACAACGTGTAACCATGCTTTGTTCACTTATGACCAATGCTATTGATTGTTTAGCTTGGTGAGGAGGTGCATTGCCACCTGAGTAATAGGGTATTTTTATAATTTAGAGATATCCATTCCACACCTGCCCTTCACGTAAGCCAACACTTTCCTTGTCGCTTATACAACCTCCTTATCAGTGAGATCACTGTTGATTTCAGTGCCTGAGCTTCTTACCATGTCAATCTCCCAATCAGGGTCACCATAAGTCTCATTCACCGCCCATCAAAGTAAAAGAAGTCCTCATGGACTCAGCTCATCAACCAATGATAAAGTCTCTCTGGCTTACAAAAGTACGGGAGATCATAAACCTACAAAAATCCCATATTTGACATCAATTTTTCTCCTGTGGCGTCGTACACGACAATTTCATTTTTTGTTCTTAGTGTTGTTTTTACCACCAACAGCTTGTCCAATTCATCCTTATTATCCTTATTTCAATGATTGTAGTCACTTACTTTGCATCACCAAATGTGTGACTCCCAATCACGGCTCATGAATACCCCTTCTGGGTACTACATCTCCAAAAATAAACTTTCAGGGGTGTCTTCAACTTTTGTTTCTACTTCCTTTTGCTTCTTGCCCCTTGTAGTCACTCCATGTGTTCACTTCAATGCCATAGTGATGATAAAAGTGTTTTCTTACAGTAGATTCGAGCTCTGCAACTTAAAATCCACATGCCCAAGCTTAAAAGTCAAACCCTAACTTGTAAATTTACTTCCTTGCATGCCTTTTTTCACTCAAACACTCTCTCTAATGGAGTGTCAATCAATCATGTGCACAAATATTTCTGGTTCAATATCGATCACAACCCTGTTGTACTTTTTCTGCGTAATTCTCTCTTCAACTCGCTCTTCCAATTCGTTGTTCTAACTCACTCGATAACTCCACAATCGCAAGGTAAAAATGGTTTCACCAACCTGTATTTTATAACCTTTACTATTTTTCCACATTTATTGATCTCCACCTACCACCATACTCAACATTGAATGATGTTTTTTTTATTTTCTGCGTTAATTTTTCCGTGCCCCAATTGTAACCTTCTGGTGCACCTACTACTCATTGGCCATAGACCTCCTTTTGCATGCCTTAATGCGTCGAAGAACATATCCACTGCACCTTTCACCAAGTAGTTTCCCATGATACATCCTACCTCATGTTACATTGTGCATCCATTCATCCACTCGTGGTCTTTATTTAAGAGCAATTCTTCTTTATTTGCACCCTTACTTCAAACACCTGCACAATATCTCTCTATGCATACCAATTTTCCAGAGGGCATTCAAATTTGTTCCATTTATCCTGTATATACTCCACCCCACACTAAAAGTATGTGCAGTCCTCTACGCATGAATTCAATAGATATTAATCAGCTTATGGTGCGCAAGCACGCTTATTACACAAAACACTGAACTAAATTGACATAGTATATCAACGATGAAAGGAAAAACATACAAAGGAAATACATTAAGGGAAATCTAATCTAAATGGAAATACTACCTTATTATAAACACCAAGAAGAATTTTTTATAGTAGGACTTCATCCTACTCCTTCTGAAATAACCAGGTAACTGTGTCCCATCCAGTGCCTGTAAGTGGAAAGCGCTTGAATCAAGTATATAAGTCACAAGATACGGTCCTAACCAATGCACTTGGAACTTCCCAAGATGGTGTAAAAAATTGAAATCATAAAGAAGAACCACCTGTCCAACTTCAAAATTTTTATCCTTAATATACCTATCATGCCAAGCCTTCTGTCTGGCCTTCTTTGTCTTCTGACTCCAACGAAAAATGGTGCACCTTTCATCCAACTACATCAGTTTATCAATGCACTCTTCAAGTTCATGTTCGTCATCTAGACCTCCTACGTGCATAATACACAGGGAGGGTAGAATAAATTCCATGTGCAAAAAGCCTCTGTGCCAACACCAATTAAAAGGGTGTTGCTTTGTTTAGTCTTTTGTAAGTTGTCTTGTATACCAAAAGTACAACAGAGACTTTTTCAACCCAATCCTTCCATCCAACATCACAAATATTTGTCAATGTATGTCCTAATATCTTGTTGAAAGCCTCAACAATTCCACTAGCCTATGGGTGATAGGGTATTTTTTTATGGTGTGCCACCATAAATTCTACCAATAGTATCCTAATAGTCTCATTAAGGAAATGAGTACCCCTATCACTTGTCAAACTCAATGGGAATCCATACCTCCTGATAATGTTCTCCCATAGAAACCTTGTTGTTGTACTTGCTAAGAAAATCCTTTGTAGGCGTTGCTTCTACCCACCTTATAAGATAATCTGTACAAATTATAATGTAGTGTGATCCAGTCCAGCATGCGGGTGGGGAAACAGGACCCAAAAAGTCTATTGCCCACTTTTCAAAAGGTTCTGCACTAGAAATGGGTCTTAAAGGCATTTCATCTCTATGCCCTGATTTTCTGAGGTGTTGACATTGATCACACACCTTGACATATTCTTTACAATCCTTATAAAATGTTTCCCACCGCAAACCAGCCAAAAAAATCTTATGCACGGTGAAATCCCCAGCATAATGTCCACCTGTAATCCCACCACGAGCTTCTTCCATAATAGCTTTGTGCTCATGCTCAAGTACACACCGGTGCAAAACTTCATCCCAACCTAGTTTGTATAAATATCCACTAATCAACATGTAAGGTGCACCGCGTATGGAAAGTTGTTTCTTCTCTAAACTCTTCATCCCTTTAGGTGCCACATCAGTACTAAAAAATAAAGCAATATCTTTAAAGTCTGAGGGTGCACGGTTCAATATGAAAATCCGTGCATTTGGCATTGTATCCTCAATGCTCTACGCATCCTTTCTTGAGTTGATCCTTGATAAATGATCTGGTCCCGAGTTACTCTTGCCTTGCTTAATCACCACTATAAAGTCAAATTCCTAAAATAAGAGAATTTAACGGCATATGCGCCACTGAAAAATAGGCTTGTTCACTAAATACTTAAGCGCCATGTGATCTATATAGAAAATAAAAGGAGTAGCTAGCAAGAATTGCCTAAACTTATGCAACACGTAAACAATGGAACAGGCCTCGCGCGTTGTAGTTATATAATTCTGTTCAGCTGGGGTCAAATTCCTACTTGTAAACAAATAGGATGATCAACAATACCTTCTCCAGGCTGGGCTAAGGTTGTGCCAATAGCCATGCCAGAGGCATCAACATGCACATAAAAAGGCTAATCCCAAGATGGAAAGTGCATGATAGGTGTAGAAGTAAGTCTTTCCTTTAATGTATCAAATGTTTTCTGTTGTGCCTCATTCCAATGAAACTTACCTTTACTCTTCAATAATTCTTCCAGGGGCAAGGGAATCCTAGCATACTCCTTGATGGACTTTCTATAGTAATCTATATGGCCCAAGAATCTGCGTACCTCACTCTAATTTGTAGGATCCTCCAAGAACAAAATGATAGCAACCTTATCAGGATCTACCAATAAGTCTTCTTTACATATGATATGCCATAGCAATGTTCCAAAAGGCATAATGAAAATGCACCGTTTGATGTTAAGAGAGATGCTCAAATTTTAGCACCTCTCAAACATAAGTCTTAAATTATCACAATGATCTTTCACTAGCCCATAAAATGTCCAATCATCCAAGCAAACCTGTAAAAACTTGAGTATGAAATCCTCAAGAGCCTATATACCAATGCATAAAAAGACTACAGGTGCATTCTTCAATCCAAAAGGCATGAATGTGTATAAAAAAATTCCCCAGTCAGTGGTGAAAGTTGTCTTTTCCTGGACTTCTTTTGCTATGCGCACTTGATGATAACCAAAGAACCCGTCAGTGAAAGAGAAGATCTTGCACCTTGCAACGCGTTCTAAGATTCCTTTAGTAAAAGGTGTGGGAAAGGGATATATTACACATGCAACATTTAAATACCTATAATCCACACAAATTATTATCCTACCATCTTTCTTTATGCTTATCACCATAGGGCTAACCCATTTTGTCATCCTCAATGGGCTCAATGATGCCAGAATTCAACATCTTGTCAACCTCTTCTTTTACCTTGAAGCGCAAATTAGGATTCATCCTATAAGGCCTCTTCCTATATGGGCCACCTTCCTTTAACTTGATCCTCATCTCGCCAAAAGAGTAATGTAATCCTTTCAAATCAAGATAGCCTCTAGGTAATAAGTCTTGGAAATTGTGCAATAGCTCAATTATATTTTCAACCTCAGAGTCAGACCAATAATCACCAATAATGGCTTCATTAGGTTATGCATTTATCCCAATGTTGAGATTCTTTGTTTCTATAGGCTCATGATACGTGCACGCCTTCTCATTTTTACTATCTAAGACCTTGCGCATACCCACAATATGATCAACATCTAGATTATCCACTTCTTTATCATCAATCATGTAAACCAATTTCCGTTTCTCTTTTTCCAAACATGCCTCTGGATCACACTCTCCTGGAAATTCTGAGATAATCCCTTTCTATAGTGATGGTAGCATCCTTCAAAACTCCAATGGGCATGGCTTTAGTCCTTTTTTCCATAAACAACACATTTGAAGATGACTGCAATGGTGGCCTCCCCATCTGATTCCATGTATCCAAATTGAGTACATTTACTTTCGTGCATATGTCAATCAGTATATTACTTAGCAACCATCTATCAAAAACAACATTTAGAGTGATCTCCTTATCATAATCAAGATTGTTAGGGGGTAAGTTAGAATGTAAAATTTGTCTTTCGCGCTCAACTACAGCTCGCAGAATATTCCCCCTTAGTCATTCTCCTAAGAAAGGAATTATGATTTCCTGATGTAGTAACTTACAGACCTCCTTCGATTCATCAACATATTTCTGAGAAAGCTCAACTATTTTTTTTTCTCCAGCTTCTGCGACTACTCCTTCAAGCATTGTATCTCACCCTGCAAGTTTCTAATAATCTCCATGGTTTCTTAATAAACTTCCTTCTGATGGGTAGGGTTTGGATACTTGTATGCAATACCTCCTATTTTGTAATAACAGGCTTCTGCTTCGGAACTTCCCAGGCATGCACCACCTCAATGCGTGTAGTGACTAGTACATGTGATATCTCAGGATCAGGTGCTACTTGTGGCATCCACTAGTCTTCCACAACGCGTTGTACTCTAACCATTCATGCGCCCTAATCCTACTTGTGCTCCTTGATCATATACTCATACGAATCTAGGCATTCCTCAAACTTATGACCCTTTCTGTACCACAAGTAAATAATGTTATGAGGGAATTCACACTTATAATATTAAGGGGATCCAAATGTATAACATGTTCCATGGGGGAACTCACTCCATCCACTGTCATAACCTTCTCCTCTGAATCCTCCACCTCTACCAGCTCCATCAGAGCGCCCTTTGTTATGGTTATGGTTGTGATGATCACCTTGTTCCTTAGAGTTGTTAGCAACTACTGGTATGAAGTACACCAGTTTTAATGGCATCATGAATATAATAAATCAATCTACAATTCTCTATGTATCATGAGTGGTAGACTTACAACATTTTACAATAACATGACATGTTTTTCCTTATCATGCACTGCAACAGGGGGCTCCTACTTGAATCGTGATCTGAGTGACAAATTTCATAATCCACCAACATGGTGTGCACATCAATTTATGAGGGAAATTATCCTTGGTATGTCTTTCCACCTCACAATCCATACACCAAATACCACTGTACACATCTCATGCGCTAAATTGAGCTGACAATTTTTCTAATTGTTTTTCCATAGATGTAATCTAAGCTTCCAAAAATGGGCTAACATTCAGTGAATACGCTTCCAACTCCCTCAGTGCATACAGAGCTTCCTCAAGTTGCCTCACGTGAGATCTGTAAAAGTATCTTATGTAAGAGTTCACCTTATGAAAATATGTGATCAAACCTGCAATAAACCATTGACCATGTTGACTAGGGTGGATATCATAGGATAACTTTGATAAAAAAGTTTTAAAGTGGGAATTATACTCCCTAATGCTCTTCATTCATGCCCTACTTGATGTCCTTCAGTGCACACTGATTATTTTCTACTCAAAATCATGTATATTAAACTTTGCTAAGAAAGCATCACACAGCAGCGGTATAATCTACACAAGTCTAGTTTAGATCATACTTCATGTAGAAACTATGCATGTGCACCCTTACAAAGTAGTAGTAAACTAACTTGTCTTATGCTCAGGAGCTATGATCCCCTTAGCACTGGCATAGTATCTCACACATATGCATGTGTTCAAGTGAAACATCAATTCCTTTGTACTCTAGTAGGTAAATTGACATCTCAAAAATAAACTTATCTAGGATATGGTGCAGACCATGCCTACCATGATCAAGAACATGTATTATATCCTTGGGTATTCCCTCCACCTCCACATGCCACCAAATCAACTAGATCCCAAGCCACATGACCCTCACGATCCTCACTCCTATAGTAGGTAATAGAACCAAGAGGATGTGTTTCCTTGCACCCCAATAGTTCATACTAAACTAAACTCCCATAGTCTAGTGAAGTTTTGCTACTTCTAGATGTAATACCAACATTCTGCATGCCCATGTTTTGTGCTGATGATGCTCCAAAGAATTATACCTCCAACTGGACCCCCAAATAACAAAGACGACATCTGATGCCTTCCATAGTTGAATGTGTCTATCTGATTAACTCCCAAACTGAGTTTAATGTGATAATGAAATCTACTTGTCACTACTCAAAACACCTATACTAGCTTGTATTCTCAATAATTGTCTCAGGAACTAGATCACCAAGTGTAAGGGCTAGATTGCTAGGTAGGGATCAGATGCATGCACATGTGGTTCTTATTCTTTCCTCAAACATGCTTTCAGGCTCAAACTGAAGAGGGTTCTCTGCCATGCTTACCCAAATGGAGTGAGTTCCAGATGCTTCTGGCTCTACATCTTCTACATGTGAGCTCCAAATCCTTCGCATGAATCCATCTCTCTCTACAACACCATTTGTTCCGCAATTTCACGTTTCTTTCACCAAGTCCCTCTCGCATGCTTTATTAAAATTAATTTGTCCTTTCTTCACTCTATATTTTTGTAACCATAGGTCTGCCATCATTCACCACTCCTGCTCCTTGCCCCTACATGTAAGGTGGGGTTTAGCTAGCCATAGGTATGTTATTCCAAATCCAAATATGATAATCAAGATCTTAATCGCTAAAGTAATAGTGCACGTAAATAAGATCCTCTAGGTTCACAAAAAAACTAGAACTTAGTAACCTCTAGACATGAATAAGTGGAAATAGTGTACTCCAACATATAGCTATGTAAAAACACCACTCCACCAGTGATCTACAATGTGAGTCCAAGTCAAATCAGCATCATGCAAAGCCTGGTAATCTTCATGTGTCCATACAATTTTTCTAAACCTCCAATTTCTCTTTGATACATAAGCTATCAGCCACCTCATATAACTCTATAGGAAAACAACATAAAAATGATCTCATAGAGCTCATGATACATATTTTTTTCAACCAATATGCATGCATCAAATTCAGGTCTAATGTTAAATCTATGAGCAAACTCTTCCTCTAAATTCTCTACCCAATCTTTGATACTAGCTAAAGTCAACTGATATGTCTTCATCATGCAACATCCTTGAAACAACTTGAAAATAGGTCTCAGAAATGGAACCAAAATGTAGTCTTTTATTTTACCAAACAACCCAAGGCACACTGGCACATCACTCGGGTAGACCTGAGCACTCACTTGAAGTGCACTCAAGGGTATCAGGTCCCTCTTTTATGGAAGCTTTGTCAAGGATTTAGACATGATAAACACATAGATAGAAATATTCTAGATCCATAATAACAATGCAATGATAGACCATAAAGCAGATCTAGATCATAAACTATATGCAAGCATAACTTATACAAGAATCAAGATTAGGTTTACCATACAAGAACCAATCATAGATATGTCAACAATCAATATCTAACCATCAAATATCCATTGTATTAATTGGTTGTAAAACACATAATTTGAATACATACATAGTAATGTCACCATAATTCATGCGTGCACATAAACCAACAACATCTTACTACAATATGTCTCGAGATCTCTCACACTATGTAAATCAATACATATTTATAGGTAGTGGGGGATTTTCCCTTAACTACTCATGCATCCTCAAAATAGGCTACATGTTAAGAATATCCATACACCCCTACAAAATAAATACAAAATCATGCAATATTGCTAATAATAGACTAAATAATAATAAAAAATGCAAATCTAATCCTACTAATAGCTAAAAACTATGCATGTTGTTTGATATTCCACTTTTCAAAAATAGCCTTGCTTCGCTTCCAAGTCTTCATGATGATTCATGCACCACACTAAACATGTACATTTAGCCTCATCATGCAAAACGAATAGGTCTTGATATCATGCTTTCTTGGGCACACTCACTCTGTATCACTATACTTCAAGACTCCAATGGGTGTGGCTTTAGTCCTATTTGCCATAAACAACACATTTAAATATGGTTGTAGTGGTGGCCTCCCCATCTGATTACATGCATATAAAGTGAGTACATTTACTTTCACACCTGTGTTAATTAGTGTATTACTCAGTAGCCACTCGTCAACAACAACATTCAAAGTGATCTCTTTATCATAATCAAGACTGTGAGGAGGTAAGTTCACGTGCAATATATATCTCTCGCGCTTAACTCCAACACGCAATATCTTTTCCCTTAACCATTCACCTAACAAAGGAATGATGTTTCCTAATGTAGTAACTTACAAACCTCCTTCAAGTCATCAACATATTTTTGAGGAAGCTCAACTATTTTTTTTTCTCCAGCTTCCGTGACTACTCCTTCAAGCATTGTATCTCACCCTACAAGTTTCTAATAACCTCCATGGTTTCTTGATAAACTTGCTTCTGATGGGTAGGTTCTGGATACTTTTATGCAATACCTCCTATTTTGTAATAATAGGCTTCTGCTTCAGAACTTCCCTGGCACGCGCCGCCTCAGCGCGTGTAGTGACTAGTACATGCGATATCTCAGGATCAGGCGCTACTTGTGGCATCCACTGGTCTTCCATAACATGTTGTACTCTAACCATTCCTGCGCCCTAATCCTACTTGTGCTCCTTGATCATATGCTCATACGAATTTGGGCATTCCTCAAACTTATGACCCTTTCTGTACCACAAGTAAATAATGTTCTAAGGGAATTCATGCTTATAATGATCAGGGGATCCAAATGTATAACATGTTCCATGGGGGAACTCACTTCGTCCACTGTCGTAACCTTGGCCTCTGAATCCTCCACCTCTACCACATCCATCAGAGCACCTTTCATTATGGTTATGGTTGTGATGATCACCTTGTTCCTTAAGATTTATTTACAATACTAGTTTGACGTACACCGATTTCAATGACATCATGAATCTAATCAATCAATCGACAATTCTTTTTATCATGAGTGGTAGACTTACAAAGTTTAGAATAACATGAATGATTCTTCCTTATCACACACTACAACAAGGGACATCTACTTGAATCATGATCCAAATGACATATTTCATAATTTAGGAACATAGCGCACACCGATTTACGAGGGAAAATGTCCTTGGTATTTCCTTTCACCTCACAATCAGTACGCTAAATACCATTGTGCATCTCATGGGCTGAATTGACTTATAATTTTTCTAATTGTTTTGCCATAGATGCAATATGAGCTTCCAAGAATGGGCTAACTCCAGTGTCTACACTCCCAACTTCTTCAGTGTGCAAATTTTCCTCAAGTGCCTCACGCAAACCTGTAAAATTCTTATGTGAGAGTACCCTTCTAAAAGGTGTGATCAAACCTCCAACAAACCATTAAGCATGCTAACTAGGGTGGATATCGTAAGATAACTTTGATAAAAAAGTTTTAAAGTGGACATCATACTCCCTAAAACTCTCAGCCATGCCATGCTTGATGTCATTCAATGCAATGCTTCTTTTCTGCTCAAACTCAGGTATATTAAAATCTGTTGAGAAAGCATCACATAGCACACTATAGTCTACAAAAGTCTAGTTCAGATCATACTTCTTATACCAACTATGCACGTGCCCTTGCAAGGCAGTAGCAAACTGACCTGCCTTACACTCAGGAGCTATAATCCCCTTAACGTGGCATAATATCTTGCACATATGCACATGCTCAACTACGTATTCAATTCCTCTATACTATGGTAGGTGAAGGGACATATCAAAATAAACTTTCTGGGATTGGTGCGGACCATGCCCACAAAAACATAACCTGTATTATATCCTATGTTCCCTCCTCCTCTAGATCCATAGATCCACTAGATCCCAAGCCACATGACCCTCCTGATCCTCCTCCTATAATAGGCACTAGACTAGAGGATTTGTTGCCTTGTGTCCCAATATTCATGCTAAATTGAACTCCCATGGTCTAGGAAATTGTGCCACTTCCAAATGTAATACTAATATCCTGCACACCCACATTTTGTGTTGATGACACGCCAGAGAATATACCTCCAACTAGACCCCCAAATAACAAGGAAGATGTCTGCTCTACCATAGATGAATGTGTTATTTGATTAACTCCCAAAATTAATGGAAAATGAAATGAACCTGTCACTACTCTACCACCCACACTAGCTTGTTTAACAATGACTGTCACAGAAACTAGAAAACCAAGCGCGAGGGCTAGGTCGCCATGAGGGATCAAATTCACGCAACTGATAAGCTCTCATCTGAGGCTAAAGAGGGTTCTCTGCCATGATTAACTAAATGGTGGAGTTCCAGATGCTCCAACTCCATGTCCTCTACATGAGCTGCAAATCCTTCGCGAGTATCATCTCCCTGCAATACCATTCATTCTGCAACTTCACATTGCTTTGCCAAATCCCTCTCCTGTGCCTCATTAAACTTAAGTTTTCTTTCTTCTCTCTGTCTTTTTTCCACCATGTCTGCCATATTTAACCACACCTGCTCCTTCCCCCATGCATGGTGGGGTTTAGTTAGCCATAAGATGTTGTTCCAAATCCAAGTTGACAATTAAGATCTTAATCGCTAAAGGGATAGTGCACAAATAATATCCTCTAGGTTCACGCAGGAACTAGAACTCAATAACCTATGGATAGGAATAAGTAGAAACAACGTACTAAAAAACATAGCTATTCAAAACACTACTCCACCAATGATCTACAACGCGTGTCCAAGTCAGATCAACATCATGCAAATTTTGGTAATCTTCCTGGGTCCAAACAAGTGCTATATACCTCCAATTTCTCTTTGATGTGTACATTACCACCCACCCACACAACTCTATAGGGAAACAATAGAAGAATGTCTCATAGAGCTCATGATAAAAATTCTTTTTAACCCACGCGTGTGCATCAAATTTAGGTGCAGTGTTAAATCTGCGAGTAAACTATTCCTGTAAATTCTCAACCCAATCTTCAATACTGGCCAAAGTCAATCGATACGTCTTCATCATGGAACATCCTTGAAACAACTTGAAAAGAGGTCCCAGAAATGGAACCAAAATGTAGTATTTTATTTTACCAAACAGCCCAAGGTGCATTGGCACATAACCCAGGAAAACCTGAGCACTCATTTGAAGTGCACAACGGTACCAGGTCCCTCTTTTATGGAAGCTTTGTCAAGGAGTTAGCATGATAAACACACACATAGATATATTCTAGATCCACAATAACAATGCAATGATAAACCATAAACAAATCTAAATCATAAACATATGTAAGAATAACTTATAGAAGAATCAAGATTAGGTTTATCATACAAGAACTAGTCATAGATATGTCAACAACCAATATCCAACCACAAAGATCCATTGTATTAATTATTGTAAAACACATAAGCTAAATACATACAAAATAATGTCATCATGAGTCACGCGCGTGCATAAACCAATAACATACTACTACAATACGTCTCTCGCTCTCTCATACTGTGAAAATCAATACATACTTATAGGTATTGGGGGATTTCCCTTCACTACTCATGCATCCTTAAAATTGGCTACATGTTAAGAATAACCATGCACCCTTACAAGATAAATACAAAAACATGCAAAATTTCTAATAATAGACTATCTAATAATAAAAACTACACATCTAATCCTATTAATAGCTAAAAACTATGCATGTTGTTTGATATTCCACTTGTCCAAAATAGCCTTGCTTCGCTTCCAAGTCTTCATGTTGATGTGTGCCCCACACTCAACATCTACATTTAGCCTCATCATGCAAAACAGATAGGTCCTGATATCATGCTTTCTCAAGCGCTCTTTGTTTCACTATACTTTTGCGCACACCTCCGTGCTCTATGTCCGTGTGCCCAATCCTTATGCACCTTCAGTACTTAGTTTGTAATTCATCAGCCGAATAGAATTATTACACAAAAGTGCATAACTCTAGTGCATAAAGGAGAATATGTGTAGGACTATGCAATAGTATTGTGTAGTAAACATTTTTATAATAAGCAAGTGTGAAATCACATGGACACTTAGGTATTATGAAATATGCTATGAAGTTGTGGGTGTGTAGTGATAAATGTGGGAAACTATACACAATATTATTACACAATTGGAGTTGCTTTATGGAGAGCAGAAGGCTTATGAAAAATTAGGAAGTAAGGGTTATGTGTTAAGGACACTTATAAGAAGATTGGAGGTGGAAAAGTGATGAATTAAGGATGACTAGGAATTAGTTAGATGGAATATAAGGATGCCATGAGAATTTGTTCATGGTTGCGACTTAAACCATAAAGCATACTGAATCCTCAGTTTAAATACACGAAAGTGGTTAGTGCCTATTTTACGTCGTTGTTTTGTTATAAATAACAATCGGGTATATGATGTTAGAAACACTGTAACAAAAAATATGAAATAATTGTACTTTATTTTAATTGTGCCAAAGATAGTGGAAAAAATACTTGAATAGTGTGAACAAATTCTTGTTCAAATATTATTGTACTGTTGGATTAAATTTATGCAATAAGAAACATTCTTGTTGTTAGGATTTTTACTTGAAAGGGTTTTCCCAAGATAACCTATGCCTATAACTTAATCTTTATATTTCCTTGTGCTAATTTAGATCCGTACTTGTCTCAAGCATTTTTTTAATAGCTACTTAAGTTTCTAGTTGGGTTTGTGATTAATTCCCCAACCTCTTTCCTTTTCTTAGTGGGCTTACAATGTTAGGGTTATATTTTAACACAAATCACATTATATGAGGTTATATATTTATACTAATGTTAGATACACATTGATATAGCTTAATAAGAATCCTTGTTACGACAGGGTATATAATTTTCAAACTTTATTCCCACTGTTTCGATGACAACATACTTGAGCTTTTATGATAATACCTACTTTATATGAATATATATAGTACTACATGTTTATACTTTTCTTTTATGATATTATATTGTTAATATTTACATATCCCATGACATACTTCTTTTATCATTTACACTTGTTCACATATGCACTTTCACGATGATTAAAACTCTTGCTTTATTTTATCCATGTTATACATGGTATGCATGACACTTTTATTTTGAGATGATTAATATGCATGGATATTCCTCACCTCATGAGGGGCATAAAATCAACTTATTTTTCATTTATTACAATAATAACCTATGCGATCACACTCCATTTTTCTTCTTTAGTTGGGAAGAACCTTTTTTTTTCCTGTGGAACGAGTTCATTTTAGACATGTTATGAACCAAGGATAAGGTTGTTCACTTATCTAGGAGATAAGTGGATATTATGGTGCACAACCAGAGAAAACTCCCAAAAACAATGATAACCAGATCGTACCAAGTCAAGAACACAGATGCTAATCAAACACCATGATCAATAAGATAAAAGTAATTCACTAGAATAAATTTACATAAACCTTTACAAAAAAACGAGCAGAAATATAATATATTATTATGGAACTCAATGAAATACAATGAGAATGTGCCTTACTTATATAGGCAAGAAATAACAATCTAAGAACTAGTTAATGTCGTAGATCAAGCCATAAATCAAGGAAAGAACTAGTCATTAAGAACTAGTTAAGTCCATAGATTTAGGAGAGAACTAGACATCAAGGATCTAGTCAATACTATAGATCAAGGAAAGAACTAGTCAATACCATATATAAAGGAAAAAACTATACCTAACAACTAGATAATATCCCCCCTAATATCTAAATAAATAAAAAGAAATATCCACACACATAAGTGGGTGAGGATAAATATAATAAAGGTAAATAAAGTACCTAAATGAACATGAGCTAAGGTAAATACCTACTCTAACACCCCCCCTCAAGTGAAGCTAGGGGAAAAAATAGAAGTGGCATGTCCACAATATGATTCCTAGCAACTAAGCTTGATGAGGGTACTCATGTACAATATATCCATGAAGAAATATCAAACCAAAAGAAGGAAAGAATCCCGCTAGAAGGAAAAAGAAAGAAGAAGAAGAATAAATATGTTTCTCATGAACACCCCCCAAGAACAACTTCTGAAATCCCAAGAATCCCCACACAACTCAAGGTAGTGAGGTGATGCAAAAGGATTCATAAAGATGTACGCATCCTGCTGCTGAGTCAGAATGCACTCCAAGTAAAGAACTCCATCCTGAATGTGTTGACAAATGAAGTGGATGTGTATCTCAATATGCTTGGTCTGCTGGTGCTCAATTGGGTTGTGAGAAATGTGAATTGCACTTTGGTTGTCACACCAAAGTACAGTCAGTGAATCCTGTAGGAATCCAAACTCTATCAACAACTATCGAAGAAAAATAATTTTACGAATCATTGTAATTGATGCTCTGTACTCTACCTTTGAAGATGAAATTGCAATATGATGTTTCTTTTTACACGCCCAAACAACTAGAGAAGAACCAAGACAAAAAATATAGTCAGAAGTAGACCGTCTATCATTAATAGAACCCGCCCAATCTGAATATGTATACCCCAACCAATTGAGTAGAACCCCCTAGTTTAGTGTAGGCCAAAATGGGAAGTGTCATGCCAAATAGAGCAAAATATTTTTAGTAGCTTGCCAGTGACTACTATGAGGAGAATGTGCAAACTGAGATACAAGCCCTACTATAAATGAAAAATCAGGGTGAGTATGGGTCAAGTAAATGAGACTCCAAACCAACTGCCTATACAATATAGGATCACAAAGTGGAGTGATACATGTGGAAGTAAGAGTAACCCCAAATTGAAAAGGAGATGGACTTGGCTTGCAATAATCCATATCAAAGCACTGAAGAAGATCATGGGTATAATTTTGTTAACTCAAATGAATCCTTAAAGCTGTCTGAGAAATATGCAAACCAAGGAAATAATGTAATAACCCCAAGATCTTTCATGTTAAAACTATGTAGAAAGAGCCCTCTGAATAGTCTGAATGTGGGAAGTAGAGATGTCAGTAAGTAACAAATTATCAACGTACAAGACAAGTATCACATTATCCTCACCAACATGTTGGAGATATATTGTATGATCAGAGTGGAAACAAAAAAAACCAATAGATAGAAGAAAAGAATCCATCTTCTCATACCAATCCCGAGGGGCTTGTTTAAGACCACAGAGAGACCTTCAGAGCCTATAAAAAAGATAAGAATCTTGAAAAAATCCAGTAGGTTGCTCCATGTATATTTCCTCTTGTAAATCTCCATGTAAAAAGGCACTCTTCACATCCATCTAGTATACGGGGTCACCCCTGTGATGTAGCAATAGCAAGTACAAGGCATACAAAATCCATCTTGGCAACGGGTGCAAAAGTCTCAGAGTAATCAAGACATTCAACTTGTGCAAAATCCTTTGCAACAAGATGAGCCTTATACTTGTCAATGGACCCATCAACTGTGTATTTGGTTTAGTATAACCACTGACATCAAACCATATTTCTTCCTTTAGGAAGAATGACCAAATCCCAAGTATGATTCTTCATCAAAGAAGAATACTCAACTGCCATAGTATCATCCCACTCCTATATCCCATGAGCCTTTGAATAAGATTGTGGATCCTCAGAAACTACCTGACACAAAAGTCCAGAAAATGTAGAATGTGTGTGATGATGCCTACTGGGTGGAAGATCCTATATGAAAGGTACTACCTCAGAAATTACAGTACGAGCCCACTTAGGAATAGTGATAACATCCGTGGGAACATGATCCTCAACAACATCTATAACCTCCTCAAAGAAAGGATACTTAAGATGAGATGAAGAAGAAGAAGGAGGCATGGAAGAAGATGAATAATCATGAGGAGTGAAGTGCTCATCAAACTGGACATGTGTTCAAAAAATAACGTCATGTGTATTAGGATCTAAAAGTTGATAAGCTCTCATGTCCTCACAATACCCTACAAAGATCAAGGGTTTTCTCTTCTTATCCAAAGCTTTCCTTTTCTTATTTGGCACAAATGCCCAAGCATGGCTCCCAAAGATTCAAACAAATGAGACATATGGCTTAGTGTTGGACCAAGCTTCCTCTGGAGTCAAATGCTCAAGTGCTCTGTGTGGTGTGTGATTATGAATGTAGTTAGCACAATTAACTGCTTCTACCCAATATATAGGAGGTAAATCTCTAGAATGCATCATACAATTAGCCATTTCCTTCAAAGTTCTATTCTTCCAATTTGTTAAGCCACTTCTGTTATGGAGTATGAGGAACAAAATGCTGGTGAATAATGCCTTGAGTTGCAAAAAAATTAGAAAAATCGTTTTTTGAAGTACTCCCCCCCAGTATCAGTGTGAAGGTTCTTTATGTAACTCGAAGATTGTTTCTCGACACAAGCCTTGAAGACTTTGAAATGTGAAAAAACATCACTTTTATACTTAAGAAATAAACACAAGTATGCCTCGAGAAATTATCAATAAAGGTAAGTGTATACTTAGCTCCATTGAAAGAGGGGGTAGGAAAAACCATCAAGTCACTATGCACAAGCTCAAGTGGTGAAGAAGCTCTCTAAGACAAATTCTTAGGAAATGGATCTTGGTGTTGTTCTCCCTAATGCACAGCCAAAGAAAAATCCCTCAAGAAAAGAAACTCTAGGAAGACCATCTACCATACCATGAGTGCTCAACTCCTTCAAATATGTGTAATTAAGATGTCCAAATCTTTCATGCCAAAGCTTACTCTCTAAATCTGCATGAGAAACCAATCCTATCCCTATAGAAGAAGTGTAATCAAGACCCTCAAAGTGATATATTCTAAAACTATGATCAGTAATACCCTGAGCAACAAGTGAATAAGGCTTCAAAAAAGTTCTTACTTCTGCCTCATGTGGTGTAAAAGTCATTGTTTTCCCTTAACCAAAATGACAAATTTGATATACATAATACAAATTTGTAGTGATGTTAGGAACATATAGTGCATCTTGGATACTGCCACCATCAAGTTTTATATCACCTTTTCCCTCAACAAAAATCAAGGAAGAATCTTCAACCTCAAATTTTGAAGTAGAACTCAAACCTAGAGAAACACTGCTTGGAAGAATTTATATGATGAGAAGCACTAGAATCTATAACCCAACTGTCTGCAAGTGGTGACTGAGATCTCCCAATAACATTAAATGTTTTTCCATGGTGATTAGAAGGAGGTGGAGTGGATATAGAAATTTTTTGTTTCTTGACTAAATCCTCTAAGGCTTGAATTCGCTTATAACACCTAATGGTTCTTCATGACCACTATCCCCACAAAAAGAGCATGAAAGGCTAGACATATTCTTGCATTTAGAAGACTCCTTGTGTTTAGAGTTGTTTTTCTTTGGGTTTATGAGCACTTTGAGATGGAGAAGAGGTGAATTTGGTTTTTACTTTTTGGTTTTCCCTTTCCCTTAGGATTAAATGCAACTAATACTTTTTGAGAGGTGGAAGACTCAAGGTTGAGACAATTTGGATTCTTCCCTAGTAAGTCTTTCACAAAACGTTTCTAAGTCAGGCATTTTGAATTCGTCACCTAAGGCATCCATGCTACAGAAAAAGGTTGAAGAAAATATTTGAAATGGTCCTCTCAACTTGGATAGAGTCAAGTAAACATACTATTCATCTTTCTTATCTCCTCCACTCCCCTTCAACTGTGTCAACAAATACTTGAACTTGGTAAGATAGTCTATAATTGTTGGAAAATCTTCAGGATTAAGAGAGGTGATCTCAATTTCAAGTTGCATGGCTCTCATATGATCCACCCTTGCGAAATAAATCCTCCAATTTATCCCATATTTTGAAAGAAGAGTCACATTTTTCTAAATGAAACAAAAGACTCTCACTTACATAAGCTCCTATAAAACCCCATACACTCATCAAATTTGCACTAGTACTGAAATTTCTCATATTCTCTAGTGAACACTAGTTGTTCTGAAGAAGTTATAGTCCATAATTATTTTTACTTAATTATTGTTTCCATAATTGGTTTCCATGTGTGGTAATTATGTGTTGTTAATCGCTCAACATGATCTATTGCAGAAGTAGATAAAGACGTCATCCTCAAAAAATCACCAAAATAAATACAAGAACCAAGCAATGCAACAAGACCCCAAACAATGCAACAAGAGCCCCCCCAGATTTTGACACTTTATAATGAGTGTGTGTTACAGTATGGCACTTTATAATTATAGTGCAATTCTCAAAATAAATATTTCCAATGGAAATAACACGGAAAAAACAAGCACTTTTACAAAAAACAGCACTCAAAACCAAGTTACTGATTAAAAGATACGAGTTTTCCAATATTATGCTCTAATATTTATTTTAGTTGCCCCTAAAACAAAATAAAATGCTCTTTCCTTCACCACACAAATAAAATGAAAGGGGGGCTGGAGTTAAGCACCTACTAGTATGAGTCACAAGCTTTAAGTCCTCATATGAGCATATCATATGACTAGGGGCTAAGAATTTCAAGGTCATAACTAGTTAAGTCCATAGATTTAGGAGAGAACTAGACATCAAGGATCTAGTCAATATCGTAGATCAAGGAAAGAACTAGTCAATACCATAGATCAAGGAACGAAACTATGCCTAACAACTAGATAATATCCCCCTAATATCTAAAATAAATAAAAAGAAATATCCACACACATAAGTGGGTGAGGATAAATACAATAAAGGTAAATAAAGTACCTAGATGAACATGGGCTAAGGTAAATACCTACTCTAACAATTATGGTGCTATAATTTCTCTAGTCAGTAGGGTCAAATTGAAATATGACATTTATATACGATTGAAAATGATAAATTTTAGATGCGGAAAGATAGTTCTCTTACCACCATGTGTATTAATTCTTTTTTTATATTTTTATATTTTAATTTTTCATTTGCTTACATTATTTAATTATTGAGATATTAGTTATCATGTGCACAATCACATTAGCACAAATTTGTATTAGAATTATGAGTATTCTTTAAAATAGTTATGAACAACCATAAGACATTGAACCACCATACATGCATTTACTATAAATCAATAAAATATTAAAATAAAAATATACCATATATTTATAATCCAAGTAACATTACTACCTTTTAAAAAAAATATCTAGCTTGAATTTTCCAGTATACCCATAAATTTATTACACAATCAATACCTTAAACACAAGCTCTTTTGCTTTATTAAAAAAAGTAGAGGTTATTATTAGGGTTTGGATGAGAAATTAAATTGCATGGAAAGTTTGCAATAATATATTAATAACAAAATTCAATCAAGTCAATAACTTGATTTCGATTCTTCTCTATAAATAGATTAAGCATTATATTAGAAATAAATATTACAAGTGCATATTAATCACACACAATAGTGTATGGTTAATTAAATACATTAACAACCCCCCATAAGATTTACTTTAATGAAGGGATTGACAGAGGAATCATCAAACTATCCCCCTTGATTACACTTTCCTTCACACCTTGAAGTTTCAAAATATGAATATATCATGAATCAATCCAAGGATCTGTGAAGATATATGTAACATGATCACATGCTCAAAAAACTTAAGATCAACGAATTTGTCTTATATTAGTTTTCAAATATAGTTCATATGAGTTGTAATATGCTTTATGAATTGGTTCCCCATTAGGTCATAATAGATGTAGATAAGTGTTAAGGGTTGGGTTTACAAAAATACAAACTCAGAAATCATGTGTCAAATCCATTTTGACTCATGTCTAAGAATAACAAATCCACTATACTCATATTCCATATTAGAAAAGGTAATAATATTGTATTTTTTACAAGAACAAGTCATGAGGCCTCCCCCAAGATAGAAGATGTATCATGTAGTAAAATTAGAATCATATGGGTATCCTACCCAATCACTACCTAAGTAGCCTTACAATCTTATTTTCCCACAAGAAGGAGTAATGTTATTATTTTTTGGCTTAAATTGTAACCATAAATTAAGGTTGTGTCACTTATCTTGTAATCAATCCCATAATAAGTGGTACCATAAAGATAGTGTAGAATGAGTTTAGCAACCTACTAATGGATTTCAAGGGTGTCATGACTATAGTGTGATATAAGATTCACTAAAAATGATATATTAGGACACACATGAGTTAAGTAAAACATTTTTCTTGCCAACGACTTGTAAAGTATACCATAAAATGAAGGATAAGAACACTTGGGTAGAAATTTTGACCCTATATTGAAATGGATTTGTTATGGAATTTTAGTACTCCATGTTAAAGAGACATAGAATATCTTGGGTGTAATTTTATTAATGAAGAAAATGTACCTTTCTTAGACTTTTAAAATTATTAGACCAAGGTAAAATATATCAAACCGATATTAGTCATCTCAACAAATTAATGAAACCAAACTTTTAAAACATTAACTTGATTTTTTAGAAAACTTATATAATGATTAATTTGTCAACATAGAGGACCAATATCAAAAGTTTCCCATATTTTTTATTCCCATACTTTTGTAGAGGTCAGAAGGACTTCATGTAAAACTATGATTGATAAAAAAATGTGTTGATATTTTTTGTACAAAGCTTGAGGATCTTATTTCAAGTTATAAAAATACCTTTTCAATCTAACACATAATTAGAGTTCTTACTACTGTCAGACCCTGAAGTTTGAGACATATATATTTATTCCTATAAAGGTCCATGAAAAAAACACTATTTATATCTATTTTATGGATTTCCCATCCCCATGTTTCACCCAATGAGAGTAATATTGGATGGGATTCATCTTGGAAACTAGAGAAAATGTTTTTTTTTGGTAATCAACACTTTTAACTTGTCAAAAACCTTTTTCTAAGTAATCAATATTTGTATATTTCAATGGAATTATTTTCTGAATACTTAGTGTGGTATGCCCATTTTACACCTCACTAGTTTTGTGCCTTTCATAAAAGGAACGAAAACACATGTGTTATTATTTTTCAAAGATTAAATTTTCTTTTTCCATAGGTTCCTATCATTTATGATGCTTAAGAAATTGATGATAAGTCTCTGGATCATGTGTCCCTTCCATTTTTGTCACATGTGTAACACCATATGGATGTTTTGGTATCATCCTACTTGGATCTATAGGACCCATTATCCTGTCACCAGCCTTAGTCCATATTATATGTACCCATTTTGGTAGAGGTTAGGGTGGTCATGCATATGCATGTGCATTCTGAATATATTCTTACACTGGAAGTGGATGATTAATTGTAGCATCATCATCATTAAGAAGTGTGGAATGCTCAAAATATGAAAAACAAGCAGAGGTGTTTGATGAAGAATATGAAGGTGAAGAATTTAGAGGGGTGAAATGCTAATCAAAATTTACATCCCATCAAAATAGATTATCATGAGTGATAGGGCCAAACACTTGATAATTCATCACATCCTCATAATAGCCACAAAAATAAAATGGTTCAATCTTCTTCTCCATGGATTTGCATCTCTCATTAGGAATAAAAACCCAAGCCTCACTACTAAAAACATGGAATGTGGAAACATTAGGTTTGGTATGGGACAAAACTTACTCTAATATCAAGTTTTTCACTTCCTTCTACGACATGCATTTTTTAGCGCAGTTGGTGTAAATGAATGCCTCTTACTAGAATGCAGATGCCATGTTGTTCGAATGGATCATACAATTTTTTATTTCCTTCAAAGTCCTATTTTTCATTTCAATAATGTCATTTTTTAAGTATATGGAAATGTGTAAATATGTTTAATACCATGTTTTGTACAAAAGTTCTGAAAAACCTTGTTAACATATTACCCCCATTAGCTATGCATAACTTCTTGATAGGAAGTGATGATTTCTTTTCAAAAAATGGATTCAATACCTTAATGTGGTAAAACACTTCACTCTTTTAATTAATAAAGTACACCCAAGTTTAACATGACAAGTCATTAATTTGGATGTGAGAACATACTTCTTCCTTGAAAAAGAGAGAGTGGGAAAAGGCATGAGGTCACTACCCATAAACATAAGGTATTTTTAGCTCATGAGTCCTTACCTTTTGGAAAATAGTATCAGTTATGTTTCCCAAGTACGCAACCTCTACAAACACAATCTACATAAGAAATCTTAGTTAGACGTAGTACCAAGTTTTGTGAACTCATTTATTACAAATATATGTAGTTCAAGTGACTGAACCATTCATGAAAATTTTCTTTTACTGAATTATCATGGGAAATGAATGATATCCTTGAAAAATAACTAAAACTGAAAAGACTTATAGGCATTAAATAAGACTGAGACTACCTAAAGAAATTAGAACTTATAGTTTCTACAACTCGTAGATCAAAACATTATGACCTGAGAGAAATTCCTCATCCTAGAACTTCTAGAATGATAAATTTTATAAACAAAAAGAAGATTGTTAGATATATTAGGAACTAATAAAGAATCATTGATGCACTCATGCTACTTATCGATAGTTCCTAAAGATGAAACATATAACTTTTTATAATTACCAATTGTTATAGGTGAATTGTTGTTAATTTTACATGAAGCGAGATGCTCATGTGTATGTGTTATGTGATGAGTAACACTTAAATATAAAATCTAGCCGTCTGTAGTTACAATCAATGAACAAGATAAAAGTTTCAAATATTTTTCCTTGGAAGAATAAGAAGTATGAACTATTATGTTGTGCTATTTTAATGTTTCCTATAATGTTTTCATCCTCTTCTAATATTCTTTCTCTAAATTAATTAATTTTTTGCAAAAGGTACACTTCTCACCAGACTTATGTTTATTTTTAGAGATTGAATCTTTAGATTTTGTGGTAGTAGGTCTGATAGATTTATATGTGGACTCAAAATAAGGTTGAATACTTGTTGTCTCACTATTGAGTTTTGTATTTGGCATTATCTTATCTTTTCTCTTAGGTTTATTGACCACAAGTTCCTTTAAAATGGGATGGATATAAAGTTGAAAAGGATTTGATTATTTCTTAGTGATCTATTCACAAAAGGTATCAAAATAGGGAATCTTTAAGGTATCAACCAAGGCATCCATGGTGGAATGAAAGGTAGAACAACAAACTTTGTATAAACCCTTTAACTTAGAAAAAAATGAGAAAAATACACTCATCATACTTATTTCCCTTACCAAAAGTTGCTAATTATGATAGACTGGATTTAAAATTGGTAATAAATTCTTCAATAGATGGAAATTATACATTTTTAAGAGAGGATAATTTGGCATACAGTTGTACAACTCTCATGAAATCATTGATTTTCCCAAACAATATGTTAAATTTGTCATGCGTGGATTTTAGGGTTTTGCAATCTATGATGTGAAACAATTGACTATCGAAAACATGTATGCCAATGAGACCCATGGTTTCATCCCATATCTTATTGTACACAAATTTATCATATTCTTTTTTAAAAGGTGATAAGTGTTTCTTTCAATATAGAACAAAAACCTTTAGATTGCAATAATTTATTCATCTTCATGTGTGATAGATGTGTGGAGTTAAGAGATCAATAGGATTAGATTCAAACATTGTATAGTGAAGAAACTTGTAAAGGTAAAGAAAAAACTAGAATTCTTATTTTTATTTTTTAATAATTTTTTTTCCTTTTCAAAATTTTACACAAAAAATTGAGGTAACAAAATGTACCACTTAAATTTTTGAATCGACACTTGACAAAGAAGAATTTTTTTTGTTAGGTGATGAGATCCAACTCTATGTTAAATTTCATGTCAAACATAGGACTTTTATTTTTACATGAATTGTAAAGTGGCCTAAAAGTACGATAAAATGGTTAAATCAACACCAAAAATAGAAGGAAAGTTTGTTTTTCAGGTCAAGATATACTTTTGGTGAAATTTAAAGTTAAAATAAGTAAATTTATTTTTTGTACAAGTTCCAAGGTGGCCTAAAACTATTATTCAATACATTATTATAAAATAACATATAAGGACAATTCATTGTATAGATATTCCTTATGGTAAATTGTTAGCTCAAATGGAGAACTTTAATTTTTATGACTCTCAAAGTGTAAAACAAATTCCAAACTGGAACAAAAAATGTATTAATTTTACCAAAGGACCCAAATCTGATTTGAAATACTGGGATAAGGAATGTTTGATCTATATGCTCTTTAATATACTTATCCTGATCGTAAATAGCAAACCAACATAATGTTTCAAGACATTAACTATGAAGGATCTACCATTCCCATAATTGTACTATATCATCTCTGATGTACATATAGCTTAAATTCTTGAGGCTAATTGCTTATTGGTGCACCACATAATCAAATGATCAAAAGGATTCCTATTGGAAAAAAGAAAAAAAATCCTAAGTGCTTCTTATATATCTTGAGGTATGTGGAAGATAAAATTTTACATGGAACTATCTAATGGATTGAGTACTGGTGCAGTACCCCTCACACCAAATATCAATTAAAATTGATTATCACTTTTCCTATAATTATAACTTTTACAACCATCACAACATATTTATAGCTTGAGGGATTTTTAAATAAAGAACCAAATCAAAACCTTAGTACCCTATTACATTCTCCTATTTTTGTTCAACTAAGATCACATAAAAGGGGGAGGTGAGAGCATAATATTGGTCAATTTTAGTAAGCCACTAGATCTAGATTGAAATTTATACAAAAAGCTGAAAAGTGAAACTGATCTATATACATATAAAATAAAGCTAAAAATATGCATATTTGATATGAATATTTATAGAAAAATATGAAAAACTACAAATATAGTCTTTAATCTTACATACAAAATGAGGGGAAGCTTATATTTCTTTGATACTATATAAAATATATGAATATTCTCCATAATCATTGTTGTCAAGCATAATACATGCACCCACATACATGCATATACTATAAATAGATGAAATCTTAAAATAAAGGCAACATATATTTATAATTCAAGTAGCATTACTACCGCTTTTTGTTAAAATTGTTGGTTTGAATTCTCTAGTATACCCATAACTCTCTTCCACAATAAATGCTTGAAACACCATCTCTTATGATTTTAATAAAATAAGTAGAGGTTATTATTAGGGTTTAAAGAGTAGTTAATTTGCATAGTAAGTTACCTTTAATCTATTTATAATGAAATTCAATCAAGTCAATAATTTGATTATTATTTTCTCTTTAAATGGATTAATCATAATATTATAATCAGATATTACAAGTACACATTTATCACAAGCAATAGTGTATGACTACTTAAATGCCCTTAAAATTTGTATATATGGTCCCCCATTTTATATAAGGCCCTTATTGACATATTTTCTCTTTTTTCCATTCTTTACACCTCTTTATTCTCCCACACTCCTCTAATTCTATTTTATATCGTTTATTATTTTGGATGGAATATATTACTATTTTCATTCTCTATCTATGTTCCCTTATTTTTGGGCTCAAAACACTATCGACGCATGATAGTGACCATAGAACACTATTGGCATGTGATAAAGTTACAGATCCACCGATATTATCCCTTTGTGGGAATTCGTGTTTTACATTTTTGTCTATTTTAACTTTGGTTTGGGTCAAATTTCAAGCCCTAAGAGGTTCATAACTCAAAATTGAAAAGGCTATATATAAAAATAACTTAAATTTTTTTATAACAAATACCTAGCATATTTCATATCAATTATTAAAGGAATAAATATGCTATATTCACTAAAGTACTCAAAGGACCTGTCTAGCATGCATATTTTTACCTAAAGAAGTATATATAATTCTTCATAAAAACATGAAAATAATATATCTATTTTAAAATATATATCTAGAGTGCATGTTTATGTCAAAATAAGATCTAATAAAAAATCATGTGTTTTTTTCTATTTCATATAGGGATAGAGAGAATGACCAACATTTATCTCACATGAAAATTATATTTACACAAAACTACATGATCTGCAATTCTACTCTAATATGAAGTGTAACGTTTCCAATTAGGAATAGCCTGGGTCAATTTTTTAAATATGATGTTACCTTGGTTTGGATATATTATAAGATTTTTAGCAACAAGAATACATTACGACATCAATGTGCATCATCATAAAAATATCAAAAATTTAAAATAAGATATTTAATTTTAAGATTGATGAAGGCATACAATTTTTTTTTAGGTCACTCTGAACAATGTAGGGAATTATCAATGCGCATAATATAGAACTAGCAGCGACTAATATTTTCGTAGGGAACTAATGGTGGTCAATAATTTCCCTAGTGCCAATATTATTCTAGATACACCATATCGAGATAAAACTTACAATATCCCTTGCATTCAATTTTTTGAGTGAATTATTTGAGCTTATTTAGTTCTATCTTCCACAACATGTAAGGTAATCGAAGATACAAACTCTTATTTTCTTGTTCAAGTTCAATATTAGTTATTTTGTGTCAAATACTTTTCTCTTTTTAGTTATTATTTACTATATTTATTTGTATATTATTAGATTGTGAATTATGTAAAATTTTACCTATTTTAGGCCTTTTGGGTTAAAATAGTTAAAACATTAACTTAAGTTATCCAAAATAAACTTCAGTATTAGGTGGCTCATAGCTCCTCTTAGTTGTCATAATCTTAAACCTAGGGACATAATTACCAATGTGTTCATTGGCTCTTTGTCTAATTTCACCTAAATTATTGAATGTTCCATCCATTCTAATAATAATTTGAAAATGAACTAAGAAATCATTTATAAATATGGTAAATCAACAAATTGATCCACATTGGGAGTGTATAGAACTAATCAAGAGCATAAGCTTCTAGGATTCCAAGGAAATGTTTTAGTTAACAACCTATCATCACAAGAAAAATATAAACAAGAAGCATGTATTAAAATGATTTAGTGGGATGGATCTCCTTTTCCATTGCATAATTTAAAATTTGGATCGACAAAAGAAGTTAGAATATGGTAAGAAAGAAAAAATTCACAAGCGTAAAGGATTTAGAATAATTTCATTTTAATTGACCATTTTGGAATTTTTAATCAACATTAGAAAAATATTTTTTTATTTGATTCTAAATAATTTTAATAGTATATGCTTCATGATAGCTATTTCAATGTGTGAAGTGGAAGAAATAGGTGGATTGTTACCTTGGTAGTGGTAGATGTTGCAGATAAAGGTATACAATTATTATTTGGAGTGATTAGCTTAGAGTTGAAGAATGGGGGTGATTTTGAAACATCGTAGAATTTTGAAAAAATTGAGAAAAAATACTAAAATTTTAGAAGGATTTTGAGAGATTTAAAATAAAATAGAGAAGGTTGGCAGGAAATTGAATGGATTTGTGATGAGCTTAGATATTTTGAGAGTAAATTGAAAAATAATTTTGAAAATTTGAGAAGTAATTATAGACCTTTAAAGGAGTTTGAGAGGATTATTCAAAATTTGTGAGAAGTATTTACGGGTATTTGAGAAGAATGTACAAGAATTTGAGAAGAATATAAAATAACCAGGGAAACTTTTAGAGGAATTTGAGATGAAACTATGAGATTATACAAAGAAATTGGAGAACCCAAGCAATATATTTCAAAAGCAATCATTACTCCTATAATTTATCAAGGATTATCAATAAAATATATAATTTAATTTGGTATTAGTATGTTGTTTTGAAGCTACTTTGGATATGGATGGTTGACTATCATTACCATTTTCTTGTGTATTTTTTGTCATGCAAAATTTTTGTGACCGTTTTAAATTTTTTTCCTTGGCTTACATTTTAACCCCGTACTTTTTGCTTCATGACTTTCCCACATTCATATAGTTCATCTATGATGACCTTCATGTTTTCCTTTATCAATTTGTTTATCTTAGTTTGTTTCTTATGACTTGTTTATTACTTGTGTATAGTTCTATCTAGCATATGTGAATGTATTCCTCACTTTTTTCTATCCTCGCTTGTTCTCGCAATGCAATCAAAACTTATATCATGTGTTTTATCGGTCCTTGTTCTTCTAAAAGATTCCTAAACCATGTTTTTACAAAACTCCATTTGAAGTAATTTTTGTTCCCAAATTATATTGCGGAAGTGTTTAAGTGTTTTTGGTAGTTAAAAATGATGTTGTAAGTCCAATTTTGCACTTTGGAAGTTCCCAAAACCTCTTACAGGGTCGTTTTTACACCTAAATGGTTCCTAAAATGCCTTTGAAGGTCGTCCATGCACTTTTCCAATTTCCTAAACCACACCAAGAGTGCGACTTGTAACCTTTTCTTCTAAAAATTTATTATGGGAGCACTTTTATTATTAAAAAAGTACCTAAGGTGATCCTAGAGAGAACTCACGGTATTAATGGGTTCCAAACCACATCATAAAGGTTGCCTTACTCATAAATTTGTTCATGTAGACACAAAATCTATGCACTTGGGTACATTTCTAGGTCCTAAAGCATACTAATGTATACATGATTCCTAAACAAGAAAAGTAGTGGTTGACAACTCCTTTTGGCCTTTTTATTTTATCTCGTGTCTTCTTTTTGGTCTTACACATCTTACAAACCTACTAGAACTTAAATTCTTTATATTTTATGGCCTTAGACACTAACACCTTGTTAGGACACAAACCGCCTATGCACTCTTATCCCTCTTGGGCGCTCCTGGCCGTCTCTATCATTTTATTACCTTTTTAGGTCTCTTTTACCTCTTGTGCATCTTTTAATATTTTGGGTTGGCCTTCCAATTGTCAATTTAAAAATTCAAACAAGGGAATCATATATATTTAGTTATTTCACTCAAATAAGGGGCCAAACACTAATCATTATATATTATCACCTAAGCTTGCATCCAAAGGCACAGAGATAATTACAAAGCATCCATCTAGCACATCCATACAATGGAAAAGGGTTTCATCACTTTGCATACAAAGCATAGGAGGGGAAGTTCATTCTATTCCATATCACACATTCTATACATTTTCTATATTCTAGATCTAGCTTGCTATCATTGTGTAACTTGCACAAAAGAATCCTAGAGAATCATTACACAAACATTCACACAGAACTACATGGAGTATAAAATTTAGTGCAGCGCTCGGTACTAAGTTCATGCTTCGAGTGACCATCAGGGTCATTCTGACTCTCCATTTTGCATCTTATTTATTAGGTTTGATTTGGTTTGTGGGTATGTGCAACTAGGTATCTATTTTGTAAGTTATAGGTGCAAACAAATACATTGGAACAAATCCAAAGTGACAAAAAAAGATCACCATTGAATCTCCTCATATACATAAAATATCGTAACCTAAGTATCTAGGAAGACACTAGCACCCAAATCCATTCACTAGCGCCTAGGTGCTCTTATCCTCCTGTGAGCACTTATGTCCCTCACATTTCTAAGTTCCAAAACTTCCAATGAGCCTTGATGACACTCTTCTCATTTTTTTCCAGCAATGCCTCAATCCAGACACTTCCTAATCATTAATAAATCAACTAAGTCATCTATCTCTCTCACTTGTTTAGGGTTTCATATTATTGTGTGTTTATTTCTTGTACATTTACTATTATTTAGCACTTGTATATTATACACTACAATAGCTACTCTAAAATTAATATTTAATTCAATTTATATTAAATCATTTGGTGAACATGTTCCTTACATGCCCATTATTGGATCTTTCATGGCTTCCCATCCCTTTGCTTCTAATGCTTCCCCATTGTATATCCAGGTTCAACTTCATAATATCCTTGTTAAGCGTGTCATAGTTGATCTTGGAAATGGTGTTAACGTATGCACTCTATCATTTCTCCATCAAATACGATTTTTTTCCACTCATCTCAATTCATCTACTCTTTGTATCTATGGCTTTGATGATACACCTAAACAAGTATTGGGCACAATCTCTCTTCCCCTCACTATGGGGTCTTGCACTCTTAATGTTTTATGTTACGTTATGCCTCATGATGTTTATTATACTATTATTCTAAGACATCTTTGGTTACATACTATACATACACTTATTTTTACCCTTGTCATAACACATAATGCCCTTACTACACCTTCTTCCATGGATACCACTACAGTAGATTCCACACCACATATCACTACTCTTGATGATATTCCCCTTATACATGATGCTAATTAAATTACCTATATTGCACATCCTTATCCTCTTGGGGTGCACCCTAGTGCTACTGATTTACATGATCAATTATCTATTGGTACCCATGATACTCCTCCCATTATGTCTCACCCTCGATACACGTCTATTGATCATATGCTTATTTCTTCCAATGTTACATCTATCTCTGCACCTTCCTCATCACAAGTTAGAGCATTGTATGATAGTTTTACAATGGTTCCTAATCTTAACACTTTCTAAGATCCTATGCATGATTATGTTACTATGGTTTAACATTATCTTGTTACATCCATGGGGGAAATCAATTCCCATTTTCCCACCTTTCTGTCTATGGTCATACGGGATAATTCATACTACTTTATTTCTTGTGTTCTTCCCAAATTGCACCTATTTCTTCTGACGAGTCTTGTTTCTCTACCTCAATTGGTTGACATTCATGTTGATGAGCATCCTAGAATTACATATGTTATACATCTTTTGACTCACATATTGATCCTTATGTTTGCACTTACTTTTTCCACTATTACCAACACGTACAATGTTACACCTATTTTATTTTCCCTTAATAGGTACATTCTTATTGCTTATACACTTCCTATTCATCCAGTTGGGATCTTGGACTCTATATGGTTTTCCCCTCACCATGTTGACATTATTCTTTGGTAGCTCTTGTGTTTACCAATGTTCTACCTATTATAGTTTCGCCACATGATATGATACATGCACTTTCACACGGCATATGTTCATCCTCTTTATTATATCATGGGCTCTTGCCTACTACTCTCATTACATAGATCTTCATCACTCACACACTTAGGGGACATCTAAATTCCCCATATAGTCGCATGTCCTAATCAACAAACACACTATCCATATATTACTCTTGTTTTGCAATTCACATCAATATTTCTAGCAACACTTTCTCTCATCTACACTATGTGCACACCTTGATACATCTATCTATGATTCTATGTTGCTCCATGTACACGTCTTACTACTCATGCTTACTTATGGATCCTTCTACTCATGGTACACATACTAATTTCTATATAGGGTATACATCATTTTGTGCACTATATATACTCTTGCTTTTCTTACTCACAATGATTATATTTGTTTTTTGACAGCTCTTTATATACAAACTTGAGGGGGGGATCATCACACTTTATCCCCCCCGTCACTATTTGATGTCTATATTTCCTACTCTTAGTTGTTTTGCTACACTTCACACTTAGTCCTTCATGATAAAATATTTCCTAGCTTACAATCTCAAACACATGAAACACATACTTCATTACCCGATGACGCACTCTAGTGCTACGGTTCACACTTGAATGTTAAGGGAACACATCATCCATGAACCTCACATCCTCTACTCTTGATGCACTTTGAGCTCAATACTACATGATACATCTTTCACAACATATACTATTTTCTCTCGCTCTACGCTTCATGACTATTTTCTGAGCATCACCACATTGTTGGTTCACATACTTTATCTTCATTACCTAATGATGCACTCTAGTGCTATGGTTCACACTTGATTTTTGAGGGCACACTTCATCAATGAACCTCAAAATTCACTCTCAATACTTCATGATACATATTTCCTAGCATCTACTACTCTCTCTTGTTTCACGATTCATGACTATATTTCTGAGCATTACCACATCGTTGGTTTGCATACTTTATCCTCGTTACCTGATGACACATTCTAGTGTTATGGTTCACAGTCGAACATTGAGGGTCCCATTCTTAAATGAACCTCACATAATTTTCATGCTTAGCACTTTGCAATACATATTTTCTAGCATCTACTCTCAATCGCACAAAAAAAACTCATTTCCCAGTGATGCGCTCTTATTCTATGGTTCACTCTTGACTATTGAGGGAGAATTTATAAATGAAACTCATATCATACACATCCGCTAGGGAGAAATGTGGCTCCTCCTCTCTTCACATCTTGCACATCGCAACACACCATCACACTCGCACAACATTTTCATATCTTCGTTACATTTACTCTTGTTAGCTTATTTCTACTTACATGTTACACTTTGTTTCCTATGCTAGTTGGATTCTTAGTATGTCATCATATTTTCCTATATACACATGCACGTTCACTTGGTATCTTGAGGTGAATGCAAGAATTTTTCATATTTTTACATGATGCATGATGCTCGACATTGATCTTCACTAGTCTCACCAAGGCTCCTGGGGGCATCTACCTTTGTTACTCTCACACTCCATATATTACAGGTTCTATTGTTACATCATTCCTTCATTATTTCTACTACCACTTACTTTTTTGATGATTTATTTATCTCTCTAACATGATAATGGGTGCTTCATGTGTAGATTTTTTCTTGCAGGCCCAATACAACCATGGCTATTTGCCACTTCTTGCTTCATATTGTTTGTTATTATTTGCGGGTTGTGCCCTATGTATTGCTTGATCATTGTATGTTTTTGGTCACTTCAGCTCTAATTGTCTTGTGACATTGTGAGCCATGTCCCATGTACAAAACCCACTTTTCTTGGTCCATATTGTCTTCCCACTTGCTAGTTACATTGTATTTTATTGCATGCTAGCTTTTTTTTACTAACTCTTGTTACTAGCCTACATTGTTTGCACATGCCTTGGTTTCTACCATGCACATGCCCTACCTTCTGCAGGTATCCAATTCATATCAGTATTAGTTCATATCCTTTAGACCACATTCTCCTACAGTTTTTGCATGCACCCCAAATGAGGGGTGCATTTATTTGGTGAATAAATCATCCCTATAAAAACTCAGAGCTTCAATAAAATACTTCACAGTAAAAAATCAACACATGAACACAGTTATAGATTGGCTCAGAATCAGACTTGGGCCCAAAATATAGAGTAGACACTAGCGCCCAGTCCTGGACAGTAGCAGTGGGTGCTTGTGTCCCCTCTATGGGGGAAAAACAATCAATTTCTTAGTTCAACACAGTTTACAGGAGTTTCATATAAATTATCCAACAACAGATACTTTCCTCCAGTTACAGAATTCAGTCTATCAGTTACATTTCAGTTATAATCAGAACAATTGGAACAAAAGGAACAAATCAAGGACATACCATTTGTAATGGTGCTTATTTGGGAAGCATCATGGAAGCAGAGAAAAACTAGAACTCTCTCTCCCAACACTCTTCTCTTGGCGTGAGATCACCTAAAAAACTCACCTTTGGCATGAGATTGCCCCAAAAAATCACTTTTGGCATGAGATCACTATACGTACCCAAAATTGTAAGGTACTGTACTGCTAGAACAACATGACACGTGCCCCAATGATGATACAGGTCTCCTCGCAAGGTGTTCGGGATCTGAAAAATCTCTCCAAGTGTGCGTTAACATCCCGCATGCCCCGCTTAGCCCCCGCGTGCTTTGTTTTTCCCTTTACCCCTCTTTTCTTGGCCTTTCGCTCTTCAGTGACGAAACCGCCACCCTGAACAGGGTGGCGGTCCTGTAACCGCCGCCCTGCTCAGAGCGGCGGTCCTTTACGCATTTTCCAGAAAGCTCTTTTAACACGACTCACGTAAATTCAACGTTTTACCAGCTTTCTTTCACCGCCATAAGCTTGCATTTATGATTCTGGTTCCCTGGAATAGTGTTTTGCCATTGTTTATAGTTTAAGAGTTCTATTTGGTTTTTACCTTGGGTAAATGAAAATGCTATAAATAGTTGGCTTGTGCTCAAGAAAATGGCCCCTCAAAATTTGCCTCTGATTTCTCTTTGCAATAGATTTAGTCTTCCTTTTGCTTAGAATGCTTAGTTTCTTTCATTGCATGCTTAGTTAGCATTGTTTTACTGTTAGTAAGCCACATATCCATCTTGTGCAAGCACTGCTGTTATTTCATCCAATCCATTGGAGTAGAATAGCTTAGGAAGCCATTAAAGTTGCAGGTTTTTCTCCTCAAATAGGATAGTTTCAGGTTCTGGACGCTTTATGTTGCATGACTCGCAATAGATCCCGCTAGGAATTGCATAAGCCAAACTCTGTACTCTTGCGCTATCCCTCTCCTACTCGCATTGTATTCAGTCAGTGTTTTGAGCTACCTTTATCCCAATATCTACTTCTGTTGATGCTAGCATTACACGCTTTTCTAGATCCACGTGAACACGAAGGAACGAGGAGATCACACTGAGGGGACAAGATCAAACACACCAGCGGATTCGCCACTGTTCTGCAGAATCCAGGTTCTAGCTTTCAAAGTTCTAGTTAGAATCATATCAAATAGAGTAGTTAATTGCTTTATTTCAGTTAATTCTACTCTCGATATTACTAGGGAAGCTGTGGGGATTGATAGTTTATGAGAAACTATGATTCACTCCTCACTTCTGAGGTAGGATCGAGAGTCTTGCAGATAGATTAGATAAGCTATTTCATTGTTTATAATAGATCTACAAATTGCACAGACAAATAGCTACACTTGGTTATTTTGTTTGTTTTAAATTGATTATTTTAGTTGTCATTTCTAGATATTTTAAATAACTGCTTTCTTAAATTCGTAAAGCTCATCAGAAAACACAAAAAAATAGAGAAGTTATATATGCTATAGATATACTTCACATAGGTAAATTTTATTTTACTGTAGTTCACTTTAATTTGTTGCTTTTGTATGACAATCACGGGACCTAGAGAGCCCAAGGAATACGTATTTGAGCCAATTGTGCCCCAGCCCAATCTCATCACAGCGATAACTGATATAGATCAAAATCTTAGGATTCAAGTCTTCCGAATAACTGTAAGCTTGCAACAAATCAATTCCCAGTTGAACGGACTAAACATAGAAGACGACCAAGCACACACGTTTTGGTCGAATCAACCGAACTACAGATTACCCTAGGTAACATTCATATGACTGTAGAAGGGTTCGAAAGAGAACAAACCTTTGGTTTTGATCCTTTTGTCCCATAGCCAGACGCAGGAGACACTCTTCTAGATATAGATACCAGCCTAAGAATCTAGGTTGCACGAACGCCTATAAGATATTATGAGAAAATCACACAGTTATTGATCCTAAATATAGAAGCTGAGAAAGCATACGATTACTGGATATTAGGGATTAGGACTTGATTTCACGCATGACCATAGCAGGTCCACAACAACTAAGAATCTACGGTTGTGACCCACAAATCCCATAGCCTAACGAATCCACAGGAGAATTAGACATAGACACTGGCCTACGCACATTAGTATTCTGGTCTACTCCACTTCTGCCTATCATCATCAAACAATTATCCTTGCTAGATACAGCAGCTAACAGAGCTAGGGATTTCTGGACTAGGCCAGAGAATCGTCCATAGAATTGGCTATATTTACCATCCACCATATGACCTTATCCGGAAACGTATATGAAACTATCCTAGGTCATTTTCCACGTATTCCACAACCCATAGATCAAATCACGCCAGAGCTCGATATTGATTGGAGCCTTCAAGCAGTCATCCTTGCCGATCGATCTATCACACCAATTCAGGTTAGAAGGGCCTTCTTTGCCTTAGATTCACAAATTCCACTAGTGCGTATTGAAGACATTAGATTGCCTAACTAGTTTGTCTGCATCCCATATTTATTCCATCCCTACCGGTTGTCTCGGCACGACCTCGGGAGGTCGGGTACGAGGAAGAGTTGCTTGTAGATTCCCACGCTCACTTGTCACTTTTCCATCATACAATCACCCAAAAAACTCCCTCTTGGCATGAGATCACCCAAAAAAATCACTTTTGGCGTGAGATCACCCAAAAACCTCACCATCAGCATTCAAAATCAGCAACTCCAAGCAAATAGGACAATTTTCTATCTCATACTCTCTTACATATCAGGGGCACACTTTCCTTTTACACATGTTTACACTCTTTACTTACTTATACATACATTAATATGATTTTTCATATACAAAATTTTGACTACTTTCTTGTTATTCTTTTGCAGGTCTATCTTTAATACATAATAAGAAGCAACTCACATCAGTAAGCAAAAAATCCAACAACACACTACTACAGAATACACTTCACACCTAGGGTCTATCTCCCTTTCCGAGTTCCCACACTTTGTACTATGATAAATTCACACTTCACTTGTCCACTCGATATGCTATCGGCTACACTCTTCTCTACAAGATCATAAGGTACACATCTTCTATCTACTTTATGCTATCAAGTATTCACTCAACAACATAAAGTGGGGGAAAATGTAGACACAAAATCTATGCACTTGGTTACATTTCTAGGTCCTAAAGCATACTAATGTATACATGATTCCTAAGAAAGAAAATTGGTGGTTGACAACTCATTTTGGCCTTTTTGCTTTATCTCTTGTCTTCTTTTTAGTATTACACATCTTACATACTTGTCAGAACTTAACTTTTTTTTATCTTTTATGGCTTCATACACTAGCACCTAGTTAGGACACAAGTGCATAGGCGCTCTTATCCCTCCTGGGTGTTCCTATCCTCTCTATCCTTTTCTTACCTTTTTCTGTCTCTTTTACTTCTTGGGCATATTTTACTATTTTGGGTCAGAATTTGAGTTGTCAATTTCAAAATTCAAACAAGGGAATCATATACATATTTAGTTATTTCACTCAAATAAGGGGCCAAACACTAAGCATTATCTATTATCACCTAAGCTTACATCCAAAGGCACAAAGAGAATTACAAAGCATCCATCTAGCACATACATACAAGGGACAAGGGTTGCATCACTTTGCATACACAACATATGAGGGGAAGTTCATTCTATTACATCTCACACATTTTATACATTTCCTATATTCTAGATCTAATCTGCTATCATTGTGTAACTTGTACAAGGGAATCCTATGGCATCATTACACACACATTCACACAAAACTACACAGAGTCTGAAATATAGTGCAACACTTAGTACTAAGTTCACTCTTTGGGTGACCGTCAGGGTCAGTCTAACTCCCCATTCTACATCTTATTTATTAGGTTTGATGTGTTTTATGGGTATGTGTAGCTAGGCATCTATTTTATAGATTACATGTGCAAACAATGACATTGGAAAAAATCCAGAGTGACAAACAAAGATCAACAATGAAGCTCCTCTTGTACAGAAGAGATCATAACTTGAGCATATAGGCAGACACTAGCACCCAAATCTAGTCACTAGTGCCCGGGTGCTCCTATCCTCTCGTGGGCACTTCTGTCCTACACATTTGTGAGTTCTAGAACTTCTAGTGAGCCTTGACGACACTCTTCCCATTCTGTACCAGCAGTGCAACATTCCAGACCACTTCCCGATCATTCAAAAATAAGCTAAGTCATCTATCTCTCTCACTTGCTTAGGGTTTCATATTATTATGTGCTTGTTGCTTTTTTGTTTACTGTATTTTATCATTTATATATCATACACTACAATAGTTACTATGAAATTAAGATTTAATTATATTTATATTAAATCGGTTCCTAAAAGTGCAACACTTAAGTGTTCTGGGTACTTTTGTTCCTAAAGTACATCACATGGGTGCCCAATGTTAAAACAAGCTCCAAAAGTCACTCCCATATGCACCTAAGGTGATTTGGAGGTTCTTAAGGTGCCCCTCAAGTGTGCATGGGGTACTTTTATTTCCCAAAATTATTTTTAAGTGTGCCTAAGTTCTTTTTAATTCCCAAATGGCCTCACATGTGTGCCCCAATGCATAATTTGTTCTTAAAACACATTATAAGTGCATCCAAGGTACTTTTAAAAATATAAAGGTAAAGTGCAATCTCATTTGCTCCAAAACACAATCATTTCCTTCCCCTTGTTTGTTATACATTGTCTTGGAAGATATTTTCTCATAACTTTTGTTGCATCCATAAAACTCCTTGAAATTTTGACCATTAGTCCCTATATTAGGTGCCATTAAAATTATTATAAATTTGTATGATTTTCTATTTTATTTTTCTACCTCTGGAGGTTTTAAAGGTTTTTTGCTCCATAAACAACCTAGAAATCATGCTTATCAATACGTAAGCAATATCTTGAAATGAGTTATGAATTTTGGGTGTGGATCAAAAATACTCCCACACGTGTTGATTTAAAGAATTGGTTTATGCAAATCATGTCTAATAATCAAGATAGTGTGAATCATATGGGGAATTACAAGTGGAGATACACGGTTTTGAAAATCGCGCATGCGGGCTGTAATGTGACTGTTAAAAGGCGGATTCAAACCTCCACGGAAACCGAAGGCGGCAATAAAGTGATTGATGGCAGGGAGTGGGTTATTCTCACACGCGTTTTTCAGCAGGTTCAGATTAGTTGACACGCAGCCGATCGTGGGAATAACAACGGTTCTCATTTCCATTTTGGTGCAGATTACTATAGCAAAAACTGGACTGGCTTTAGCAATCAGTTAGGAATTAGTTGCAAACAGTTCAGAACAGAGAAGATGGGGAGGCCTCCTTGTCAAATTGAGCCTAGTGTGGACCCTGACTGGAAAGACAATATTGAGCTGTGGAGCATTCTTAGCAAGGGTGGCATAACAAACTTCATGGAAAAAGTGCAGGGGCATGACCAGAGCATCTCTGTGTGCTTTGCAAAGGATTGGAAGGAGAGGACAGTGGAGTATGGGGGGCAGAAGGTTTTAATCAATGAAGAGCTTATTGATGAAGCGACCGGCCTTGGCTTGGAGGGCTTCAGATTCTTTAACAAAAGGGTCAATAGGGATGTGGAAGAGAGAAGATTTGTTGAGGGAGAGGAGAAACTGACCCACTTAACAGCAGGCCTGCTTGTTAGCTCGATCCCTCCACCATATGATGAAGTAACCCGCATGATGATACGGTTCATCTCCTTGGAAGGGAGGTTTGTCACTGTTCCTGCGAAACACCTTATTTTTCTTAATCATTTTCGTAGGGATCGTCTGGTTTGTTTCCCCCATTACTTGCTGAACTCTCTTGAACGCTCCATTCTTGAGTTTCAAAAGCATTCCCGGGTGGTTCCTCTGCACCAAGGGCTCATTTTGTTGTTACACAAATGCAGTCTACTCAGGTTTCCTGGTCTCCCATCCTCCCCTAGCTCGATTCCCCCTTTGCCGAGCTCTGCTGCTGCCAGCCCTGTTTCTCCTTTCTCTGTCCCTGCCACCACTGTTGTCACCCCCATGCTGGCCGTTCAGGCTTCTTCTCCCGTTCCCCCTTCTGATGCTCCCCGCCCCCCACTTGGCCTCTACCTCGCGGAGGGACCGGTTACCAGGGCTTCTAGGAAGCTTAACCTTGAGACCCTTGCTGTGGAGAAGGGTTCTCATGAATTTGAAATTGCTCATGACCTCCTGCATATTAGCAGTGCCAACCCCCGGGAAGTGCAATTGGAAAGCCCTACAAAAAGGCTAGAAGCCTTAGAGGCAGATATGAAATTGTTAAAGGATGAAGTTAAAAACTTGACAAAACAGAAAGGAAAGAGGAAGAAGGAGGAGGAGGAGGATGTGGACAGCAGCCAAATTGAAGATATATACAAGAAATTGCACTCCTTGGACTCTCGCTTAGGGAAGGCCAAGACTAGGCATGATTACAACATTGCCATCTTTAGGGCGATTGAGGAATTTATTGAACAACACGTCAGAAGTGTCTCCAACCTAAGCGGAGTGCCGACAACTCTTTGGTAGCTATTTTTTAGCTACTTTGAGCATCATTGTAACATTTGGATTCTGATCCTTTTCACTCTGGTTCTCTTGCTTTTCCTGGCTTTTAGGCCTTCTTTGTATTCAAGGGTATAGTCCCTTTCAAAAAACTATTTGCCAATAATAAAAAAAAACCTTGAAATCATGCTTATAAAACTTTTTTTTCTTCATGTAATTCTCGTAACACTTGCTCACCACCTATATTCACTCAAATGGAGCCATGAAGTTTAAATACTTAGTCTATGAACCTATCTCCATTCTTGTCACATACCTACCAAACATAGAAGTTAGTAATGTTTATTTCATGGATTGTAAGGATCTCTGAGTCATAATGGTGGAGAATAAGCATACTACAGAGGAAGATCAAATCTTTTGAAGTGGTTTATATAGATATGTTGGAATTCTATTTTCTATACAATGTACTGATCTCGTCTTGGCTTGCATGAGAAACTATGATCCTACCAGTCATGAGGTCAACGCACCCAATGACACAATGGTGTTTTAACTTGATTCAGATTACATTGGCCTCAATTTCAGAATACATAGAAGAAAGAATTCAATGGTTTTTACTAAGGAGGATCTAATGTCTAAAAGGAATAACATATACTTTAAGCATCAAAATATGTTGGCCAAATCATGTTTGAATGTGAAAAAAGGAGGTCCCTCCAAGCTTCCCAAAAAATTTAGTGTGGGATGTATTCCATGAAAATATTTTGAACATGATCGTCCTCCTCAATAGAGTAATGGGTGATCCTACCACCAAGGAATTCAAACCATCAATGGTGTATTTTATTAATGTGATTTTTGATGTATTGTAGTGCATTGCTCTAGTAAATATTGAGGCCGCCAATTAATTCTACATAACATTGTATCTTGTTTATTCAAATAGTGAAATTAGAGTATGGCCGGGTTTTTCCTCATAAGGAAAATTGGGTGAAAGGTATAAAATCTATGATTTTCAGCTACAAATTACTCATGAAGGTAGCTTGACTCATTTCAAGAGAGCCAATGATGTGTTCACTATGTTTGTAGTTAGAATAATGGAAGGAAATGTTGTAATGAGAACCTCAAGTGACTACAAAATTGGTAACAAAGTTTGGTAGCTATTTCATCCAGTTCAAAATTTTTACCTACATCATAATTGACAAGTTTGAAGGTCATATGTACAAGCTCCCAAGGTATGTGAGTGATAAAGTAGTTTTGATCAAACTTTACATGTAGTTGGGCATTGTTAATTCTAGGTGTAGAGAAAGGAAGATTAAGGGTGTTAATTTTCTTATCAAGCTTGGTTTATATTGATGTAAGAATTATTTTGATGCTCAAAATTAAGTCGAGAGAAGGAGAGGAGAATGGTCCAAGGCAATTTTATGGAGGGATTACAAGAAGCAACCCCTAACACCCCTCCGTATGGCTTTTGATAGACATAGTACAACATTATTCTTAAGCTTCCTACTACATTTTATTGGGTTAACTCATGTTACATTTTGTAGATGTGTTTGTCAACATTGGGGGTGGAAAGACCCCAAGTGTGAATCTTTTGATTTACAACCTACCACCACCTTTTGTTATCTTCTCTGGTTTGCTCTCCTCCATAGACCCCTATAAAGTGAATGCATCATCTCTCTCATGTGCTTCGCTTGGCTTCATGCTAGCATTAAAGATTATACTTTTACCGAGTTCAACTAGATCTATTGTTATTGGATTTACATTTGGTTTTGGAAACAAACATCGGTCTTTGCATTGACAGTCCTCCAAGCTCGACATCGCATTGCATTATGGATTATGTGTCGAGTATTGTGACTCATACTAGCTCACACCTAGCATCTCCTTGCACTATTGATGGGATCACTCGAGCTTGCATCTTCCTTTGAATCACATAGCATTTTACATTGCATGTGGTGGTTAGACATTGCATTTATCAACTCTTCTAACTACTAGATGATGTTGGCTACATGCATCCCCATGCCTCAACATAAGGTTTTTCATCTCTTCGAACACTCCTTGAACGCCATTCATGCATTCAATAGATTCCACGCATATAGATTTATTGGCACGTTAATGGATTATAACCTTTAAGCCAACCAACTGAATTACAATCTTCTAGCCAGCCCATCGAATTATAATCTTCAAATTGAAACATTCCCTTTTTATAACATTGGATGACCTAGAGGATTGAAGGAGGACATGATGCACACAATAAGAAATCTCTCTTTTTTCAAAACCTCAAACATTAATCACACTAAATAGCATTTACAAATGCAAGTCTCCGTTATCTCCCTCAAGTTTAACTTTTTAAACACATACTCTTCAACATTTCTATTACACATTTCATATGCGATTGCAACTGTATTCTTTGTTGGAACTCTTAATATTTTGTCAAATGTCCATTTACTTGGCTTGTGGACATCCATCATGAGATTTTAATTTTTCCTAGTGGAATGATAGGGTCCATTAAGAAAATAACTTTCTTTGATAAAGATGGCATAGATATTTGGAATAACAATCCCGAGTAAAAAGAAAATTTAAAATGGAAAAGTGAAAAGTTAAAGAGCAAAGACATTTCACTTTTACAGCGAATCATGAAAACTCTGACGGGTTGTCTTTTCTCGTGCTTAATATCCAAACCCGAGACACGTAGCTAAATGAGTATCACGAGATTATTAACACGTTCGCGTGTTATTGTGGACGATGCTACTCACTAAGATTCGTGAAAATTCGGAAAAGATATTCAGTGCTTGTTGAAAATACATTATTGAAGAGACATCAAACGGATATGAAATCTGTCCAGAATTAGGTTGTTTCCAATTTTTTAATTTGAAAAAAAAAAGAACTTGATCAAAGTATTACATATTTATTTTATAATTTCAATATATTCTATGATAAGTTTTTTTCTCGATAAAATGGGTTTAGATAATAAAAAATTGATTGAGATTTACGAGATTATATAAAATGTTGGCATGTTATGAAATTAATATATAGTGAGTTACAATGTTACATCTAAATATATGAGTTCTTTTGGATAAGTAAAGATGACTAGGGGGATATAATTTGCCAAAGTCATTTAGACATTAACTTTGGCTTTATTTATTCGACTTTCCGTGTCTGGTATTTAGAGGGATTTATACCTTGGTGGATGGATATAACCAACCATCATCCTCACAAATTGGACTACAACCCTTTCGATAAGTTTAAATATTTAGTATTTGTTATGTTGCATGTTTATATAGTGTTTATGTACTTGTTGAATTCTAGTTTAAATTATAGTTTTATTGTTTTAGTTCTTTGATTTCTTCTAGTCTGGTTGATCTCTATACACCCCTCAATCATTATCTCACCTATTTCTCTTTAAACCAATTCTATGTGGCCTCTCATGTCTTGGACATAGAATCTATGTTTTTGGTAGATTTTCACCAGGCCATTCTCTTCTTTTTCCTGGTTGATCCATATATGTTTTTTTTTTAAATTTTCTCGTAGTAGTTGATCCTATATGTCTCTTTTTTATTTTCTAACCGTTTATGTCGGCTTGTGTGCCATTAAGGTTATAATTTTAATTTCAATTGTCTATAGATAAACAAACACCCTAACTCATTTAGACTATCTAGCATCCATCTAAGCATCTGTCACTATCAATACATTTAAGAAAGTTAGAGAAAGCAATCACTTGGACCATTAATATAAGTCAAACATCTATTGAAGCACTAAAATTCCACCAAAATTCATAGTAGAGACATTTTGCATTGTATTGATTTCTTGACTAGAGAATCATAGTGTATCCTTAGAGTTTTTCAATAAATATATATGTGCAGACCCCTAAATTTGGTCTTTGGCACTTTGGTGAGATCAACTTTGGCATACTTTGACATACAATTACACATTTGGACAAAACCCATATATTTAATTATTGAGTTGCATTTTTTCCCTCTTTTATCCTACATAGTTGTTGTCTTAGCCACCTCCATCTACTGCACATATCTATTTAGGATCACCCTATTCTATATAGGAACTATTGATAATCTTAGACAAGTATTCTCTATACTCAAATCCAGCTTTCTACACTCTCTAGACAATGCTAGTAAAGTTGGACAACACCTGTCTATTGCAGGAGTCGACTCTAGACAACAATGTCTAGAGGTTTTCAATGACTAGTTTTTAGATTGGATGCCATCATCATGTCAACCTAGATACATACCATGGTTCATCTATTTTAAGAAAGTAATGAAGAGTCACTTATATTTACAAAACATATATGATTTCATTACACATCTCTTAGAACACTCTCACTATATTAAGGATCATTGCAAAAGAAAAATTACATACATAATTTTTAAAGGAGCACCCCTAAAGAAATTCGTAGAGCTAAATATGGAATAAAAGAAGTAAAAGTCTAAAGAAAGGTCAATTATTTGAGCACACAATTTCACACACGTTCACATAGGTGGGAGAGCTACATGGGTCTGAAACATTTTCGGATTAGTGTTGCGTAGGCAATGCTCGAGCATTGGGTGGTTGGGTTTGATTAGATTCGAAATGATAATCCATTTTTAAGGCACTTTTAAGGGTCTCTTGTGATCTTACAAACAAATTAGAAATCGGACAAAGGAAAGTAGAAAATGGTACTAATGCAAAATATCAAATAAATTCCATATACCCAAAATTACATAGAAAAAAATGACAACATCTCAAAAAATTATAGACCCTCATATTGCTCCAGGAAAATTCTAGTAAAACCCAACACTTCTCATCTATAGAAGGAGTCTAAGTCTTATGGCAGTGTCCAAACACCTCCAATCCATTTTTTCACATTCTAAGTATATAATGAAGAACTTCTATATCATTTCCATCCACTGAAACACTCACTATGAGTGACATGCATCTAGAATGACTCGAGTTACTCATCTTTCTATTTCCTTGTCAATCATAAATTAAGTGGTTGTTATGTTGCATGTTTTCAGAGTGTTTATGTACTTGTTAGGTTTTGGTTGAAAATATAGTTCTACTGCTTTGATTTATTGACTTCTACTGGTCTTGTTCATATCTATGCACCCCTCAAATGTCACCTTATTTATTTCCCTTGATTTCACCTCTTTGTGGCCTCTCATGTCTCAAATATGGACTCTACATTCTTGTTATATTTTCACTGGGATCTTTTCTCCTTCATACTATTCAATCGACATATGTCCTCTTTTATTTTCTAACACGTGCGGTTGACTTGTGTGCTAATAGGGTTCTACTTTTAATTTTAGTTGTCTATAAATATTGTACTTATATAAAAGGAATGGGCCACAACACACAAAATATGACTTCTATATTAGAAGGTCACGTGTTTGGAAAGCCCTACAATTTAAAATAGCCCATGATCCATACTAAAAAGATGTTTTTTCTCGAGATTTTTCTTTTCTTTTCCTTGTGACTAAAAAATGTTTCCTCCATGTTGAACAATGTCACACAATATATTCTTAAACCGCATAAAGATGATTCAAAGGTGGCTGACCTAGAATTATGTGCCTTATTTTATATGACTAGTTTGTCATCATATTTGTGGCGTTGATTCCAAATGTAGATATTGAACAAGATAAAATTTAATGTTTCTTGTTTCCGTTTAGACATGATTCTCCATTCACTTTTTCCTGGCGTAAACTTGACCTTTCCCCTATATAAATGATTACAACACAAGGATTATTCTCGATGCAATTTCCAATTTTGTTTCCCATAGGGAAAACCATGTTTAAATAACCATGCATGAAAAAATTCTAACTTTGTGAGTATGCTCTAAATTTGTTACGTTACTATAATGGGATCTTTGGGTCTCATCCATGATTCAAATACTTTTTAGTCAACCTCATAACGCATCATAAGATACAAGAAATGACGATAATATTCATAAATCAAAATATCGAGCACAAACTCTTGACAAATATAAAATACATTTTCTATAGATTTTGAGACTTCCCCAATAATGGGATCCTATATAGTTTGATGCATTTTAGGACCAACCATTAAGGAACTTGCTTTTTTTGGTCAAGAGTTAGAAGTGAGGTTTTTGACATAATCGAGCAATTAAGTCCCCTAACATTTTTATTTATTCTAAGTGCAATAGAAAAAAAATGGCTAGACCTCCACATTGTCATTCCTAGAAATATCCCAACAAACATTCAAGTTGCTCAACAATGGAGAAATTTAAACATTGTTTCCAACCCTCGTCGTTTTTCCACATACTTGTACCACCAATTCACAATCCTTCGTGAAGAATTCCTCAAGAAACATCTTGGGGCACACAATTATTGGTACACGTATTAAACGTTCCTTCTTTTCTGTTATGATTTTGGAACTTCACACCTTATATTTAGGATCCTTTTCTCTGGAAGAGAAGAATGGAAACATAGAGGTTTTGCACATGTGCATTGTTTTTGGTGGCTTGAGAGTGCACCCAATGTTGAGACAATAGACTAGGAAGACCTAATTTTTGTAGAGGCAACAATAAATTACTTTGAAAATTACGTTTCCACATGGAACCCTTGAGGCATATTTGAACGAAAAGCATACATTCATGGCCCATCTAATATGATCCCTGCCTATTGGAAGTAACACATATATTGATTGTTGACCCTATCACTGACCTCAATGAATTGTTTAATTGTGTTCAACACTACAAAAAAAATTAGAACAAACATGCTTGAAAAAAATGAGTTTCTAGTGTCGTTACAACACCCCCTAGAACATGCATCTAGAATCAACACTATTCATCTTGGATGATGGGAAAGTAAAGTAACTTCCTTCCAGACTTGATGGTAGGTTGAACATCCACAACCAGGCCATGTTATCCATATGGAGATCTATTGTTGACTGTCAACATGTGTTCTCCTGCCATATGGTTCTAAAATAATTTGCAAAATATGATTCCAAGGTATAATGGCGTTCCAAAGCCTACCGTTAGATTCTCTCCAATATTTTAGGAAGTATCTCACCTGGTTAACCTATGCATAGTGCATTTCATAAAATGTTTTTTGAGAGTTTTATCAAGCCTGATATCAGTGCACAAGACACTTGCCACATGATGCAAAAATTACCTCTTGTTCTTTGCATTCATTCTTTTACTTCATTGAATTGGTAAACAAGTCTTAAGGTAGGATGTCGAATCTAAGTCTCATAGTCAAGAAACATGTATCTTCCTTGATACCTAAAGAAAGCAACCAACAACAATGGAATCTCTTTAACTTATTGAATTTTCTATAACCTAGTCTTGAAAATAACAATGAAGTGAGGATAAATGGAAGTTTTATTTCATGTCAACCATTGTTCACCTATCCCCCATATTATTGTAGGTTCTTCTCAAGAATCACCTTCTTTTTGAACTTTTTGTTGGAGTGAACTACTTTTATATAGGTCATTCTGTAATGTTTATTCTAACATTAGCACCATGCTCAAACATATCATTGTTAATTGGGGCCTGCCTAAAAATAATTACCAGCCCTCTTATGTCACTCATAATACCTTGAATGATAAACAAATTTCAAATGAGGAGTTGTGTAGTGATGAAGAGATCACATGTCTACTGACCTATTTGGATGAGTGGGAGCTACTATTCTAGCTCCATCTTGGAAACCACATGGGGATGAGGAACTTTTTTGTCCTAGTGATGAGGAATTCTTATGGTAAATAGTTCACTTATTGGAGAAAGGAGGCAATGGAGGAAGGAGGACAATCAACGTCCTCTCGTCATTCAGCAACGACAGGGTCGCAGACAGATGTGGTGATGTTCTATTTCAATTGTGTGGTGTGTTTATAAACAAGGGGGTGAAACTATTTTCATGTTTTTATTTTAATGTGTTCACATAGACTAACAACAGTTCTTGAGTGTCTATTTGGTGTGGAAGAAGCAAATTGCTTGACTCAGCTTACATGGGCAAAGCATCTACGTACGATCCTCTGACTGTCGTACGGTACTCTGACTGCCATACTTCGGTGGAGTGTACTTCGTTGGAAGGTGATCAGTCGATGAAGATGTTCATACGACAAGGATGATCATTAACATCAAGATACAAACAACAAGATCTAGTAGCAACGGCTACTCCGACAAGTTCGATGTTTCCAGGAGCTCTTACCCCATGTTCACACTAAGGGGGCGAATGTTAAGAATATCTATGTTGTAGTGTGAACATAGAATATTATGTGAGTGATTATATTATCTAGGATAATATAATATGTGTTGTAATAATTAATTACATTATTGTAAATGTAATTATGAGTGGGTGAGTAAATATTGTTATGAGTTGTTGAGTAAACAATTCATTAACAATATTATTTTTGTTAGAAAACAAAATCTCACGTAAAATAACATGGAGTTGTTTTAGGAGTTGTGTGTGGAGATATTTATGGAGATTATCTATCCTTAAATATAGGAACTACCTCTCCTATATATATGGGTGTAATACTTCCTTTGTAATTGAAAGAATGAAGAGTAAGATTTCGAATTTAAGTTATGCAATTCTGATATAGTATTTTCAACCTTGATATGCTAGTTTACTGGGAAATCAACATCTGACACAATTGGGAAGAGAATGATGTTTTGTCTTCTTTACAATAGATTGGCCCTTATTTGATAGAGGTTATTATGGGCACATGTAATATCACTAGGAAACACCAGGAATCATTCTTCCTCCACATCGCCTCTTTTCTCACCAAAGAAACAACTTACTTTTGATATCGTTCTTCATCACTTCATGCACAAAGACTAGTTGCCTCCATTGAAATTGATAATTCAAGGTACTACATACATGAGGAAATCATATCTCATGAGTGCTATTAGGTTAACACTCTCACCCTCTTATTCCTCTTAAACATTGGAAATAAGTCATCCTCTTATTCCTTCCACCTATTGGTGTAGTGGCCTTCAACATTTCTAAATCCACTATACACGCTTCTATGCACATAACCACCAAAGAAATAAAACCATTAAGTGACCACGCACTGTCAAATTTTCAAGACTCCATACAATATCTTGAGTATATTCTCATTGATGAAATGAGATTCGTTAGACCCAAATTGCTTACTATGTTTGACTATTGCCTCCATGAAGCTTTTCCTCATTTCAAGACATATGTGTTTGGTAATAGATCTATCATTTTCGCTAGTGACCATGGCTAATCACCTCCTATCAAGGAAATTCCTTTGTAAGCGGGTCACTCATACGGGGCCAACCTTTGGAGGATATTTCCCATATTCGTCACATTATATGCTATATTTCACTAACAAGGTTCCAACCAGGCACATGTAATTTTTTTACGAACTCTTGTTAAACATTCATGATTCAATTCCTCAGTTTGAGGATTGGGAAAACCTTACATCCCACACTGATACACGCATTTCTAAACAATATATTAATGATTTTTTCTTAGATCCCTATTTGTTCGTAAAAATTGACCTAGTCAACTACCACAACCTTCATATGCTTAAATCATTGTACCTTCATGTGGTTTGATTTGTTGCACACGTAACTAGAAAAAGTGATTCATGGGAGCTCGATAATGATCAACTCTAACATAAATTCCTTCTTTGCAAACATAAAAAAGTGATGCTTACAACTAATTTTTGGGTTACAACTGGACTTATAAATGGTGTAATCGAGACAATTCTTGATGTTGTCTACAACGAATCCATGTCACCACCATAACTCTCTCTCTTTGTTGTGGTAAAATTGGCAGGTACATTGGGTTGTGTTGGGATACAAAGAACCTGTTGCGTTCTCTTACCTCTTATGTCAAGAGGCAACCACATACAACTCCTAAAAATGGTTTGGGATTTGAAAATCCATAAATCACAATATTTGACTTTGTAAAAGGCCACAACTGACATTGGAAGCACCAAAACATAAGGGCTTACATCCACCAGTATTTCCAGGGTTCCCTCACTTCAGGGCCTCTACATTTCACATCCTTTCTCTTTTGATCATTACTCTAAAATGTATCTAGGATCTCTTGTAAAAATCAAAAAATATGAGAGGTTCGGCCTACCTCTCTTCTCCATTTCCTTACATTATACAAAATGTTTCATGTTTCTACACTCCAATGTAACACCCCATTATAGATTTTCTCATTCTTTAATGTTTTGTAAATTCTAGTAATGATGTATTACTTTCTTCTACAACCCCCATTCCTTATATCTATTTATGGTGGTTTTAGTTTATTTTTCAAATTCCAGCCCAGTATAGAGGTAAACATTTCAAGGTTTTTCAAGGAGCTTCTTTATTAGCAATATTATATAGTGCTTTCATAATATGTTTCAATGGATTTGCATTCCTATTATTCTTACTTGTTTTGCTAGCAAAGCTTGAAAAAGTGTTTTCTAGGTGTGTGTGTGTGTGTGTGTGTGTGTGTGTGTGTGTGTGTGTGTGTGTGTGACCTTTGAATAAACTTGTGTTCCGTAATATAACATATGTTGACTCTCTATCCACTCCCTTTTGAACTACAATTGCGTCTATTCTTTCCATTTCCGCTTCAAGATTTTAATTATGATTTTTTATTGTGTTTAGATTTGTCTCCCCTTTGAAGAACATCGCGTTCTTCTCATCAACATATGTCATCTCTTATTCTTTTCCCCCTCCAGCTACAACTCCTTTTTTTATTCATCATTTCCCTTTCCATTTTGTTCTTTGTTGCTTCTTTTGACTATGATTACTAACACCTTTAACCAAGGCCGAATTAACGGTTAGGAGCGCCCTAGGCAATAATTGAAGTGGATGTCCTTCTTAAAATTTTAGTTAATAATTTATTCCCATAAAATAACTAAATAAAAGCCACCTACATTATCATTTTTTAGAATTTGCTTAGGGATCATAATACATCATTAATTTAGAGAAATTGGTATACAAAAGGATTAAAAATATCCTATAAAATTATCAAATAAGGATAAGTGATAATCCATGCATGGAGAGAATTAACCATAGGAGGTGCTTAGAATACGACAAATGTACAATTTTGTATACAAGTTTGATTACTTGTCTTATTTACCAATTTCAAGTAATGATGAGACTTGTCTTAAAAAAGCACCGCTTTTTTGAAAGAAAGAAAAAATCTTAGGTGGCTCCCATCATTTTATGCATAGTGGTATTTGGACCAAGCTTACTAATTCCTCCATAAGAAAGAGACATTTCCCCTAAAACATAAGGAATAGAGAATTAAATAATTCTTTCCTTAAATTGTACTTGTCTCTACTAGGTTCAACGGTGACATTATAAAATATACATGACACATTTTTGAGAAAAAATTACACACTTAAATTATCTAGAACTACATTAAAAAAAAAGTAACAATACCAAGAAAATTGGATGGGCTTAAAAATATGAATATTTATTTTACTTGTGAAAATACTTGTAAAAATAGTACATTTTTATGTTTATGCATGAAATTTCTATTACTCTATAATAATATCAATAAAAGAGTCAATTAATATTGATTTTAGGTAAAAAAAAAAAAAGATTAATAATAAGTTATAATAATAACCAAAAATAATGATTTTTTTAATAAAAATTTAAGCGTCCCTTAGTGTTGGTGCCTTATGCAGTTGCCTAGTCTGCATAGGACTTAATCCCCCCTTGCCTTTAGCATTTGTCGTGCAACTCTTCCCCATCTTTCCTCCTTCTATGTCTTCCTCTCTCACATTAACCTTCTCCACCATGTGACTTGCGATTTACTAATTACATTTTTGAAGATGCATGTGGCACTCCCTTTATCGATTAGATTCTATTAATATCTTTTTCTATCCCATCCGTCATTCTTGACCTCTAGTGGACATTAATATCTTTGAAAATATCCACTTTCCACACAAATATGGTTAAGTTTGAAAATAAACGAGGAAGTCAATTTTACTTTAGAAACTCTATCAAAGACTTTGAGGTCTTGACAGATATTTTTTTAAAAGCTCAAATAGAAATCCACCGCAGCCTTTTGGAGGACTTTTCAAAGTTTCACTAGTCTCATTCTTCGTGATGTTTGGTACAGCTGGACGCAAGAAAGGTAAATATCTGAAGACAAAATTCAATACATGTGGATGCAATAAAACTCAATATTTTATGCCATTGATTTAAGTATATATTTAATTGGTAGATTATAATAATTATTAAGTAAGCGCTTACGATTGGGAGGAATCTAATCTTTTACAATTGTCTTTCAAATAATCATATTCATTTTACTCTTTCTTTCATATATATCATATATTTAGATAGGTTTATATTTTATCGAATGATTTAATAATTTTTTTTTTAATCAATTGGGTTACAATTCAATCAATTAATTTTATCATATAAATAAAAAATGTTAGAAATAATTTAATTTAATTTTTTAAAATAAAAATAATAATAAAAAAGTTATAATATATCTTAATATTTTAGAGCAAGAAGTAAATATTGTGAAGATTCGAATAAGAAAGACATAATCTTGTGGGGAAACAAGGTGGCATGTACCCACTCCAAATCATCTGCAACATATTAAACCTTAAATATTATTTAGGAGTTTAAATTCAAAGAGACACAAATTGTCTGTCTAAATTGTAGATACTCAATAATGGTTTAACACTTAATTAGTACATTTTTTAATGTTGGGTAGATGTGTTTATGTATGGATGATTAATCTAGGTTTAGTATTATTGAATTGATATAGTGATTTCTTGAGATTGATTTTTTTGGGTACGTTTTCGGGTAATTTTTATATCATTCTTGTGTTCTTCTTAAATGTTATTGTCAAAACTATTTGTATGTTGGTTCTAACATATGTGTCATAACAAGTTTGATTGTTTCACCCTCTTAATTAGATCGGCCCATCCAACCCATTTTGAATTTTTCGTTTTTAGCTATTACAAACTGGTCACATTTGCCAATTTTTCTAAAGTTTATTCCAATTACCTATATATAGACAAGTGATTAGATTCATTTGATAATCAAGTATAAGTGAGTGTTCATTTGATAATCAAGTATAAGTGAGCCTTCGTCTAATCTTTAACAAGTGTTTTGTTAGAGCATCTCATTGAAGCTATTTTGCCATGTAATTTCTATTTATTGACTGACAATTTCCCAATTATCTTTAAGGGGACTAACAAATTAAAATGGGTTAGTAGTGGCTAGCAGCTAACTTTATTTGTGTAGATCAAAAAAACTAATCCTTGCCCATTTTAGATTTGTAAGATTTATTGATTTCAACAAGACAATAATCAAAGTGCATAATTACGGTAGAAGACAACAAGGCGAATAAGAGCAAAAAGACTTATCAAGACTTATCACACTTTGCAAGTCACCATCAAGATTGTATGGTTTGATCATGACCACTTATATGGTCTTTGACAATGCCATGACCATTTATACAATCACAAGAGTATTTTATGGTAGTTTTAAATTAAATTGTAAATAAATTCAAATCTTCATTTATTGATGCAAACAATTAAAATTGTGATGACATCTAGAACGTAACTAAAAAAATCTTACAATAACATCTTCAAAAGCAAAGAGTCACTTATCCTCTTAAATAATTGATTGAATTTTTAATAAATATTATTTAACAAATTTTAAATGTTTTATGATATTTTATTAAATAAACATATTTTACACATACAATAAGAAAACTTAATAAACTTATTGCTAAAGAAAATTGTTAAAGTTTATTGTATTCTCCACAATCAAAATAAACAACCATAAGACAAACATGCATGCAAGTATGCATACAAAAAAAGTCAATATAAGTTTGAAGTAAAGACGTAACACAAATTTATCAAGGGTAGCATGAATACAATAAATTTATTAAGAAACTTTGACTTGAATTTGCTAGAGTAAAAATAATTTTCTACAATAGGATCCATTAACACCAACTCTCTATGGAGTATTAGTTGGATGGAGTTCATTTTAGCAACTGGAGTAAAATTTTCATGGTAATCAACACCTTCAACCTATGAAAAAATGTTTTCTACAAGTCAGGATTTGTACCTATCAATTAACCCATTTGTTGTATCTTTAGTTCGGTACACCCAATTACACCTCTCAATTTGTATTCCTTTGAAAATTGAAACTGAATCTCAAGTTTTGGTAAATTTAAAATAAAGAAGTTCTTTAGTCATATCTTCTTGCCATTCAAGATGCTTAGAAGCTTGATGATAAGTCTTGCAATCATGTGTTACTGCCAATTATGTCAAATGTGTAACACCATACTGTCATTAGGATTGTCCTGCTTGGATATATATTATCTCCTATTAAGACATTAACTTCATTGCATATCATGTACAATGGTTTTTGCTAAGTTTTTGCTAGTTGAGAAGTTGCATTTAATATTTTCAAGGCCCTTGTAGAAAATCTATCTTAATGAACAATAAAGTGTCTTAGAGCTGATAATGGAAGAGAATTAGTTAACTATATAATTACTTTTTGTGAGACTGTAGGCATTCAAATTCAACACCTAGTGCCCTACACCCCCTAACAAAATAGTGTAGTTAAGCAAAAAAATCACACATTATAGTAAATGGCTAATTGTAGGCTACACTCCAAAGATCTACATCCTCATTTTAGCAGAAGTTATTATGAGTGAAAACTACATTCAAAATTAGAATCCCCACTCAATAGTGCTTTATATGACACCAAAATAAAAATGGTGTCATGTTAATTGTGATGTTTATAAATTTAGGGTTTTTGGATGTAATACAAGGGCACATATCCCATATAACAAGAGAACAGAATTGGAAAGGAAGGGCTTCCTTGTATATTTGTTGGTCATTATGAAGATGTGAAGGAATATCATCTTTTAGTTTTAGGAACCATTAAGACCATTTTTTGGTGTAATGTAGTTTCTTATGAATAGTTAAGCTTACATGTCATCACCTACACCTCCTTCATTGCATTCTGTCAATCCAAACATCACTTTTGAACCTTGTTATGATGAACATGAAATTTTTGAAGACTCTCATTCAATGATTCCCTATAATTCAGATGAAGGTTTGTAAGTGAGACATCTAGTACCCCAACTTCCATTTCCAAAAGAAATTTTGAATACACTTGCTCAACTTGTACACCCTAAACAAAAATGGGTTTGTATGTTACACAATGAGGTTGGCGGCTTGGTAGAAGATCTTAGAGATCCAAACATGAAAAAGGTACCCACATTAGTATGGTGTTACACATTTAACACAATTGGCAGTTAAACAAGATCCCAAGGCTTATCATTAAGATTTTAAGCATATTGAATGGAAGGAAGCTATGACAAAATATTTTTTCTTTGAACAAGAACAACACTTAGGGATTTTTGTGCCACTTCAAAAAGGAATAAAAATACCAAGTTGCAAGTGGGTGTCCTAAACTAAATATGTATCAGATGGGTCTATTGACAAGTACAAATCCTAAGTTTTAGAAAAAGGTTTTTCATAGGTTGAAGGTGTTGATTACCATGAAACATTTTCTGTAGTTGCTACAATGAACTTTGTTCATCTAGTACTCTCCTTTGTTGTGACACAAGGATGAAAAGTCCACCAAATGGATATTAAAGGCTTGATGATAAGTCATGAGATCCTGTCATGTTGTATTCTCCAGAATCACTGTAAATAGCCATAAGAAAACACCCACAAGCATGTACACATAATAAATCAATGAAAACTTAAAGTGAAGACATACACAAATTTATCAAGGGTTGATCCGAAAATGATCAAGTTTTTACCTACCTGATCTCGGACCCCTATACGCTTATTTTATTTGCCGACTAGTTGCTCCTTTTTATGTAATCCATTTAAAATTAAGGCAAGCATATAATGAAAAATTCCACAATGATTGATTACGGAGTTCGGAAATAGCCTACGTGTCTGAGTTCTTTCGAACCATTCTACTAGTAAATATTTTAAGTATCATGTTGTTTCTTATAATAAAACCTAATGGAATTTCCACTTGCCTAGTAGTACGGCAGTCCTTCGAAGAAATTCCGATGATTAGTCGAATTGTTCTTCACTTTCTCGATGCACAACCTCCTTCGGAACTTGATCAGCCTTCCCAACACTTCTCGGTGTCCTTCAGCACTCCAGTCGATACTCCAGGCGTCGCAAGTGAAAAATACTATGGCTCAATGAGCATATTGGGTAGTGTGATACTCCCAATCACAAATATTTCATCTACTATTGCCTAAAAACTAATAGGCCAATAAACAATATTTGTCTATACTAATTTTAGGATTTTAATATAGTTCCCACAACTATGTTAAAATTATCCTATTACTATATCTCCCAAATCCCACAATTAATCTTAAAAAATAATAAGCTTCGGTGTCCCGATGTGTTTTTACAATGCAAGGGTTCCCCTATTGATACCCAAATGGTCCTTAAAATAATGCTACATATTTTATCTATAGACTATTAAAAGTCTAAACGTAGCATGTATATGGGTGTAGAATCCCATATTGGGCGGCATAAATATTTGAGTGGGTTAAATCCCACATTGGGTGGAGTGAGACCAAATTTAGGCTTTATTAAAGCCTTTTCCACGCATGTATAGTGGTCATGGGACCACTTGAGGCTTACTACCCCTCCTTCTCACGTGAAAACTTCCACACATGGCTTTGTCCCACCGCTTCACCATGTGGTCTTTGGCATTAATATGGGGGGTTGGTGGATTATGTATTGGCCGTTATGTTTGTAGTGGTGGTCGGTTGCGCCAGTTTGAACGAGCCATGTGTCGAGCTATATGTCGATTCCTCTTCACTAGTAATATGGGATAATCCCAATCCCGAATTGAATTCAACCCAAGAGGGAATGTGTTTAACTCGGTGTGATAAGCTCTCCGAGCTAGTGGAAATAATACCGAGCAAGGATAATAAACTCGGTCAATTCTCAAAACATTACAAATTGAAATAACATAGTAACATGGTGAATAATTACAAATGTAATATAAAAATTGACCATATAATACTATGATATTCAAAATGAAATATGGCTAAGTGGTGGCAAGCCACATGGTGGCTTGAGGATCCACCACGTTGGCGATAATACCATAGTCCTCACGGCGGTCGGGCTCCCCTCCGTAACGAAATTTGAGCCTCTTTCTCTAATGAGCTATATAATTTTACGACCGTCAAATATCAGCAGTGAAAACCCCTCCAATTTTTGCAACGCATTTTTTCCACGTGTTGCAGTGATATTGGTCCACTATTTACATGTTGACTAGAGTTGACTTTCTCGTTGACTAAACTTTGATCGGACGTCACTAGAGCTCCCAATGTCTGTTTGTCGCGTTCTCATAGTTGATGGAAAGATCTCAAAAATATATTCTCCATTGACACAATTTATGGATGTCTAGAGAAATTTTGATATCAAAAATGATTCCCTGATCAAGGGTATCATGAATGACACAATTTTATTCAAAATTTCTTGTTTGAATTTTTAGAGTAAGAATAAATCTCTTCTATAATATGGTCAACTAACACTAGTTATCTATGATTTTATAAAAACAAGTAGAGGTTGTTATTAGGGTCTGAGAGTAGTTAGCTTATACAATTTTTTTGCATTAATTTATTAATAGTGGAAGTCAATCATGCCAATAACTTGGTTGATACTCTTCTTCACGAATAAATTTGGATAAGTGTGCCCAAATAGGTAAATTATCCACATATTAAATTGCAATCAATATCAGAAGTACATCTTAAATAATGCAATAGTGTATGAAAATTGAATACGGTAGCAAAAAGAAAATAAAAAAACATAAAAAAAAGTTTCCCAACACCCACCTAAAAAATGTATAAGGGAGAGGATCCAAAACTTGAGAGGAAAAATTTATTTTTAATGGTACATGAGAAAAGACTACGTGATAATTCAACAAACTAAAATAAAATGTAGGTGTATGATTCATATATTATTATACAACTTGTACCTAACAATGGTATGAAGTAGGCAATCACATCATAACACAATATTTAGAACTATTAGATACCTAATACACATGTTTAGGATCAACCTTTTTTTACTAGATTTCAATTTTTCTATTTTAAATCAATTCAAAATGTGACTTTCCCTCCAATTAAATACATGAAACAAAAGAAAATATTAAAATATGGTAAGTCATTTTAATTAAAATTTCAAGTGTTGTTGTGGATACCAAGTTAGGGTGCGTGAATAATTGTTCTTCTCCCTTAAGAACACGGTAGAAATAACATGTATTTTTATGCCGAGAAGAGATCTAAACTTACTATTAAGTAAAATATAAAAGAGAGTATATTTGTAGGCAACATCCTTGAGTGATATTTACTATGGAGTAATATCCTATTCTTGTTTGATGGAAAAATTGGTTTTTTTTTAATTACTAGTAATTGTACCCAAAATTGCAATGGAGATGCCTATAGGACCGTGGAGAGAACAAATAAACATGAGTAAGATAAAATTAAAGTTAAGTAAGCTAAAAAAAAATGTGTTCTAATGTATGAAACATAAATGAAAGGAAAAAATTTATGTCATGGTAGATTAATGTGTTAAAACTGCACAACCGGGAAATTTCTTATTACAAGAGAAAAATAAAGTGTAAAAAATAATCAAGCAAAAATCCAAAGCATTCAAAGCAAGGTGGGGTTGGGAATATCAAGGTTTAAGATAAAAATAATATGAGGTATAACATCATCTAAATACTCTACCAAAAACTTGAGCACTATAATAAAAGGCACATCCTCTACTACACCAAACCCAACAGAGTTAAAAATAATTTTATATTAAATATAATAGTGCAAAGTTAATTTTTACAACATGGTAACACTTACACTTTAAAGGGGAGTTTGGGATGGAAAGTTAACATGACCTTGAATTAGAACTTTTAATAGATATTAGATAGTGAAGCATTTAATTCAAATCAATTATAAAACATTGCAAATCACTCACGTTACTTTGGCATGTGATAGAGTTAGGATCCCTATCATTTACTAATTTTTCTCACAAGGTCAACACATTGGCAAAGGCATGTTAAGGATTTTATTTTAGGAAACAATACATTTAAAATTTCAGGTGATTTTTTTGTTTATCAATATGGACCCCTCTAACACAATTAAAAACTATATAAAAAATCAAAACAATATAGGTCGTGGAGAAAGTGAGTAAATATCAAAGTAGAAAATAAATAATATAAGTAAGATAGATAAGAATGTGTTATAGGTGTGAATGAAACTAAAAGAGGTTATGCCATGTGGTAATTTAGCATTTCAAAGTTTCATCACCTAGGGGCATGTAGATTTACGCGTGAATTACTTATAACAAGAGAAAAATCAAGTGTGAAAATAAGGAAAGCAAAAACCCAAAGTGCACTAAGTAAGGTGTAGAGTTGGACATATTTTTTTATGATAAAAAAATTTAAAATGGAAATTTGAACTCCTCCACTACAAGCTTGAAAAATACAGTAAAAGGTGTAGACACTCAAATTTGGCAATTCATTCTTCAACATTGCTAGTTTTGACAATGCACTCTTGCTAGGATAAATACAATTTTCCCATTCCTGATTAGTACATTCTAGGGTCTCATATTTAGATTATTTATCCTTACACATTGACATGTTTGTCAAATTCTAAGAAAATAATACATAAAATGCATATAAAAACATAGCGCAATAAGTCCCAAACTTTAGTTTGCATGTTTTCCTTCCCTAGGTAGAGTCGTATAGATTAGTTAAGATAGTACATCTGGTCTTGACCAACTTGTATGATATTGGAATAACATGTCCTCCAAATTTTCTTCTAATTTTTTTTGTGGGTATTATAAACTCTCTGGGTTGTCCTTTCATCCATAAATCATCTACAGAAGCCTATACTAAGATAATTGAGTTGTTGCGTGACTTCCAAGACTTATTTCCTAGAGGCTATCATGAGTTGAAAGGGGGTACATCACTTTTTGGGTGAGATGAGGATCAAATTGAAGGATGGTGCGCACATGATTAGGAAGAGGCCTTATAAGATGAATCCTAATCTACACGTGAAGGTGAAGGAAGAAATTGATAAGATGTTGAATTATGGAATCATTGAACCCATTGAGGATTCAAATTAGGTTATCCCTATAGTGATAAGTATCAATAAAGATGTCAGGATAATAATTTTCATGGATTATAGGGAGTTGAATGATGCATGTGTAATGTTTCCCTTTCCCACACCATTTACAGAGGATATTCTAGAAGGAATTGTAGGACACGAGATTTACTCCTTCAATGATGGATTTTTTGGATATCATCAGGTGAGGATAGCTAAAGAGGATCAAGAGAAGAAAAATTTTACCACTGAGTGGGGAATTTGTGCATACACAGTTATGCCCTTTGGATTAAATAATGTTCCTAAAGTCTATTCGCGCATTGTTGTGCAAGAATTCTAGGACTTTATTCATAATTTCTTGCAGGTTTACTTAGATGGTTGGATATTTTATGGGCTAGTGAAAGATCATTGTGAAAAATTAAGTCTTATGTTTTAAAGGTTCCGACAGTTGAGCATCTCCCTTAAACATTAAGAAGTGTGTTTTCGTTACACCTTTTGGGACTTTGCTGGGACACACTATCTATAAGGAAGGATTGTTAGTGGATCCAACTAAGGTTGATGTTATTTTGGGCTTAGAGGAATCTACTAACCACAATGAAGTGTGTGGATTTTGGGGCACACATGATATTATAGGAAGTTTATAAAAATATATGCTTGGATCTCCGCACCCTTGGAAGAATTTTTAAAGAGTAAAGGAAAGTTCTATTGGGGTGAAGCACAACAACGTGCATTTGAGACATTGAAGGAAAGGCTTACTACAACACCTATTTTTTGCTTTCCTTCATGGACCAAACCTTTTCGTGTGCATGTGCATGCCTCTAGAATGGCCATTGGTATGGTATTATCCCATCCTGGAGAAGGTATTGTTAATCATCCTATTTGTTTTGCAAGCAAGAAATTGACACCAGTTGAAAAAAATTATACAACTACTGAGTGTGAGGCCTTGTCCATGATCTATGCGCTGCATAAGTTTTGACGGTACTTATTGGCTACCCCATTTATATTGTATACAAATCACATGGAACTTAAGTATGTGGTGAACAAGCCCGTTTTGTAGGGGCACATATGTCATTGGGTTCTGTTGTTTCAGGAATTTGACTTTATAGTGGTGGTTAAGCCACGAAAGAAAATTTTGGACCAGATCATTTATCAAGGATTAATTCAGGTGAGGACGCGTAGAGCATTGAGGAAACAATGCTAGATGCAAAATTGTTCAAATTGAATCGCACGTTCCCTCTAAGTTAAAATATAATGCTATATGTCTTTGTGCATACCAAAGTGTGGCGCCTAAAGGAATGAAGAGTATAGAGAAGACAGTAACTTGTCCATCCACGTGTTGTGCCTTATATGTTGATTAGTGGATATTTATACAAACTTGATCAAGATGAAGTTTTGTCCACCTATGTGTGCTTGAGCATGAGCGTGAAGCTATTATGGAGGAAGCTCATGGTGGAATTGTAGGTGGAAATTATGAAGGGGATTCCACCGTACATAAGATATCGTTGGTTGGTTTGTGGTGGTAAATAATATACAAGGATTGTAAGGAGTATGCAAGGGTGTGTGATCATTTTCAATTCCTTAGAAATCCTGGGCATAGAGATGAAATGCCTTTGAGGCCAATTGTTAGTGTAAAACCTTTTTAAAAGTGAGCAATTGAATTTGTGGGCCCTATTTCTCCACCCATGTGTATGACTAGATCATGCTACATTATAACTTATACACATTATCTTACAAGGTGGGAAGAAGTGGAGCCTACAAAGGATTGCATGGTAGCTACGATAGAAAGGTTTTTGTGGGAGAACATTATCAGCAGGTATGGATTCCCATTGAGTTTGACAAGTGATAGGGGTACTCATTTTATTATTGAGACCATCAGGATACTATTGGCATAATTTATGGTAGGACACCATAAAACCACACCATATCACCCACAATAAAATGGGATTGTTGAGGCTTTAATAAAGATATTGAGCCATACATTTACTAAGATATGTGATGTTGGAAGGAAAGACTGGGATGATAAAGTCTTTGTTGTCCTTTGGGTATACAGGACAAATTATAAAAGACTAAACAAAGCCACACCCTTTCAGTTGGTGTTTGGCACAGAGGCTATTTTTCCTGTGGAGTTCATGTTACCTTCTCTATGTATTGCATGCATACGAGGTTTAGATGATGAGCAAGCACTTGAAGAGTGCATTGAAAAACTGATGTAGTTAGATGAAAGGCGCACCATTTCCAAATGGAGTTAGAATAAAGAAAAGGATAGGCAGAAGGTATGACATGATAGGCATATTAAGGATAAGAAGCTTGAAGTTGGACATATGGTTCTTCTTCATTACTCCAATTTCTTGTGCCACCCTAAAAATATTAAAGTGCATTGGTTGGGACCGTATGGTGTGACTTACATACTTGATTCAGGTGCTTGCCAGTTAGAGTTACTGGATGGGACACGGTTGCCCAATTATTTCAACAGGAGTAGGCTGAAGCCCTACTATAAATAAGTCTTCTTGGTGTTTATAATAAGGAAGTATTGCCATTAGTTTATATTTCCTTAATGCATTTCATTTATATGCGTTTCCTTTCAATGTTGCTATGATTTTTCAATTTAGTTCAGTGGTTTGTGTAATAAGTGTGTTTGTGCACCATAAGCTGATTATTATATGTTGAATTCATGCGTAGAGGACCGCACATACTTTTAGTGTGGGGTGGAGTGTATACAGGATAAATGGATCAAGTTTTAATGTTTTCTAGAAGAAGGATATACATAGATAGATATTGTGTATGTACTTGAAGTAAAGGTGCAGATAAAAAATATTACTCATAAATGAAGACCACGTATGGATGAATGGACGCACAGTGTAACATGACATAGGTTGCAATAGTGAAAACTACTTAGTGAAAGGTGCAGTAGATAGGTAATTCAACACATGAAGGCACGTGAAAGGAGGTCTATGACTGAGGACTAATAGGCACACCAGAAGGTTATAACTGTGGAGTGGAAAAATTAGCATGGAAAAACTAAAGAAACACCAATTTAACCCTTAATATGGTGGTAGGAAGAGAGAAATAAATGTAGAAACATTTTCAAAAGCTCTATAAGGTGGTGTTGTGAATTTTTTTTTACCTTTGCAATTGAGAGAATTCGATTGAGTTGAAGAGCGAGCTAAGAAGTGAGTTGTAAAGTGCGAAGAGAGATTATGCCAACCTAAACCAGACGGATTTGTCAAATTTACACACAAGATTGTTTGACGCTCCATTGGAGAGAAGTGTTTGAGTGAAGAAAAGGTATGCAGGGAGGAGAAATTGACTCTTAGGGTTCAAGTTTGAGCTAGGGCACACGGGTTTGAGTTGCAGAGCTTGAATTAACCACAAGAACACACCTTTGTTGTTTATATGGCACCTAAGTGAGCACCTGGAGTGGCCACAAGGGGAAATAAGTAGAAGGAATTCAAGGTCGAAGTAGAAGATGCCCCTGAAAGCCATTTTTCAGAGATGCAATATCCATAAGGGGTTTTTATGGGTCACGACTGGGAATCGCATGTCTGTCGCTGCAAAGTAAGTGATTATAACCATAGAACCAAAGATAACAAACATAAATTGGATAAGTTGATGGTAGTAAAGATAGCCATGAGAAAATAAAATGATATAACGGTCTATGATGATGCAGGTGAAAATATGTTAACCAAGGTGGGAGTTTTGTAATTGTATGAGCTCCCTTATTTTAACAAACTAGAGAAGTTGTATCAATGGTTGATGAACACATTCCATGAGGAATTTTTCTACTTTGTTAGACGAAGAATGAGGATTACCATGCCCCTGATTGGGAGAGTGAAATTTTTAAGGAGTTCGGGCATAGAACTCAACAGTGACCTCATTGAAAAGGAGGCAATATAAGCAACAAAGAAAGCACTTGGATACATGAAGGGAGGGCGCAAGACGGATATCCCAAAATTGTAGAAGTATCCAGTTATTCAGGAAACAACATACCTCATAACTAAGTTAAATATACTCGCAGGTGAACAAGGCATGGTTACACATAGAAAATAATATGACATAAGGGGTAGTTTACAATTTGGCCAGTTTCGTTGTTGAAACCATTATTGAGGAGGCACACCAAGATGAGAAAATAAGTTTTGACGTGATCCTTATGTCTCTTGTATTTGTAGAAATTGGAGTTCCCGATGGGCCAAAGGATAATATATGACAATACCATGAGGAGAAGAAATATCTTGTAGAGATATTTACTAAGTATACATGTGATGGATCCATGAGTGGACCCTTTAAGAAGAGAACATAATTACAGTATGAGTGCCTACGCGCTGCATTTGAGGAGGAATGGAGAATACCTAAGGACCTTCCTTTGGTATTGGGCAAACATGTATAATTTGTAGTATACTAACACAACTCCCCTATGCTTTCACTATGTGCTACTTTCAGGCATCAGTGCATAGGTTCTCCAATGCATGAAGGATCATGTTCAATGTGGACAAGGTAGATTGCGACTACCACACACTCAGGAAAACTTACGTTTACCCAAGTAAGTCTGGATACATTTAGAAACTAATTTAAGATTATATTAACATTAAAGCTATGAGCTTGGAAATTGGGAAGTTTGAGACAAATCTTGTATATATATATATATATATATATATATATATATATATATCAAGGCCCAAGTTGGAAAATGAGAAGTATGTTGAGAAAGAGTTCAAGCTCCCTGGACCACCCCAAGGGGAAACATATAGTGGGCATGCTCCAAGATGAAGAGGAAACTTTTCCCCTTGAAGAAGAAGAGGAAGAGGAGGGGAAAGAGAAAGAAAACAATGGCTTGAAGCATAGAAGGAAACATATGATTGTAGGTGAAAAAAGAGCACGTGAGCCTACCCCCGATAAAGAAGTAGTGGGAACCAACGTTGTGGAGATAGACATAGAACAAGGTGGCGAGGAGCAACAATATAGGAGAGTACTAAGGGAAAAAAGGACTCAAGGCACAGCGCCATCACAACCCCTTAGGAGGTCACCTAGGACTTCTCCTATTAAAAAAAATTGGAAAAGAAGAAAATGTGTAGATACATCCCCCAGAAGGATGATGCCGGTGAGAAATAAGAGGATAGCACGCCAAACACTCCAGTACACACTGAGGATGCAAAAGAGCCTCAGGAAGAAGAATTGAAAATTTATGTAGAGGATTTGAAGGAAAGGGAGATAAATAGTTTCGTTGTGGGTATAGAGGTAGATACAGATAAGGGCAAGCCATCAGGCATGCCTCATACTACATAAACAAGTGAAGGACTAGATGGGATTCAGGCATGCACATCCCTAAAGGTAAACACTCGGGAAAGGGAAATGAGGAAGAAACCTATGAGACACCAGCAGTTGAGTATGTTGATGACCCAACCAAGATCATGCACATGAGATTTCAAAGCACTTTGGAACCCAAGGACCTTTATGGCTAGGAGCTAATGGATTAAGAGATTGCGACAACAAACACACACACAAAAGTATTTATCCTGGAGCATGCATATTCATACGGACGATCCTAAATTTGACGTATGTGAAGAGTCATGTGTCTTGCATAGAATGAAGAAAGTGCCACATTCATGCCATATGACTATAAATCCCACTGTGATGTTAAATGAAAAGGTGAGCAATGCCTTGAAAAATGTATCTTCCGAGGTTGCACGCCAGAATATTGATAAAGCAGAAACTATTCAAGTGCTATAGGAGGATAAGAAGGACAAAGATACTGAAATCAAGTGACTAACAGAGGAAAAGGAGATGGCTGAGGTGATGGCACGTTTGGTACTCAGTATGGTGGAACAAATTGGTGGCAAGATTTTAAAGAAGAGGTCAGATTTGGAGGAGAAATTTGCACTAAATTTTCCATCTTCTTTACATTATTTACACACATTAGTTGATATGGTACTGGATGAGGGACCCGTAAGAATGCCAAAACTAAAGGACGTTGTAACACAAGAAGAGAAGGCTAAGGAAACTATTGCGCACAAAATTACAAGTTATGAATCTATACTGCAGACCTTGAAGGATGAACTGTAAAAGGTAGACTTGGCATTTAATATGTGTAGGGCCCCTGATGTGATAATAAAGAAAATAACTATGGTAGAAGAGGATGTGGTCCTATAAGTAGTTAAGAATGAGACACTTGGGCATGTGGAGAGGCTAATGTTGATAGCAAAGAAGCGTGATGTGCTTGTAGTGGCCTGGGACCCACACAAGGAAAGAATCAAGGACATTGGAAAATTTATAGCACGATGCATGGATGTCATGGATGGGATGGTCTCAAGCCTGGCTAATGTTCTTAGAGTACTGCAAAATACAGGTGAGAACATGACTCTTGATGAAATGGAAGCAATACTTGTAGAAATTCTGGATTAAAAAAATAAGGCGCTAAGCGATTGGAATGGCTTAGAAGTAGAGATCAAAGCAGAATATCCAGAATGAATTCTATTTGCAGAAGTGTAGGGAGACCAAGTATTATTTCATTATTTTGTACAATTATACTTTCATTCTTTATTATTTATTCATGGAGAGATGGATTGGGATTACCCATTTCTGGGGATGGCAATGAAATTAGTGTGGGGTAATGTGGGACTGATGAAATATAGCCTAAGTATGAAAGGCGTAGAAGGATTGGCTGCATGGACATAGGGCGCATAGGGGAACACAAAATTATAGGGAAGCAGGGCATGCCCAGGAAAGCAACAATTAAGAACTTAGCCATTTTCAAAATAAGGCTAAATATATATGTGGAGTACGGAGCATGTTTTGTAGAAGACTTGGAAAGCAGGTAAAGGCTATTTTGGACAAGTAAAAGATCAATCGACATGCATTGTTTTGGAGATATTAATAGGATTAGACTACAATTATATTATTAGATAATCTTTTATTAGCAATATTACATGCTTTTATATTTATCATGCAAGGGCACATGGTTATTCTTAGCATGCGGTCTATTTTAAGGGTGATTAAGAGGTGAAGGGAAAGTCCCCACTATATATATATATATATATATATATATATATATATATATATATATATATATATATATATATATATATATATATATATATATATGTATGTATGTATTGATTTGCATGGTTTAGGGATCAGATCATCCATGTTTTAGTAGAGTTATTGTTGAAAATGGATCTTAATTGCTTCACAAGAAACTTAATTTTACATGTTACTGGTTCTGATAGTAACCTGCACCGGTCAGGAAGTAACTGACGACAGTTACCTGTGCGATGCAGTTTTTTTTTATGAAAATTAAAATAAATCAATTATTTTAAATATGATTTATTGATTGTAAAAGCATATTTAAGGTACCTAAAATAGATATATATGCATGTATGCATTGTATGAGGGTAAGTAAAAAGAAGATAAGATAAATAACAATTGTTTTGCATGTAAGTTTTCTTGATGAGAAAGAAAGAGTAGCTGAGTGAGGGAAAAACATTGAACATCCTGTGAGGTGTTGGAAGACAACAGATATTCATTGTATTTCCTATGTAAAGCATTGAATAATAATATTGGTTGTTTCTTGGTGGACGTAGCCCACACTAGGTGAACCACTTTAAATCTTGTGTAATCTTTCTCTTGTTTATTTTATCTTCTGGTTATTTCCATATTCATTGCTTGTATGATTGCTCTGATTATAGATATGTGTAACATTGTTATATGGTTTAACCCCAACAACTAGTATCAGAGCTTTTTTTGAGGGTTTTATGTGTTGACATATTTACTTACAAAGGGTTTTCTGATTGAGTGGGAGCTACAACAATGACAGAAGAAAACAAATACAAAGTAGAGAAATTTGACAGCCGTAATTATCAATTATGGAAGATGCAGATGGAGGATTATCTGTATCAAAGAGATTTATATTTACCGTTGGATGATAAGTCTATACCTATGAAGATGGATGATGAATAATGGAAGATTCTTGACATAAAGGCTTTGGGATCTATAAGATTGAGTCTGACAGCATCTGTGGCTTCCAATATTATAGAAGCGGCTTCTACGATAGAGTTAATAAAATCTCTTGCTAATTTATATGAAAAACCTAGTGCTTCAAATAAAGTTTATTTGATGAAGAAACTATTTAGTTCTAATATGCATGAAGGTGGATCTACATATAGTCATTTGAATGATTTCCTATCTATTGTAAATTAGTTAAAATTAGTTGTTATACCATTTGATGATGAAGTAAAAGAAATTTTATTCTTATGTTATTTGCCTGATAGTTGGGATAACTTGGTATTGCTTGTTAGTAATACAACATTTGCTAATAATATTTTAAAGTTAGAAGATGTGGTTAGTATAATCTTGAATGAAGAAATTCACAGGAAGAGTACAGAGGAATCATCATCTAGAAATGTTTTGAATGTAGAAAGAAGGGGTAGGCAAAAGGAGAGATCCAAGAGTAAGAGTAATGGGAAATCAAAGTCAATGGACAACAGATCTAAATCCAAAAGTAAGGGAATTACTTGTTGGAAATGTGGAAATAAAGGACATGCAAAGAAAGATTGTTGGTCAAAGGATAAAGAGAACTAACAACCAGAAAAAGGTAAAGAAGTAAATCTTGCTGAATCAGAGGTAATGCAAGATGCTCTTATTATTTCTTTAGATAATAGAATTGAATCATGGGTTTTAGATTCAAGAGCTTCTTCCCATGCAACCCATAATAAGGGTTATTTCAAAAATTATGTCCAGGGAAATTTTGGGCATGTTTATTTCAGTGATGATGAACCGTGCATTATTACTAGTAAAGGGGAAGTTCATCTAAAATTACAGAATGGAAATACATGGGTATTGAAAGATATGAGGCATGTGCAAAGCCTCAGGAGGAATCTTATTTCTATAGGGTAACTAGGTGAATCTGGTTGCATGGTTACTTTTATAGGAGACTCTTGGAAAGTCACCAAGGGTGCTTTTGTTGTGGTAAGAGGTAAGAAGGTAGGAACACTATATTTATCTACCTGTATTACTGATTCCTTTTATGCATTATCTAATTCAGATGCAGATGCATGCATATGGCATAATTGATTGGGTCATATGAGTCGAAAAGGAATGCAGATCTTAAAGGCTAAGGGTAAGTTATCAAATTTGAAAGATTTAGATCTTGATTTCTGTGAGCATTGTATATTTGGAAAGCAAAAGAGAATGATATTTCTCAAAGTTGGGGTAACTAATAAGGAGAAAAAATTGGAGCTTGTACACTCAGATGTGTGGGGACTAGCTCAGGTAGCTTATCATGGAGGATCCCAGTATTATGTTACTTTCATTTATGATGCTACAAGAAAGGTATGGGTTTATTATATTAAACATAAATCTAAAGTTTTTGAGACTTCTAAAAGATCGAAATCCCCTGTTGAGAATGAATTAAATTCTAAGTTAAATTACCTTAGATCTGACAATGGTGGTGAATATTGTAGCAAGGATTTCAATGATTATTGTTCAGTGAATGGGATACGTAGAGAAAGAATGGTTCTAAGAACACCACATGAGAATGGTGTTGCAGAAAGAATGAACAAGATAATCATGGAATGTGATATAAGTATGAGAATACATTTTGGACTGCCCTTACAGTTTTGGGTGGAAACAGTTGATACAACGGTTTATTTGATTAACCATGGGCCTTCAAGCTCACTAGATGGAGGAATACCAGAGGAAGCTTGGACTAGAAAAGAGGTAGATATTTATTTTCTTAAAGTTTTTGGTTTAGAAGATTTTGTGCATGTTGATAAGGAAAATAGGAAAAAGTTGGATGCAAAATCTAAGAGATGCACTTTCATTGGTTATGGATCTGGTGATTTCAATTTTTGTTTTTGGAATTTAGAGAATTCTAAAATTATTAGGAGTCGTGATGTTGAATTGAATGAAAAGAGAATTACATGGATCAAATTTTATTATCCAAGGATGAAGTGGTTGAGAAGTTTGTGAATGAAAATGAAATCTTGGATTTAAAATAATTACCTACATGGTTACATAGTAACTGGTGTCAGTTTACCCTTGACCGACATTGGTCAGCAAAACCGGTATCGGTTACAGAAGATCTAAACCAACATTGGTTAATAGAACCGATGTCGATTAAAGGTGACCGGCGTTGGTCACTGTCAAATTTGGATACAAATGTCTAGAAGGTCCAGTGTGAGCCTCCGGTACCCCAAACTCCTGTGAGAAAGTCACAAAGGGTAAGTAAACCTCCAGAAAGATTTATACCTTCTCTATTTTATTTATTATTGACTGATAATGGCGAACCAGAGAGCTTTAAAGAAGCAATGCAGGATAAGACCAACATCCAGTGGGAGCATGGCATGGATGAGGAGATGGACTCCTTGGAATAGAACTAGACTTGGGGTTTGGTTAAGTTGCCAGCAGGTAAGAGAACATTACAGAACAAGTGGGTTTATAGGATCAAGGAAGAAGAGGTTGGACAAAAATGATACAAGGCAAGGCTTGTAGTAAAGGGATTTACAAAAAAAGTAGGTATTGACTTTGGTGAAATATTTTCTCTTGTTGTTAAGATGACTTCTATTCGTATTGTATTGAGCTTAGTTGCAGTAGAAGATTTACATTTAGAGAAACTAGATGTGGAGATAAGTTTCCTTCATGGTGATTTGGATGAAGAGATTTATATGTAGCAACCGTTTGGTTATGAAGTCAAAGGTAGGGAGAAACTTGTGTGCAAATTGAAAAAGAGTCTATATGGGCTCAAGCAATCTTCAAGGCAATGGTATTTGAGGTTTGATAGTTTTATGCATGATCATGGTTATATGAGATGTGAATTTGACCATTGTGTTTATTTTTAAAAGCTTGAAAATGGGAGCTATGTTATTTTGTTACTGTATGTGGATGATATGTTGATTGCAGGATCTAGTATGTAGGACATTGGTAAAATTAAAGAAAGGTTACCTCACACATTTTCAATGAAGGATTTGGGAGCTGCAAATAAAATCCTTGGCATGCAAATTCACCGAGATAGGAAAAAGAAGAACTTGTATTTGTCTCAGGAGGCTTATATCAATAAGGTGTTGGAAATGTTTAATATGCAAAGATCAAAACTTGCTGGTACACCTATGGCTGGAAACTTCAAATTGAGTAAATATCAGTGTCCTTCATCACATGAGGAGGTTGAGTAAATGGCACATGTTCCATATGCTTAATCAGTAGGAAGTCTTATGTATGCCATGGTTTGTACTAGACCAGACATTGCACAGTCAGTGGGAGTTGTGAGTAGGTTTATGAATAATCTAGGTAAAGAACATTGGAAAGAAGTCCAATGGATTCTCAGGTATTTGAGACAAACATTTGGCATGGAGTTATGCTATGGAGGGTTAGATACTTCTTTACGTGGCTATTTTGATTCAGATATGGATGGAGATTTGAATGGCAGGAGGAGCACCACTGGATATATTTTCACAGTAGGTGGAACAACAGTTAGCTAGATTTCGAGATTGCAAAAGGTTGTGGCTTTGTATACTAGAGAGGCATAATATGTTGCAGCTAGAGAAGCTAGCAAGGAGATGATATAGATGAACAGGTTCATGGAAGAGTTGGGTAAGGAGCAAGAGGATTGCAGATTATACAGTGATAGTTAGAGCGTGATTCATCTGTCAAAGAACTCAACATTTCATTCATGAATGAAACATATTCAGTTGACGTATCACTTCATATGGTGTTGGAGGATGGAAAACTAAAGTTAGAGAAAATCCACACAGATGAGAACCCTATGGACATGCTAATGAAGCCATTGGTAAGGGAGAAGTTGGAGTTGCATTCCACTTTTGTTGGTCTTCGAGTTTAAGACTTGAAGAGGAAGAACTGGGCCAAGGAAAAGGAACCAATGATGGTGATGCATAGTATAGTGCAACAATTGATTTCCAAGTGGGAGATTGTTGAGAATGGAGCTTAATTGCTTCACAAGAAACTTGCTTTTACATGTTATTGGTTATGACAGTAACTGGCGCTGGTCAGGAAGTAACCGAGGACGGTTACCTGTGTGATGCAATTTTTGTTTTTTGACGAAAATTAGAATAAATGAATTATTTTAAAGATTATTTATTGATTGTAAAAGCATAGTTAAGTTACCCAATATATATATATATATATATATATATATATATATATATATATATATATATATACGTTTATGCATTGTATTAGGGTAAGTAAGAAGAAGAGAAGATAAATAACAATTGTTTTGCATGTAAGTTTTCTCTGTGAGAAAGAAATGTTATCACCGAATCACAGCACCCTGGTGTTTATACAAGTGCATATACTTGAACTCACAGTGTGATTGGATAACATGAGTACTATCTCCAAGTTGTGGGACTTGCTACTTGAGATAGACCTCCAGAGAAAGCTGGTTCTTGCTCCTAAACTACCTGCCACAATCTACTCTAATGTAGGATAAGCTAACTGTTCTAATATAAATTTCCAAGGGACCAGGGAGAGAGAATGCATAGAATGAAAGCCTACACTAAAGCGGTGATACACCAGAAAAGGAGGGTGGGAGAGTAGTCTCCAAATGTGTGAAATACAGAGGCAAAGTGCACACTAGAAGAGGTGATGACGGTTCACCATAATCTAGCAAAATGCATTCAAAACAATATTCCAAGCATACAAAATGATAATGAATCCCTGTAAGAACATAATAAGTAGACACAATATTCTTATAGAAAGATTAAAGGGGCAAGAAGAATGCAAGAAAACATAGCAGGGGAAGATAGATCCACAAACTGGTATTTTATTGCTTCATGATATGCACAGTTCAATCTATTACAAGATAAGGGCCTGGATCACCATGTAAGGAGTCCACTACAAGGGCTTGCAACACACTGGCTTTACAAAGCAATTTTGGCAGAGCTTTGCTACCCAAAAACTCTCCCCTTACAATGAGCCCAACACTTCAATTTATAGAAAAATGAGAAGGAAAAAGAGAAGGGAAAAAGGAAATCCCAAAATCTGTCCTTTAACCACCTGTAAGAGGCATTAAATTGAGTGAAATGGTTATACGTTACTTGCAAAAGGATCCCCATACTGTCCCATGTGCTGTAGCAGAGAAAGAATGATGACCATGCCTCTTAATTGCACTCCCAACTACCAAATAAAACACTGTTCTGAACCCGGCCACGTTTCCTTAAAAATATTAATCAATTTATGATCAAATCTGGAATTTCTTGATTTCTGTGCATCGGGCTCGGAACCATGATTCCAACGGTACCAATTTTATGTGATTTCGTTGAGAAATGCAAAAGTTATGGCCTTCTGAGTGCGGGCAGCTATTTTGGGCCTGACAGGGTTTTCTGTCAATTGACGGGAATGAGCATGAACTGACTGGAGCCAAATATGTTTCCTTTCATTAAATATATCTACCCTCATCAAAGTCCAATTTTGTGAAAATCGGAGCTCGGAGTCAAAAGTTATGGCCGTTTGAAGTTTCCGGACCGAATGTTGACTTTTCTTCTTCTCCTTCGGCCGCTTCGGCTTTTTGTGTCCCACGCGTCTCTTTGTCCCATTTGTCCCATTTGCTGCGTGGGACAAATCCTTCCAAACCACCCGAAATGGGCTTCCATGTCCTTTTTCTGTCGGTGACACGTGGCGTGATCTGATTGGCTTTCGGCTCCTTCGGCTATCCGCATCCCGCGCGTCCCTTTGTCCCATTTGTCCCAGTGCTGAAGTTCCTTGTTTCGGCCGAACCGGCCGGTTCGCGTACTCTCGTCCCAACTGTCCCAGTACGAAAGTTCTCATTTCGGCCAATCCGGCCGGTTCGCGTACTTCACGTACCTTCGGCCCAGCTGTTCCGGGCTGCCTTAAGTCTTTTCGGCCGACTTGCATTCTCCGCGTACTAACTATCCAAATGTCCCAGACTGCCTGTTTCAACAGTTAGCCAATTTTTTCCATTTTTCAGCCAGTTCAGATTTCCACGTCCCGCGCGTCCCTTTGTCCCATTTGTCCCAAATGCTGCGCAGACCGCCTGGCGGCCTTTCGGCCAGTTCGCGCCCAGATGTCCCTCATGTCCCGACTATTGCGAGGACTAGGACTTAGCCATTTTTCATGATTTTTTCTGGCCTGAGCTTGTTTTTGCAAATTTTTCACATTTTCTCAGAACTTGCTCTCTTCTAATTGGACAGGGGAGTTAGAAAAAATCTGAGGGGACCCTAGAAACATGAATTTTTGCCCGGACTCAATATCATTGCTTGGGACTAAAGAATTTGATGCATGTTATCAAAATTACCTTGAGGGGTGAATTTTGGATAACAAGAACGAGTAGCTGAGTGAGGGAAAAACATTGAACATCCTGTGAGGTGTTGGAAGACAACAGATCTTCATTGTATTTCCTCTGTAAAGCATTGAATAATAAAATTGACCGTTTCCTGGTGGACGTAGCCCACATTGGGTGAACCAAGTTAAATCTAGTGTAATCTTTCTCTTGTTTATTTTATTTTCTAGTTATTTTTGCATTCATTACTTGTATGATTGCTCTGATTATAGATCTGTGCAACATTGTTATATGGTTTAACCCCAACAGTTATGTTACGGGTTTATTATTGTTCATAACTTATGGTGTTTATGCTATGTATGTATGAAGATTATATGTTTTTAAATAATTCATATAATGGATCTTTGTGGCTAGATATTTATTGTAGACACATTTGTTAACGATTCTTGCATGGTAAAGTTAGTCTTGATTCTTTCATGAGGTAATCTTGCATATGGTTAAGATATAGATCTAGTTCATAGTGTGCTTTATTATTGAATGGATATATGGATCTGGAATATTTGTATAATCATGTTAACTTCTTGAGCAAGTTGCCATAAAAGAGGAACCTGGTACCCTTGCACGCTTTGGGTGAGCGCTCAGTTTTGGATGAGTGATGTGTCAGCGCGCCTTGGGATTTTGTGGGTAAAACAAGACTACATGAGTCATATCTTCTACCATTTTGTTCTGAGGCCAAAACATTAGTGAAGCCATATTGAGGACATTTACTATGAGGGAAAAAGAAAATTACAATGAAGGCAATGGAATCATTTATCAATATAAATTCCTTTAAAAATCAAAACTATATAACAAATCCAACCATACGTACCACACAATCGATAAATAAAGAAAATTGGCATAACAATAAATATACAAAACTTTTATTTGAAAGGATTTATGTTATATTCCATGTAATTGTCACAACAATTTATTAGTCTCATACCAAAATTATATATTTAAAATATATAACAAAAAATTGACTTCAGCTCCTTACTAAATAAATCTGGAGAATATCTGTCTCAAAGAACTTATACACATGAGTTGGTTTAGTGGTGAATAACTTGTTCTCTTAAAAGAGAGGTCACAAGTTCAAATCATATTGGGGGTAGGGTATGTATGTATTATATTTGAATCACAATTAAATTCTTCCCACATATTGGGATTGTGAGGTACTAAAATATGGTATAAAGCACTTTCCAACCCAAAAACATGTTGTGTGGCATCCTTGACTATGTAAACACAAAATCACGCACATATTGTTATTTTACTATGTCGTCAAGTATCTTGTTATATTCTTGGATCTTAAGTAAGTAAAGTATTCACTTGTGACACAATACTTTGTCCCATACACTTGTTTTGGTTGTCTCTATAATGTATTTATCTCTCACAGTCTGTCATTTATGTACCCAAATTATGGTCTAGGTCATAGGGATTCCGTGTATGTTAGTCTTTTCACATCTATCATCATTTATTCTAGGACACTAGTGCCCATTTTGAACACTAGTTCCTAGGCTCTCTTGTCCATTGTGGGAACTCTTGTCCTCGTCTGTTATTTTGATTTATTTAAATGACATTTGTGGTCGGACTTTCTAGTTTTCTTATCATTATCCTGAGATTATACTTGGAATTTTGGGTCACTAGTGTTAAAATTCAAACAAGAGATCCATATATAGACACAACATACACTCTATTATTTTGGATGACAATTCTAAGGGGAAATCTCATCTACATACTATCACTACCATTATAAGGACTGCATTTTTAGGCTACATACACTGTATAGGAAGGGGAAGTGCTCAATTCCATATCACACATTTTCATCATATCTATCCATAGCCTTCTATCTTGGCATCATTGGTATAGAGGGAAACCAAAGGACACTATTACACACACAAGCACAAAGAACTACATGGATTCTAGAATGTAGTGAAATCGTCTCGGTCATAAGTTCACTCATCGAGTGACCTCTAGGGTTTATTTGACTTCACATATTGCATTTTCATTCCAATTTAATGTGTTTGTGAGCTTGTGCAGGTAACTAGGGTTTGTGTTGTAGGTTACAGGTACCATCAATGATCAATGTGTGAATATTAGGTGATCAAAAGGAAGTGATAGTGAAAACCCTAATGACACAAAAGGAAAGTAGATTATGGACCTTCTGTGCAGTCACCAACGACCCAGGAATAGTCACTAGCACCTTCAGGCACCCCTTTCTAGTACACTAGCGCCCATGTTTGAAATTATTCTCATAATCCTAATTTTATAGAAGAGAAGATGTGACATAGTTCCATGCCTTGTTCAACACTTTACATCACCTCATATCAGTTCAAATTGCATGCAGGATTCAGCTAAGTCATCTTTCTCTCTCATTTTCTCATAGTTTTGCATTATTTGAGTTCTTAGGACTTTGTATATCTATTGTATTTTATCATATATGTTACTATGCAATTAGATTTAATTCATATTTTATTAAATCATTTGGTTAACCTCACTTTTCTTCGAACTTCTTACCCTATGATCCCCAAAACCCTCATGGCTCTGAAGAGGTCCCCATATCCTAAGCACCATATGGCTTGATACATGCTTGAAACCTATCTTTGATGATGTTGTTATGCAAGCTATGAATTTTGTGACCTTTACCGAAATCCTCAATGTGATGCTTACTTCCTCTAATTAACTTCTTTCTTTCCAAAAAATCCATCCTTCTAACTTTCACAATTACTAGCATTTGCATAGTCTCTCCTGACCAAAAATTTACTTCATGTTTTTCCTTGCTCTCCCATAATCATCCATGTTGTTGCACCTTCTTCCACTCCTCTTATAGCACATGATAGTATTAGTGGAAATTATTTTCTTGATTATGTTCTTGGTTGTGATAATATGGATGTTAATACTTCTACTTCTAATGTTGAAAATGTACATATGCATGATGTTATTTCTCCTAGTAGTCAAGATGAATGTCAAAGTTTATATCTCATACTCTTCCTACTTCTGCAAGTGTTTCTAATGAATGCAATGATATATATGATATTAGTTCTCCTACCACTTCTTTTTATGTTGATGATAGTCTTGATGAACTACTTGCTTGTGAAAATATGTCTGATAGTGATGTAGACTATGCTTCTGATCATGAACATGTTAGTAATGATGTTATTTCTCTTAATGAATGCTGAATGTGAATTTACTACTCCTCTTTCTTTTCTCTCTGTAGTTGTTACTCATGATGATTTTACACCTCTTATCATATCTTTTGAATCTACTTCTAGCATTCCCATAGATCTTCCATGTTCCTCTCCTCTTCTTTCCCCTCTTTCTTCTAGTTGCTAAATTGTTTGCACATGATGATTCTACTTCTACCACTAGTACACCTCTTCTTATTTTTTCTAAGTCTACATCTAACATTCTCATCGAGCCTCAATATTCCTCTCCTCCTCTTCCACCTCTTTCTTCTTCTATAAATTGTTATTCATGATGATTCTACTCTTAGCACTAGTACAACTCTTATTATTTCTTTTGAATCTACATCTAGTATTCCCATAGAGCCTTCATGTAATTCTCCTCCTCTTCCACCCTTCTCACCTTCTCCTCCTTCCACATCCACTCTTCTTCTCACATTCCCATGATCACTCATAATGGAAAAATCCAACCTCTCAATATACCTCTTACTTCACCTACCATTCCTTCACATGATATTTTATCTCTCATGCATGTTGTTGGCACGTTGCAATCTCAAGTTCATACTCTCACTCTTGAAAGTAAAGCATACTATGCTTCTATTGATAATAATTCTTTGCATGGAAATCCTATTCCTAAAAAAGATTCACAATTTTAGCTTTTCCAAAGGACTTCATCATGCCTAATTTCTCATGTTTTGATGGCACTGAGCAATCCTTATCTACATCTCAAGCATTATCGTTTAGCCATGTCTGTTTATTCTAATGATTGTCTTATTACTCAAAGCATTCCGTCATAGTCTTGTTGATCATGCTCTCCAATGGTACACTCATTTTCCTTATGGGTCCATTAGAACTTATTATGATATGGAGGATGTTTTTTTAGGAAATTTATTTATAACAATGGTCCTAAACTCACATATGAACATAATTTACATCAAGGAAAGAATAATCAATTGTAGAATACATTTTACACTTCAATTCTTGTATGCATCAGTTATTATTTGAGCCCATTGATTTAGAAAAGTAATTTATCTTTTGTTGTGAATTAATTCTTGCATTGAAAGAAAAATTACTATATGATACATGTGAATCTTTTACACTCTTATGTTACAGAATTTATTTATTTATAACAATATTTAATTGTTGCACATGTTATATCACCCCATTCTACCTCTTCATCTACTACTTCTTCTCCTCTTCCATCTATTTAAGCTTCCTCCATGCTCACCATCTCTTCCTCCATATAAGAGTTCATTCTTCTCCTCCACTGCATCGGTACACACCTGAGGTACTTCTCCACCTCCTACTTGCAAACCATTGCAATTCTCGCATAATGTAAAACCTCATGATGTCTTGTGTTATTTACTTGATAAGTGCTTAATCCACTTACCTTCCACTAAGCATCATTCACCTCACTACTTGCAACACCAGTGTGACCGCCCTTTTCTAGCAATTTCCACCACATCAATGGCCATCATGATAATGACTGATATTCTCTCCATGATCACTTGTAACAATTAGAAGACAAAGGTGTCATTGCTTTCCTCTCACCCTCTCATGAGCATTCTCTTTCTCCTATCCCACATAAGTGTGCTTCCACCTCTATGTTCACTTATCTCCTTCACCTCCATCTAAAGTTTTCATCCATCCACCTCCTAAGGTTATCATCCACCCACATCCTCCATCCAATCCACCTATGGTTTAATCATCTCAATCTTCATAAATTTCCACACCATACCTCAATTGGCATCCTAAGCCTCTTGTTTCCACACTTCCTCCCACCACACCTTCTATTCTTGGTCCCATTCCATCTACCATATAATTTGACACTTATTCTCATATTGTTGTTGCTTCACATGCTCCATCTATGCCTTGCAGGCCACTTAATCTCTGGTAGATGATATCCACTTTCTATTTCATTACCCTATGACGCACTCTCATGTCATGGTTCACACTTGATTGTTGAGGGAATACTACATACATGAACCTTTCCTTTCACAACATCACATTTTATGCTTCATGATATATCTTTATAGCGCACATTTGTAAACCTATTTCCAGATGATGCACTCTTGTTCTATGTTTATTATTGACTACTGAGGGGGCATTTATAAATGAACCTCATCCTCACATTGGGGGGAAATCAGTCTTCTTCCCCGTTCATTATCACATGATAATCACACATAATTACAACCATTTTTTTACATGCTCTCATCATACAACTTCCAATGCATCATTATTCCATTCTCTTATATCATCTGAGTCACATTGCTCTTTCACATTATCTATTATATTACATCACATACATCTATTTCTATTCAACACATACCATGTTCCTCATTCTCATTCAAATATAAAACTTATTCTAATTATTACTTATCTACTTCTTTCCACATCATCATGCATTTCAATTCAAAACAACCATTTCAACCATGCACATACAATCTATAACATTACATAATTACTACCATGTACACATCACAATCATCACATCATATACCAATGCACATGAACAACACATATGATCTCAATATTCATCTATATATATCTCGTGAAAAATCATAAGTTATAAAGTACAATCGCTAGGGGAAATCCCTCATGCATCACTACAACATATACAATATATCATACATCATCATTGATATTATTATATGCAATAACGGGAGCTCTAGAACTAGAAGATTTTCCACTCAATCTATGTCTCTAATATCAGCCTCTATATCTATCCAACTGACTTCGTAATATAGCTAACTTGGCTGCCTACTGTGAAAATCATCCCTGTAGCTCCACATATTTATCAAACACATCCTCAGTTAGGGCTCTTCCTCCTACTACCTATCTAGTTCACCTTGTCTCTGTGCGAGCCTCATCATGCTCGCTCAATAACACAATACACATATTTATTGCTATAGCAACCAGCTCAAACAAATGGGAATGCTTGCCTACAATCGCATCTACTCTCTCTAGCATACCACCTCCCATGAGCACATCTAGTGGCACGTTCCCCGTAAACATGTGTATCGATGAATCTATGATCAACTACCAGTCATCATCACCTGTATTCACAAAAACCATCATTATTCAATACATACCTTGGAAAATATCTAATACATAAACAACAACCAACGAAAAATAATGCAAAATGCTTGCACTTGGCTCATACTGTTGCCACACCATCTACATCGGGGGAAGGTGTCTATCCCTCTCCTCCTCCAATTGCTTCCCCATTAGAAACATCCACCACTACTGGAAATATTAACACACATTGATGTGTCAGCCACCATGCACTATAGGCATGGGTGCATGCCACGTCGCCCACCAATATCGACTCTATAGCCACATCTGCCTCATTTGGACTAGGATGCAATAGTTATGCTCTTGTTGAGTCTGACCTCACTCTTGGTTGTCTGGCCACTCTCATATATCTCAACCATACATATGGCTCTGGGGGCACATCCTGGGCCATACCAAATTGCCTCGATACTTTCTCATCCTGGAAAAACTCTGCCACACATGGGAAGTGATACTTTAACCACATGGTGTGCCGAATGCACCACAACTCTATATAATCCTCTATCCATCCACCATAATCTCTATAAGGTCTTCATATAATGGCCCAGGGCCCATCTGATCTAGCATTAGCCTATAAGTGGTCATACACATCCTCCTATTACAGGTGCCTACCTACCTTGCTGCAAACATCTCGGCCCTACCCCACTCAGCCCGTGGCCTGATGAGCAGCCTCGATATAATAATGTGCTCATATGACCATACGTGTAATAAATTTATGGCTCCTAGTTCGCCCCCATGGTCCTCCTGCATAAATCTATACAAGTCTCTATACAAGAGGGCCAAAACACACTGCACCCAAGCATATCTAGTACCATGTTCCTTGATGATTCGAAAAATATCTTGCATCTTGTACAAAATACCCACTCCACAACCTTACAATACCATTAGCGAAGCTATCATAACTATAATAAATTTCAGCAATTGCAGAACCCCGGACCTCAAAATGGCATCCAAACTAATATGTGTCTCCGCTTGTACCCATGTCCCTCTAAAATACCATCGTATCACCCTCATTTGACTATGGGCATCCAATACAGCCATGATATCTACTCTCTCTCCTACTATAGGTAACCGCAATATCCTATACACATCCTCTAATGTCACCCTCATCTCGCCTGTCAGCAACCAGAATGTACAAGTATCTACACATCATTTCTCACATAGAGTGGTCAACATGGGTATATTATGGGGTATCTCACCCAATATAGCGATGTGTTACAGGCTGACATGGTCCAATATATGCCACTTTGTATCTGACAATCCCAACGTAAGTAATGTACTTGAATGCTAGCCTGAAACTCTCTCGAGTGTATATCCCTCTTCATAACAAAAAATACAACAAAATTCATCCATTAGTACATCATACACACTACAAATATCACTTATCATGGCATCTAACTACATAAAATATCAGAATTTTATGGCACAATGGCCAAAACCCTGCTTTGGGATGTCAGTGCTCAAGAGCAGGTCACGGGTGCTCAGCATCAGGTCACCAGCGCTTGGAACTGGGTGTTGGTCTCCCCAAGGATAGAAACACCCTAGTCGCTTTTGCAAAGGTGAAGAATGCCAAAAAATACATAAACACAATTTTTTAAAAAAGAAACAAAAATAAACATTATTGACAAAAACAAATAATCACACTTACCAACTCGTTGGTCGTCTACGAAGCCATGGTAGCCACTACTCTCGTCATTCTAGTCAAACTCGTTGTTCTAACACATGGCATCCTCACATATCAAAGATCCAAATCTCAATTGATATTGGTGAAAATGTAATACTATTCACTTTTCACTATTACTATAGATAATAATTCCCCTTTTTCCTATACTATAGTTACTATTTGTGACCATTTTTACAACTAATACACAACACATAGTTTCTCTCATACCTTGAGCCCCGTAACTCTATTTTTCTCATTGTTTATGCCATACAGATCATAATGTCATCTATCACCATACGGTATAAATTTCAACATCTCATATTCACATCTGGCACATGTACTATTCAATATCTATTCACAATGTGACTACAATATGCAATATTATTCCTCATTTACTATTACATCATCTTATATGTCTTACTTTCAGCTTAGTGCTCATTTCTTTACCCTTCACCCTTTCACCGAAAGGGGAGCATACAACCGGAATCATCCCATAATCCCTCTCAAGTTACAATATAATTAATCCACACTTCTAGCATATTACTATTACAACTTGCTTTGAACTCATCTGAACAAAGGAATAATCATTCTATACTACAATCAATATTATCTACTATTTCAAATCTATTCCCCCAAATGACCTAATCTAGGGGCAAAGCAATAAAACATCTCCATAAGTAATCTACTAAATACACAATCTCAAAGCAATCTTATATCATTCAAATCAAATCAATTAATCGATATAACAAACATACTTTACTATTTGTCCCAGATGACCTAACATGGGAGCTACATCACAATTATTATCACTCCCAGATGACCTAACATGGGAGCTACATCACAATTATTATCACTTCCAAATGACCTAACTAGGAATCCATCTAGTACTATGTAAATCAAAACACCTATTACTATACGAGTGGGGGAAATGAGACGTCGTTGCATTTCATATACTATTCCTATATGGTTTATTCAATACAAAATAACACAAAAATAAATTTGGTCTCTATCTCTCTACAACGATTCGGAATTTTGAGGATGTAGTCATGGATGGAGAGTAAAGCTATAACTACCTCCCCAACACTCTTCCTTTGGTGGCATGACGCAAAAAACCTCCCATTTACAAACAAATCAGGTTGGGAATCAATCACTGGCTACCTCTTCAATCTCCTTCGAAAACAATTCAAAATATCTAAAATCTCCAAATCATTTCATCTATTTCTCCAAGTGCTCCTTACAACACTTTGTTATATCTACTTATGCAACATGGGTCAAAATGTTAATCCATTGTTCACCACATTACGAGTTACTACACTCTGCACACACTCTACAACATGGTTTCTCCAAACTCTATATAGGTTTGTTCCTTACTTCCTTTACACTACTTTAATTTCATTCAAATTGCATAAAGGGGGGAAAATGTAGACACAAAACCATGCACATATTGTTATTTTACTATGTCTTCAATTATGTTGTTAAATGTATGGATCTTAAGTAAGAAAAGTATTCACTGGTGACACAATCCTTTATTCATCCACTTGGTTTGATTGTCTCTATTATTTCTCTCTCTCACATCTATCACTTATGTACCCAGTTATGGTTGGGTCACAAGGATCCCTGTCTGTCAGTCTTTTCACATCTGTTGTCATTTATCCCAAGACACTAGTGCCCATTTTGGAAATTGGCACATAGGTGCTCTTGTCCATTCTGGGTGTTTATGTCCTCTTTGTTCTTTTCACTTATTTTGACATTTGTGGCTAGCCTTTTTAATTTTCTTATCCATATCTTGAGCTCATAGTTGGCCTTTTGGGTCATTAGTGTCAAAATTCAAACAAGAGATCCATCTATATACATAACATGCACTCTATTATTTTGGCTGACAATTCTAAGAGGTAGTCTTATCTACATATTGTCACTACCATTGCAAGGGTCTACATTTTTGGGCTACATACACTGCATAGGAAGGTGAAGTGCTAAATTCCATATCACACATTTGCATCTTATCTAGCCATAGATCATTATCTTGGTGTCATTGGTATGAGGGAGACCTAATAACATAATTACACACACAATCACAGACAACTACATGGAGTCTGGAATTTTGTACAACACTCAGTCATAAGTTCACTCATTGGGTGACTATCGAGGTCAATTTGACTTCACATATTACATTTTAATTCCAATTTGATGTGTTTGTGAGCTTATGAAGGTAGTTATGGTTTGTGTTTTAGGTTATAGGTATCCTCAATGATCCAAGTCCAAATATTAGGTGATCAATAGGAAGAGATAGTGAAACCCTAACGACATAGAAGAAACTAGATTTTGACCTTCTGCGTAGTCACCAATGCCTAGGAACAATCACCAGCGCCCAGGTTCCCATGTCCAGTACCAGGAGCCCGTGTTTGACATTATTCTCAGAATTTTGATTTTATAGAGAGTAGTTGTGGCATAGTTCCAGTCCTGTTCAGCACATTGCATCACCCAAATCAGTCCTAGATTACACAAGATCCATCTAAGTCATCTCCCTCTTTCATTTTCTCATAGTATCACATCATTTGAGTACTTGGAATTTGTATATCTATTGTATTTTATCATATATATTACTCTGTAATTAGATTTAATTCATATTTTATCTAATCAGACTATAAAAATAATTATTATTGTTATTGAAGTAAATATTTGCAATAATCCCATCCTACGACATGTTTGTGAATTCTTGCTGCTAGAAAACTACTTCAAATCAAATCAAACAAATCCGTGTTTAAATTATTTGCAATAGAAAGCACCTCATAGTCCAAATCCTAGATAATTTATGAGAATATTTTTCTTTAGTAGTAAAAAATATGGGATTTAAGATTGAATGAAGAAATATAACATTCACAAGATTTAAGATGATAAATTTACGTAAATAAATGGAAATAATTTATGAAAAATTTCAAGATTTTTAAAAAGTGTATTTTTTAAATTGAAGTTATTTAAGCTAAACATTACATAAGCACATTTGAATAATATATAATCTATAATGAGTATAATCCATAATGGAAAGGTGTATAAGTAATAAAAACACAAGAAAAATACAAGGGAGAATCAAGAGGAACATTGCAATCCTATGGTATAGAGATCCATTAGTTTCTTGTTCCAATATTTTTTATTTTTAGCGTTTTGAAAAATTTAATGTTGGACATCACCCAACTATTTGGCCTAACAACTACCAAAATGGAACCTAGGAATACAAGCATCCAAGTAGTTCTAATAGATATAGAAGTGACTTGTAGAATTAAATTAAAATTAAACCATGAACAAAATATTTATATGGGGAAAACCCTTTCATAACCCCACACTAAGAATGCATTATAAATTTGATTGATAATAGGAACTTTTATAGAGGACCCCGACTCTTCTTGATGTGTGAATCCATACTAATTTTTACTTCAATATCATCCACATATCAAATGAATTGTCTTTGAAGGAATTTAAACAAAGATGAATGATTATACATGGGAAGGTTGTACAATTTCATCTATTCAACTTAAGAGGTAGTTGACATTTTAGTTTAATTGTAGTAGGTTAAATATAATCAAGCATTTATTGGGTTGTAACTTATTTTATAATTTAAGAAATGTTAGGAACATTGTGTGTATGTGAGTGGGTTCACATTAAGAGTGTACCCACATACATTAAATATTCTAGCACTCCCCCTTTATTTTTAGTGGGGACACATCCATTATCACCTTTTTGTTAGAGAAGGAATTACAAACACACCTTCTCAAGGAAGGATTTTTATAGTTACCACATTTTTATCAAATAAATTACATGCCTTAGATCGTATAGGATGATATGAGGTTAACATGCTAAAAGGGGGAAAAAATATTCCTTAGTTCCTTATGAAAATTACATATATGAAGTCTTAGATTAATATTTTGAGCCTTTAATAATACAAGGAATCACTATATTCAATGTTTACGTGAGTTCTCATGTAAATGCACATAGGGTAATGCTTACAAAAATCACATAAGGTTATATATTATAATGTCATTTTCAATATAGAAGAAGTATATGTAGACACCAGAATTAGGTCACCCTAATTCCTACGCATTCATGTGCACCCTAGGACATCCCTTCATAATCCCAAAATATCACTTTATCTATTTACTAACCTACATTTACCATTCTACCACCCGTAACCACCCATAACCACAAAACAAACAAAAATAAATATAAATAAAAATAACCCAAACAATCTTAACCCCCTAACAAACTCCCCACGAGCATAAACAACCTAATGACCATTATAAACCATAAAAATATCATAAAAGGAGATGGTTGAAACCAAATTCAACCATTCTCCTTGAAAAATAAAAAATTGGTGTCAATTTTGTGAATTAGCGCTGATCAGTGCGGGTCGATACTGATTTAGTTGCAACGACATCGATCCTATAAAAATCAACCTCGTCCATTTCCTAAGGATCTGAAAACTTTACAAGTGACAGGTCCAAGTATTGAGAGTTTCTAATGCCAAAGAGGAACTTCTTACATATGTGAAGAAGGCATAACATCATATTGCTTTGATCCCCCTCTGGAGTAACCATCTTTTCCAATCGGTCATTTGAATCATCTCAATTACAAAGGTATGTACTTCATCCAAAATTATGAAACCCCATCCAAGTATCCAAGCCTTAGACATCTTTATCTAATCATCTTCTCTGAAAATCCTCTCTTTTAAAAATTTGAAATTCGATACAAAACAATCGACATTGATCCCTACGATTGACAGCGATCCACCTGATGGACATTGATCCTTGTCTAAAACACCCAACTTAACATTCTTAGTACATTTTGATATAATTTTCATGATATGTCTAAATCATGGATATTGTTCTTTTTCTTGCAAGAATCGTCTTCTATTAGATGACTATTTCTGGAGGAGTTTACGAAGCTGCCACAATTTACGATTTTCCCATGGTCAGTCAACCTTTCATGTGGGAACAATTAGACATCAATCATGACCTAAGCATATGCATCATTGTCCTCATGCCCAATCCATAAAACATTCCTAAGCAATTGGATATTCTCCTCAAGCACAGTTATGAGGTGAACATTTATTGGGACAATGTTTTCAATGCGTTATATCCTATCTTCGAGGACATCAATTAAATCCCAACATTCAAATGTTACAACCCCACATTTTTTTATCTACATCATTTCATAATATATATAATTGTGTTATTATTTTAAGCTTAATTACGTAAAATTCATTTGAGACTCGTTAAAAGATTCCCTTTGGTTCTTAGGATTGGCCTTTTCAAGCAACTCACTTTATCTAATCCATCTTTTGTCAAGTTGTCTATGTGTGTGCAAGTTTTCAGTTCTCTAGAAGAGGATCTTCACGTGCATACTTGGATCTGCCATCTTTCATTATCATCTACACATGTTTCATTAAACCATGTAATTTCATGAAAGTAAAATTGAATCCTAAAATATACTAAAACATCTAACACACCCAGTGAGACACAAGTCCCTTTTTTATTAAATTCTACATTCCCAGAAGTAGAGTCCATTTCTTGTTTATTTCCTGTAAGTTGAATAAATTTTCAATCAGAGTTCCCTAGTAATTTCCTAGAAAGGGTAAGATAAAAAATAAGAAGGAATACCTAGTAAATAGAGGCCTTTGTTTCCATTCTCTTTCCAGTTCTCTTTTAGCATTGCATTTTTTGTGTTGTCCTCATCAAAAGTAAACTTTTCCTTTGATACTTAAAATGAACTTGTATGTTCATCTTTTCTCGATCATCTAGTCTAAGTAGGGGGGTTAAAATTTATGTTCACCACTTTGCCCCATACACTACCAAACCACTGATAATCAAACTTGTATTCTAAACATTCCCTCCCAGATCTACCTACTTAGATTTCATCACCAAGGGGAAGTCGACTCGGTGTGTTGGCCTAGTATAAATAATTTGTGGGTGGTACAAAAACTAAGCACCCGATACCCTTATCACTGTGAGAGTGTGAAGCAAGTGGGTAGGCCCCAATATCATGCCTTTTACCAACACCTACATAGATATGGGCCTCACATACCTTCGGGTATCTCACCTAAACTCACATGAAACCAACCTTAGTCGGCCTGTTAGGAAACAAGGGATAAAATATGAGGAGCAATCCCACACAGAATCGTAATAGTAGACACTAATATGCAGAATAATATCACAGTTCTAAAATGAAAGTGTAGAAAATAAAATAACAACACACAGAGACAATATTTGACATGGTTCATCCAATTTAGGCTACGTCCACCAAGAATCACTTGCTAAGATTTTATTACAAGCCACCTCTTTCTCTCAATACAATACCCAAATCATTTTAGAGTTGTGCTCAACAAACTCTAATGAATTCACCCTTGAACTCACACATCAATAGGCAACTACTTAATCAGTTTTAAAACACCGTGGGTACGAAAACCATGGGAAAAAACCACCCCATAAATCTATCGGTCAAAAATATCACCCATATGAGAAGAACACATTTCCTAAGATATAGGACATGTTTTAGTGTATGAGAAAATTGTGGAGAGTTTACAGTACTTTTAGTGTATAGTATTCAACACTTCCACATATGAAAACATGTTCCACAACATAACAAGGCCCAATTCTTAGTACCTTCTATAAACCAATTTTCTTTTCACACATTTCTAAAGTTAATTAAGATAATTAAATTTTTTTTGTTGATTGTGTGATTGACATTAAACAATTATCTTTCATTTATTGTTTTATTGTTATCTCATGTTTCTAACTAGACAACAATCCTGAATCCAGAATATTACAAATATGACAGATCCACTACAACAATCCATGGACACAACCCAATAACTGACACACTTTCCCAACATTGAGTTAGACACATAAGAAACTCTTGAACCACCCATACCACAGTTCTTTGTTAGTGGATATCCTACCTTCAAAGAACTTCTAGACACCAATCTTGTCACCCTTAGTAGTTACCTTGCTTCATGGGCTATCCTTATTCCCCATCATAACCCGAAACCCCGACCGAACATTAGTTCCATTACTTACAACCTCAACTTGGCATGTTGATCCCACCTATCAGATGGTCATCGAACAGGACACTCCTTATCATACCCTAGGTCATATAGAAAAATTCAAACCTCTTTCATCAACTCACGTAGTCAACGTTGACCTTAATACCATCTCGTCACAAAAGACAAATATCCAACAAGGGCTCATGCCATCTACCTCTTTGACCAACTCTCATAGTGTTCCAAATACAACCAGTCTTCCACCTGCACTTAGCCACATGGATTCCACTTCTTTATATTTCACTTCTCCCCCCTCTCGATAGGCTTTTATGGTGTGCCTCCCTCTATGAGCTCCTTGGTCACATCCTATCCCATGAGATCGTAATAGTCCTCATCCATAATCCAAATACTAGTTGTATCGATCTCTACATCCTTACCATCAATCATTATGAGTGTTATCACTAGCACTCTTCCCTTTTCATAGCCATCATCCATATTTGGTGTCCTGATATGAACTTTGCATATAATAAATCAATAAATTGTAGAAGATAACACAACACAAGATATATGGGTGGGCCAAGATGCCAAAATATTCAATATATGCATAATAATACCCTTAAGGTAGGGCAACACCATACAAGGCTCCTCAAGTAAGGAGTAACTCCACAATATCCTAATATGGGAATCCACTTCGAGGTGCACACCTCCAGTATACCTCTACCAAGTAGAAGACTCAACTCATACATCCATGACCTAAATCATAATGATACTCACATCCCTTATATAGACATACATTACTCTTAATGGCTGGGTAACACCTAATCCCAATGTATCCTGACTCATTACCCAATATAACTAATTTCTATGTGAACCCATATAACTGTAATGAAATTACTTGTATAACTCAGATTATGAGCATAAATAGAACACCAAAGAACATAATATTGCAAGCAAATGATCTCAATATGTAATTAAAATAGCTTTGCCACTTTGAGGGGGTAACCTCCAAACCATACAATAAGACTCAAATGCTCAATTGAGGATGAACTACTACCTACAATCCCCTATATATACTATTCATATGTTATGGCCATCACCAAGGCCAACCTACTAAGCATGAGAAAGTATAAATGATATGGTAAGCCACAAGTCAACTACTCATATCCTAATATAAGCAATAGGTTAAGGGTGTCGCATGCCCTTCCCCTTCAAGCCAACATTGTCCTCAACATTGAATAATCCTGGATGTTGTTGTAGAAAACCTTCATCCTCCTAGGTCACATCTTCTATGCTTAGATTCTTCCACTTGATTAGATATTCCTTAATGTCTCTGGTTCTCAACCTCTTAGTACATGTTTGTAGAATCTTCTCTAGCTCCAAAATGATTCTTCCTTTCTCATCAAGTTCTAGTAGATTTTTCTCGGTAGCAATTTTTTTTTTCCAATAACCTTCTTCAGGAAGGAAACATAGAATATTGGGTGTGTATGTGAAGATTGAGGCAACTCTAGTTTATAAACAACACTTCCAATTTTTTGTAGCACGTGATAAAGACCATAATATTTAGGAGCAATTTTGTTGTCATTTTTATGTTGCTTCAAGGACATCTTCTTGTAAGGCTATAGACATACAAAAACCTAGTCACCAATCTCAAAATGTCTTTCACTACGGTGTTGATCTGCTTGTTTCATCTTATTTTGTGCCAATGCCAAATTCTCCTTCAAACCAGCCAAAACTTGTTATTGATGTTGAATGTGTTCCTCAACATTTCTAACCTTTGTTTGAGAAGAGGTATGAAAAGATGTGTTATACCACCATTCTGCAAGTGGTAGCCATTTGACCCATTGTTCCTTCTTATTTGATACAAAAAAACGGAGATACCCCTGTAAGAATTTGTTGACCACTTCCGTTTGCCCCTCAGTTTGAGGATGGTAATATGAACTATGAGTTAGCTGAGTACCCAAACATGCAAATAATTTTGTTCAAAAATTACTTGTGAAAATAGGATCACGATCACTTATAATTATCTTTGGGGTTCCATGTAGCCTTTGAATTATCTCCAAAAAAATAACTGTGACTGTACTGGCTGCAAATGGATGTGACAAGGCACAAAATGGGCATATTTTGTGAGCCTATCCACAATCACCAAAATAACATTCTTACCCTCTGAACAAGGAAATCCTGTGATGAAATCCATGGAGACCTCCTCCCATCTATGGATAGGAATTGGTAATGGTATCAATATACCTAGTGTCTTAATGGTTTCACCTTTGTTCTGTTGGCAAACCAAACACTCTGATACAAACTTTTGTACATCCCTCTTAAGTCCTTCCCAAACTAATTATATTTTTATTCTATGATATGTCTTCAAAAACCCAGAGTGTTCTCCAATAGGTGATGCATGTAGCTCTGCAATAATCTTATGCTTCAACTCAAAATATTTACACAAGAATAACTTGTCCTTGTACCATAGGGCATTAACTTTCCACTCAATTTTTTTATATGTTATAGAGCCTTGCTTGATATTCTGTATTATGTATTGTGTATCTGTGTCCTGCTCCCATTCCAATCTTTCTTCATCCACCCAATTGGACTTCAATATGGACATTGCACATAGTAAGGCATGTGTGGATGCATCCCTTATGGATAGCGCATCATCTACTACATTTTCTTTACCCTTTTTGTATGTGATTTAAAAATCATAACCCAAAATTTTTGTTACCCATTTTTGTTTTTCCTCAGATGATAACCTTTGCTCTAAAAAGTATTTGAGGATATCATGATCAGTTTTTACCTTGAAGTGTCTACCCATTCGATAAGGCCTCCATTGCTTGACTGCAAGAAGAATAGCCATCATTTCTTTCTCATAGACATGTTTAAGTAGATCTTTTCCTTTGAATTGGCAAATCTCAAATGCAATTGGTCTTCCTTCTTGCATTAGAATTGCTCCCAATCCTAATCTTGAAGCGTCACATTCAACAATGAATGTTTTTGAGTAGTTGAGAGTAGCCAAAACTGGGGTGGTACACATGAATTGTTTCAACTACTCAAAGGATTTAGTGGTTTTGTTTGTCCAATGGAAGGCATAATTCTTTAGTAATGTAGTGAGTGGAGTTTCCATTCTACCATATCCCCTCACAAATCTTCTATAGTACCATGCTAGTCCTAGGAACCCTCAAATATTTTTGAGAGTTTTGGGCCTTGGCCATTCCACCATAGATTTGATCTTTTGAGGATCAACTTTGACACTTTCATGGGATACAATGTGACCCAAATAATCAACCTCTTGTACACCAAAAGAACATTTGGATGGATTTGCATAGAGCTTATATTTCTCCAAAACTTCCAAGACTTCATTTACATGTTGCAAGTGTTCTTCACATGTCTTACTATAAATCAATATGTCATCAAAGAAAAAAAATACAAATTTCTTTAAAAATGGCCTAAAAATAGTGTTCATCAAGCTTTGAAATGTTAAGGGAGCATTTATAAGACCAAAAGGCAATACCAAAAACTCATAATGGCCCTAATGAGTCCTGAAATATGTTTTATGAACATCTTCCTCTCTTATTCTAATTTGATGATACCTCGAACAAAAATCTAATTTTGTGAAATAAATAACACCATGCAATTCATCAAGTAAATCATCAATTACTAGAATAGAAAACTTATCTTTGATGGTGTACTTGTTGATTTATCAGTAATTTAGGACACATCCTCCATGTTTCATCCTTCTTATGTACCATGACCACTGGTGAAGAATATACTCTCTGGATATACCTGGTGATACATGCCTTCAACATTTCTTACACCAATTTCTCGATCTCACTTTTCTAGGAATATGGGTATATGTATGGTCTAATGTTAGGTGGTTGACTCCCTGGAATCAACCGAATGACATGATCATAATCCCTAACTAGTGGCAGTCCCTTTGTAATTTCATAAAAAAATAGATGAGTGAGCATCAACAATCTTCTAAAGATCCGTTGGCATTGAAGACTATGTATTTTGTACCTCTATAGAAAATAACTTTGCTACAAATACATCTACCCCTTGTCTGAGAAACTTCTACATTTGATGAGAGCTAATAATCTGTGGATACTTAGCTACCATCCCTTTCAATTGTATTGTCCTTCCTTCTGAATGAAATCACATGAACAATTCTTGGAAATGCATTTCTATAGTACCTGTTGGGAATTCGAGACTGTGGAATAGTGCTATGATTTAATAACAAACAAAATCATGCACACATGATCTAAACAATTCCCCAAAATCTACGGTAGTGGAAGTATAAACTAGAATAATCCAAATTAAGACAAATTACACACACATAACACATCATGTACCATGGTTCACCCAATGTGGGCTATGTCCACTAAAGATAGAGACCTCATATATATAATACAACAAGAGTACAAACCAACTCTTCAATACAAAAGTACAATGCATCTCTCCAAGAGTATCTCCTCTCCTCCATATCTATAAACGGATCTCCATGAGTGCACTACGACTGTGCCTCTAAACACCACTAGAAGATCTCACATAACCCTTATCTACTGCATCTCTGAACTACTACCAAGTTCTCTGTGGATCTGCAAACAAGACCTCTCACATGGGTCTACCATATGTGCAACTATAAATGTGCACCAAGAAGTAAGTTTGTCTCTCCATCAATGCATAACTTGTGCAAACATGAAGATAACCTCCTCTACAATATCTAGATCTACACGGATCTATAATATAACATGATCTCATGGATCTACAATACAAGACTAGATCTACATGGATCTATAATACAAGATCTCACCAACATTTGGATATACAAGAAGAAACTCTATGTGCTTTGCATACTATGCAAGCCATTACAATGAGACAATAACTATAAAAATAAAATACAGTAGAAGATGTTACCCTCTTCTCACCATTTAGATGTACCTGATATTTCCTTTTGTTCAGCTCCTCTCCATGGAGTCTTTGTCTTCATGTAACTTGTTCTTTCTTTCTCTTCTTCTTCTTCATCCTCTAAATCTAGGAGAATCAAGGATCTAATTCAATCCTTCTCTTAATTCTACTTCTAAACCCTATCTTTCATGCTTATATAGGCATATATAAACTTAGGGCATCTAAGTACAATCAATAGATCTACTTCAATACTAAAAATAGATCTAATTCCTGAGAGTTAATTAAAATATCTTCACATAGGTAACTGATGCCAGTTAGACCCAACCGCTACCGATTCCTCCTTGATTAAGCGATGCCAGACCTGGGTGATCAATGTCGATTCCCCCTAAATGATGATGGTTACTATGATTTCTAGTCACTTTGTAATGCATGCTCCAGTGAATCTATTTATCTCCACAACCTAACAATATCCCACTTGCAGATAAATTGCTAAACCTCTGTACATGTACCTGTACATCACCATCCTCTACACACCGTGAAGACCGTCTATTATTTTCTTCAACAATTCTCTCAAAAATAAAACTAGGAAGATCAAACCATCTTCTCAAACCAAGAAGATAACAAACTTGTGACTTACCATAGACCTACATGAAGCTACTACTGATTCGTGATAACCGAGCTATCCATACATCAAGCTCCCACTGAATCAAAACACCAAGCTTCTTATGCAACCAAGCCATCATGACTAACAGACATGCAAGAGCTCCCACTCAAACCGAAGTACTTAGCTTCAACTGCAACTATAGCCATCCATGTAAAACCAACAAGTCCTCTATCCATCTATCCATGTCTTCATGCAACCACTAATGCAATTGTCCAAAGATAAGTCAAACTCAAATATGAGAAAGCAAAACAAGATCCCGGGTAAAAATTGCCCTGAATGAGTTCTACATGCAACAGTGGGTGATCAATTCACAAAGACCTGCATAACTCAAAGAAATCCAAACACTGTAATCTACAAATCCAACCCTGCATAATAAATTAGCATGTCCAAGACATTCACTTGTAGATAACATACCTATCAAGGAGTAACATAGTAATCAAGAGGAAATACAAACATCCCCTACTCATGCTTAAGGCATCTAAACCGTTCTCATAGGCATCCATGTGCAAATAAAACATCTACATCATCATAGACTCATAAAATTGAATCTATCCACGTGTATAAACTCACCTATACATCCATCCATATCTCTAAGCTCTCTAGAAGTGCCAAGTCTTTCACCGACTAACTCCAAAGCCATATATGAATCTTGTGCTCATCAATGTCAATAAAAAACATCCATGCTAAACCATGCCACTAAGACCAAGTGCAAATACCAGCATACATGTCATCAACATACTGCACAAACCAACTAAGATGGAAGTAAAGCAAGAGCACCATCTAAAAATGGTAAATAAACACTATTGTCAAACCTGTGACCAAACTGACCATAGTTTCCTAACCGACCCCGGTCACTTCCTGACCGAACATGGTTACCAGATGACCGACAATGACTAATCCTAACTGACACTAGTCTCTGTAACTAGCATATTTTGTCCTTTAACCCTTAAAAATCTAAAAAATTGCTCTATCATGTTCACCCATCTGAATTTAACCATCAACTGTAGTCCCATAGGTATATCCAGGCACCAAAAAATAAACCAAAAGTGACATCACATAGCAATAAACTCAATATACCTGTAAATCCGTGACTGCCCTAAAAAACCAACTAGTGCCTCTGCCACTCTAAATAATAGCAATCTCCTCTCACTTTGCATGTGCATCATGTATTTAATCCTGCAATGCCAATAACCATGGCTTGCTAGCACTGAAAATGAAATTCCCTGCACTGCCTCTAACACCAAGCTCAAAAGCTAATATGTTAGTGAGAAATAAAACCAGATCAAAGAAAATATAAACTAATTCCCTTATTACAAAGAATACTTATACATCATAGAATTTTGGACTTCTTGTGAAGTAGGTGATTCAACTTCTATCCATCCTATGTACTCAACATCTTTCGTTACTTGCAACTGTGTCTAACCATGCCTTTTCATTGAAGACCTCATCCTTCGACTAGATATCCTTGTCCTCAAGATTCCACAAAATTGGGAAATAAAAGTCGAATAACACCAAAAAAATGGTTTAAATATTTGCACACTATCCAAACATAATATCAATTGCTCCAAATGAAAGAAATAAAACATGAACCATATAGAGTTATCTGACCCAAAGTCTCACTAGAATAACCAAGCCAACTCCATCCTCTTTCTGATCCAAACATTGAAGTGATATGCATTATTTCTGCCTATACGCACTGTGCAAGAAACTTGATCCTCCAAAATAGGACACTGAACCATCCATGCCCTCTTCTACTGTAAGAAATCATGTGCAAACTCATTGTCACAGAGACTGACTAGGTTTGCTGACCAGTACCGGTTACCCTTTGTGACCAATATTGGTTCCTTGACTGACATTGGTGCTGCTGGAACTAACACAATGACTCAAATTGGCATAGGTCACCAAACCAGGTGCCTACTCTGACCAAAGCCGATAGTTGTGGTGAGCTAGTCATTTCAAGAAGCACCCAAATCTTGTAGTCATTATCAAACACATATTTATAATAAAATATAATTTTTTCAGAGTATTTATTATTTATCCATCATATATCATGGTTTTTTTCCAAAATCACTTGATTGTATAAAAAGCTGGTTAAAATCCTTGAAATGAAATTCTTTGACTTCTAGGGATTCTCCTTTATTAGGAAATATGTGTAATATCCTAACTAATAAATATCATGTGTAGTGTCTGTGATTTCAAATTTATTCGTAGCATAGGAGCTGATATTATTTCTTACATAGAGCGCAATAATCAAACATTGTCCATCCACATCCATGGGTACCTCTAAAACCTGCCATACTAAGGTTAGGTGAGTTTTATTCTCTTTCTTGTTAGTTTAAGTTGAAGAGGTAAAATTCATTCTTACCACTTATAGATAACATCTCAAAATGTGGTTCCTAGAATTCCTTCTTACACCCCCCTCCATTGGTGGATACACTCGGTAATCTTATTCCTCCTCTTCCTATCTAGAAAAAGATGTTGCAAACTATCAAAAATGAACCCTTAGCTCCATATATTATTATCGTGGACTTGGGAGAGACTGTCTCTACCATATCTTATGATGGATCCATGGATCTAGCCCTATATCTTATAACCTTTGGAAGCCTTTATAAATAATTGTTTAAAACGAAAACCTCCGCAACTACTAAGCTTCTAATAAATACTTTCGTAGGAGAGGAACTAAAATTGTATAACCACCTTCGTCCAAAATCAATAGTTGATTTAGAAAGATTATTTAAAGCTCTCCTCTTTGAATTTCAGCAACAAGACCTTCCCAAAAACACTTTACAAATATTTGTAAACCTTAAGTTCAGGAATCACAAATCTTCCCCTTATTTTATTAAGAAATGGAAAATATTTTCTGTACAAGATAAGCATAACACTTATAGTTAAATTCTCGGCCAAATATTTCGTAAGGCCCTTACACCAACACTCCAATATAAGGTTATGGCCTTCTATCTCAACATGTTGGATGAAGCTCTCGAACAAACAAAAATACAATCTTGTCTAATGCTTGAATTTAAATGCACTTCAAGTTCATCACCTAAACTTAAAGGCACAATACATGTAGTCGACACCTTAAATCATATATGAGAAAAAGGAATGGGATAACATCGAGAATCTATTTGCACCTCCCTTCATACTCCTTTGTCTCAGACCAAGCTTCTCCAAAATCTTTCCACCCTACGAATAGTTACCCTTTTAAAACAAACCTTTCTTAACTTTAGAAGTGATCTATTATGATTAATGGCATGCAACTATATAAAACTCTTACAATTATTCTAAGATACCCTAGTAAAGAAACACTCAATTTTTTCATTTAATCATCTTTTGATTATTCTTCCATTATACAAGAACGTTATGAGAAATTTCAATCTTCAGAGACATCTCATTCCAACTGTCAAAATTAGCATCATAAGAACCCCATAAACAATATCATGGAAAGTGTAGAGCCTTCATATGATCATAATTTGCTATATTCCCAATGACATCAACACGGTTAAGGTAAAATATAGACATAAACCTTCCCATAAGGATCCCATTATTAAACTAAATAAATCCTCACATAGACCACCATTTCTTGATATTTCCCAGGAACCACCTATGGCGGAACCTTCTATCAAAGTCGAGCTTCCACCCGTGGTGTCATAGGAAGTACCAAGTAACAATCCTATCCCACCTTACTTCTTACAAGATAACTAAAAATAACATCATTATCACATCTAGATATGTCTCCCATTGTACCACCACCATGCTATTGATATGGAATCACTCTATTCATGCAAAAATCTTTTTCATTCTACAAAAATATTTCCACAGAACAAGACAAAATGAGCTAGTCATTCCACCAAGGTATCTGTGACCATCATGTGTGAAATATTAATTCATCGTCTATCTCCATGAGAGATATATGAGCAAATATGTGTATGATCACCATTAAGTCTATTCCATAAGAGGAGGGTTTTAGAGCCAAGAAAGGTTAGGGGATGATATTCATATGGATCGCCCCGTTTCCAAGAATGCACAATAATTATAGTTCTCTTAATGTCATTCACTTGGTAGTGTTATTAAACACTCATTCAAATCCTAGTAGTGTTCTTACACCACCATGTTTGGCCATTTGACAAGAAACTCATTCAAGGAGCAATATTCTATCTACAATGTGAGGACCTTGTTTCAGTAAAAAGAAAACAAACATAATAGATTTGATTCACAGTCACTCAAGTGAATTATGGACCAAAATTTAAACTTGGTACCAATTTAAGAAGTGGTAGAGCCCTTATCTCTATATGGATAAGCATGGTGAGCCAATTGATATAACATTCACACTCATGTATTTCCTCTCCTCATATGATTCAAAATAAATCCATTTATTAAAGATCTTAGGATTCATCAAGTTTTATCCCTAACATACTTTTGATCAGTTGAAAGAATCAAGGGAAGGTGGTTATGTATTTTATATAGTCATTTGGAAATATCACACCCTTCTCTCTCTATCTAGTGTGTATCCCATATTTATGCACCCCTATATTTACTCATTATTCTCCACCCCATTCATCAATATAGATATGGGGTAATCACCCCTATATATAGATATGGCATGGGCTCCCTATATTCTATTTACTTGAAATATCTCTTGAGAAAGAGTGTCATTTTTACGTATTGAGTATGTTTATTATTCATCAATTCCACGTCTCTTATGAAAGACATCTCTCACTCCCTCTTGATATGAATGCATGTATTAGTGTGGTGAGATAGCTAAAATCCACTTCACCAATTGGACATGTTTGTATAGTTGATTAGATAGTTCCAGGACTTGTAAATTATGTACTCATCCCTAATATGATGTTACCCTTCTTCTAAGATGAAATTAAGGCTTCAACTTCACACTCACAAGGAAAATCATGAGTCCATATAATCAAGAAAGTGTCATTATCTTTGCGTGTTGTGTAGTTCATAAAATTCAAATTTTATACATCCCAAAATCCTATAAATGTTAGAAACCAATCCAGGAGGTAAAAATTCCTACAAAATGACTATATATTTTCCCAAAACAAACATCGAATATAATATATATATACCCTAAAAGAGTTAGGTCCTTTTTGAAATCTTTAAAATGAGTAAGTGTTGACTAGAATAGATTTTGAAATACTATCTTCTAGATTATAAATTTTGGAGCTATAGGACCAGTTCCATCAGGTACAAAGTGACCGTAATACTTTATATTTACAAAAATAAATTTAAAGTATAAGATTTCTTTTATTGTTTTAAATAATAACAGAAATATTATAGTTCAAATTTATTTTAGTAAATATGTACTTCCAAAATTCAAATTAAAATTTATACTACTAACAAAGTGTACATGTTTTAGGTTCTAAAATTACCAAATATGAAAAAGAAAAACATGAAAGCATTTTTTCAAACCGTGTATCTGTTTTGGTTGATTTCATTTTTTTGTCCATTGTTTAGCCCCCATTTTCCATGAACTTTCTTGTGATCACAAAAACACATTATCAAATTAATGATTGTGTTATTTTTATTTGTATGCATGCATAAACATCAAAGTGGAGTATCATGTAGACACTAATTAAGAAAAATGTGGAAATAAGAGCCTAATTTTATGTTATTGTAGTAGTAAAATAAATACATAATTAAGTACAAAAATTACACCCAAGCAACTAAGTAATAAATTATGAAACCATAATTGCAAGGAGGAGAAAGAGGTACTTAGATGATTTGTAATAAAATATAGAGGTACTGAAGTGCTGAACAAGTGAACAAAGAAGAAGAAGCATCAAAAAGAGACCCAAAAAATGCAAATCTGGAAAGATAGTCTAAACAGGGGTGTTTGGAGAGGGAAAGGCGCACCCGTGGGCACCCTAGTGTTGTTTCTACTCACCTAGGTCTGTAGAAAAGATTAGGAAACCTCCTCCAAGTGGTAATAAAGTGTTCACTATTAGTCATCTTTGGTCTCTCTTAGGTCACACAAGGATCACCGAAGTCATTGGAAACTTGAAATGAAATATGAACCTACAAGACCCTCTAATAGACATCAAATCCTAAAAAATAAAGATGTTGAATGAGATTTGAACTATCCTTAACTATCAAAATGGTGAAATTAAGACTGAGTGTTACATTACATATCAGACCCAATGTATCTCTATGTTTGTGTGTGTGAAATCATGCCCTAGGTGGCTCTTGTGTATGTCACACTTAATAGCAAGAAATGTAATTTAGATGTAAATAAATGTAACAGATGTGTGCATAGAATAGAATGAACTTCCCTCCTATGAATTTTGTTTGCAGAATAACTGGCCCTTGTGTCCCTTGTATGGTGTTATATGGATGGAATGGAGCTCTTAGATGCTTGATGGATGTAACCTTAGGTGGTGATAGCTAATTATTAGTGTTTGGTCCTTTATTATGATCTCATTACTTTATATTTATATGATCCCTATGCTTGAATTTCATAATTAACCTAAAAAATGAAGACTACCAAAAAGATAAAAAAATTCCAAATGACTAAAACGTACCCAGAAAGTGTGAGTAAAGTATAAACGGGCCAGACACGCTCAGAATTATGAGTGCACCAAGAACTAGAGTCCTAGCTGGGTGCTAGTGTCTAGGCTGATAAAAGCTAGAGTCTAACAAGGAATAATGAGTAAGCATGTAAGAATGAAAGAAGAAATAGAAAGAAAAAAAATGTGGCAAAATACATGGGTTAATTACTAATTTTATTACTTAGGAATAATATGAATAGTAATATACAATCAGGACTAGATAGTTACACAAATTACGTGATTTTGTGTCTACATTTTCCCCCACTTTATGTTGGTGCGAGAAACCATGGTAACATAAAGTAGATAAGATATGTGTACCTGATAACCATGTATATCGATGTTGAAAGCGTGCCGAGGGGCTAGACAAAGCATAGATTCATCGAAACTATGAAGCATTGATGCTAAGGAGGAGAAAGTGCAAAAAGTGATGATTAAAATGAACCTAGGGCAGAAATACATGTGTAGATGTCATGATGTACCTTTTGTTAATTTTAATGTTAATGTTGTTGTAGTGATGTTGATGATGTTGACTAACACTTCTGATATGGACAAACCTAAAAAAGAAGATAATTAAAAAGTATCCAAATACAGATGTGTATGTGTAAAAGTTATTAAAAGAGGTATGTAAAAAAATTCTGAAATTTTGAAAAAAGGAACATGTGCACCTCATCTATGATGAGAAAATGGATGTAGAAAGGATCCTGAAGATGTTGTAAAAATATGATTTTTTTTATTGATCTCACGCTAATTGCGCCGGCTACAAGTGTCTGGGGTGATCTCATGCCAAGTCATGGAAGAAGTGTAGGGAGACAATTATGGTATCATACTCTAACCTTTAACTACTTCCCATAATTAAGGACACCACTACAGATGGTGTGTAAAATTAGTGAAAATGCTAAATAATGTATGCCCTGTAAAAAAAAATTTGTTGAACTACCAATTGTTGTGTCATTGTCCCCTAGTTATAGGAATCCAGGAAGGACATCATTGTGTTAAGAACCCAAGTCTAATTCTAAGCCCTATTTGAAACTAAAACCTATGTTGTACTAGTACTGTGTTGTGTTGTGTATAACGCTATATGGTGTGAATGATTCACTCAAATGTTTTCACCTTTCATTTGGGGTGCATACAATGTTGTTGAAGGAGTATGTAGCCTAAAAGAGGACTGGTTGCTATGTTAAAACATTTCGCTACAGGGGGAAAGGGAATGTGTTTCTTAGAAACAAAGGAACAAGAAAACAAAATGACTAGGAGACAAGTGTTAGTATAGGAAAACATCCACGTAAAGTATAATATAGAAGACGTGAAGGAAATTTTTAATCTAAGATGAAATATGTAGTCACAAAATCATGCACTTTAGGAATTATTTAGCTCAGTTTCATACTACTATTTAGAAGGTTCTTGAGTGAAGAAAGTACTAAATAATCCCACCTTTTGGCTATCTTGTTTTATCTTTTATTTCATCATTCCCACACATTTTTATATACATGCCCAACTATTTTTGTACTTTCCCATCATTTTGGCCTAAACTAGAGTTCCCAGGCATATACTATGGGCCCCCAGGATGTCAAGGCCTATACTACGGTGCCCTGGGGTTCAACTAGGCCTATCATATAGCGCCCCAGGGTGCCTAGATCTATGCTACACCGCCTTGGGGTGCCCAAGCATATACTAGGGTGCCTTGGGGTGCCCTGATCCCATAAGGGGTGCCCTAATCCTTGTTCTACTTTCCCACCTCTTTATGGACTCTTTCTATCCATTTTTCATCCTTAATCGTTTTCCTAGTCAACCATGTCAGGATTAATTATGAAATTGAAGTAGGAGAACCCTATAAATATAAATTTATGAGACCATAATTAGTGTCCCAGTGTCACTTACTACTATCACTCCATCTAGAGTTACATCCATTGCATGACTTGCATCCACATACGTCCATGAATTAAGGCTAAGATATATGCATCTAGGGAATTTTTTAGTCACAAATATTTGTAATTTGGTGAATATTCAATTTTAGGAAAATTTAAAAAGGTAACTTTTTTGGAGGGGGTGAGTGTCCTATTCGCCTAAAATTTACAGTATATTTTTTTAGGGGTCGGCTTCGTCAACCTCTTGAAAACATATCCTATATAAACCTAGGTGATTCACTGAGTAGTATACTACTAATTTCCTACTAGATTACTAAGGTACCGACATAGAAAGTACCATGAACTTACATGGTAGGTTTTTGATGCACACCAAGGAGGTTGTTGATGCATGTCAGGAAGTTTCTGTCATACGAACAGGAGGTAGTTGATACATGCCAATCCTATGTTGTTGATGTGTGACAATGTTGTGTTATTAATGCAGTACTCGAGGATGCAGATGCACGACGAGAGATTTAAATTTTTTAGTCATGCAATAGTAATTTTTTTGTCATGACGACAAAAAGGTTACTTTCCTGCAGACAACAATTTTTACTATCATATGACAATAAGGTTATTTTTGTAAAACAGTAAAATTATTGTTGTACAACAACAACCTTACTATTATATGTCTTAAAAATCAGGTGAAAATGTTACGCAAAAACCCCAGAAAAGTTTCTTATTTCTCGGAAGTGGTTCTGGGGATATTCGCTAAGGGATTTTCCACCTTCGATTTTCAATAGGTCTCTTAAAATGAACCCTGTCTTGCACAAAAACTTAACAACAATAATACATGTAATAAAACTTCTACTCCAAGATGAAATACATCACCTTACCAACACCAAGATACTCAACTGCATATTCAACTGAAGAACATTATTCTTTGATGGAAACCTCGTCTTCATTTTGTGCTACTATATTAATCTTCTCTAATGAATCCCATGCATCTAATTACACCAAAGGATGCATAATTTCTCCTTATCTCATTCTCAGATCTAGATCTATAATCCCAAACATGCATGTGCAACCAAAATAATATAAGCACTGTAATACTAAGATAAAACCATACCTCAATAACCGGATCTGCAATCTGACCAACATTCTTGTGCCTCCAAGAACCAGGGACACCTCAATAACCAAGATACATTCCATGCATCTTCTTAATTCTTCATATTTTTGATTTTCTATTTAAAACTAGGCTTCCCAGTAACTAACCATGACCACCCTGTAACCAACTACGGTTACCCTGCCGACGTCGGTTGCCACTTAACCGACATCATTCGTTGTAATTTCTAGTAACCTTAATCTTCTAGCTCCCACTTTAGATTGAATCTCTTCCCATGATCTTCACATCAATCAAAACAAACCTTGCTCTCATACACTTGTCAGTAAACCACTAACAATATACTAAAGCAAAACCTTGTTGTAAAATAACCAAGCTAACCAAGCTAACCAAGCTCACCAAGCCAACCATTCTCTGATACCAGTTGTTGAGAATTTGGTACTGTAGAATAGTGCTATGATTTAATAACAAACAAAATTATGCACACAGGATCTAAGCAATTCCCCAAAATCTACAGTAGTGGAAGTATAAATTAGAATAATCCAAATCAAGAAAAAGTACACACACATAGCACATCATGTACCATGGTTCACCCAATTTGGGTTACGTCCACCAAAGATAGAGACCTCATATATATAATACACCAAGAGTACAAACCAACTCTTCAATACAAGAGTACAATGCATCTCTCCAAGAGTATCTCCTCTCCTCTAAATCTATAAACGGATCTCCATGAGTGCACTACAACTGTGCCTCTAAACACCACTAGAAGATCTCACATAACCCATATCTACTGCATCTCTGAACTACTACCAAGTTCTCTATGGATCTACAAACAAGACCTCTCACATGGGTCTACCATATGTGCAACTATAACTGTGCACCAAGAAGTAAGTTTGTCTCTCCATCAATGCATAACTTGTGCAAACATGAAGACAACCTCCTCTACAATATCTAGATCTACATGGATCTATAATACAACATGATCTCATGGATCTACAATACAAGACTAGATCTACATGGATCTATAGTACAACATGATCTCATGGATCTACAATACAAGACTAGATCTACATGGATCTATAATACAATATCTCACCAACATGTGGATCTACAAGAAGAAACTCTATGTGCTTTGCATACTATGCAAGCCATTACAATGAGACAATAACTATACAAAGAAAATATAGTAGAAGATCTTCTCACCATTCATATGTACCTACTATTTCCTTTTGTTTATAACCTCTCCATGGAGTCTCTGTCTTCATGTAACTTGTTCTTTCTTTCTCTTCTTCTTCTTCATCCTCTATATCTAGGAGAATCAAGGATCAAATTCAATCCTTCTCTCAATTCTACTTCTAAACCCTAGCTTTCATGCTTATATAAGCGTATATAAACTTAGGACACTTAGCCATGTAATTACAATCAACAGATCTGCTTTAACGCTAAAAATAAAACTAATTCTCGAGAGTTAATTAAAACATCTTTGCACAAGTAATCGACGCCGGTTATACCTAATCACTATCGGATCCTCCTTGACTGACCGATGCCAATCCTGGGTGACTGATGTTGGTTCCCCCTAACCGATGAAGGTTACTATGTTTTCCAGTCACTTTGTAATGCTCGCTCCAGTGAAGATATTTATCTCCACAATCTAATAGTACCCAAGGTTGTGAGCCATTAGACACCCAAAACAATATATGCCCCTCCCATAGAAATAATAAACATAGGTAAGTCTAACATGTAGTCTCCCATGGAAATCTTGATACTATGGCACTTTCCTTTGCAATTGATTGTCCCACCATCCGCAATCATAACTTGCATTTCTGGAGCTAGGTAAATAAAACAATTAAGGTGGGTAACTAACTTACTATTTATGAAGTTATGAGTACTCCTTGAGTCAATCAACACCATCACCTTCTATTTTTTAGATAGCCAATAATCTTGAGTTTTTGAGGAGTACTAATACCTGAAAATGCATGGTAAGAAATTGTAGGTTGGTTATCCTCTACTTCATCTTCTACTGGTTCCTTAGCTTCTCCTATAATTTCAACTTCCTCTTCATCCTCATTTCCTCCTTCAATATAGAACAAATTCTTCTTAGCAATTTGTGTCCCAGTCCATATTTTTTGTCACAGTTAAAACATAATCCTTTTGCTCTTTTTTCTTCCATTTGTTGAGCAGTCAGTCTAATTGGTTGAGTGAATGATGGGGAAGGTGTACTATGGTCCCTGGTGTTAGTGAAAAGTTGTCTCCTACTGCAAATAATTTTTTCCTCTGCTCTACGTGCCATGATAATAGAATTAGAAAGCTTGGGTGGATTAAACATACGTACCTTATGTTCAATGTGGTCCTTAAGACCCCTAAGAAACAGGTCATTCAGGTTCTCTTATGTAATATTCTCCACCCTTAAGTATAGGTTCTGGAATTGATGCACATAATCTTTGACTGATCGTGTTTGTCTTAACTTTTCCAATTGACTAAAGTAGTTATCTGAAACACCAAAACTATAGTGCAATTGCAACTCCTCAGTAAAAACTGTCCAAGTGACATTGAGACCATTCTTCTGCCTCTGAGCACATAACCATCGATACCAAACGAATTGATCTGGTTCAATATATAGGGATGCCAAGGTCACCTTTTGTCCTAATAGGGCTTGATGAAACTCAAATAATTTCTCCATTTGATTTATCCAATTCAGTGGATCCTTCCCATCAAATTTGTGCATCTCTACTTTCGGCATCATGTTTCATGGTTGCGAGTAAGTTGGATTCTAAATGGGCTGGAAAAGTGATCCAACATGGTTATTTTTTCCATTATTCTGAACAGAAGATCCTCCTTGGTTGAGGTGGGACTAATTTGGGACATACTGTTTACCCTTTATATGTTGCATGATATCATCCAATCGTTGATTGATTTGGTCTATGTCTCCTTTACAGGCCATCTCAGATTGTATATTTCACAGTTCATACTTGAGTTAGCTCACCTTATGATCAACTGAGGTAAACTCTAGTGCTGAGGAATTTTTATTTACCTCTTCTAACTCCAACTCTTCTATCATTACCCCATATTTATCTAGGGTTTTACCCAGAGTGACCGGATTCTTTTTGGATCTTATAGAAGGCACCATCATGATGTCAAACCTTAGGGTTTAGGGTTGTGATACAAATTCAACTAAATAGGAAAAACCACAAATAAAATACTACCAATACTTTTTTAGGGCTTTCCGAAAAATGTAAAGAACTTGGAAAAATTCCACAAATTTCAGCGTAGGGAGTGATTTTATGAAAAAACCTAAATTTGCAATAAATTTAAAAAGTCTGAAATTTTTAGGGAATCGTACTTGGAATTATTTGCAACTCTGGTAAGACAATCTTAGACAAATTTTCTCTGGTTCGCAAGATATGTTGGAAACAAAAAATTAGGTTTTTTGCCCTAATTTTAGCCTCGATCGCAACTCTGATACCACTTGTAATGAAATTACTTTTATAATTTAGATTATGAGCATAAATATAACACCAAAGAACACAATATTGCAGATAAATGATCTCAATATGAAATTAAAATAGCTTCGCCACTTCAAGGGGGCAACCTCCAAACCATACAATAAGACTCAAATGCTCGAATGATGATGAAATACTACCTACAATCCCCTATATATACTATTCATATGTTATGGCCATCACCAAGGCTGACATACTAAACATGAGAAATTATAAATGATATGGTAAGCCACAAGTCGGCTACTCATATCCTAATACAAGCAATAGGTCAACGGCGTAGCAATAACTAACTAAGGGGATGTGTACCACATGTCGGCATCTCCATCAACCTATATACATTATAATATCATATCCCAAGGTATGTAGCATTGCCTCCCTCCTTGACATGTTTCGTCCCTGAAACATAAGAAGAAACCATATAACTTCATCAATATGGATGTAGCTCAAAATCTACATGTGCAAGCAAAGCATATTAAGGAAGCTCAAGTGGACGGTAAGCATATTCGAGTTTTTGAAGATTTAAAGCTCTCTATGGATAAATATGTTTTACATTCAGATTTGTATGATTTAGATATGGATGGTATGGATATTGTTCTAGGATATCCTTGGTTAGAGACATTGGGAACAATTAATCTTAATGTGTACAAGAAATTCATGAAATTGTGGTACAAGAGAAATAAAATTACATTGCAAGATATCACAATTAGCAGGAAAAAAATTGATATAAACGAGGTTCATGAAGATGAAGTTGAAGATGGTGAAGAAGAGAATAAGGATTATTTAGAAGGAGAGGTTGAAGAAAAATATGAAAAAGATAAAAATAATTCATCTACTCAAGAGAAAAAAGAAATAGAAAACAAGGTGGAAGAGAAAGTTAAAGTTGAAGAAAAGGTTGATAAGGTTGAGGATACTAAGGTTGCATAATAATGACACTCACATACCTTATATAGACATACATTACTCTTAATGGATGGGTAACGCCTAATCCCAATGTAGGACAGCTCATTACCCAATATAACTAACTAAGGGGATGTGTGCCACATGTCAGCATCTCTATCAACTCGTATACATTATAATATGATATCCCAAGGTACATAACATGTCCCATAGTATGGGTACATCCCACCTCAACAAAATCCATATCCATCACAACCCTTCCTCAATAATTTTTTCCCCCAACCTTACCATTATATTTATTCTTCATTGTAACCATTAGGTTCCCAACCAATTTATTTTGGACTAGGAAACCTTCCCCATTTTCAAAATCCTTCTTTACCATACCAAAAATAGTAATCAAATCCTTTTTTCTATGGATAGAATAATCCTTCCACAACAAATATCTAACCTCCTCATAATAACCCCATGCAAACCTTGATGAGTAGAATAACAAGCCTACAAACTGCTACCATAGGACCCCAAAACATATTCTTCTACGAACCAATTTGTAATGAACCCATCAATCTAGTAGTGCCCTTCAAACCATACCCTCCACATTGGGAACTTCTGAATTTCACTAAATTCTATAGCAAAGAAGATACATAACAACATCTCAGGGCGTTTTGACACTCTTGTTTCCTCATATCTCACAATCAATACCTTGTAATAATGACATCCCCAATGTCTTTAGTTAGGCCCAACCTTGATTGGTATAATAACATTCTCAACATTTTCTCTACTCATTTGCACAACTATCCCAAATTTTCTTAGAAATATTATCCATCAATATTGCATGCAAAATATCCACCACTGATCTATATTCTATCAAACAATTTGAGGATGAATCTATCACTGACTTCGTCAAAGGATGGTGAGGAGTCATTAGTTAATTATCCTTTCTCATTCCACAAACTGAATTAATCAAATTATTTGCTCGATCTTGCACGAAATACATATTTTCTACCCTCCAAATTCAGTCATTCCAAACATTTGATGAATCCTTTAGCATGGCCCGAATTGGAACTTCGAGCCCTTGAAGATGGTAAAGTTAAACCACAATCTAAAAATACTAAACCGGATTCTTCTAAGATTTTTTCCAATAATGAAAAATTCAATGGTTAGGATAATGTGGTTGTCCTAAAAACACCCTCTAAGAATAAATCAACACTATACACCCCTGGGAGAGTCTTATAATTATATCTTCGATAAGATTATGACTTACTTCAAGTAAACCTCCCTTCTATCTAACCTATTGATGAATCTCGTCTTAAGTCATCCTAGTACATAGAAAAATACTATTATAAATATCACCAGGTTCGCGACCATGACATTGATAGGTGTCGCTCCTTTAAAAATGTTTTCCAAAACCTTATCAACCATGGTGATATATAACTAGACAATCTTAATGCACCTCCTAATAAAAAATTCTCATAAATTATTTCCATCTATTTACTCAAATTTATCAGCTTAAATCTTGTGAATGTTATATTCATTCATTCAATCTTCAATCCCATATTTTTTTCTACTAAATAAAAATCCTCTCATAAATTAACTAGGATTTGGATTTCAAAGTGTTTTTTCTTGTAGATAATTTAAACACGAATATATTTTAATATTTTTATGGTAATAGTGGATATATTTTTTATTGATAGTTTTCCTTCAAGTCACCGGTCTATATTTTGATATAATTATCTTCCTCACATAAAAATTTGTATTCTTTTAGTTGAGGTTAGGCCTAAGAGACCACTTGATGAGGGAGGGTTTGATTTACAAAATAACATGTACCTAAAACATGTTATTAGTTGGTGGATATGGTGGAGTAGAGGATTAAATATTTTTGGGTCTCCTACCATAACCAAGGGGAATTTTCCATAAAAAATATGCTATGAGCAAGGCTGTGGTGATCATATTTGAGGTCATATTTGATATAATGATGAGAGACCACATAATTCCAAATCATTACTAGGGTAAGGGGATTGGTGGATATCAAAGATGGGTGGTCTTAGTTAGGCTAAGGTCATGTAAGTAGATATGGAAAACTTCCCATGTTTACTCATTTCCATATTTGTGACATGTTTATTTTATTTAAGATCAAGATCACTAATATTAAATTTTTGTTATTTAAGATTTTTATTATATGCTTGACTGATCCATTCTTGGTAGATATTAATATGTTCGAGAGTGGTTAGTCAGCATTCATCTAACAATTCAAGTTGTGATAGGTGTTCTTGACGATATTCTTCCTCAAGGATGAAATGTTTAAGAGAAATGCATAGGGATGGAATTTGTACTTCTAGTGAAAGCACGGATTCAATTATGTAGACAAGAGATAAAGGAGTAGAGCCCATATGGGTTTGAATTATAGTGTGATAAGTCCATAATGTAAAGGAATTTGGAGATGTCAATCTTTACCAACCTGATCGATAGTTTTGGTAAGGATTTTGTTGAGGGTTTTACTAAATGCTTCAGGTTGGCTGCTATCATATGGATAGTATGGTGTGGAGAAATTGAGTTTGATATTGTAGGTGTCACATAGTTCTTTTAACTTTTTTTTATTATTGAATGATGTTCCATTGTTTGTGGTGATATTATGGGGAATTCTGAAGTGACAGATGGTGTGATGATGGATGAAATTGACTATCTTATCTTCTTTAGTGGATATAGGAGGAATAAATTCCACCCATTTTGTGAAATATTATGATGATGGAATTAGGTTTTTGATACGATTAAGGGTTAATAAGGTCAACGAGATCAAGCCCCCATTATGAAAAAGGCCATAAATCTTGAGCAGGTTGAAGATAATGACTAGGAATGTGTATAAGATTAGCATGGTGTTGACATTTAACTCATTTCTTGACATATTGATAGTAATCTTGGTTAATCATAGGAAAATAGTAACCCATCTACAAGATTCATTTAGTGATTGCCAAGTCATTAAATTTTCCTCCACATATTCCATCATGGACTTCTCAAATAGTTTGGCTAGCCTCTTGATATTTAAGACATCAAAGGAGGAGGCCATCAAACCCTATTTTGTAAAGGATACCTCGTAATATAACATATTGGGCTGCATGTTTTTGGAATGTCCTCTTACCATTTCTAGATAGGTCCAAGGGTATCTTACTTTGGGAAAGATAGTCATATATTTGGGTGTACTAAATATCGGCTTGGCTATCTTTTATATGATTGATGGAAAGAATATCAGTGTTGATATGGTATGGTTAATCAAGTTTATGTATGATGAAGAAGAGTTTTGAGTCGTATAGGGATAAAGGGATGAGGGACGTGAGAGATGTCATAGTATCTAAAAATTTATTAGATGAACGTGGTGTGGTTTAGATTTCATAATGATCAAAGACCTTTGGGAGATTTTCAACGGTGGATTTATGTTTTGTAAGGTCTCATTTTTACATTGGTATGTTCATTTTATTTGATTGATGATGAGTTGGGAATCACCATAGATGTACAAAATTATTACACCAATAAGTTTGGTGGTTTGGATACCCATGATTAGGGCCTCGTACTCAGCCATGTTATTTGTACAATATAAATTAAGTTTAAAAATATAGTGGGACATGAGTTCCCTAAGGAGTTATTATGACTATTCTAACATCCCCTACTGACATTTAGACCCATCGAAGATTAAGGTCATTTTGAGAGGAGTATTTCCATGATCAAGGGTATTGATAGATTCGTCGAGAAAATTGTTCACAATGGGGTTGGTTATTGGAAAGGGGAAATTTTGCGAGCTGATTAGCAATAATCTACCCTTTGATGGATTTTTGAGAAATGAATTCAAGATCAAAATTGGTCATGAGCCTCAACCATCTAGTTATGTGGTCATTATGATATGGATTAGAATGCATGGATTGTAGTGGATTAATTATTTTGACTACATAAGTTTTTTTTATTGTGAGGGTAATGATGAAATTAGGAAGTTGCAAAGTATAAGGTACAAAATAACTTTTCTACTTCTCAATATTAGGTTTTGTAATCGTGAAGGGTACAAATTATATAATAAATGGCATGTTCCCTACTGTGTTTGTCTTGATGTGTTATCATATCCCCCAAGACGTGGTTAGTAGTAAAGATATATAGATATTTAGTATCCCCCTCACATGGAGGCATGAGAACTAGTGGTGACAAGAGATATCGTTTAAGGGAATTAAATTCCTTTTGGAAATCATTGTCCCATCTAAAAAGGATGTCTTTTCTAACGAAATGATGGAAAGGCTGACATCGATCTGATAGTTGAGAAATGAAACGATGGATAGATTGGGATTTTCCTTCTAGGATATAGAGTTATTTGAAGCTAGATGGAGGAGCCATTTCAATTATGGATTTGAGTTTGGCGGGATCAACCTCAATCCCTTTGATGGAGACTATGAATCGTAATAATTTCTCTGTTAGGACCCCAAACACACATTTAGTAGGATTAAGCTGAATAAAAAATTATATTAGATGGGAAAAGATTACGTTGAGGATGATAAGGTGATATTTTTGGTATTTGTATTTTCCTAAAAGACTTTCTATGTAGTCTTCTACATTTTTATGGATGAGGTCGTGAAAGATATATGTCATTGTATGTTGATAAGTTGCTCTTGCATTTTTCAAGCCAAAGGGAATTAATCTATAGTAGAAGGTTCCCCATTGTGTGATGAAGGATTTATAATGTTGATCTTCTGATGTGATAAGGATTTGATTATATCCATAAAAACCATCCATAAGAGATAAAATTTCATGGATTGTTGTTAGGTCGATAAAATGGTCAATGTTAGGTAGGGGAAATCATATTTAGGACAAACAAGGTTAATGTCTCGAAATTCTATGCAGATGCATAATTTCCTTAAGGTATTGGTCATATGTATGATGTTAGAAACCCATTTTGGATAATCTATGGGTATGATGAAATTGGTTGAGAGAAGACAATGAAGTTCTTATTCGATCTATAATGCTACTTGTGGATGCATTTTACGAATTTTTCTCTTCATTGATCTAGCATTAAAATGTTTGGACAATGATGTTGGGGTCAATACCCAACATATAACTATAATACCACGTATGGGATTGACTACGATCAGATAAGAATGCAGTGAACTCATGAAGCTCTTGAGAGTCCAAAGCTTGACAAAATTTAACTATGTGGGGCTCCTATGATGTTCCTATATTAATGTTGATGGTGGACTCATTGAGGAGGGTAGGTGTGTCGGTAGGTAGGGTCTTATGGAGATAATGATATTCAACACCCATATAGGTTAGGATGGTGTTATCATCTTGATATTAGAGAATACAGACAACGGGAGAATCCTATTTTATCATATCAGATAATACTAGCGGAAGGGTCTTAGTTTTGCCATTATCTTGGTAATCCAATGATCCAAGTTTGATTGTAATGATTAAAAAAAATAAGGGGGATGGATATGGTGTTGTCTGTGTTAGAAGGAGTGCCTAATGATAATGAGGAGGAGGATTTGGACTCTAGTATTGGTGGTGGTGGATTTAGGGAATATTCTTTGAAGTTGAGTCCATGTTTTTTGTGGGGTTTTCTAAAATATTTAAAGGATAGTTCATGTGGTCCTTGCTCATATGTACCCAAGTGAAAACCTTCATGTATAGATATGGACGCATGTTTGAGAAAATTGAGGCTTATCTAGGTATGAAAATTTTGAAGTGAATGGTTTAACATGTGATTGGTTGTCAAGATGTGAAGAGGGGCGGTCTATGCCTCCGTAGAAATTTTTGTTTGAAGAAAGGGAGGGTCGAAGGAGATAATACTTCCAACATTAGGCTCGTAAATAGGTTGTTTATCGGGTCTCCCATATGTTTTTGGTGTATGGAGTGTATTGAGAGCTAAGATTTGATACCCCCCCAATGAGATACTTTGCATCATATCTTCGAAATATTGATCATTGGGTAATTTAGATGTGTGGACAAAGGAGCTTGTGGAAGCTTGATTTGAAGAAGTTATGTTTTGTATAGGAATGATAACTTCATTTGGTTTATAGTTCATGTGACATGCTTTGAATGGGTTAGGATCAGAAGGACCATAAATATTTTTCCTTCATGATCTTATTTCAAGCACCAGTGTAAAGTGGATGGAACACAATGCATGGTGCGAATGCAAGGGCATATCAATAATATATTATATTTGAATTCTCCTTCCACAAGGTAGAAGAGTTCATGGAGAAATTTCATACCTACTTTGATAGGTAGGATTATTGTTCCTAATTTGGGAGCAATAGTATCGTTGAAAACACGTAAGAAGGTGGTGTGACTGAGAATATAATGGTTTCAGGAAGTTTAAAATTACTTGAAAGCATGGGATGAGATGATATTGATGTTAGCCCCAGTTACTAATCATGACTCTTTTAATAAGGGTATCATTAATTTATGTGGTGACAAATAGGGGGAGGGTCATGGTCCTCAGGTTGTAAAGATGGGTTCTCAGAGTCATCAAACACAATGGATTCATACATTTTAAAGCGTGCCTAACAAAGTTGTTAAATGGTTGAGGTTCATCTTATATATACCGAGATGGATTGGAGAGATTCTATCATGGATTATCGATGTTGAGGGAAATTTTGGATTGGTTCATAGAGTGACATCTTTACAGGTATTTGGTGTAATTTTTTAAGAACATTATTTTGTATCGATGTTGTGGATTTACTCTAAAGGGGTTTTTAGGATAGAGACCTCTTGAATTTAGAATATGGTGAATCAGATGGTTTTAGTGGGGGTTGTTGAGATAAAGATTTAAGGCCTATCTTGGTTTTGGACTTTTAAGTCCTAGGCGTGAGATCTTGTGGCTATACATATAACATCGATTTGGAAGAAATGAGATTCATTGGATGAGGCCATATCATTACTTGATGGGGTACCTTATAGGGGTTTGAGAGTGTCGAACTCAAGCATTCCATGGATAGGTTTAACCTGGTATGTTGTTTTAGGATCGATAGGTGAACCAAGGTGGTTTTCATTTATCAAAAGGTCATCCTCCTTGAAGAGGCTTAATATTATGATGCGAAGGTATTTAAAGTCTTCTGTGTCATGTCCTGGCACCCTATGATAAGCAAAAACTGTGTCATACTTATACTAGGTAGGTTTCTATCTACGGGGGTTGAAGGGTTTGATTAGGGGTAGTGATATGGCCGGTGATTATATAAGATATTTGAGAATAAGGGTATAGTATCTTGATAGATCTTGTTGAGATGATGATGATATTGAGAGGATTTTGGCTTCATTACATGGTTTGGGGGTATGGACCGCATAAATTATACTTTAAGTTACGATTTTCGGTGCATTTGTGAGTGAGGGTTTATAAATTGTATGATAGTGAATAAAAGTTTTGATGATGTATATAGTCCCATAATGGATGGTAGTGAGCTGATATCGATATGTATTACTATTTTAGGATTATTGCGAAGTTACAACTTTTTGTGTGGGAGACTGGATAATTTTTGTATAGTATCATCATGGTTTTTGGTCTGGTGTCAAGGGACTTTATCATTAGGAGGGATTTTTATAATTCTTGTAATGGAATTTCCTTCTTGTAAGCTCCAAGATATAAGATCAGGAATAACTACGGAAGTGGTCTTTATTGACGTAGTTGACTGAGATGATGTTTGATACGGGGCATCACCAGTGAGGAGGTCAAATAGGTATGTTTGTTTAAATTGGGTCGTAGAAGTGGGTAAAAATTATTTAGATGGTGGTAGTTGATTGATGGTACTGATAATGTGAACGGCATGATTCTGAGCCCCTACGACACTGGTATGGACTGTATTATGGGTCGGGGGATGATTTTGAAAATATTATTTCAACACATCTATTTTACAAGATCAAATCTTACAACTACAACAAGGTGTATCCACTTCTTCTCATATAATGGGTTATATTCAGTTGCTTCATAACCCACTTTTACTATGGATTGATATCCTTTACATATTGGTTTTATTTCTCACAACTACCGATCTATGATGGTAAAGGGGACCCTGAGGAACACTTTTATATATTTCATATCACTTGGTTGGAATGTTATTCTAATGATACATTTCTTACCAAAATTTTCCCTCATGTTTTTCAAATATTTTTCCTTACAATTATTTTATGACTTTCCCATGCATTTCATGAGAACATTCACACCTTTGGGTAATTCAATTACTTGCACAATTTTCCTTCAAAATTTGTGAAAAGATATCCTACACCCAAATGAATAAGATGTGGCAAGGTTACAATGAGCCCATTAGTGATTATGTCTTGCATTATAAGTTAATACTTTCTAAGATGAACAATCTATTGGCTCATATCTAATTACAAGTTCTTTTTTCTCAAAGTCTCCTAGTTCCCTTATAATAATTCAATGATGTTTGACAAGTTCCATTCATTTGATCACCTGTATCATACTTTAAAATAACATGAATATAAGTTCCTCAACATGAATAATCTCAAATATAGTTCTCATCCTCCTAGCACTACTACTCGCAAGTTTTAATATAATATTACCTTTAATCATAAATCTACTAATTATAAAATTGATGTCAGACCTATAGTTAACGTTGTGTCACAACCCACAAAAATATAACTATAATATTTTTATGTTAGTTCACTTGTATTCCCAGTTCACCTCAAAAAGTGATTCGCAATTACTTGAGTGCAACCTCACATCTCTCCTTCCACCACTTGAGGTTGATCCAAATGAACCTCGCGGTAAGAAATTTGATGCCACTACTCATTGTGACTATCTTTGATATATTGATCACTCTACTAATAATTTATTTAAGCTATGTAATGATATTTAATATTTACTTGATGTCAATTCTGTTTAATATGAGACTAAACCTCAACCCAAGCCTACTAATGACAATGAAAATTTGAAAATCTTTATCGATCCACTTCTAAAACAAAATATTGCTAAATCTACCCCAGAAGTTAATAATGCTTATCATGATGTCCCGCCTCCTCCATTTTATGACAACATGTTTGGTGCAATGATTGGAATTGTGTTCACTATGGTCTCCTTATTAGTCATCACTGTTTATCATATTGATATGACACCTGGATTTATCTCTGATAAATTATATGTCCTCACTTCGATTGGTCAACTCCTTATCTGCATTGTTTCGGTTGATAGAACTACCCCCATAATATGTGCACTTTTTAGATTTTTACCCTCTCTTATGTATACTAAGAATGATGTTACCATTGATCCTAAGGAAAAAAAATAGGCATATTATATTCCTCCTAATAATTGGACTAGCCATCTTTTCTCTCATATTCTTAGTACCCTCTTCTCTCATGTCATGTAATATGAGATTAGGTTGTTCTTGGCTTCACACCTTTACAACTATCCCTTTTATATAACACCAATGTGTCAAATTTATTTAAAACAATTAGGTAGTCACCATTATTGAGATCCCATCCATCACTCCATCATCATGGCTTGGCCCAACACATACAATTGTTACCCCTCTAGTACTTCTATAGCCTTGTCTTCTATATCTAGTACTCCTCATGTTATTTTTTTATCATACACCCATACATCTCCTTCTCAGTTACCTAGGACACACACTACTTGTCAATGGAAACATTTCCTTCATCATTTGACTTGATCATCATCTACATCTATTACCTCTTATAGGTCTTCCCTCCCTCACTCACCTTTGGCACATATGGTGGATTCTACATGGATGATATGTGAGTATCCTTCGTCTCTTCTACCACTCAAGTGTCTTACATCCCCTCCACTTATTACACATGACATGTCTCTTCATGAGGACCTCATTGGATAGCTCTTGCGTTATCCCCTTTTTGTATATAGATAATTCTCAAAAAATTGCAAAAACATTCAAATATGAGAAAAAATACATAATCAATACATATTCTAGCATGTTTAGCTAGCATTTTAATTTATAAATTATATTGGTTACATTGATTTGATACATAACATTTTTATACTTTACACACATGTATTCATGAGGTATCTTGAGCTTAATGCAGGACACTCATAGATTGTTACATTATGATAGGAACTAGCTTGGTTCATTACACTAATCTCTTGGGAGTATCCATCTACACTTTAAAGGTGATTTTGTTTCATTTCATGTTACTTTGCACCTTAATCATTATGTTTATTTACATACCTAGTGTTTATTTTTATTTATTGTATTAATGGAACTAACATGTGTGTCTTGTGAAATGTTAGCTTGTCATTGTTATTTCTATTGTCACTATCTGTAGTTATTACACATGATTTCTACCCTATTGTCATTACTTATTTATATGGATTCATTCATTTTTTCTTATTATGTATATTTATCTAGTTAATATGTTATAACTATTTTCTTTATATGGCATATGTTCCTTACTTGTCTTATGACACAATGAGTGTCCCATGTTTTTGGCTTTATGCATGTTTTGCATCTATGCACTTTCTTCTTTGATTGTGTCAAATTTTTCCTTCTATTGTGATTTTCTTGTGACATCATGGGTACACCATGTTTGTGGCTCCATGCTTATATCTGACTATGATTTTACATTATTTTATTTACTTTCTTACATGTTGTTGTTTCTAGTTTACATTGATGTTTGCACTACTAGTTTTTGTAATGACATGATTATTATGTTGATTATACAGTTGTTTTACTATGGAGTAGGACATGTTTTGTATTATTATCTTTTGTTACTAGTTGTTTTACACATGTTTTCTTGTTTGTTGATTGTTCTTCATGCCATGGTTTCCACCATGTGCAACCCCCTTTTTAGGTACAATTTATCAAAGGTGGCCACCACTTCAGCCTTCTATGTGATCCTTAAAATATTATCATACATATCGTACATGGGTACACATTTATTCTTTTGAGCCACAGTCTCAAATTTTTTATTTCACGTGCCATAAAAAGGGGTCATTCAACAAGTTATTTATATAAATATAGACACATTACAAGATATAAGAACATATTTCTACATGGATCAGATCCTCATAAAAGGTTACAAATATTAAAATGTGGTATAATTTGAAGATGATCAAAACTATAAAGAGCAACGAGGATTGTGGTACGGTCCTAACCTCTCCATACACTCCCAAATAAAGGGCATTTTAACCTAAAATTCAAGTTTTTTACAGATTCTACTAGACATTAATAGGATCTCTATGTAAGTACATGTACAAATTACACGATTTAGAGAATGTTATCGGGAGCATGAGTAATTCATTCCTTCTTCGCAATGGTATTTCAAATATAATTACATAATGGGTTTGGGGGGAATGGGCCTTCATCTCCCCATAAAATTATTAGAGTTTTAATAATCAATTCAAACATAAAAGCACCTTATGGGGGGGCATGACATGGTTCATTCTTTGTAAGGTTTGTTGGAAAAAATTGGGCCTAGATCCATCTGCAGTGGTGTGCTTTGTGGATTTAGTGAAAACCATAAAAGCAAAATTGTGATCTTTGTAGACAAATATTTCCCCTTTTCTCACCATATTATCAAATAAAAGCATCAAAGTAAAACTACAAGCTTTATAGACTGATCTTTCATCTTCTCTCTTCACATTATCAAATTGGGAAGGCATCAAAGTACATGGTTCCTTTGTAGTCTAATCATTCATCCTTTATGATTTCCTATGGCACAACATGTAGGACCGATCAACCTCAATCCTCCAACATCTTTAAAGAACACTCCCAGTCTCCAAGGCAAAAAAATAATGGGATATCTCTCCTCTACAAAATAAACAGGTGTATTGTTAGTGTTTTGTACCTCCTTTACGTACTTTTTGCAATGTTCAAAGTTATAATGCATTATATATATATATATATATATATATATATATAGACTTCATTTCTATCACATAGACATCAACTACACTCTATGTTGTAGGTTTCATTATGGATCATACCAATGCGAACACATCATGAAGTCCCTTCAAGTGAAGGAAAATTGTGTGTACACATTCAGGTATGTTTTTCCTTCAAGCATGTAATTTTTAATTACACACTTAAAGGGGGAAAATGTAGACACTAAGATCCTAGTAACTTGTTCTTGTGAAATGTCAAGTTTCACCTTTTATCCTTTCCAAGAAAAATGCTCACATTCGGTACCTAGTCTCATCATCTCTCTAACCATTTTACAACTTTTAAATCTTTACATCATCTTTGTCAAAAAAAATCTAGAAATATTATTCAATCAAATAAGCATAAAACCGTTGGCATTTATTTTGTAACTTTCAGTTTAGGAATTTCTCCCTCTTGTCAAAAACCATAGAGAAAGGTCAAGGTGTGAGGTACAGTCTTGGATGACCTATACAATCCTTCCCCTTCTCAATAACAAACTATATTTTCCATGTTAAATCATTCTTTGGGTGAATTCATCTTCCTAGATTCAGCTTTATCATAATATTTTGCCTAAAGAAGACTATATAAGAAAGCAATTATCACATTATAACTCACATAGAATTCTTACAAGATCCTATTAAAAACATCATTCCAAAAGAACTCAATGTGTTCATAAATCTTCTCAAATCAGCAACATAGTTATCCCACTATTGCGCTAAGTACATTCTATACTACGTAATTATCCCACTATCTTGGTGTCAAGAGACATAAGGGCACCCCTAGGGGGTTGGTTAGATTTACATTCATGCATGATCACCTAGGATAATTGCATGAGGCTTAATTCTATGTCGAGGATATGTAAAAAAAAAACACTAGGATTGGTTCAGTAACTGGGATTTTGACCACCCAAGGTGGTCCAACCTCAAAACACACAAATATGTTTTTCCTTTGGTTTGATAATGCTCTGATGAAGGGTCCTATAATTTGTTATGGTTTCCAATTTGTTGTAGATCATTATAGTTCATCTTGAGTTGTGGAAATAAAAGTGACATAAATCAATCCATTTATAGACAAGAAAAGCACCCCAAAAATGTAGAACTCAATTGTCTTTTGTTCCAAGACAATACAGTCCTTTTCCTAGACCATACAATTATTGCCTAGGCCATGCAAATCGTGTATGGTCCTGAATCAACAAGTTTTCAAGTTCCATAATCTTTTGTGTAAAATCTAGAGTTCAAGATTATATTTTTCCACTACCTGGTACACCCAACTCATTCTAGAATCTTCCTGAACAAGATAATTCTCTCTCCCCTCTTGTATTTTGAAAAACTTATCATTTATCAATTACCTAGGTCAATCATTCATTTCATTTCAAGTTGGAATGTATTATTCTGGTCATGCATAAATGATATTGGAAGTTAATTAGATCAAAATATTCTTCATGTTACAAACCATTACATATTTTTCATAAGGTAATATAATCAAGGTGTAAAAAATATCCTAAAGGAAATGAGAGGGTAGAGATATTTACATTCTTTCCTACACCATTGGCCCATTAGCCTCCCCCAGGGTCAGCATCACCTTATAAAATAGGTTATGAGGGGGATAATAAATAAATAAAATAAGGCTTGAAAGTTCACTTGTTAAAGACTAAAAATGCTCATAAAAATCATGGAATGTGCAAGTCCTATGTTTGGGAAATCTAAGTAGCAAATGCTTCAAGAGTAGACTCCAAAAAAATAAGAAAGACTTGGAAATAGAACTCAAATGTTTTGTATATATAGTGGTAATGATTAATCATAAATTTTTAGTTATCTGACGGTATTGATTATGGTTTATGTAGTCAATTGTGGTCGATGAATTTTACCATTAGAAATGAAATCTAGATTACGTCGACCATGGTCAATACCATCATCTCTAGGTAATATTTTATCAATGATTCCTAAAAGGAAGTCTCGGGTCATGGAAAAATAATCTAGATCTATTGAAATGTGATATGAAAACGTTATATGTGTCTTGAAAGTATATATGGAAGAGATTGTAAGAGGATTGTAAAGTGATGGCGTAAGGAGATGGTGAAAAATGATTGTAAATGTATAAACGGTATTAGAAGTTTTACATAACGGACTACACATCAAGTCCCTCTCGTAAGTGCCTCTACTAACTGGCCCAATGTAACCATTTTTTTTTAGCCCTGCTCCTAGGTATATCCCTAAAGACATCATTCTGAGGAAGTCAATGTGTCAATAGTGTCAGCAAGGAGTGAAAGTCATCAAAAGTGAAGAATTAGGTGTCGATAACTTCCTTTTAATATGTTTTTTCCTTTCAACTCCTATATTTAGCACATGTATTTTGGGAATCCATGTTCTTTCTCTTAGTTGTTTCAATGTTTTATTTCCCAATTGGGGTCTTATTCCCTCACATGTTTTTTAAAATTTGAGCTTCTTTATATTTTCTCTCTTTTTCTATGATTAATGCATCATACCTTATGTCATAAATTATTTTTTTTATCCATCCTTATCCTTTTAATTTGTCTTCATTATTTATTTGAGTATCAAGTTTTTTCTTGTTTGTATTTACAATTATTACTCGGTTATTTTCATTTAATTTCTCATCTCTTTTTCTTACATGTTTCCTTATTTTCCTTGGTATGTCCCATCTTAAGAGCCTATGTTAACTTCCGGATTATATAGTATAATTATTTTGACACCAGGTTTCTAAGCACACATTTTTAGTAAAATTAGTATGTAAGTAGGGATTCCTCTTTGTTCTCTTTTCTCACTTTTCCTCTACATGGGTTTTTGATATCATCGATTGTTTCATATCTTATGAAATTATTTTTCCTTTATATTTTCATAATTTTGTAATTATGTTAAGTTACACAACAAATATATTCATGTATATATTACATTATTTTATCCACAATTATAAGTATTTACTTTGTGTTTATTGTGCCTTTAGCTTGTTTACTCATTTTTGGTCACATAGGTGACATGTTATCATTTTTCATTTATGTCTTCAACACATGTTATATGACTGCTCCTTGATTGGTGTCTCTGATATGTTTTATTTTTGCTTGATTATATTAGAGGTTTTCTACTATGTTGTGCTTCATCATACATATGGTGTGACTTATGGTTCCATGATAAATATCATGCATAACTCTTTTTACCACTTGCCTATGTTTTCATAATTCATATCATTCATCTATTTGGGGAAAAGAGTCATAATTGTGACTTAAACTAACACATCCATTGATGATTGACGATTATATTTTTCCCACATAAACGCATATCATTTTGTTTGTCATATTTTTTGTATCATTCATGATATTCATATGATAACATTGGTGATTTCATATGCTAACATTGGTGCATCATCTTCATATGCTAACATTGATTACATGTTGCATACTTGATACATCTTACTTATGGGCTTCCATTTCTTATATTTTCCCCATGGGGAACACTTGTGCTATATAGATTACATCACATGATTGTTTGGGGTGATTTTCTTATTACATAAAAACTTTCATGGTGATATATTCTTATGCTAAACATTGGTGATTTTATTTAGTATATTACACATGATGGGGGTAATTTATTTTTTTAATAAATTTGCTTCATGGGTCCATCCACATCTAAATGGGGGCATATATTCCACCCATTTTACCGCCAAACTCCAAGAAATATAGTATTGTTTTTGTTTCTATAGACTAGTGTAGTTAATGTTTTTGTAAGACATACTTAACACATGACACTTGCTCCAACCATGGTATATATTGAGGACATGTCCTAAACCTTATTATCTTTATATTACATCATATTTATTAACCTTGATTTTTTTTGTTAAAAATGTACTCTAAAATGCATGCAAGATTTAACATGGGTTCTAAAATACATATATCCACAAGGTTATCCTTAAAAAAAATTAACGAAACTAGATGCGTTATTTCTAATTTTTATTTTGTGGACTTAGATGTATTATTATTGTGAGAATTTATCCATATAAATTTATTCTTATGGGATTCACAGTTAAATCCACACATTCCAAATATGTTAGGGACCCACTCAAGGGTCATAATTAGGTGTTTTCTTTCCAATTTCCCCTATCTAGATTTTATCATATTGTTGATTAATTAGGCATTGATCCATATGCATATGTTATTTGTAAGTTGTTCATGTACATTTGACTTGCTTTAAGATTTTATATTTTTTTATCAAGTTGTTTATTTTACTTTGATGTGTATGCAAACATACTTCGCATGCATGTAAACAACTAATTTTGGTATAAGGGAATACTTTTATCATAAAATAGCATTATTCTAAGGTAATTTTGAGTTTGTTGATTAATGGTCCATATTGTGAGATTATTTTACGAGGATCAAGATGGAAACCTGTGCAAATCAAAAAATTTCACACTCAAATGGTGACGAGAAAGCTCTAAGTAATTAGTAAGTGTAATCGAACAACCAAATAACATGCATAGAATAAATAGGTCTACTCATTCTCATAGATTGAAATAAGAGGGTACATATGGGAGTGTGGTGTAACTCTTTTGCCTAGACAATCATTCCCTCCATAAGGGAAAGAGGAGTTACGATCCCAAGATGGAATGTAACTCCTATAGCTCCTATGATGCATAAGACAATGACAAATTCTATGACGGAATCTGTCATATGTCATAGAACTCCTATGACCTATGATCTCACCAAATTGAGATGACTCACCATGTCACCATGTGAGGTGGACAAGACCCCAAGTGATGATGAGGAAAGTCACACAAACTAGCACCCCCTTCATCAAAGGTAAGGTAGAGGTCATGGTAAGTCAGAAAATAAAGATAACTCCCCTAAAAAACTAAGAAAGATACGTCAAATGGGTCCCAGCAACTAAAGGCCTTATAAGGCACCCGTGTACAAACCACAATATTTCGGGAAAAGAAGAATAGGATAAGAGAGATAGAAATCCTTAAGAATATGGGAGGATGTAAAATTCCTCACCCCAAGAAGAGAGTGCAAGTGAATGAACTTGGCATTAGTGAAGGGCTTGGTAAATATGTGTGCAAGTTGATTAGAAGTCTGACAATAATACAAGTCAATAATGTCTCCATGAATCAGATCTTGTATGAAGTGCATGTGGATCTCAATGTGTTGATGTTAAAATAGATTTTGGTAAATTAGGATGGTGTTCATGTTGTCACAGTAAATGATAGTAGGCCACCGAAAGTGAATACCAAACTATGTTCAAAATCCCTGTAACCAAAAAACTTTTGTGGCAACGTTGATTGATCCCATGTATTATGCCCTATGTAGAAGATATCATAGTTGCATTCTTCTTCTTACTTGGACAATTGATAAGACCTGAACTAAGAGAAAAATTGTAGCCTGAAGTATATTTTTGATGATCAAGATCACCATCCTAATCATAATCTGTAAATCCAACTAGATCAACCTCCATCCCTCCTAAGTAGTGAATACCATCAGTTATGAGTGCCAAAAACATAGTGAAGGATCTGATTCACTGATTTCCAATGCAACTCGTGTGTCTCCTACATAAATATGGACACAATCCCAATAACATATGAAAGATATGACTGAGTGTGAGTCAAATAAATCAAGCTCCCCACCAGCTAGCGATAAAGGGTACCATCTACTATGGGAGTTGAGCAATCAAAAAATAACTTAACCCTTGAAAGGAAAGGAGTGAGAGAAGGCTTAGAATCATTCATGTGAAATTTGGCTGGTAAATCAAGGGCATACTTAGGTTGTAAAATTACAATTCCTGAGTTAGGTTGTGAAATATATATCCTAAGAAAGTAATGAAGTAAACCCAAGTTGTTCATGGAGAAATTGTTAGCTAATAAAATCTTCACAGAATCAATGATTGAGGAAGAGCCACCCATAATCAATGAGTCATAAAAATACATAACAAGGGGTGAACATAGATTCATCATGTCACAAAATGTAAAAATTAGGGTCAAAGTGACACCTAGAGAACCTTGATGCAAGTAGAAAAGAGTCCATCTTGGCATACTAATCCTAAGGGTCTTGTTTAAGGTCATATAGAGACTTATTTAACTTGCAAATGAGGGAGGGATGTTGGACATAACCCACGGTTTCCTCCGAATATATATCTACCTCTAGGTCCCCATGAAGGAAAAGACTCTTAACATCCATCTGATGGACTTCCCATCTGTTCGTGGCAACTATGGTGAGGGTCATTTGAATGGAATTCATATTCACAATGGGAGAATTGTTTTCTAAATAATCAATCCCATCTACCATGGAGAAACCCTTAACTACAAGTCACACTTTAAAATTTTCAACATCCCCATCCGCACCATCATTTGTTCGGTAAATCCACTTATACCAAATGATTTTTATTCCTTTTGAATAGGGGGTGAGATCCCAAGTATCATTCTTCATGGGTGAGTAATACTCCTCATCCATGGTAGAATCCCACTCAGGAATCCCAGAAGCCTCCTAGAAAGAGTAAGGGTTAGAAGCAGAGTTGAATAAGGCATGGGGATCCATCAAAATATGAATGATTTTGTCTCTCATCTAAAGGATCCCCAATCCAATCTCCATTACTCTATAAATTCTATCTATCCCAATGAGGACTGGGAAGAGAATCATGCTCAAAATCTATAGATTCTTCACTTGAGTGAGAAGGGACAAAGTTCTCATCATCACTACTTTCAGAATCAAAATACTTTGAAGCATGAGGAGAGGAAGGAGTAAGAGGATCCGGGGGAGGAGGAGGAGGCTCAACAACAACATCATCAAAACAATCAAAATCAGAGGGCAGGATAATGACCTCAGCAGGTGGAGAAGTGGAAGTTGAATATGAATCATCAAATTTCACGCTTCTCTCAATATAAATCTGATGAGTAGTAGGGTTAAAAACTCTATATCCCTTCACACCATCAAGATACCCTATAAAGATATAAGGTATAGAATGTGGTTCTGTCGACACTAAAATTTTCCTCCGTAATTCCTATTTCATTAATGTATGTATTAGGAATAGGATGTTGTTAAGTATAATTAGTAGTAGCGTCTGATAGAAGATAACGGCACTGCCAGTACGACGCCGCCAATAATGTGGAAAACGGTAACAGTCAAAGTACAATAGGAATGTTGTGGTAAAAAGTAAATATTTGTCGTAAGTGGTCCAGTAATGTTAAAATGTCAAAGTTTGGGTAAGTAGAGAAGTAGGGTCTACATGATTAGGAATTAGAAATATTATATTGGTAATAAGGACAAGGAGTGAGGTCATAAATATTTTGTGTATTTTATTTGTAAAAAGTCTAAAAATGTGGAACCCATGTAAAATGATAAGGTTTATCTTATCTTAAAAGATAAGCTTACATGTACAGATAAGAGTTAAGGTATGGAATATGATTCGTCAGAGTGGATTTCTTATCCTATCTTAGAGATAAGATGGATAAGCCTGGAAGTTCTATAAATAGAGAGGCCAACCCCCCTCATTTAGCATAGAAGGAAGTAGTGAGAAATATTGTAGGAAGTGTGCAAAGGAAGCCATCAGTTTAAAGGTGTGTTGAAGAAGCCATTAAGAGGTGTAATTGTAAAGTTTCTCCCATAGTCTTGGTGAAAGGCAAGTGAAGTCAATAACACTTGAAGTACCTCATGGGTGAGATTGTAACAATTTCATGTTAATATTATAATTTACTTTGATATTTCAGATTTTTCATCATTCCATCATAGTCGATGGTATTCTTGTGTTATGTTGTTGTTTTGTTTCCATATTACATCCACCAAACTAAAGGCTGTGCATTAGTAAATAATCATAGCACGAGGAGTTCCCAGTGAAGAATTATCATAGTGCCGGATTGGTGATGACATTTTGGTTCCGTTGCCGGGACCATTCCTCGTTGGTGGATTTTCTGGAGAGATATTCCCACTTAGTCAAAAATCAATTTGAGGGTAACCTTATTTTTACTGTGCATAGTAGTTACCATGGTAAAGTCATTTTTACCGTGAATAGTAGTTACCATGATAAAGTCATTTTTGCTGTGAATAGTATTTATCATAGTAAATTCACTTTTTACCGTGAATAGTATTTACCGCAGTAACTTCACTTTTTACCGTGAATAGTGTTTACCACAGTAAAGTCAGTTTTTACCGCAGTAAGTCAAGTTTTACCATAGTTTACCGTGGTCATTTCTATTTTACTGTAGAAAGGTGTAAAGTCACTTTCTAGTATAGTGATTCCAATTATTTGTGCACATAAGTCTTGTTGATTGTACTTGTGGGTTGGTATTTCACGGTGGTTACTTTTGAAAATGGGAAAGATTCCTATTTTTTCAGCTCAATCTAATGAAGATGCTTCTTCTTTCATTCAAGAGTTTAAGACGATCTTGTATTTGTAATGGCCTTATAAGAAGGGAACAATGGACTAAATTTTTTCCTACCTTTTTGGATGGTTCAGCACTTAGGTGGTTTGAAACACTAGGTGATAATGTGAAAAATTCATGGGATTTATTAACTGAAAGTTTTCTTGAAGAATTTGGTGAACAACAGAAATATGCAGATCTCATGATCGAGATCACAAAGCTATCCTAAGGAGAGAAGGAGAAGATAAGGGATTATCATGCTCGTGTTCTAGAGCTAAGGAGGAAGCTCGATGCCCAGATCCGGAAGGAAGGATTAGCGGATGGGTTGATGAATGGCGTGGATAATCTCCTCTGTAAGCACTTCATTCTTGGGATGAAGCCAGAGATCAAACAATGAGTGAAGTATGACCTCTTGGCTACCATTGAACAAGCAAAGGAGATTGCAAGAAGGTAAGAAGAAAGCATGGAAGAGGAGCCCAAAGAAATTGTTGCTAAAGTAGAGCCTACACCAGCACCTTTGGTCCAGAATCCACAACCACTCCCGGTGAGCACAAATATTTCTCCTAGTACATCTACTGAGTATGAAGATCTGCTCAAAAAGATGGGTCAGTTAACTATTAATCTTCTTCAAGGAAAAGAATTTAGTTCTCAGGGAGGAGATAGAGGTCCAAAAAGAAATATTTCTGAAGTTGTATGTTATGGTTGTTATAAAAAGGGTCATTATAAGTATAATTGTCCAGATAGAGCTTCTACATCTGGTAAAGGAGATAATGATAAAGGAAAAGCACCTGTGAATTCTTTTGATGTAGTAAATAAGAGCAGAAATAATGAAGTAGATGTGTTTATAACAAAAAGAAAGAAAGAAAAAGATAATCAAGATGGAAATGATCCTAAGAAGATGAAAGGAGAAACTAGTAAGAAACGTAGGAGAAGAAAGTTGGGTGTGCAGGATTTTCCAATTTCACAGGGGCAAGGACCATACTCCATCTTGGAAGATCTGTCCAAAAGGCCTGCAAATATTACATATGGTCAACTCTTGGCTATGTCTTCTGAGAAGAGGCGGGAGTTGCGAAGTGGACTCAATGCTCGACGAAGGAAGGAGGTTGAGGTCCCTGTTTTGGAGGAAGAGGCGGATCCCTATGCTCCACAAGCTAAGGTATTATGTAATGGTATTTCAATTCATGATGTCTTAGTTGATGGAGGTGCTACAGTTAATGTAATGACCGAGTCTGTAATGAATATGTTGGGGTTAAAAATTGATCGCCCTTCAACACTTATGTTAAGGTCATTAAATAAGGGAAAAACTAAACCAGAAGGTGTAGTTTCAAATGTGGCAATATCTGTTATGGGTGTTGTATGTGTGGTAGACTTTCAGGTGATGAAAAATGGTACTGTTGTGTACCCAATGCTGCTGGGAAGACCATGGCTAAGGAGAGTTCATGCAAGAAACTACTGGAATGAAGGTTTCATGACACTTGGATGTGGTAGAGAGAGGGTGAAGATAAACGTGATCCCTCGACATCATAAAGCAGAACCTGTGGATTCAAGTGATGAAACTGATGATTGGACATCCTCTGATTACTCTAGTACTAGTGAAGTGGACACTGAAGATGAAGAAAGTGAGGTGGATGTTTCAGTCATGGATATCCTTCCAGTCACACCAACTCATGACCCCATAAAATTATCTGAAGAAGAAGTTGATGATCATCTCCAACAAATAAAGATTGGTGATGCTGTGATGGAGAGTGAGAAGGAATCCTACCTCCAGCTCTTTCGAAGGTACATACACATATTCACTTTTGATTACAAGGAACTCCGTCAAGTAAGTTGGGTAGAACATTCTATTGAGCTGGTAGATGGTGCTAAGCCCATAAAGCAAATGCCATATAGAATGAATCCTAATTTTTCCAAGACTGTAAAAGAAGAAATAGATAAGTTACTTGATGCAGGATTCATATTTGCTGTGGAGAATTCAGAATGGGTTTCTCCCATTGTGATCTCAATAAAAAGAATGGGAAGCTACGCATTTTTGTTGATTACAGGAAGCTTAATAAGGCAACAAAGAAGGATCATTACCCTCTTCCATTTTCAGATCAGATCTTGGACGAAGTAGCTGGCCAGGAGTGCTATAGTTTTGCTGATGGATATAGTGGCTACAACCAAGTTCGTATAGCAGAGAAAGATTAGCTGAAGACCATGTTTACCACTCCTTGGGGAACGTTTTCTTATAGAGTTATGCTTTTTGGGTTGTGTAATGCTCTGGCAACATTCCAACGTTTGATGAATAGGGTGTTCGAACCCTACATTGGGACCTTCATCAGAGTATTTCTGGATGATTTTTTCATCTATGGGAGCAAGTTGGACCACCTGCATCAAATGGAGACAGCATTTCAAAGGTTAGATGAAGCACAAGCCTCACTAAACCCTACAAAGTGTGTCTTTGGATATTCTAAAGGCGTTTTGTTAGGGCATGTTGTATCCAGAGATGGTATTGGTACTAATCCTGATAAAGTTTTAAAAATCAAAGATTTACCATTTCCTATGAATAGAAGTAAGTTGAGATCATTTTTAGGCCATGTGGGGTACTATAGAAGGTTCATCAAGAATTTCTCAAAGATTGCACAGCCACTAACCCAGTTCTTGAAGAAGGATGTTACTTATGAACCAGGAAATAAGGCGCATAAATATTTTGGACAACTGAAGGAAGCCCTGGTGTCTTCACCTGTTTTAAAGAATCCAGATTGGAGCAAGCCATTCATTGTGTACACTGATGCCTCAGATGCAGCACTAGGAAGTACTTTGAGCCAAAAGGATGAAAATGGGAATGAACATCCAATTTACTTTGGGAGCAGACAAATGAGCAGTGCTGAGGTAAATTATACTATAACTGAAAAAGAGGCTCTGGCTATCATTTTTGTTGTAAAGAAGTTTAGAAATTACTTGCTAGGGAAAAAATTTCTAGTTGTAACAGATCATCAGGCTCTAAAATATATTGTAAATAAGCCTAACCCATTAGGGAGGATAGCAAGATGGATAATTTTGCTAAAAGAATTTGAATTTGATATTATAGATAGGCCAGGAAAGAAGCATGTCAATGCATATGCACTCTCTCGAGCCTATGATGGTTTAGGATCATCTTGTGATGATGATGATTTCCCTGATGCAGCATTGTTATCCCTTGACACAATCCCTAGTGAATACATAGATATTTGGAATTATCTGAATGAATTCAAGTTTCCTGATGGTGCCAATGCAAAGACTAAGAGAAAGATTACTCAAGCCAGTCGTCCATATTCTATTCTGCATGGAGTATTATTTCGAATAGGACCTGATGGACAGTACAAGAGGGCAGTTGGACGTAATCAAGGGAGGGAACTACTAGAAGAATTCCACAATGGTACATGTGGAGGGCACTTCTCTGGACAACTTACAGCAAGAAGGATCTTGGATGCAGGTTATCACTGGCCCACTCTTTTTAAAGATTGTTATAATTATTGTAAGACATGTGATATTTGTCAAACACATGGTAACCGTAAGACTTCATCAGCTCCATTATGCCCTATTCTTCCACTTGATCCCTTTGAAAAGTGGGGAATAGACATTGTAGGTCCACTTCTAACTACCTCACGCAAAAATAAGTATATTGTAGTTTCCACAGATTATTTAACCAAGTGGGTTGAAGCTAGGCCATTGAAAACAACTTCCATGGATGAGGTGGCAAGGTTCATATATGAACGCATTGTCACCAGATTTGGTTGTCCATTAGAAATTGTAACAGACCAAGGAAGCCACTTCATTAATGATGTGGTAGAAGCCCTAGTCAATAAGTTTTCTATTAAGCACATGAAGGCAACAACATACAAGCCAAGCACAAATGGACAGGTGGAACGAACAAATTTTGTGTTGTGTCAAATTCTAGCAAAAGATGCAGCCTTGCAGGTACATAAATGGGATAAAAAGATTCATGCAACATTATGGGCATATAGGGCAACATCAAAGTCAGCAACAGGATACTCCCCATTTCAGTTGGCTTATGGCATTGATCCAATTCTTCCTATTGAGTTTAATATTCCCACGGTCAGAGTAATGAAAAATGAAAGAATGGATGAAAGTAATTCAGTAAAAGAAAGGTTGGTACATCTTCATTTGTTAGAGGAAATGAGGGAAATAGCTAAGGATACAAGCTATAAGAAGAAAATGAAGCAGAAGGAATACTTTGATCAAAAGATCCGGTGGTCTCCATTTCATGTGAATGACTTGGTTCTAGTATATGATTCCAGATACAAAAAAAGAAGACAGAGAAAATTTCTTCCAAAATGGATGGGGCCCTACAAAATAGCAGTTGTGCATGAAAATGGTACGTACCGACTGGAGGAATTGGATGGCACTCCCATTACGAAATGGGTCAACCACGACAAGTTGAAGATTTTCCAAGCACCAGAATAGTCTACTCCGAGGACGGAGTAGAAGCTAGGAAGGGGGAAGATGTCGACACTAAAATTTTTCTCCGTAATTCCTATTTCATTAATGTATGTATTAGGAATAGGATGTTGTTAAGTATAATTAGTAGTAGCGTCCGATAGAAGATAACGGTGCTGCCAGTACGACGCCGCCAATAATGTATAGTACGGTAACAGTCAAAGTACAATAGGAATGTTGTGGTAAAAAATAAATATTTGTCATAAGTAGTCCGGTAATGTTAAAATGTCAAAGTTTGGGTAAGTAGAGAAGTAGGGTCTACATGATTAGGAATTAGAAATATTATATTGGTAATAAGGACAAGGAGTGAGGTCATAAATATTTTGTGTATTTTATTTGTAAAAAGTCTAAAAATGTGGAACCCATGTAAAATGATAAGGTTTATCTTATCTTAAAAGATAAGCTTACATGTACAGATAAGAGTTAAGGTATGGAATATGATTCGTCAAAGTGGATTTCTTATCCTATCTTAGAGATAAGATGGATAAGCCTGGAAGTTCTATAAATAGAGAGGCCACCCCCCTCATTTAGCATAGAAGGAAGTAGTGAGAAAGATTGTAGGAAGTGTGCAAAGGAAGCCATCAGTTTAAAGGTGTGTTGAAAAATCCATTAAGAGGTGTAATTGTAAAGTTTCTCCCATAGTCTTGGTGAAAGGCAAGTGAATTCAATAACACTTGAAGTACCTCATGGGTGAGATTGTAACAATTTCATGTTAATATTATAATTTACTTTGATATTTCAGATTTTTCATCATTCCATAGTCGATGGTATTCTTGTGTTATGTTGTTGTTTTGTTCCCAGATTACATCCACCAAACTAAAAGGTTGTGCATTAGTAAATAATCATAGCACGAGGAGTTCCCAGTGAAGAATTATCATAGTGCCAGATTGGTGATGACAGTTCCAAGGCCTTGCACCTCTTTTTGGGAATCCGAACCATAACATTGGATTTAAATACGTAGAAGTGCTTGATATCAGGCTTGTGTCCAAACTGGGATTCAAAGGGTTTCATCCCTCTTACTTCCTTGTGTGGAACATGGTTCTGAATATAACAAGCACATTCATGGCTTTGTCCCAATACTGCGAATGAAGGGATTTAGAGTGAACCATACAAGTGGTAATCTCTTTAAGCATTTGGTTTTTTCTTTCCGTAACTCCATTTTGTGAAGGCTTGTAAACAACTGTACACTGCAAAATAATCCTTCAGAGGTACATAAATATTAAAACCTATTTCTCACATACTTTCCTCCATTTTCGGTTCAAATAACCTTGACATACCTCTCAGCTTGTTTCTCAGCAAGAGCCTTGAACACTCGAAAGTACTCGAAAACTTCATATTTTTGTTTGAGTAAAACAAAATTCATCAATGAAGGTAATTATTTACAGAGCTCTAGTAAACGAAGGAGATGGGAAAGGGATAGAAACATCACTATGAACAAGATCCAAATGAAGAGAAGTTCTTAAGGATTTTCCTTTGCCAAAACTTTCTTTTAGGTGTTTCCTAAGGGCACAACCCTCACAAAGACCCTTAGAAAATTTGACATTGGTAACCCATTAACCATTTCATTTTGGATAAATTTTTGAAGGTAACGATAGTTAAGATGACCAAAATATTCATGCCATAGCTTGCTGACCTCATCTGCATGAGTAAGAAATGTAGTGGGTGTCAAATCAAAAGTAAAGTAGGAAAATGTATATAATTAATACCAATGATCCATCTTTCCTTCAGCCATTATAGTGACATCATGAATCTCATGAATAGTCACTGAGTTGGGATTACAATCCACTTGCACTCCTTCTCCAAGGTCAATGATTTGGTAAACTGATAGGATATTGGTAAAGAGATCAGGAACACTCAACACTTGGTTAAACATTCCACCATCCATTTCTACCGATCCACTATTAGAAACTGACACCATAGTATCATCACCCAACATCATTTGGTACACACCACGTGGCTCAATGTTGGAAAACTCAACATGTGAAGAGCCCATGTGGTGTGAGGCACCAGAATCAATGATCCACGACGATGAAGGAGAAACTATAGCTACAAGGGTCTTTCCTTTTTTCTTCTTCGATTTAGACTCCTTTACTTTGGAAGACTCAAATTTTGGAGCATTTTTTTAACAGGCTCGAAAACACCTATATTATTCTTCTCAAGCAAATGAGCTAGGTGATGTATTTTTTTCTCATAAATTAATGCTCCTCATGTCCAGTATTATTGCAATAGGAACATATACACTTTTTTTTCTTCATTTTGGGCACAAAAGTAGAAGTGTTCATGTTAGATTTGGTCTAGGTTTGGTTGGTCTTAGTTTCCTTCTTCAGTTGGTATTTTTTCTCTTTATTCTTTTTAGGTTTCTTATCATTTCCCTTATTGGTACTTGCAACAAGGGCATGAGACTTGGATTTGAGTTCTCCCATTTGAATCAACTTATCATATTCTTGAATGAGTTGGGATGAAAAGTTATCAAATGAGGTCATTTTCCAAGTAGCCCCTAGAGATTATTTCATGGCATGGAAGGTAGAAACAAATAAGTATTTGGGGCCTAACTTATAAAGAATCGACAAGCTCAACTGAACATCTTTTTTCTCAACTTTACATTCCTTTAAGAGCAATATACTATGGACAAACTTTGAGAAGAAGCCATGTAGGTTATCGAATTCACTAAGATTTAATCCTAAAAATTTGTTTTCCAACTCATGTGCTCTCATGTCATCTTGTTTTTTGAACATATCATCAAGAGTTTTCAGGGTCCTTCGGGTGTATCGAAAGACTTGATATGGAAGAGAAAGTTAGGAGAAATGGACATACAAAGAAGACCTAAGGCTTAGTCGCATTAGTTCAACCACTTCAATTTTTTGGGTTCATCGTCAAGCTTAGTATTAGCTCCCATAGTGATGTGAAATAATCCTTTACACCTTAGTTTCATAACCATTTTATATCTCAATTCAAATAAATTAAACGACATGAGAAAAGGAAAAAAAAAGAGAATTGATCGTGAGGAGAGAGAAAAAAGAATGCAAAAAGAAAAGAAGCGAACACACACCCCAGAATAATATTTTTGCCCCTTGCTTACAACACTTTATAGTTTTGTGATTTGATTACAATCAAATGTGAATGTGTGTTGTGAAACATTCAGCCACTCACCTCGTAATCAACATAAAAATTCGCAAGTGTGGATACCACAATAAAGTTTTGTTGATCGCACCAGTTTGACACTGCAAGCAAGCACAAAATGATACTAAAATAAGGGAAGGGGAGAGAAAACCATTCATGTGTGATAAATAACATCTCACATCATAGTAAAAACTCATTTTCCATAAGGTTGTGGCGTACACACTCACAAGCCCACAAGCAATAACGAGAGTGATAAAATGCAAAAAAATGACTCAAAACGAGTCTGAAAGTGTCCATGATGCAAGAAACGCTCCCAGAAAATAAAAAGGGCTCTAGGAGAAAAAACGCAAAATAATGCTATATTCCACAATTAATTTAATTATTTAAAACTAATTAAAAAATTAAAAGGAATTAAAAATTATGAAAAAAATAGATTATTAACCTCCATTAAAATAGTATTGACCTATTTTAATAGATAATTTCCTTCTTTTAAATAATAATCCCGAATTAAAAAATTAAATCTATGTTAATAAAAAAGATAGGCTATTGAATGATCTCAAGAACATGATCTGGAATTATATTAACTTCATTCCTAACACCAAGGGCATTAAAAGGAGGAGGAGATTTTAGTTTCTCTACATTTGGGGAAAGTTTCTCAGAGCTTATTTTGTTTCAAACAACACCATGGGGGGATAAATTAGCAAGGTCAACCCAGTGAGTAGTGAAGATTGGAAACATGACACTTCTCTGTGGAAGATTTTGTCCAAAGTAGGCTTCAACAATTTCATTGAAAGAGTTCAAGGCCATGATATTCACCTCTCCCAAGAATTTTCTAAAAACTTGATAGATAGAAAGATTACTAATAAGAACAGAGATTTTGATATTACAAAGGAACTTACAGCCATAGTCACAAATTTGCAAGTGAATGTTATCAAATTATACAAAAATAAGTTTGATAGGGAGATGGAAGAGAAAAAATTCTTTGACCTGGGTGAAGATATTTCACACACCAAAGGAGGTTTCTTATGTGAGTCTCTACCACTACCCTATAAGAGGGTGGGCCTTATGTTGATGAAGTTCATTACCTTAGATGAAAGATATAAGGTAATGCATTACTTCCACCTTATTTTCTTGAACCATTTCCATAGAAATGCTCTTGTTAGCTTCCCCTTTTTTATTCTTCACTCTCTTGAGCACTCTATTAATCTAGTTAAGTGGGGTAAGAGGGCCTAACCTATCCACCATGTTGTAATTTTTATGATATATAAGTATTGGGATCACCGTGTTCTCCATCCCCAACCTAACCCTAATCAAAGTATTTCCCTCCCCCTCTCCTCTGCCCCGAGCCTCACATTATGATCACGTCCTTTGAAGTAAGGTACGTAAGGGTGCTACTGAGAGTGGTGTCCCTCTAAAATACGAGGATGAGGATACCCTAAGTCTCCTCTCTATTGGGAAGAAAAATGTGGATCCCCCAAATCCTCAGTGGTTAACATAAGAACTAAGGTGGACCTTCACAATGATATGCTTAACTAGTTACATAAAGGGGTCAAAGATCTCAAGGATAAAATCAAAGGTTACATGATTGTTGTGGATGATGGAAAGATGAATGATAAATTGTTGGAGGACATTAATAACAAGATTTTAAACATTCAAAAGATCAGGAATCTATCAGGGTCAAATAATGTGATATGTGGGTGATTCTCAAAAACAACATTGATCTTGTTGCCGTTATCATTCAAAAGTTAGAGGATGGCAAAGGAAAAGAGAAAAAAAATACAACTGTATCAAAGAAATCAAGAATAGTCTGGACAACATCAAGAAGGCCTTCCAAAAATCAATGAATTAAATCTTGATTATGGATATTCTTTGTTGTATTTTTGTTGTGTTCTTGTTGTTTTTTTTTTGTATTTTGGTTGTGGTTTTGTTGTAGTTTGGTTGGAATTTTTTTCCAACCTTGTTTTTGTTTGGTGTTTCCTTCTCTGAGCTCTAATGTTCTATACTAGCATTAGCATTTTATACCTAGGTTTTTTATTAAAATAATAAATAAAGATAGGCCATATATAAAAATATATAACCAACAATTATAAAAACAATATTAAATTAAAAACGGTGGGCTTTTAAATTTAAAAAGGAGAGAAAGGGTAGTTCTATTAATGAGAGGAGGAGAGAAAGCCACATGGTAGTGGATAGAGGGCTCGATGTGGGAGCGGCTCAAGAGGATACCCAATGAGGCAAATGATAAATGGATCCAATGCGCACTCAGCGAGGTGAATGTGTAACACATGGGGAGAGATTTGGAAAAGGGAAGTTTAACAGGTTCAAAGTAGGGAAAGCTCACATGAGCGGATGCAAGACCAAATGGTTGAGTAGGGAATCACGCAGTAGTACATACCAAGTCGAGTAGTGTCATGGGAATTACAAGCTCACAGGGAGAAGTGGATACATGTTAATGAGAAAACAAGGCCAAGACTAGTCGATATAATCCACCAAGCATCCAAGACATGGAATGATGAGGACCGAGCATAGGGGGTTGGAAACGATGATCTAGAAGGGAGTTCGAAGAGCTCGGGAAGGGTAGAAAATGCCACTGCAAATACAAGCAAGCTGCTGAACCAACCCAAAATGTCAAGCAGGTGATAAGGAGCAAAGGTTGCGTAGGATGAGGTGGGTATAAGGATTGATGAGCTAGGAAACTTTCCAAACAAGGTTAAAACCCCCAAAACCAACTCAACTTGCTAAGTTAGGAGGGAATATTAGCAAGTCAACAAGGAGATCACCCGATCTGGGTGGACAGGAGGAGAGGTACAAACAGAGTAGTGTAAAGTAGGAAGGAAGCATGGATGAACATGAGTTGTGGAGAAATCTTCAACAAAAAAATAAACTTTTTAATGAAAAATCAAATAACCAACAACAATTAAAAGTACCTCTAAACATGATTTCTACCAAATTTAGTTGTACCTAGCTAAAATTAGCTAGAAAACACCTAAAAACTACACAAGCACAAAACCCAAAACATCACAAACTCCAAAACCAAAACTGTAAATCTCGATTATCACATTTCTAAAACAATAAAAAACTTGCATGAGAAACAATGAAAGTGAAACTAGAGGTAATTAACAACCATTGAAAATGAGTGCATGTTTACCTAATCAAGTCTCTAATACCATGTGCTATTATTCTACAAGGATCAAGACAGAAACCTGTGTGCATCAAAAAGGTTGTACTCTAACGGTGACAAGCAAGCTCCAAGTAATCAACAAGTATAACCAAACAACTAAAAAACATTCATAGAATAAACATGTCCACTCATTCTCGTAGATCAAAATAAGAGAGTACATATGGGAGTGTTGTATAACTCTCATTCCTGGACTATCATTCCCTCCATGAGGGAAAGAGGAGTTACAATCCCAAGATGGAATCTAATTCCTATGACGCATATGATAATGACAGATTCTATTATAAAAAAAAATCAAATGTCATATAACTCTTATGACTTATGATCTCACATAAGTGATATGACCCACCATGTGAGTTGGACAAGGCCCCAAGTGATGACGAGGAAAGTCACACACACCAACACTTATTAGGCTTGTATTGTCATGTCACGTTATTTTTTATTTGTTCCCATCGTGTTCTCTTTGTTTCTTTCTCCTATCCTCTTTTATCTCTTCCCTATGTTTTTGCTTGTGTTATAGTGCTTCTATCGAAATTTAATATGTATGCTTATAAGGTATTTTAATGTTTTTTGTGGCCTTTTGAATCTTCTTTGGTTCCCCTAAGGATTTTGGGTCATTATTAAACTTTTCTAACCCACAATATGTCAACTTATGTGCTAATAGTGTTCTAATTTGAACTCAAAAAACCTATAAATATATAGGTGCATCAGTGCATTGGTAATAGGTCGTGACATGTGATTATCCAAGATATGGGACCTCGTTGTGAATTCAAATCATTTGGAGCATGAACAAATCTAGCATTTATTTATTTATCAAACATTCCTTCTCGTACAAAAAACTCATATACAATAAAAATTTTACACCCTTATTTAGATTATGTGAAATCTAAGCATTTAGTGAATTGGTACACTGAAAGAGGTAAGGGTTAGCAATATGTGATTATTTTAATTAATTAACTTCCAACAGTAATTACCAATATCATAATAATGCATCAATACTTGTAATTGATATGCTAAACAAGATAAAAACTTAAAAACTGAAAGGAATGAGTGCATTTAGCTGATTATATATGATTCAGGGAGGTTTTGGGAGGATACATTACTGAAACATGAAGATATAAACTAGATGATGATTTGTTTTGGACACTGTGACTAGAAACTAATTTGGGTAAGGACTGTACACTTCTACCAGGAATGTTTGTATGGCATTGGTACTTTTGTATTGTCTTGGACATGGTTGATTTTTAGCTCTGTAACTTTTCAACATTGTTTCCTACTTGTAACTATCTATCGCTATCGAACCCTAGTTTTTTAATCATGTTTTGAATCTCTCTAAATATTCTGAACATGATCTCAAACGCTAGCCATGGATGGGAAATCCCGCAAAAAACATTAGTTTAGTTGTGGGCACCCTCATGCACTGCCAACATTGACACTACTCTGAAGAGGCCTTAAACTACACATCATTCTCCACCTATCATGTGATATCTAAATGGATGTAATTAGATTTGGAAACTCCCTTTGATAATACTCAAGTTTAGTTTGGCTTTTGCTAAAATACTTGGAGAAGGGATGTTTGAGTGCTTGTTAATGTAATGGGATGACTCCTTGACTTGGTAAGAAGCTCCGCACCTATGGTCATTGCTACCCTAATGATTGTGGATGTGTTATTGCAAGATTTAGGGAGCCTTAGATACCTTTTATTGTGTGTAGGAAGTGGTTGTATCAATGTAGTGTTATAGGATTTTCATGTTAGCAAATGATTTAATATTTAATTTTGTATATAGGGTTCCACGGATGATCTATCAAAGAAATTCCAATGCAGGGGGGTTATAATGCCCAACAAAGAATATGAAATTGAAATAAATTTTAGAGAACACGTCAGTCCAAGACTTTATAAGTTAGTTAAGAATGGATATAATATCTTAACCAAACTATACAACATTGCCCAGGTATGGAAAACATGCAATTTTAAGTTTGCATATTGTTAATTGATGTTTGTATATGGATTGTATGTATTATACTCTCATAATTTTACAACATGTCAATGTGTAAGGATAAATGGGATAAACAAGAGGCCTGAAAATGTGTTATGTAGGAATGGGAAGGTTGTATTTATCTTAACAAGAGTGCATTGTCAAATCTAGCAGTGTTAAAGAGTAATTTGTAAAATATGAGTGTTTACATTTTCCCCAATTTAAGTATGAAATGAAATTGCATGCTTAAAGTAAAAGATACATGAGTGTGTATACACACTTTATCTTTTCTCAGAGTTTATTTTCCAAATTCCTATTTTTCTTGGTGTTGGCATGCTCCATGATGAAACCTTCAATACAGAGCGTAGTCAATGCCATGATAAAGAATCAAACTTTAACTCAAATGTAAAGTGTAATATGAAAGATTTGCATTTACATTATAGTGAAATGAGAGAGATGTAAATAAGGAAGGAATACACCTATTTGTTTACAGAGGGAGAAGCTCTTATGCTTTGTTTGTGCTTGAATATTTGTATTGTTGATCTTATTAAGGGACCGAGGGTGATCAGTCATGTTGTCATATGACCTGAAAATGTGAAATTTTTAAAATATTTGAAATTTTGGCTAAGTATTTTCTCCTCTTGGATGAGTTTCCTTACGATTTTCAAGTCAGAGGGAGAAAAGTTAAAAGAATTAGTCATTTTTGAGGTGATTTGGGCCCAATCAGATGAATCAACTATTTGAAGAACAAGAGGAACTTCTCCTTTATTCCTCTTGTTCCTCGCATCACCAATTTGTCTGTTGGCTTTGACTTGATCAGGTAAATTAGATAAGTTGGGTACTCAGGGTACAAGTGGAACCATTCCTTACGTCCTCTCATTCTCTATTTCTCCACTTTGGTCAATGTGTCGCATCTCACCACACTAGTCGTTCAAAGCGGTATTCTTGGGTATTGTTGGAACCTTGAGCATGTTATATAGGGCTTTTGGAAATCAGACGAATTGGGTATATCAGGCATTATGGGTACTTAAGGAACTTTTACTCTGGGCCTCTGGTTCTCTGCAACCCCATTTCTTCATTTTTCATTGAAATGGGATTTCGTAAGGTGTGTTATTCCCATTCAACTTAGTTCGACATATCTGATGTAAACAGAAAATAGGGGTGGATTTTGTGATTAATGGGTTTCATCGGATCTTTAGATACTCAACTCGATGTTTGTATGTTAAAATGGGGAAATTGACAGCCAATCTTGAGCCCTATATAATATTTTTACCCTATTCATTTTCATCACTTTATTTCTATTTTGTCGAATTTTTCACTTTACCCTTTTCCCTGCATGGAAAGTGCATTTTTGCTCATAACTCCCTCATTTTTCAACCAAATTTAAAAATTCAAGTTACGTTGAGACCATTGAGCATGCACCTTTATCTACATATAGAAGGTGAGTAATTTTACCCTTGTTTGATCCACTTTGATAATGGTTTGTGTTTTTGAGCTCTTTCCCCATATCTTATTTAAAACCACTGTAAAACTGTTGTTTTCCTTGAGTTCTTCCCAAACTCGTCACAATTAAGTTCCAATATGCTGGATATGAGCATATCTCATCCCTTGAAACCTTTTTCCCTAAGATAGGAGATATTGATATGAAGCACATGAATTTAGAAGATTTTTGGGCTAGGATTAAATATGATAACCCAACCTTGTTGGACCAATGCCTAGCAAATTGTGGGTTGGCTCATGTCATTGGTTTTCCTACCTCAATTTAATGTACTCAAACAGTCCTAGCATGTGCCTCTAGTTTTGATGCTCAAATTAAGGATTTACAAGATCCTCAAGGGAAATTTATTTCTCAATTAGATGTTCAATGTATTAACATGGCCTTAGGTATTCCCACCTTTGAATATTCTAAATTCCTAACCAAGGCATAATCTCAAAGAGAATATGACCTCATTCCTGTCAAATACCAAACAATGATTACCAAATCTTGGCTAAGGGTTAAAAGGAAAGGGCCATTTAAACTACCCAAGACTCTCTATAGAATTAAATTATTGGAGGAGATGTCAAATATGATAACATTGCTTGCAAGGGTAATGGGTTTTCCTTCAAATCAAGAGTTTCATAATTAGATGATTGTTTATATTAACTTGATTTGTGAAGGTACGCAACACTTGAACTAGCGAGAGATAATTTGTGAAAACCTAACTCAACAACTCACTCAAGTTTATCAAAATAAGACATTTTATATGACCTCCTACTTGATGTATATTATAGCTTGATATAGAATATGGATTGGCTTGTTAGGTCAGGATAACATGTGAAATCTGGCCATTTATTATTTCTATACCCAACTTACCTATGAAAATCTTAAGATCCATAATAGGAGGGTCAATGATGCCTTCACAATGTTTTTTGTGGTATTTCTTAAAGGAAATGTAATAAGTAGGGTATCTCAGGAAGCAAGGCAGTTGATTATAGTATATAGCAATTTGTTCATACAATTCAAGAAGTTTTTCTACATCTAAACAACTTGATTTGAGGGAACTCCATATAAGCTTCCGATATATTACAGTGACAAAATTATTCTAGTTGAAATTTCCAAACAATTGGATATCCTTCATAGGACCTGCAGAGATAAGAAAATATTCAGTATATAATTTCCCATAACTTTGGGAAATTACACATGTAGGAAAACTTTAGATGCACAAAATGTTGAAAGGATTATCTCTCCATTCAACTTACATCCTTACCAGAAGAGGACCTATTTTTATAGCAATGACTTCATTAGGAATAATCTCATGATAACCTACCATTAGTCACCAACATTTTAAGACCGTTTGGAAGACTATATTGATGATTATGAGGTCAGAAGATGAGCTTATGGTAGGCTATCCTTATAAAAAAATCAAATATTTTAAGTTATATGTAGTACCTGAAGGAAAGACATATGATGGTTTAGATCATTTCACTGCATAATTCATAAATTCCATTCATTACACCCCTCTCCCTACTATTGAATGGTCATAAAAGGAGAAGGATAATCCTGATGATCTGAGCACCCCATGTGCTTCTAGCACAAGGAATTGAATGACTGGGAAGGTTAAAGAATTCAATGATTCTCAAAAGATGGCTTCTTCCCATAAAACATCTTCTTCACAAAATATTACCCATGCTCAACAAACTCCTTCTTCCTCTAATATTGATTCTGGAACTATAATACCAAAAAGGATAAGACTAAAAGTGGAGAGAAGAAAGAAGAAACATTATAAAAAGGTATTGATTAAGAGGAAACACTGGATTTAGCAAGTAGGTTAACTCTTGAACAAACTCAGAAACATGTTGAAGAAGTGGTAGCTTACAAAGAAGTAGGTTGAGGAAGTAGAAGAACAAGAAAGTGAAGAAAATGATGAAGTGGAAGATGTTCTTGAAGTAGTTGTACATGATCCAGGGAATACTGGTATTTCAAGGCCAAAATTGGATGTAATAAGACCTTGTTCTTATTCCATTGTAACTTCTACTATAGAGGTTTCAGTTGCCAAACCTTTGAACTCCCAGATTTCTCTTGCAATGCCTCCTCTAGAAACATCCTCCAAAGATTCATTTACCTAGGTTCAGCACACAATAGATAGTAAAAAGAGTAAATCTCAATCTAGGATTGAGGTTATTAAGTTTGATGAAGTGGCTGCCCTTCTTGGCACTTCCCCTCCTCCTCAAAAGAAAGCCAAGACTACCTCTCGTCTTGTTTTAGACTCTATAGGACAACAATTTCTATAAATTTCTAGGCCAAAGGAAGGTAAGAATGAAAAGGATGTATCATTATCAGATCTTGAGCTGACAAGGATCTCATTGCAAGAATCAGCAACAAAGGAGATGGAGTCTTCTCTTAATAGTTGGTTAACTAATATCTCCAACACCATTATACCCAAAGACACAAAGATATCAACTTTCGTGACCAATTTTTGGATGCACGTTTTAAAGCTCAAGATATTGATAGCTTCTATCTCTTATATTCCTGTTGGAGCTCAAAATTGCACCCTTCCCCGAGCCATAGATAACTCAGGGATTTTGATGCAATCTCCAAGTTGTGGGACCTTACACTATGAGATAGACCTCCAGAGAAGTTCAATTCATATACCTAATCCTAATGTAGAAAGAAAAACCTAAACTAAACATACCAAGGGATCAAGGATAGAAAGAGATGCAGAAAGGGAAATCCTAAGCTAAAAGGGTGGTGATAGTACCGAGAAAAAGGGTGACAGACATTGAACACAATCATAAGGGGGCTTGCAAATGAAGGAGATATGTAAAATTCATTGCAAGAGTAAGAGGAAGGCAAGACTGCAAATAAAAACAAGCTAGGGCAGACAAAACGTGCCACAAAATAGATTTTTATTGCTTAAAGATATGCACAATCCATTACAGTTAAAACCTAAGGCAAGAAATCATCTACAGAGGTCAAATGAAGGCTCAAAGTTCATAGCTACTCAGGAGACCATTTTGACATGGTTCCTTTACAGGTAAGAATGTACATCATCTTTCAAATGAAAGATTTTACAATATATAGCTCGAGAAAGAGAGAGAGAAGAAAGATAGAAGAGAGAAAAGAGATAAGTGGAATCTTTTCCAAACTTCCAACCACCAACAATCTACATTAAAGTCTTCTACAAAGCACATGGGCACTCTTCAAGGCCATTACTGTGTTTGCTTCATCCTGTAGAAGGAAATGAAACCATGCTTCATCAATTTTAGTGTTTGAGCTACCTGATTTGATTGTTTGCGTGCTCAAGCTGCTCTTTTCTCCCTTTGATGTTTTGTTTGCCATTCTGACCCACCAAATTCCATCAAAATCAGATTTTTATGATGTCAAATTGAAGGGCTTGATGAGAGATTTCCAATTATATGAATTTTGTCTGATTTGGACTTTGAGTCGAAAGATATGGCCTCTTAAATATTTTCCTGTCGAGAGGCACAAAAATTTGACATGTGGCAGTCTATAATTAGTTCAGGGATCAGCCACTACCAATGTGTGCTTGATCTTCCATTTGTCATGTATCCACCTCCTATAGGACCGTAGTTTCAGGCTTTACTTCCTCTCTTTCCTTCAGTTTCCTTTTTCCTTGGAGAATGGGTTTGCCTTTAAAAGATCCGCCATATTCAAAAAAATATTGACCAATAGAACCTTTCCATGTTCCCTACAACTGTCAGACTGTCCTTACCCCTTTGTTAGTCCCTAAGAGATGTGAACCAATAATATCCAACCACATTTCTTTGCAAATTACCCTTAATAAAGTTCCTCAACTGACCAATGCAAAATGCGGGCCAATAAGAAAAACTCCACATAGTTTTGCATGTCAGTACTTTTGATTTCTGCCTCTTACACCTGCGAAGCATAAACGAATGAGATCATTCCACACCTTGATGCATTTTCAAACTTTTGACAGTCTCATCTGATAATCACGAAGTGTGAGCCAATGAAAAATCTCCATGCACTTTGCATTGTCATTCTTTTCTTTGAACTCCTTTTGACAGCTATGAAATGTGAGCCAATAAGGTGGCTCCTCATTACCCCTATGTCAGGACCTTTCAGATTACATTCCTCGTGCTTGTCTCTTATACGATGGGCCTTTGCATTTGTTATTCTGTGAAAGGAAAACCAATAGGGTGGCGCCACGTAGCTATTTGCATTGCAATTTCTAAGTCTTGGGGACTTAGAAACTTTTTTGGCTTTGAAGTTGGCCACCACTTGTCCCTTTGACCTTGTCTAACTTTCTCTGACCCAACAAAATATCAATTTTAGTTGATTCAGGGACTTGGGGTCCGGATGAGCCAATTTCCTTAATAAATTTTGGAATGGCTCCATGTGTCTTTTTCTTATGCCTTTTATCTGTGATCATGTGTCTTCTTGCTTTATTTTGTACGGAAACTTTAATCCTTTCCACATAATACTAGCCCTTTTATCCTTTGTTCCGTGGGTTTCCATTTTATTTGTACTGCGGTTTTATCAATAGGAACCTGCCACTTTTTTAAGACTTAGTCTCTCGCTGGTTTTCAAATGCCAATGACCGACAGTTTAGGGAAATGGAATTTGATAGTCATTTAGACGTCCCAGACCTGCTAAAAATGGCTAAGTCCATTTTTTGTGTTATCCAAATTAACCCGAGGGTAAATTTTGGATAACAGTTTTGGTGACCTCTAGGGGAAATTTTCTTGCTAAATTTGACTAGTAGCATTATGCATCCATTAGACATGGATTCAATCCAAAAACTTAAAAAAAAACTGATCAAAACATTGAAATTCTATCACCCTTGAGTCGTTGTGAACTTAGCATGAACTAAAACTTCCTGGACTTGATTTTTGGTCTCTAAATGAAGCTTTGAAGTTTCCCAACTATCTTATTTTTCCAAGAACACTACTCTAAACTGAAAGGAACTATGTAGCACACAAAAACTATATATAATTATAGAAAATCATACATGCTCTAAATGGAAACATGCATAGTGTGTACAAGCACTTATTCTGCTGAAAAAAACCCTACATACTCTACTCTAACCAAAGAAAAATGAGAAGCTAAACAAAGCTTGAAACAGGAAGGAAAAAATAGCTTCCCTTTCTTAAAATTTTAGACCATGTATTCGATTTGACATTATACATGGTTTTAAATAAGAGTGAAAAATTAACTTGAAGATGGTTTTTCACCCTTCCCAAAGTATCAACAATAAATTAAAAGAATACATCCTTTAGTTGTCTTGCATTTGGATCTGGGAGGCATTATTGTTGACCTTCGATACATTAAAGATCATCGTCATGCTATGAAATAATCATGACCGGTTACAATTCTAATTTTGGCTCTAAGTTAGCCATATATCTGATTAGACAAGGGGATTTTGGAACCAATGGGTTAATCCTTGTGGTTTTCCCATTCTTTTGACACTCACCCCCATGAATGGGGGCATCCTGCAGACTTTCTTGAAGATGGTTACTTGTAAGTTAATATGATATTTTCTTTGCTTCTAAAAACAACTCTGCCTCCTCCATGATGACTAATTTGGTAATTGATTGATCGTGGCTCTCCTCTTCCTCAAACATAAAGCTTGAAAGATCAAACTCATCCACAAAATCATAATCCTACAAGGATGAAATGGAAGAAGGATCTTTTTTTTTTCAAATTAAGAAAGCAAAAGGCTTCTGAAGATATCTTCTTCACCCAAGACCTCTAGATCTAATTTTTCCTCCTCCTTGGCATGAAGCTCCTCTTTACTAATTGCAGCATTTGGAGATATGCTTGATGGATCACTACAATCTTTCAAATCTTCCTTTTCATTTGGGAGCTTATCTTCCTCTAATTTTATCTCTTCTTCTTCAACCTCCTTGACCTTAGATTTTTTTAAAAAAATAGGAGGAATTTCAGCAGTGGTTTGGGTCACTTCTTCTTCCAAGGTTCTCTCAGAGTCAATCCATTCCTCAACAAATATTTCTTGGCTCTTAGTAATGGGACTTACCTCAACTGATTTTGAATAACTTGGAGAAGGTTAACTGTTAGGTTCTTGATGATGAAACTTTATTTCTTCAAGCTCATGGCTCCAATCCTTGAAGCTTTGAATTTGATCTGCTTTATTTTCCTCTTTTTCAACCTACCATTACAAGTCTGCATGTGTATCTTTTTTTCCAAAATAATGAATCTCAACCCTTGATGTCATGAAAGATTCAAAATCTTGTTTAGTGAGGAATGGATCCTCAGGTAATAAATAACTTGATCCCTTAGTTTGTTGGTTAAGCTCCATTACTTCATGATTTTCAACTAGTTCTTTATGAAGTTCAGGTACATGTAGATCTGATTTTCAACTGGTTCTTTATGAAGTTCAGGTACATGTAGATCTGATTTTCAACTGGTTCTTTATGAAGTTTAGGTACATGTAGATCTGATTTGAAATGGGGGAAGGCTTCAACCCTTGGTTGACTTTGCAAAGGTTCAGATGGTGGAGGAGGTGGGATAGTTTCTTTTGGAGGAGATGGGGATTTGGAAGAAAAGAGGGTGGAAAATTGAAGATGGGGGGAAGGGAAGAAGATGGAGAAGGGGAATCCTCAATGGAAGTATTAAAGGGAAAAAAGTTAGGAACATGGAAAATAGGCTAAGATGGCATAGGTTGGGGAGGAGGAATGGGAGGGCTATAAGATGGTAGTGTAGGGTTCCCCCATTGACAGGGTTTCCTAACACTAGGTTGGTAAGCCTCTAATTATTCAGCCACTTTGTAATTTTTAGCATCATCTCAAATATAAAATGTAGCTTCTGTTGAGGCCTAAACAAGCCTTGTATAGGGCCTTTCCATGGACAAGGGACTTCCTAAAACCAATTATGGTTTCCTTCATTGAACATGTAATTCTGAGATGCACCATGCTCATACCTCCATTTCTTGAATCTTCCTCTGTAAATCAGCATCTACCATGGATTTTCTACCATCACCTACATAACCTTGTTCTTCATAAACATTTTGGTTAGATGAATAACCATATGGGTCAGTGGGGGTGGGTTATATGCATGTTCATCATGATGGGGCTCATAAAACTGATTTAGAGGAGGATTTTGAAACTGTGGGGATGGAGAGGATTGGTTTTACTACTGCAAATAAGAATCCCAAGAAGGAAATGAATTCATGATTTTACAACTTCATTAAATAGGAAAATGGGAAGATATGGAAGTGAATGGAAATGAATGGAAGGAGAATGGAAAGGAATGAAAAATGATGGTAGTTGCAACTGAGATAATGAGTTTGTTAGGATCAATGGAGTCACTAGATGTGCTTGAAACTACCTCCAAAGGCTGGATTTCACCAAGAACACATCAAACTTGGTGAAATGAAGATATGTAAAGCTGCTTCAATCTATCCCACCGAGTGCACCAAAATTGTTGGAGCTCAAAATTACACCCTGCCCCGAGACATAAACAACTCGGGAATTTTGAGGCAACATGGGACTGTCTCTAAGTTGTGGGACCTTACTACTTGAGACAGACCTCCAAAGAAGGAAGGTTCCTCTACCTATTCCTAATGCTAAAACTACTCCTAATGTAGAAAGAAAATCCTAAACTAAACATGCCAAGGGATCAGGGTTAGAAGGAGATGCAGAAAGGAAAATCCTAAGCTAAAAGGGCAATGATAGTACCAAGAAAAGGGTGATAGACATTGAAACACAATCATAATGGGGCCTGCAAATGAAAGGAGATATGCACAATCCATTGCAAGAGTAAGAGGAAGACAAGAGTGCAAATAAAAACAAGCTATGGCAAACAAAACATGCCACACAAACATATTTTTATTGCTTAAAGATATGCACAATCCATTATAGTCAAACAAAAGGAAAGAAATCATCTATAGAGGCCAAAATGAAGGCTCAAATTTCATACCTTCTTGGGAGACCATTTTTACATGGTTCCTTTATAGTATAGAAATGTCCATCCTTTCAAAATGAAAGATTTTACAATATATAGCTCGAATGAAAGAGAGAGAAGAAAGAGAAAGAGAAAAGAGAGAAGGGATGGCTTTTCCAAACTTCAAACCACCAAAAGTATGCATTAAATTCTTCTGCAAAGTCACATGGACACTCTGCAAAGGCCATTACTATGTCTATTCCATCCTTCAGAAGGAAATGAAGCCATGCTTCATCATTTTTTGTGGTTGAGCTACCTGATTTGATCATTTGCGTGCTCAAGCTGCTCTTTTCTCCCTCTAATGTTGTGGTTTCCATTATGTCCCTTCAAACATCACCAAAATCATATTTTGATGATGTAAAATTGAAGGGCTCGATGAGAGCTTTCCAATTATATGAATTTTGTCTGGTTTGGACTCTATGTCGAAAGATATGGCCTTCTGAAGATTTTCCTGTCGGGAGGCACATAAATTTGACGTGTGGCAGCCTGTAATTGGTTTGGGGATCAACCAACACCAATATGTGCTTGTTTTTTCATTTTCCATGTGTCCACCTCCTATAGGCTCATGGTTTCGGGCTTAACTTCCTCTCTTTCCTTCACTTTCCTTTTATACAATTAATTAGTCATTGAATGTAAATATACTAATTAAGTGTTTTAACACTTAATTAAGACAACTAGTTAGTTTGGGTATTTATCCTCTCCCCTTTGCCTATATAAGGTTTCATTTTCCTTGAAAGAGGGGTTGTCGGATATTGGTGCATATTGTATGTAAGAATTACAGATTTTGAAATACAAAAGAAGAACCCTCTTTCTCTCCATTTTTGTTCTTCCAATATCATTTTCTTGATTTAGTTGGTATACCATTTGTTTTATCTGGAATTTTAAGCTTTGCATTTTTTTCATGGGTTAAGATTTTATGAACTTTAATTCAATCTATATTTTATTTACTATGAAAATTCCATTTATGCAAGCATGTATTTTCTTAAATTTCACTTACATGTAGGAGTATGATAAGATATATAGTCTTCTTATCTAAAAGTGTTGTCATTACTCCCTCTCATTCGTTCATTCATGTGGTAATCTTATGGAAACAAGGAGGAATAACATGTCCTTCATTGATAAGCTAGCTAGAACTATGTGTCCCTAATTTATTTGACTTATCATATTCTCATTGTTGTGTTCTTTTGTTTTTCCAGTTCTTTATCTATCTTTTGTATTAAAAATAGTGGGATTATTCAATAACACCAATATCCTCATTAAAGACTATTAGCTTGTATATTTGTAAATATTTTAGAGTCCCAAATTTTGGCTTAATAAGGGAACCTCCCCATTAAAAGATGAGGGATTTTCATCCCCTAAACTATTGATTGTTTTTCCAATGACATATTTTCAAGCCAACAAGTCCCCAATTGTGTGGAGGAGAAACTAGATTGTTAGGTGCATGCAACCCAACACAGAATGCAAGGGGAATGAAGAATGAAGTGGCGAGACACCCTACTAAGGAAGAAGACAGGGTATCAAAATTATTCAGCAACTCTAATATCTTTCCTTTTGAGTATAAGAGGAAAGGAAATTCTACCTATGAAGAACTTAGCCACTTTGATACATTTTATAACCCCACATAATACATCGTTGTAGAAAAATCTAGGTCTGATTCTGTAAATAAGGACACATAGTAGAAAATAGAATGAGTTTCCCCATGTCATTCCCATGTGCCACACAATTGAATATAAATTGTAATGTACTGAAATGTTGATGGAGGAAGGATGCTTATGCCCCTAAGATTCCTAAAATTATAGTAGAAACTGAATTCATTGGTGAAGAAGTGAAGTACTTCATGCCCCTTGTATGGGTATGAATTGAGTGAATTGGATATGAAACTATGCCAAAAACCTATAATAGTAGTTGACAATCTAAAACTATTGATAAACTTGATGTAACTGCCCCCAGGGAAAAAATGTGTGGAAGTGTAAAGACTATACATACAATCATAATCAATATGTCTGGTTTTGAACATGTGCATATTTTTATGAATTTTTGCGTTTGAGTGTATTTTTTAGTACATGTACCCTATTTGTACATATATGTTAGCCACAATTCTATTTGTGTCTGTTGTAATTGTATAACATATCAGGATGAATACCCCCTCTTTTAAGGCATGTGCGAAAACAATGTTGAGCACTTGGCTCAAAACAAAATATGTGTGCTTATGCACAAGATGTTTGATAAATTGTATGAAATTGTAGAATGTTGTGGATGTGTTTACCTTTAATAACCTATACCTATAAAAATGAAATTGTTTGTGCATAGTGGAAAACATGGCGTGCAATGATAGAAATAATAGAAACAATATAGATGATAGAAAAAATAGTATGAATGCATGTAGGATAAGACAAGTACATAAATAATGATATCAAAGGTAACAAGTATGAAAACAATGTCACACAAAAGGCATAAACCCATAAACATATGACACCCACAATGTCACAAGATAGACAAGGCATATAGGGCTGCAAACAATAGCTAACAAGAGAAAACAAGATAGACATATTTCCACAAACATAGCACACCCATGGTGTCGCTAGACAAAAAAGGAACATAGACTGGACATGTGGTGAAAAAGGAAGTAGTAATACAAACACACAAGCAAGCATACAACAAATAATAGTGTTAGAGTAGGATAATATGATATAGTAGCCAATATAGGTGGATATATGTGAAACAAGATATGTCAACGTTTCACAAGACACATGTGTTAGTTCTATTAGATCAAAAGATAACATGTGCACAATATATGTAATCAAGCATAATGAGGAAGTAAAAAGGAACTATAATAGAAAAATATCACCTAGATGTAGTGTAAAATAGATGCCCCTAAATGTATATGAAGTTTGAGGAAAGGGCCAACCAACACATATCATTGTGTACCATTATGTGTATGTCTTACATCATGATCAAAATAATTCATGAAAGTATGTGTGTAATGATTAAAAAAACATGTCATCTATCAAATTGTTGTCCAAAATAACCCCCGGGCTACTTTGAGAACTTGCATTTCCATCTTGGACTTGGGTAGTAAAAAATGATAAATAAATGGTAAAACCAACATTGGGGACACTCTGTCTCTATCTTGTTAGGCCTCTCCGTTTCCATATTTAGCCAGATTTCATATTTTTGGGGGAAATTGGGGCAAAATTGGCCAAGTCATCCTTTAGCATAATAGGAGGAACTATTACTTTGTTCCTCATGTTCCATGTTTTTCTACATTCACCGCACGTCGTGGGTAGCCACCCATGTCGGGTTAGTAGGGCACCATGGGAATAGTTATTCTATTCTTGTGGTTCCCCGCTTGGCCACATTTTCCATAGGAGGAAAACAGGGCACCAAAAAAATTATTCAGTTGCATCAAGATAGGAGGACACACATGGAACTGTTCTTCCCTTCCATTTGTTCTTCGCCTAGATGATTTGTCTAACCCAATGCAAAAAAAAATTAAAGTAGTCTGTCAAGGCCCGTATGGAACTTTTTCGTGTTCCTCCCTGCTCTAGAAATCTGCATGGCCATAACTTCTTCCATGTTACTCCAAATTTGGAAAAATAAGTCTCGTTGGAAATGTATCATTAAGCATTTCACTCTGGCATCAATAATTTTAGAAAATGGTGGAGTTATGAGGGTAAAAAGGTAGAAAACAATCCCAACAACAAAAGTGTAGTTCTAGGTAGCTCATTTACTAGATTTAATGGTGAATGGTGCACATACCTTCTCCTGCAAATAATATATCATGGGTGAATGGTCTTATAAGGTCTCTCATGCCTACTTTTAATTATTTAATGCATGTTGTTTGTGGTTAAACTTAAAATTTTGAGTTTCCCTCTCTTTTTCCCTTTCCTCTCCCTCCCATTTTATATATATTGGTAACGGTTGTACATTTGTAAAGGTTGGACCCTCTCAGAATACAAGTGCACATGTTAAAGTGTTTGTAGAAGTATTTGTGAGTTGCAAGCCTTTGATTTGGGATCTAAGAGGTGTTTTGTGCCTTCTTCCACTCTATTGTAATAGTTTGTGCATACTTAAGCAATAAAACCTTGTTTTGTGGTTATTTTTCCACCCTAACTTGGTTCTATTTACAATCATGCCTCTTTATTTCTGTTATGCTATATTGTGCATGTATTTTCTCCTTTGCAGGTTCCATATTTGTTGTGCATTGTGTGAAAAGGGAAGTTTAAGTGTTGTTTTATTATCTAGAATAGTTGTTTTCCCTCTCATCCTTCATTTTCTTCTCATTTCCCTCATTGAGAGTGTATTTCCCCATTTTCTTAGTGATATCATTATGATTAGCTTAGGATTTTAATTTTCATGCATCCCCCTCTCTCCATAGTCCTTGTGAATGCTTAGATTAGGATTAGATAGTTCTATTTCAAGTTGTGGGAGTAGATTTATCATTAGGAATATGTAGAGGAACCATCCTTCTCTAGAAGTTGATCTCAGTTTGTAAAAGCCAAATTTCAGAGATCATCCCATGTTGCCTCATAATTATTGATCTTTCATGATCATATCCATGGTGTAATTTTGAACTCTAACAATTCTGGCACGCCCAATGGGATGCCTCTAAGTTTTCTTGTTATTTGACTGATTTTTGGTGTTTTTCTTAGTGATTATCAACCTTTCGAGGCTTTCCAAAAGCATATATGGAAACTCCAAGCATTTTATCTACTGGTTTCAAGTATAAAGGTGTATATTTCTTATGACAAGGATTCATACAAGGTCAAGAAAAAAAAGAGAAGAACCTTTTGAATATTTGCATTTATCACCAAGGAAAAGAAGAAGAGACATAGCAGTTCAAATATCACCATCTCCTCAAAAGATAACTCTTTCTACTCCTCTTCCTAGTAGGCCTTTCTTGTTTTCCTCTAGGTTTTAAGACCCATTCTATTCATGGCACATAAAATAAATTTATCCTTTTCTAGCTTCAATGGGGGCATTGATTTGGCCCTAAATGTCTAAAATTATATACCAATGTCTTCCCTTAAAAGTATCCCTTTCTTCAATGGTGAAAACCTCACTACCCCAATGGTTCATCAAGTTACGAAAGAACATATTATGGTTAGACTTCTTGCTTCTTCACTAAAGCATAAAGTACTTCAATGGTACAGAAGCTTGAGACCTGCTTCCATTCACAATTGAGATGAGCTTATTATGGCTCTATGTCAACAATTTGAGGAGAAAGTAGAAAATATATTCCTGATGGAGCATTTGATGGTTGATTTCAATTTCAGATTTTAGAAGAATTGGGACAGAATTCCAATCCAATTGAGACCAACTCCGCAAGGTGCATTTATTTAATTTTTAAGAGCTTTGAACTAAGATATTATTGTAATGATACAATCTATGGGTGTTATCCAATTACATGATGCATATCCAATAGCCATTAGGGTTGATGATTATTTGATATAAGACAAAAAAATAACCCCTAGATTACTTATGCCCTTATTTCCTGAATTGCCTTAAGGTTCTCAGCCTTCCAATGCTCCTAATCCTAAGAAAAATTCCCAATCCACTGCCTCCACATCCTATTCTTGTAAAAAAAAGGATGATGAAGAAATGAAGGCCTTGATTAGAAATTTATCAAATAAAGTTATACCCCTAGTGAAACAACAATCCCAATCATGTAGAAATTACCTGGGTCCTAACTAAGGACAATATTCAAACCAATGATTCAATCGAGGTTATCATCCCTATAGGAACCAATTTTCAAATCAAAGATATGGGTAAAATCAGTAGAGTGGTAGATTTTAGTGTCCAAATTTGCATCTTTCCCTTCAAACAGTCACTCCTACCCAACCACTTCATGTCGTTATCTTAAGTAAGGCACTTGTTTTAGTAAAAAATAATGTGATACAAGAAATAAAGCAGTGTTTTCCATGCAATCATCCAAATAACTAGTATAATTGTGCAAATGGATTACAAGTTCAACCTTATATGGTTCAAAATTCCTCCAATCAGTAGGAACCAATGATGGAAGTAGACAACTCTAATCTAGAAATAGCTCAGGAAGTCAACTCCGAGACCAATCTCATGTTTTTTGGGGTTGATGATATTTGTGTAATGATTCAAGTTGTGGGTGGTTCTAATAGACCTCATACTCAGGGTTCACTTTAACACCCCCAAAAAAATTTATCAGAGAATGGGTGGCAAATCTCCAAAATGGGTTTTTCGAAAAATGGCGAAAATCCCAAAAATGGATTCGCAGCAAAAGGTAAGAATAAATAGTAAAAATATATAAACATGTGGTTGCAACACTAAGCAATGCAGATGACCAACTGTGTTATGGATAATGTAGGCACCTGGTTGCATATGTAGACAACGCAACTACACACACAATTGGGTGGATGCATGTGCAACCAAGCGGCTGCATATGCTCTCAGACATCTACATCTATCCAGTTGTATATAGATGCCTAATTGCATATACAGCCGCCCGGTTTCACATACAGCCACCCATCTGTGTGTGTAGTTGTGCATCTACATATGTAGTCGGGTGTCTACATATATAGGCACTTGGTTGCATATGCAGCCGTCTAGCTATACATATATTTAATTGGTTACATGTACAGGTTTGGTTATGGGTGTTCAAAATATCTCACTTGCAAATGCCCATCTACAGTCGACTACATTTTTATGGGCGCACGATTGTATTTTCGAGTTTAGGTCACACAACTACATTTTTGGATACCTGGTTGCATCCCCTAGATGCTTGGTCATGACCTCGAGATGTACACAATCATGCAAATGCCGGAAGTCATGTAGACACCCAATTGTATCCTCTAGCCACCCAGTTGTATTCTTTCCTTTCACTCTACCGATGTAAAGCTTGAGGAAAAATTGAAGATATTTATAAAAATTCATGAATACTTCATTTTAAGAACATATAAATAGTCTCATTAGATTCATTATCCCTTTTTCATAAAGATTCATATATTGGATGAAAATATTTTCATCAAATTTTGACCCTGGGGTGAAGAAAATAAGTTTGGCCAAGCATCTGGGAAAATGCAACCGCCCAGTTGCATAATGCAGCTGTCCGATTCACCAAATCCAAATTTTAAAAAACTAAATATTCATGAATTAGTAAATAATTGCCACTAAAATTTTCCCTACTCATACTCATGTTGTTGATAATACAAGGTCTAAGAAAAGACTTTTGGATACTCAACCTTCATATTCTCCTAATCAAGATAATCCTCTTCATAAAGAGAAAGAAGCTAGAGCATATTTGAGTAATAATAAACCACCTGATGTTCCTAGCATGCCTATCCCAATAAAATAGGTTGTGTTCTCAACCAAAGGTGGTTATCCCAACATTAGAATGATTGAGTAAAGATAACATTACACCTATAATACACAAATCCACTCGCATTCCTTTCAACATTGTTGAGCAAATGAAGAATAAAAACGTGAATGTGACAATGTGGGATGTCCTTGGCTATTCCATCACAAAGAGATCTCTTGTATGAAGCTCTGAAGCAACTTCCTCAATCTGATCCAACTATTCAAAAATCATTGATCATGCAGTCAACATGTGTCAAAATATAAGGAAGAACAAGTAAGCAAAGTTAAGAAGACCCCACCCTTTTATATGTCTTTAATTAGAGGAAAACACTTGGTTCATAATTTTATGATTGAATTGGGGTCTAGTACTTCTATAATGCTTAAGAAATTTTTTGATATCCTAGGTCTTAAGTACAATCTTATTTCTAAGGTGTTCTGCAACTTGATGGCTCAACTGTCAACATCTTAGGAGTGATAAAAGATCTTGAGTTAACCTTACATGCTTGTTCAAGTTTAACCATAACTCAAGATGTCTCAGTCATTGAGTTACCCCCTTTCTTTTCCATCTTTATGTCAAGAGATTTCACTAGCCAAAGTGGGTGGTTATTTGTCTCTCATATTGGTCTCATATGCTCCTAAAAACTAGATATGGTACTAGATTCACCATCCAAGTTGAGCCAATCATTTTCTATCATGTTGAGTCTTATGACCCTACTCCTCTCCAATCAAATTGTCTTATACATGAAGACCAAGATCATGAGTTAGTTTCAATAGAGTAGCCTACCCCTCCTTGTTCAATTCCTAATCTTCTATTAGATGAATGGGCCAAGGAGAATTATGAATTTGACCCTTATGACACAGCTATGGAAATTGGACTTGGAACATACTTACATTCATGAAGAAGAATTCATCACCCCCACACCACTTAAGCAAGAAGATCATGCTTCTAGACTATGGAAAATGTTCTTTGATGGTTCTAAAAGAAGAAATGGAGCTGGGGAGGGAAAGTGGTATTACTATTAATTTCCCCAATGAATGAGAAATTATTCTTTTCTCATAGATTACAGTTTGCATGTTCTAACAATGTAGTAGAATATGAAGCATTGGTTCATGGCCTACTCATTGTGAAGAAAAGAGACAAATGTAAACATTATATTTTTGGGGATACAGAATTGGTCATACACCAAGTGAGAGGGAAATGTGCCACTAAGAATAAGCTTTTGAAAGCTTATAAGCATATAGTTTGGGATCTCTTAGAGATATTTGATGTTATTAATTTGCAAGTGGTGCCAAGAAAATTAAACAAATAAGTAGACCAGATGGAAACTCTTGGATCACAATTTTCACCAGCTAAGGATATCATCCAAGGAAATGAGAAACATGTTAAAATGGTTGTTAGGCCATCAATTCTAGGATAATGAAGTCAGTTGGCATATATTTGATAGTGATGAAAAAATTGTTCAGTTTATCCAAAATGAAGTTGAATTATCCTCAAATGTAATATGATTTGTATGATAGCTATGGTGATCAAATTATTCAGCTAAGGACAAACAAACTGCCTAAAGGATTGGTCACTCTTGAGAACATATTTTCAGTCCTGATGATGAATTTAGAGGAGAAGAGAAGAACATAACAACAAGGCAAGAGGACTACCAACCAGTCATTATTGCACAAGGTAAGGAGTTATTGTCTTGGAAAGGTATGTGATGAAGATGAAAAGCAAGATTTTATCTCCTTGTGTCAAAAATATAATGATGTCTTTTCATAGGACTATGAATATATTAGGGGTTTTGATACCCTATCATTGTCCAACACACCATTGATATTGATCCTAATGCACCAAGCCAGCTAGACAAAAGAAAAGGCATGCCAATCCCAAAATATATCCCCTCATGAGGAAGGAATTATCCAAGATGATTGAGGCAAAAATAATATTTCCTATCAAATACTCTACTTGTGGTGGAAAATCTAGTTCCGATGGTTAGAAAGAAGAATGGAGAAATATGACTTTGTGTGGATTTCAAGGATTTGAACAAATTCCCTAAAAGATCATTATCCTCTACCTTCTATGGAAAAAATTTTGTACAAATTGTAGCAGGATCTGAGATATTTTCTATGCTTGATGGCTACTCAGGTTTCAATCAGATCAAGGTTAGAGAAGAAGATCAGTTCAAAACTGCATTTACAACCAAGTGGGGAACATATGCATATCAAAAGATGCCCTTTGGTTTATCAAATGTAGGTGGTACATTCTAAAGAGTAATGGAAATTGCATTTTAAGGGTATATCAATTATTTCATCCTTGTATACTTGGATGATATCACTATTTTCTCAAAAGGATATAAAAGACCATATCTAATCATCTTGAGAAAGTTTTTGAGAGATGTAGGGAGTTTGGGGTATCTCTTAACCCCAAGAAGTGTAATTTTGTAGTTCCATAAGGAAAGGCTCTTGGGGAATATTGTTTCAAAAATGGTATTTCCATTGATCCAGAAAGAATCTCAACCATCTTGTCTCTCTCCTTTCCAACTCACAAGAAGGCCCCTGCAATCATTCCTTGGAAAGATTAACTTTGTTAGGAAGTTTATTCCTAATTTTGCAGGATTGGTTAGGCCTATCACCCTAATGTTCAAGAAATATTCAATTTTTAAAATGGACATCAAAAGGAAAAGAAATCTTTACCAAGATCAAACAAGAAATTTTTCAAGCTCCCACACTTATCAACCATGACTACTCCAAGGATTTTTATCTTATATGCATATGGAGTTGAATCCAATATTGTTGTTGTTTTAACACAACAAAATGATCAAGGTTTAGAGAAACCACTGGCATTCTTCAGTCAAACACTAAAGGATTATGAATTTAAATACAACCACATAAAGAAATAGGTCTTTTCCATCATGAGATCTCTCAAGAAATTCAAGAGTATGCTTTCCACTAATCACATCAAAGTTCTAGTCTTGCATTCCAGTGTGAGAGAATTCATTATGGGAGTAGAAATTAGTGAGAAAAAGAGTTGGATGATGTGACCAATATTATGGAATATGATGTGACTATTAAAACCACAAAATTGGTAAGAGGAAGAGAACTTTACCATGAGCACCTGACTTTAGATGCTCAAGATGATCAAGAAACCTCTTTCTTCATGGATGAGGGAACTTCCACACAACACTAAAATGCTGCAAGATAAAGCAAATTCACTCAGTGAGCCACAACTGGATTGATGACATGACCACATTCTTATCTACTGGTGCATATATCCTACTGGCCTAAGCAAAGGAAAAAATAAGGCATTTGAGATTGCAATCAATTCCCTTATGAATTTATTTGTGGGATTCTCTTCAAAAGGAATCTTGATAGAGTGTTCTTAAGATGTATTGAAGGTGATCAGGTGAACAAAGTGTTGGTGGAATTCCATGATGGTTTCTCTGGTGGACACTTCTCTGCCAAGGCCACTGCTATGAAAATTATAAAGGCATGATACTTTTGGCCTACATATGTTTCATAGATTCTCAATCAATGGGTGAGAAAATGTAAAGAATGCGCTTTCTTCACTGGTAAAAAGAGGTTGGTTTCCTTCCACTTCACCCAATCTAAGTAGATCATCCATTCTCCCAATGGGGTCTTGACTTCATTGGCATGATTAATCCTCCATCAAGTGTTGGTCATAAATGGGTTTTAACAACAACTAATTACTTTACTAGATGGAAAGTGGTTATGGCACTCAAGGAAGTTGTCGAATTAGTTGTCCTAGACTTTCTTAAAGACATTGTGACAAGGTTTGAAGTTTCTCAAACCATCATTTCTAATAATGTAGAAGCCTTCTTAGGCTCTAAAATTTTTTATTGTGCTTTTAGACTTGGGATTTACTTGAAGAATTCTTCCAATTACTATCCTCAGGGTAATGGTTTTGTAGATTCTATTGATAAGAACATGATCAGAATCATGAAAATAATGATGGATATCAACCAGAGGCAGTGGGCATATGAATGTGAGAAATTCTCTTTGGGCTGATAGAATCACAACAAAAAAATTAATTGGCAATTCTCCTTTTAAACTCGTCTATGGTAGAGATGGCACGCTTCCCTTTTCTTTAGAGTTTCCTTCATTAGAATTGGCCCAAAAATTAGAATTTGAGGGTGTAGATCAAAGAGAGATCAAAATGGAAGAACTACTTGAACTTGAAGAATTGAGACATTATACCATGATCAGACTAGAAGAACATTAGAGTTCAACCAAGCTATGGTTTGATAGGGAAGCTAGGTCTCAAGCCTTTCAAAATGGGTTATGTAGTCCTTAAATAGTATGTAAACAGGGCTAAACCATGGCATCACTCTAAGTTTGATGCACTTTGGAGTGCGTCATACATCATCAGTGCTTGTAAAAAATTAAATTATTTCAAGCTGACAAACCTTGATGGAAATGCATTACAGATCCCAATCAATGGGATTTATCTTAAGCATTACCATTAAGTAGATGGTTTTACCTTGTACATATTAGATTATTTTTAAATTTGTAGACACAAAATCATGCACTTTGGTTAATTATCTAGTCTTGATTGCTTACTACTATTCATATGATTCCTAAGTAAGAAAATTACTAACTAACCCATGTCTTTGGCCATCTTTGTTTTCTTTATGTTACCACTTTTAGTCTTACACTCTCTTTAGCTCGGTCTGTCTTTTCACACCTTAGCATTTATCATTCTGGAAACCAGCGCCCAGCCAGGATGCTAGCGTTAGGTGTCCCCATCCCCTCTGGGCACCCCTGACCTCTTTGTACTTTGTTCACATCTTTTGGGTACTTTCTAGCCAATTGAGCATCTTATCTTTTTGGTAGTTAGCCTTTTCGGGGTTAATTACAAAATTCAAGTAAAGGAATCATATAAATATAAAGTTATGTAATCATAATAAAGGACCAAGCACTAAGCATTAGCTATCACCACCTAAGGTTACATCCAAAGAATATTTAAGAGCATTCAAGCATCTATTCTAGCATCCATTCAAGGGCAAGGGTATGCATTCTTCTGTATACACTGCATAGGAGGGAAAATTCATTATATTCTATGCACACATCTACTTACATATTATACATCTAGCTATTTGCTCGATATCAATTACGACATGCATAAGAGCCACTTAGGGCACAATTCCGCACACACAAACCTAGAACTACATTGTTTTTGAAATGTAGTGCAACACTTAGTCATAAATTCACTCATTTGATAGCTGAGGACATTCCAACCCCTCATTTGTATTATTTTCTTTTTAGGATTTGATGTACTCTTGATGGTTTTATAGGTTAATCTTTCATTGCAGGTTATCAATGACATCGGCAATCACTGTGTGACATACTAGCAAAAAAGAGTGAAGGATAGTGAACATCTTGTGACCCTGTGAAGGAGCTTTTCTGAGGATTTTAGTAGTCATAGGCATCCATAACAGGTCTAGAGCACCTGCAGGAACCACTGTCCCCTTTTAGACACCCCATTCTAGCAATATTATCAACTCACACATTTTTCTAAGGCTATGTGACACACTTCTCCCTCTCTGTTCACCTGGTTGTCACTTCAGCACAGTTCAGATTTGGTCTTGAATCAGCTAAGTCTTCTTATCCCTTCTTTGGAACTAGGGTTTCATATTCTGCTAGCTTAATTTGCTTGGGTCTATTATGTACTTATTTGTATATTCATTTGTTATTACATTGCATTAGATTTAGGAATGTATTTATTCAATATTTGCTTAATCATTTTGGTGAACCCGACTCGATCGAACCCTCTTGGCTAATCATTTCTTTCCCCCATTTGATGCCTTCCATCATGGACATTTCCATCCATGATTATTTGCATAATCATCTTGACTATATCAATAAGCTAAAAGAATATTTAGTTACCACTTATATTCATTCTTGGACATCACTTGAATATGCATATCATAATTTTACTCCCGCTCTATCTCTTAACGAAGATCAAATTACTTTCACATTAGATGTGTTTCCTTCTCAAGAAATGTTAGAACATGACCCACCATTGTATATTCAAGTTTGTATCAATAATAACAGGGTCAAGTGTGCCTTGATTGATAATGTTTATGGCCTTAACATATGTAATATTACTTTTCTCCATCAAATAGGTCTCTCTAAAACTTCTTTAGCTCCTTTATCAGCATTTATTCGCATATTAGGTAACATTGCTCTCCTTGTCACTATTGGTCCACATACAATCACTATCCCATGCCACGTAATTCCAAACAACCTCAATTATAATATTCTTCTTGGGTGTCCTTGGATCCATGTTATGCATGCGGTCCCCTCTACTCTTCATATGTGACTTAAATTCCATTATCAAGGAGTTGTGTATGATGTTCCATCCGATCCATCCCCTTTTGCATATTGTCATTCTATTGAGAAAGCCAATAATACTCCTCTTTCTTCTTATTATACTTAGGATTATGCTAAATATGGTTTAGGATATGACTATTTGTGTTGTTATGGTTTTTCCGATAGGGGCTTAGGCCTACAAGGACAAAGAGTCACGACACCTTAGGATCTTCCCACACAATCTGAAAAATTTGGATTGAGATATCATCCTCCACCTCTCCCTCATTCAAAGGATTATATTTCCTTGCATACTTTTTCACTTCCTCTTATTCAACCAGAACTCATCAATGGCTCTTCTTCTATTGATTGGGCTAATTTAGACACTTTTTCTACTGATGATTCTCTTCTATAATACATGGGTGTTTATGATCAATTCCCTTCTTTTCACCATAATAGGCGTTCTCCATCATCTCTCAATCTTACCACTTACTTTTGAGAGTCTGGTACACATGTTAATAGTACCGATCCTTCTGATAATATTCCTATTAGCCCATACATTGAGGATTGATCAACTCTTCTCAATGAAGATACCATTCGATATAATCTTGGTACATCTGACAACCCACGAATAATTTTTTTAGATGCATCTCTCATGCCTAATGAGCAAAAATATATCAAACAAGTACTTCATGAATTCTCTAACATTTTCACATGGGACTACAGTGATATGCCAAGTGTTGATCCATTTGTTACCATGCATAAGATCATTTTTAACCCTAATGAAAAATTGGTTCAGCAGAAAATACTCAAAATGCACCCAAAAGCAGAACTCATAATCAAAGAATAAATCCAAAAACTATTGGACGCCAAACATGCAAGTGCGCTAACAATAGACTACTTTTAGTTAACTGACAGTAGTAGATCTATTCCCAGTATGTGTCTATGTAAAGTGCTTCATAGTTAATCCTCCAAAAATAGCCAATGCGTGCCATGCAAGTCTTTGACCGGTTTGTATGCTCCACACATTATCTCCAAAAATAGATCCTCATCATAAAAATGGCTAAGTCTCAAACCTATTTCTGTTCTTTACGTGTGATCCTTTCTGATACTTATACACCTTTGAATGCGCTCTACTCTCCCACGCGAACCTTCTATATTTCCTTCGCTAAGTGCCAAAGTCTGACTGATCAACATTACCCCACACTAGTTGCATTTCCACCCTGGAAATGGTTGTCTCAAAAACGAATCAAAGAATATGAATAGAAGAATAGAAAAAAAAATTGATGAATAAAAAAATGTCTTTACCCTACAGTATCTTCTTCTTCAACCTAAATAATAAATTCAGGATATTCTTCTTTCATCTCCACCTCTAAGGTCTGCTAGTCATTGACCACGGCCTCTGCCTTCTCTGGAATATCCACTACAATTGACTCTAATTCATCCCTTGCAATCTCTCCCTTCTCATTCTGTAATACCAACGAAATGTTGGACATGCTAGTCATACTCCCTTCTAACAAGTCCATCTTTTGAGAGATGAGTTTCCCAAGCTCATCCATCCTTTCCTTGTGTGGTTCCTGAGCTGTTGCAAGGGCCTTGTGCTTATGATTAACAAGTGTTAATCATTATGTGTGGCCCAACGCCTCATCCTTCATGGCCTTCAGGACCTCAATGTCTTCCAAAAAGGTCCTGGTCCTTATAATGGCTTCTACCGGTGTACAAATATTCAGCGCTTGATCTTCCTTCTTTAGTTCCTCCTGCAATCTCTGAAGTAACCCCTCATATGATGCAATCTTCCGCATCACTAAATCCTTTTCCCATTCTACTTCCTGTGCTGGATCCTTTGGTTCTGGCATGCGCAGAGGTTCATCTTCAAGCACTAAGTCCACTAATTTACTTACATAATGTATTGCCGAAGGAAACTTCTTTGTTACCCTTGGCTCTAAGTGTGGCTTAGCCTTCATGAGATTGTCCCCAATCTCCTCTGCCATGCTGATAAAAATAGTGTTCTTCTTTTGCGCCAAATCTCTTTCCTGCTTTAGGTGTGTTATTTCCTCATCCTTAGTCTTGATCTCCTCCCTCAGCACCCTAATTGTGGTAGCTTTATCCATATTTCGTCATGCAACTTCTGTCAAGAATTTCACCAAAGCATTGCTCACCTGTTCATCTGACTTAACAGTAGGCTTTACTCTTATGTGCCCATCCTGTGGTGTCCTTTTCAACTTCCTTGATACACATAACTCCTCACACACATCAAAGTCTAGCTCATCCATGTGTGTGTGCATCGACCATGAAAATTTCTTCCTTGTGTGCATGGTTTCCATATCTTCATCCATTAACTCCTAGCCATATAACTCCTTTTGTGTCATTGTGCTTTGGAAACGGGTGCAGACAATTTTACATGTTTCCTCGATGTAGCCCATGGATGGTGGAATATACTTCCCACTTGTTCTTCTTGATCTAGGTTGCTTAGGAACTTGGGCTCCAAGATTTGGAGCTTGTGTTATTGTGTCCTGAACAGTCTCAGTTGCTGTCTTATCTGCCCCTTTTTCTCCCTCTTCTCCATCCTTCACTTCTTCATCTTTTTATTCTTCCACATTCTCTGGAGGTATAGGAGAATCGGGTGCGCTTTCCTTAGACTCTTCTACTTCCTCATTCAGCTTCAATTTCCTTCTTCTTTTCTCAATTCTCTCCTTCTGTTGAGATATTTGAGGTGATCTGCGCACTGTTTACAGAGTAGAACCTTTGGTCCTTGTTATCCTGAATACTCTCTTGAAACGGTGCTCTCCTTAGACTGCATCCAAGTCCTCATCATCTCCTTCTTGTGGCTGAGGTGGTGTAGTTGTGTGCTCAACTTATTCCTTATTTGGAGGTTGTCTTCTACCTCTATGCTCCAAACCACCACTATCATCATGCTCTTCTTCTTCATCATCTACTAGAATTGTTTCTGTGGGCTTAGGTGTTAGAACATTTTCCATTGTATGCTTACCTTTTTACGGCCCTGGGAGCATGAACTCATTCTCCACATACTTAGTGTTCTCCAACTTGGGTTTGAGTTGTAAGTACACAAGCATTTCTCTGGTGTCCCCAATTTCCAATCTTATAGGCTTCATGCTTATAATATTTGAAATAATCCTTTCAATGTAGGCATTCCGCCTTGGATACACATATTTCTTTCTCAGAGTGTGGTAATTGCAATCTACCTTGTCTGTATTAAAGGTTAGGTGGCACGCATATGAAAACCAGTGAACTGATGCCTAGAAATATCTTATTGTGAAGGCATACGGCAGTTTGCACCATGGGCTCCAAGCCATGTCCTTCATCGCAAATCACCCGATGTAAAAATGTTGATAGACTGCAAACTAAACTTCCTTACCCACCACCGAAGGAAAATCCTTGGGTATGCGCCACTCTTCTTCAAACGTCGCATGGAGTCTATCATACCACATCTCTGCCATCTACTTGAATGGTCCACTTATTGATCCATCACACAATTACTTGCCAAATATTTCTGCAAGTGACTTGTATTCCATGGGGTATTCCCAAATCTTCTCCTTTGGCCCGTCAAGTACCCTAATCTCCATAAATACTAAAGACAATAGTACAGTGCCAAAACTTATTATGTCACCTGTCTGTGATTCTTCAATGATTGTCCTTGCTATGTGATTTGTAATATTGTAGACTACTCCTTGAGATATTTTCTTTGTGACGTACAACCACATTGTGTTTACCTGCAACCACCTTCCTTGGTCATTCAGCTTTGATACAAGATGTGCAGCTTCCTGCACTACTAGGTACTTTTTCAATTTGTCAACATCCATGTCGTGTGGACCTTTAGTATACCCAAGCTCTTTCCTTGTCTCCAGGATTGCATCTTTATCAGTTAAATCACTATCTAGATCTAACCCTGAGGCCCTTAGTCCTGTCACTGTTGCAATCAAAGAAATTGTGATTCTTAACCTCCGTTCGGTGAAGTTGAAGAAGTCCTCATGAACTCTTCTCATCAACCACCACTATAATGGTTCATACTTTCCAAAATATGGCAGCTCATACAATTGGTAGACTCCATTCTACTTCAACAACTTCTCACCTGCATCATTATATACCGGCATATCCTCTGTCATTCGCTTGTTCATTTTTATGCTTAGCAACACATCGAGCTCCTTCTTATTATCTGATGTTAAATGGTTGTAATCGTTGATTTTACATTGGTGGATATGGGAATCCCATTCTTGTCCCACAATCATGACCTCTGGATATTGCATTTCTGAGAAATTACTCTTGGGAGCAATTTCTTCTTCCACTTCAACCTTCTTCTTCCCTTTATCTCCTATTGTGGGTGCTTTCTTTGGTGCCATTTGAAAACTCTCTCTTTTCTCCCCTCTGTAATCAAGCAATTCAAAACCCTAGTTTAAATCTCCATCCCCTAGTGGAAATCATGTTCCCTAGCTTGTTTGTAACGTGTCTGCTTTGCTCAAACCCTTCATCTATATGAATGCAAGCTTCTCTTGTGCACAACCCTTCTCTCCATGTCTAGTTTCACACTCTTCGCACCTCAACACAATTACAATGGTAAAAATGAACTTGCATCCCATCCTTATATAGAATTTTAAAAATTTAGTGCATTTATTGCTCCTCCACCTACTAATAATCCTCTCATTAATCAACCATTTTTCGTTCTTTCTGTGCAGTACATCTTCGCGCCCAAGTTATAACCTTGTAGCGCGCCCTTCTACCTTTTGGTTGTAGACTTCTCTTCAATGTACTTCCATATGCCTAGGTACCTCATCATTGCACCTTCCACTGGTAGTCTTCCTAGCCTCTGCTTACCTCACGTTATACTTGTTTCTTCATTCCTCTCTATCTATGGTCCTTGTGTCAAGAAGCAATCTCTCTTATTTTTCAATTCTCCAACCTTGAATAGTACCTGTAGATAGTTCCTTTTATGTGTACTTATTTTCAACAGTCCTGTACTTGGATATCAACAACCTACCCCACACTAAGGGTATGTGCAGTCCTCCGCGCATAAAAATTCTTCAAGTAGTAATTAGCTTCTGGTGCGTAAACATGCTTATTACACAAGCACACCGGCTAAATTGATAAATCATAGTGACAAAGAAAGAAACACATTAAGGAAATGTAGAATTGAAAACCTAATCTAAATGGCAACACTACATTATTACAAACACCAAGAAGACTTATTTATAATAGGGCTTCAGCTTACTCCCATTGAAGTAATCGAGTAACTGTATTCCATCAAGTGCCTCTAACTAAAAAGTGCTTGATTCGAGTATGTGAGTGATAACATATGGCCCCAACAATGTACCTTGAGTTTTCCTAGTTGGTGCAAAAACTTAGAATCATAAAGGAGCACCATCGGTCCTATCTCAAGCTTTTTATCCTTGATTATGCCATGCTTTCTGCCTGGACTTCTCTTGTTTTTGACTCCAACGTATTATGGCTTGTCACTCATCTAACTTGAATAAATTTTCAATCCATTCTTCTAATGCTTGCTCATCAGCAAGACCTCCTGCGCATGCAATACACAAAGAAGGTAACACAAATTCCATAAGAAGAATTGCTTCTATGCCAAACACTAACTGAAATGGTGTGGCTTTGTTCAAACTTTTATACGTTGTCTGATATGCCCAAAGTACTATAGATACTTTATCATCCCAATCCATTCATCTAACATCACATATTTTTATCAATTTCTGGCTCAAATTTTTTTTGAAAGCCTCAGCAATCCCATTTTCCTAAGGATGATAGGGTGTAGTCTTATGGTGTGCAATCATGAATTCATCTAATAAATTTATGATTGTCTCATTAAGAAAATATGTGCCCCTATCATTCGTAAAACTTAAAGGACATCCATAACTTGTAATAATATTTTCCCAAAGAAACCTGGCTGATGTAGCCACTGTACAATCCTTTATAGGTGTTATTTCTATCCACCTTGTCAGATAGTATATGCAAGTAATGATGTAGTGCGATCCAGTTCTGCGCGTAGCTGGTGAAATAGGACCCACAAAATCTATAGCCCATTTCTCAAATGGTTCGGCACTAGTAATGGGTCTTAGAGGCATTTCATCTCGTTGACCCGATTTCCCAAGATGTTGGTAATGATCACATGCCTTACAAAATTCCTTACAATCTTTATATAGGGTCTCCCACCATAATCCAACGAGTGGAATCTTGCACGCAGTGGCCACTTGCAATACCACCATGAGCTTCTTCCATAATATCTGTGTGCTCATGTTCCAATACACAACAGCACAATACTTCATCCTAGCCTAATTTGTATAGGTCACTGATAATTAACACATAGGGGGCTGCGCGTATAGCAAGTTGTTTCTTCTCCAAGGATTTCATTCCTTCTAGTGCCATACCTATTCGTAGAAAGACAAAAATGTCCTCTATTTCTGATGGTGCTCGTTATAACCTGTATAATTGTGCATCTGGCATGGTATCTTCAATTGCATGTGCTTTTTATCTTGACTGTATTTTGTACAGATGGTCTGATCCAAAATTAATTTTCCCTAGTTTTACCACAACTATGAAATCAAATTCTTGAAATAAGAGCACCCATCTGCATATGTGCCCTTGTAGAACAAGCTTGTTTACCAAATACTTCAATGCCATGTGATATGTATAAAAGATGAATGGTGTAGCTAGTAGGTAATGGTGGAATTTATGTAGTGCATAGATCATTGATAAAACTTCATGCTCTGTAATTGTGTAATTATGTTCTGCCAGAGTCAGCTTCCTACTAGAAAAATAGATAGGATGATCTACAATACCTTCTCTACATTGAGCCAACACTGTGCCAATGGCCATGCTAGAGGTGTCAACATGTACATTAAATGGTTGGGCCCACGAAGGAAAATGCAGAATAGGCATGGTAGTAATTTGTTCCTTTAATGTCTCGAATGCGAGTTGTTGCGGTTCTCCCTAGTAGAATGTACATTTCCCTTTCAGTAACTCTTCTAATGGTGCAACAACTTTGGTATATCCTTTGATAAACTTCCTATAATATCCTGTATGACCCAAAAATCCACGCACTTCACTCTGACTGGTAGGCTCTCTTAGGCCTATAATGATTGTAACCTTGGTTGGATCAACCAATAAACCTTCCTTACAGATTATGTGTCCTAACAGTATTCCAAACGGCATAGAAAATATGCACTTCTTGATGTTCAAAGAGATACTCAAATGTCTACATCTTTCAAACATTAAGCACAGATTGTCACAATGATCCTTAACTAATCCATACACCGTCTAATCATTTAAATAGACCTGTAAGAAGTTGTGAATAAATTCCTTGAATGCTTGAACAACTATGCGTGAAAATATAGCAGGCACAATTTTTAGACCAAAAGGCATTACAGTATAGGCGAAGCTACCCCATTCAGTAGTAAACGTAGTCTTTTCCTAATCCTCTTGGGCAATTTGAACCTGATGATACCCCAAGAACCCATCTGTAAACGAATAGGTTTTGTGCCTTGCAACACCTTCTAGTATTTCCTCAGTGAATAGCGTAGGAAAGGGATCAATCACACATGCAGCATTCAGCTCTTTGTAGTCCACGCAGATCCTAATCTGTCCATCCTTCTTGATACTAATCACCATTGGACTAATCCATTCTGACTCATCAAGGGGTTTGATAATTCTAGACTTCAACATTTTTCCAATCTCTTCTTTGACCTTTTCACGCAAGTTGGGGTTCATCCTTTAGGGTCTCTTTCTAACTAGGTGCACACCCTCTTTAAGCTTTATCTTCATCTCCCCTAATGATTCATGCACACCTTTAAGTTCATGGTACCCCTAGGGAATAAGTCCCGATAATCCCTTAGTAACTCTATGAGTTTTGCCACTTCAGAGTCTACCAAATAGTCTCCAATTATGGCTTCCTTAGGCTCAGCATCTAACCCAATATTCACCTTCTTTGTCTTCATAGGTTCATGATAGGCACATGTGGTCTCATCTACACTGTCCAAAACCTCATGCCTACCTATTGAATGGTTTACATCTAGATTTTATACTTCTTTGTCATCCACTAAGTAGACCGTTTTTCCTTTTTCTTTCTCAAGGCAAGCAAATTGAAGTAGTGTGGCATCGGCCTCTGTTTCCTCAACAAGATGCACTCCTGAGTTTCCTTCATCCAATAACTCCTGAAGGAGTTCTTCAGCCTTGGCACTATCTTCCATAGTTAAGCACTTTATGACTTTTAATGCTTCTTCCACCAGAGGCTTTGTAGAGAAGAAGTCAAATTTATGGGCCATTCTTGCATTAAATCCTACCAATTTCTAGTCTCTCTATGGAGTTCTACATATACATACCAAACACGCACACATCCTTGTAAAGTGAAATAAAACTTTTTCACCCATAGCGAAGGTGGTAAAGCTTCATACCCTTATGTATAGAGGCTCTCACACTTCTGAATGTGGTGCTGAACAAGTTGATTACCATGATAAGTGAAGATTTGAGTAGGTGCATTACTCCTGAAGAACCTACTAGCAAGAGCAATCCTAATTTCATTCCATCCTATAAGATTATCATTGTGGGCCACCCACTAGCATGTTGTTGTCCCACGTAGTGTATATGCTAGCATATTTCTTCTTTCCAACAGGTTTATACACTGTTCTTCCATGGTGCACAAGAATACCATAGGTTCTCCTTCTCTAGTATAATAAGGTATCGAGTTATTACCTATCCTCCTGACATAACGTGGTTTTTTTCCTCTAGGAAATATTCTCTTTACTTTGCGCCAGACAGACTCATACGTATTATGATCCCAATTATCACAAGTAATACTTGTAGTATCGCTAATGGACTGTGCATCCTCCCACTAAATTATTTCTTCTTTAGTTGGCTCAAGCATCTCTAGATCTCGAATGGCGCGTACATAAATCCTATTCAGATATTCTTCACTTAAGGGATCAACACAGGGTGCATATTTGCCATATATTAAAGGGATAATAACTCTCTCCTCCTTGTTTTCAAAACTGATATAACCCTTGTTGAACTGAATATCGGCATTATTTTCATAGCACTAAGGATGCCCCAATAGAGCTGGGAAGCTATCTGAACCTGCCATCGCTAAAACCTCAAAGTCTCTAATGAACTTGGTTCCTTGTATGGTAATGGATGCATCTTTCAAAACTATGATGGGAGTGGCATTAGTCTGATTAGCCATGAACAATACATTAGAGGATGGCTTCAATGGGGGTCTTCCCATTTTTACCCATGTATCTAAAGTAATAACATTGACTTCCGCACCTATATCAATCAATATATTACTCAATAGCCACCCATCCACAACAGCATTCAGAGTGATTTCCTTGTCATAATATAGGCTATGAGGGGGAAGATTCGCATGCAGGATCTTTCGTCCAGTCTCAGCTCTTGCGCGCAGTGTTTCCTTTTAACCAATTCCCTAACAGTGGAATAAAATATTCTTGGCACAACAATTTACACACTTATCTCAAGTCATCCATATCATTTTGGACCATCTCTGATTCTTTTTTTTTGCTCCATCTTTCGTGATTGCTCTTTAAAGTATGGTATCTCACCCTGAAGAATCCTAAGAACTTCCATGGTTTCCTAATAAACCTCCTTCTGATGGGCAAGATCTGGGTACCATGTATGTAGAACCTCCTCCTTAGTGATGGTAGGCTTCTACTACAATGCTTCTCTGGTGTGTGTCATCTCAGCGCGAGTCTTGATCTTCACTTGCAATGCCTCGAACTCTACTTCCAACTTAGGCATCCACTGATTTTTTCAACAGCGCATTGTATCCTAACCATCCCCCCACCTTTGTTTTCTTGTTTATGTTGTTTACTAATATGCTCATACAAGTCCGGGCACTCCTCATAGCTATGGTTCTTTCCAAAAAAAGAACATGTAATATTCTAAGGACATTCATGCTTGTAGTGGTCAGGAGATCAACATGTATAACATGTTCCGCGATGAAACTCACTTCTTCCACTACCATGGTCGTGTCTTTCAAATCCACCATGGTATCCTCGACCTTTACCATGACTGCATTTAAAACACCCTTCATTTCAATCATAGCGCGCCTGATTGTGATCCAGGTCCTGATGCTCATTCTTGCCCTTAGAGTTATTTGAAACTCCTGTCTGTCATACACCAATATCTATAGCATCATGGATCTGACCAATCAGTTGGTAGTTTTTCATGTCATGAGTCGTGGACCTGCAGATTTTACAGTAGCTTGAAACATTTTACCTTATCACACATTGTAATAATGGGCAGGGGCTAACATCATGGTTTAAATGGCATATCTCACAATCCAACAGCAACGAGTGTACTGATTTGCGAGGATAACTATCCTTTGTGTGGTCTTCTACTTCACAATCTGTGCACCAAATCCCTATGCACGTCTCATGTGCTAAATTTGCTGATAGTTTCTCCAACTTTTTAGCCATAGCTACGATATGTGCTTCTAAAAATGGGCTCACCCCAGGAATTTATGCTTCCAACTGCCTCAGCGTGTAAGGCTGCTTCAAGTGCTTCGAGTGGATCGGTGTATGTCTTATGTGATAATGCCCTCCTAAAATGGGTAATCATGCCCCCAAAAAACCAATATGCATGTTGGATTGCGTGTATGTCATAAGAAATCTTAGATAACAGTGTTTTAAAATGCACATCATACTCTCTGACACTTTCAGTAGTGCCTTGTTTAGTATCCTTGAGTGCACTTATACTCTTCTACTCAAACTCAGGAATGTGAAACTCTTTAAGGAATGCATCTTTTAAAGTTGTATAGTCTACGCAAATTTGATCAGGGTCAAACTTTCTGTACCAGTTGTGTGCGCACCCTTGTAACGTAGTAGCAAATTGGCTTGCCCTACGCTTAAAAGCCGTGATTCCTTTTGCACACCATAGTATTTCACACATATGCACATGTTCAATGGCGTCTTCTATGCCCTTATACTCTGGAAGACAAAGAGACATCTCTATGTAAATATTTTGGGTTTGATGCAGACCTTTCCCACCTGGTCCAGAACCTCTTGTGTTTCCTCTGCCTCCAAAACCACTAGATCCACCAGAACTAGAGTTACCTATGCCTCCTGATCCTGAACCTATAGTTGGGGTCAGACCAAAAGATGTACTTCCCTGTGTCCCAATAGTATAACTGAACTGTACACCGACATTCTGTGAAGCATTACTATTCCCAGAAGTTATTCCAAAAATCAGCGCGTTTGTATTCTACGTTGATGATACACTCGAAAAGGTACTCCCATATAACAATGAAGTTGTTTGCGATGCCATCGTTATGCCTCTTATAATACTTGCTCCTACTCTCCCACTGCTTGAATTAGCTTGCTGACTATTTATCATACTAGATGCTAGAAAACCAAGCGCAAGGGCAAGGTTGCCATGTGGATTCAAATGTGCACCCGCGGTCCAGGTCGTCTATGCTGATGCACTTCTACATGATGCCGACGAGGGATCCTTGTCATGCTTTCCTAGATGGGGGAGTTCCTGATGCTCTAGCTCCATGTCTCCTTTGTGAGCCCCAAATCCTTCACAAGCCATCTCTCTCCTCAACACCATCTGCTCTGCAATGTCTCATTGCTTCTCTACCTCCCTCTCGTGTGCCTCATTATACTTAAGTTGCCTTTCCTCTCTCTTCCTTTCCACCGCTAGGTCTGCCATCCTTCACCAAACCTACTTCTGCCCCCGCACGTGGTGGGGTTTAGTTAGCCATTAGTTTACTCTCTAAATTCAAAGTTACCAGTAGGATTTTGATCATCAGTGGAATGCCTTACAGATAAGTTCCCCTTGGATATCGTAAAAACTAGAATTTAGCTACCTTTGGGCACGAATAAGTGGAAATTAAGTACTCCAAGATATAATTGTTCAAAACACCACGGAACCACATATCCACAACTCAAGTCCAAATCATATCAGCATCACAAAGGGCCTGAAATTATTCCTACATCCAGATAAGTGTGCAATACCTCCAATTTTTCTTAGATGCATAAGAAATCAGCCACTCGCACAATTCTACTGGAAAGATATTGAAGAAGCTCTCATATAAATTGTCATACAAATTTTGTTCCACCCACACGCGTGCGTTAAACTCAGATCCAATGTTGAACCATTGTGCGTATTATTCTTCTAGATCCTATATCCACTCCTCAACACTTTATAAGGTTAATCGATATGTATTCATCATGAACCATCCTGAAAACAATTGAAAAAGAGGTCCCAGCAATGGAACTAATGATGCAGCCTAGAATTCACCAATACAATCCCAGGTGCGTTGGTACATCACTCAGCCTAGACTAAGCACTCACCCGAAGTGTACAAAGGTACCAGACCCCTCTTTAGGGTTTCTGTTGTAGGATGTTAGCATGATGAAGACCTAAATCATTCAAATCTATGGCTAATATATCCTTCTATAGTGCATATTCAGATCTAGATCTAGAACATAACAGACTTAAAAGATAACCATAATGGATTCAAGCATGCAATATTGAATTATAACCATGATATCACCTTATTTCAGTCCATACTCTCCATTATATTAATTGCAGTAAATACACAGAAGCTTCCTTACAATAACAGTAGTATACGCTCATGCGCGTATCAGATCTGGCAACATAATCTCACTATGACCTAGTTCTCACACGTATATGCTCTCTCTCTCTCTCTCTCTCTCTCTCTCTCTCTCTCTCTCTCTCTCTCTCTCTACTACATAGTTCAATACATATTTATATGGGTGGGGAATTTCCCTTCACCACTTATCTAAACCCAAAATAGGTCACATGTTATTATTAGCCATGCGCAGTTACAAAAATAGCCACACATGCAAGTGCGCTAACAATAGACTACTTTTAGTTAACTGATAGTAGTAGATCTATTCTCGGCCTGTGACCATGTAAAGTGCTTCATAGTTGATCCTCCAAAAATAGCCAATGTATGTCGCACAATTCTTTGACAAGTTTGTGTGCTCCGCACCTTATCTCCAAAAAGAGATCCTCATCGTAAAAATGGCTAAGTCCCGAACATGTTTTTGTTCTTCGCGTGCAATCCTTTCTGATACTTCTGTGCCTTTGAATGTGCTCTTCTCTCCCACGTGAACCTTTTGTATGTCCTTCACTAAGTGCCAGTGTCTGACTTATCAATAATGTGATATTGAAATAGATCCTAACAATATTAAGGCCATTGTAGACATGCCTCCTCCTCGAAATTTACATCAACTATGATTATTACAAGGAAATTTTCAAGCTATCTGATGGTTCATTACGCAGCTTGCTGATAAAAACCAATCATTCCCACGCTTGATGAAAAAAGATACTAAGCTTTTATGGGATTATCACTTCCAATAAGCATTTAATACCATAAAAGCATATATTTTAAATCCACATGTCTTAGTCCCTCCTGTGGCTGACCTTCCTTTCTTGTTTTACATTTTAGCAATGTTTCATGCCTTAGGAGCCCTCATTGTACAACATGATGATTACGAATGTGAATGGGGAATCTATTACATCAGTCGTACATTACTCTCTTGTGAATGCAACTATAGTTATATCAAAAAGTTATGTCTCGACCTTGTCTTTGTAGCAAACAAATTGTGCCATTACCTTCTTAACAATGAGGTACATATCATTAGCAAAGTAGACCCATTATGATACCTCGTGTCATGCACACATATTTTGAGACATCTAGCATGTTGGGTCATGTTACTCACCGAATTTGACTTCAAATTCATTCTTCAAAAAGAAATCAAAGGCCAAGTTATTGCAAATCAATTAGCTGAAGTACCTATGCCTGATACATCTCTTATCTCTTATTCCTTTCATGATGAATTCACTACTTACACCATCAATTCTAATACTTGGACCATGTATTATAATGGATCCTATTGTCACTCTAGTGCTAGAGCTGGCATAATCTTCATCACTTTACAGGTAATCATATCTCCTTTGCATGCCCCTTAGGGTTTTCCTGAACTAATAACATCACCAAGTATGAAGCTCTTGAAAGCTTCTTATCTAACATATTTGCATACATGGTGATTCACCACTCATTAGTAATCAAGTTAATGACATGTTTCACACAAAAGAGGAGCACTTAATTCCATATAATATGCTTGTCAATGATCTCTTAGCTACCTTTGAATCATAATCTCTCACTGTTATCCCATGAAAAGACAATCAACATGCAAATGTTATGGATAGTGCGACATTGCTTATCCCTCAAGAAATTACTGATGAGTAGGCCATATTCATTATTAAGAACTTGTGACAACCTTCCACTTCTACCCTACCGCTAGTTGTTTGTGCCATCACACACAGTCATGATAACCTTGAATGCTTCACTCCAATTTAAAATTTTCTCTATCGACAATCCATTCACAATGGCCTGAAACCCTATGAAGCTTGTCACTGGAGACATGAGGCCACCTCTTATGTCATCATCAAGGAAAAATTATTTAAATGTGCCATTGACGGCCATCTGTTGCGATGTCTAGGACTCGCTGATATCCCCACAATTATTTCTCATATATATGATAGCCTATGTGATGGCCACTTTTCTGGAAAATATATGCCATAGAAGCTATTACAACAAGGCTATTATTGGTCTACCACGGAGCAATATTGCCTTGAATATGCTACAAATTATGATAAATTTCAAAAACATGGCAATCTACACCATGCGCTTGCATATGATCTCTAACTGATTGTACCGACATGGCCATTTTCTCTATAGGGCTTCGATCTTATTGGCATGATCAATCCTGAACTAGCCAATGGCCACAAGTTTATTATCATTGCCATAGAATACTTTAATAAATGGGTTGAGGAAGCCCCACTGCACACCATAATTGATTCTGATATTTTTTGGTTTCATCACTTCTCACATCATTACACGCTTTGGCAATCCTTCCGCCATTATCAAATAATGGATCTTCTTTCAAAAATAAGGATGTTAAAAAGTTTTGCGCAAAATTCAAAATTAAACAATCCTTCTCTACTCCTTATTACCCGTAGGGCAACGGCCAAGCCAAGGCCACTAATAAGACTATTGTCAAAATCTTGCACAAAAATATTATTAGTAGTGGTGACGACTAGCATAATCAAATCTTATATGCTATATAAGCTTACCGTACTAGTGTACATATGCGTACTAATGCCACTCCTTTTTCACCGGTCTATGGTACTAATGTCGTCATCCCACTCGAACTTGAGATACAATCATTATGTAATTCACTCAAAGGTATACTTAAAGATAATGAGTACCATGAAAAACACTTACATGAGCTAGAAATTATTGATTCTCTTTGTGTACAAGCTCTTGAACATCTTCGTGTATATCAATCTCACATCTCCCAAGCATACAATCCCAAGACTCTCCCTCACAATGTGGGTGATTTGGTATTAAAATAAAATCATAAAAATGTGAACGTCAATGCTCCTCTCAAAGGTAAATTCAATTCCAATTGGCTTGGTCCTTATATCTTTATTGACAAGCTTGGTAGCGGCATTTATCGCCTTGCCACTCTCTTGGGCAAGCCTTTAAAGAATCCACTCAATGTTATGCATCTTAAGCGATACTACACATAAACAACACGCATTACCCGATGACACACTCTCATGTTATGGTTCACACTTGATTGTTGAGGGCATCCTATACACATGAACCTCACACACTATATACCACACTACACATTACATTAAACATTATACATTACACACTACATGCTTCACACATCACGTGCTTATCGCATCTCTTTCTCGTAACATCTCCTCTACAAATTCATGACATATCTTTCAAACATCTACTTCTACACGTTGTGCTCATTACCCTATGACACAATATAGTTCAATGGTTCATAATCAACTGTTGAGGGTCTCAATCTAAAATTAACCTCACCACATCACTCACACTCTATACCATATGCTTTGCACTTTGATGATCACATATTTTTAGTACACACAATTCAAAACATTTTCTGATGATGCACTCTTTCTCTATGGTTCATTCTTGACTGTTGAGGGGGCATGTAAAAATGAACCTCATCTCATACATACAGATCTGCCCGGGGGGCATGCTGCTCCTATCATTCAATTTGAATTCCATTCCATCTCATACATTGTATGTTGCATATCTTTGTTGCACTTAGTCTTGCTTACATTTACTCGTTACATGTATGCTTTTTTACACATGATAGATATATATCTTGTATGTAATTATCTTTTTCCATACACACATGAGCACTCACTTGCTTACTAGTTGTGATAGAAGATTCTACAGATCTATACACGAAGCATGGATGTTCGTTGCTGTACCTATTACCATTCCCATAGCGGCTCTTGGGGGCATCCACTTTCGTACACTACAAGTGTTATTGTTTCATTTTTCATAGCACATTACTTTATCAGATTATACACATTTTGACATACATTTTATCTTTCTAATATGTTAATGGGTGCTTCATGTGCAAAATTTATTTTACAGGTCTCTTTACTACCATGGTTGTTTGTTACATTGCTTGCTCTTAAATGTCATTTTTTGTGGGCTTTTCCCTTTGTCTTGTGTACACATTGTATGCTTACGGCTACTAGGGATTTGATTGTCTTGTGATATCATGACTGATGTCCCATGTTTGAAACCCACTTTTTATGGTCTACATTGTCTTCTTACATCTTAGCTTACACATTGTTTTCTTTTCTGTTAGCTTACATTTTACATGTGTGTTTGTCTTGCTTGTACTAACATTTGTTTACTAGTCACTTTTTTTTCATGTGCCTTGGTTTCTACCAAGCACACTCCCCCTATAGGACACATTTTCAACACAAAAGGTGGTCCTCCTTTGGGATGCATTCTCCTCAGTGAAGTCACATGCACCCCAAATGAGGGGGGCATCATTTAGGTGAATCAGTCACCCCATATAACAATCTACAGTTATATTTTAGCGCATCACAATCATCAGTCTCAGAAAGGGCTCAGAATAAAACTTGGTTCCTTAGCACAGCACAGACACCAACATCCAAACTAGGAGAGTAGTGCCCAGAACAAGACATTAGCATGTGGGCTCCCTTGACCCTTCCTAAATTCTAGTGACCAGGGGGTAGATATACAACATTCTTCAATGCATCACAATCTACAAAACTTCACACAATGGATTTTATAGGGCATACGGTCCTTAACATTCATTATACATGCACCATACAACATTTTTTACTTTCATAATGGATCAAAATTGGTCAAACCGGATCATATTTTTACACACCATCTCTAGTGGTGTTCTATACATTGGGAAGTAGTTAAAGGTTAGAGGATGACACCAAAAAATTATCCCTACACTTCCTTCCATTTATTGGAGTGAGATCGCCCGAAAAACTCATTCTTCTACATCATCTACAAGATCTTTTTTACACTCTTTACTCATCATGGATCATGTGCACATGTTCCTTTTCCACATTTTCACATTTTACATAATTTTTACTCATATACATGTGTATTTGAATACTTGATCATTCTTCTCTTTTGTAGGTACATCCTTATGGGACATGGTAGTCAACATCATCCTACATCATTATACATAAACAACAAATCAATCACAACAGCACATTGACAACAATCGACATCAACAATAGGTACAATGGTGATATTTACACATGTGTTTCTGCCCTAAGGTCATCATCATCATCACTTTTTACACTTTCTCCTCTCTATTTTTCATGCTCCACATTTTTATCATTCAACGCTTTTCCTTGTCTCTCAGCACGCTTTTTCCATCAATCTACATGGTTATCAGGTACACATATCTTATCTACTTTATGCTATCAAGCATTCATTGAACAACATAAAGTGGGGGCAAACGTAGACACAAAATCATGCACTTTGGGTAATTATCTAGTCATGATTGCATACTACTATTCATATGATTCCTACATAAGAAAAGTACTTAGTAACCCATTTCTTTGGGCATCTTTGCTTTCTTTCTGTTACCACTTTTGGTCTTACACTCTCTTTAGCTCAATCTATATTTTTGCACCTCGGTATTTATCATCCTGGACATCAGTTCCTAGCTAGGACATCAGCACCAGGTACCCCCATCCCCTTTGGGTGCCCCTGACCTCTTTATATTTTATTCACATCTTTTGGGTCCATTCTAGCAGTTTGAGCATCTTATCTTTTTGGTAATCATACTTTTCAGGGTTAATTACGAAAGTCAATCAAAGTAATCATATAAATATAAATTTTTGTGGTCATAATAAAGGACCAAGCACTAAGGATTATCTATCACCACCTAAGGTTGAATCTAAAGGCTATTCAAGAGAAGTCAATCATCCATTAGAGGGAAAGGGATTGGATTTTTCTACATACACTTCATAGGAGGGGAAGTTCATTATATTCCATGAGCACATCTACTTACATATTTTACATCTATATATCTACTTACTATCAAGTGCAATACACACAAGAGCCACCTAGGGCACAATTCTACACACATACACACCTCAGTCGTAAGTTTACTCGTTTGACAACTGAACATAGTCCGCCCCTCATTTTCATTTTTTTCTTTTTAGGATTTGATGTAATCTTGAGGGTTTTAAAGGTTGATATTTCATTGTAGGTTATCATCAACATCGATAATCACTGTGTGACCTACTAGCGACAAATAGCGAAGGATAACAAACATCTTGTAACCCTGTGAATGAGGTTTTTTGAGGATTTTATCAGTCACAAGTGCCTAGAACAGGTCTATGGCACCCGCAGGTGCCTCTGCCCCTTTTTAGGTGCCCTAGTCTAAACAGATCATCATCTCACACATTTTTATGAGGCGTTGTGCAACACTTCTCCCTCTTTGTTCACCTGGTTAGCACTTCGGCACAATTGAGATTTGGTTGTGAATCAACTAAGTCTTCTTATCCCTTCTTTGTGACTAGGGTTTCATATTCTGCTAGCTTAATTTACGTCAGTCTATTTTGTACTTATTTGTATATTCATTTGTAGCTACATTACATCAGATTTAGGCATCTATTTATTCAATATTTTCTTGATCACAATTCCTCCAAGTGCTTTCCAGCACATTGTCTTATTACTAGTGTGTCTTTCTTTCCCTAAGTGTTTTACACAGTGTTCTTATTGCTTCTGGGTGGAATTTTCCATTACATAGTGGTTCATAGAGGTTTACAAAGAAGATATATTTTAGGTAGATTTGGAAAGTGAGAAGGATGAGTTACAAGAAGCAATAAAGAGTTAAGACCATTCTGCAAGCATTTAAGATATTGAGAGAGACACTCCTACAACTTTATTCATGGATTTCTAAACAATGTGGTGGAAAATCAATTTCAATACAATTTTCCACTCTCATTAAAATTATATTAAGAACATCTCTCATGATGAAAATGATTAGTTCAAGCAAAAAAATTCAATGTTAAGTCCAAGCAGTTCTTTATGCATATTCAAGGGTAATTTTTTCAAGTTCTATATCAGTTTTAAAGTTTTTAGGTTGACTCCATGTTCGATGGATGCTTCAAGGCCAATGGTCATGTATCTAACAAGTAGATAGCCCATGTAAGTTGTCAAACTGTTGTCCAAAATAACCCCCTAGGATACTTTGACAACTTGCATTCCATCTTGGACTTGGGTAGTACAAATTGATCAACAAGGGGGGAAACTAGCATTGGCGACACTCCATATCTATCTTGTTAGGCCCCTCTATTTCCATACTTATCCAAATTTCATGTTTTGGGGGGCAATTGGGCCAGAATTGGCCAAGTCGGCCTTTGGCAGAATAGGAGAAACTATTCCTTTATTCCTCTTATTCTTTGTTTTTCCATACTTACTACATGGCTTGGGTAGCCAGGTATGTTAGGTTTGCAGGGTACCTTGGGAACAATTATTTTATTCTTAGAGTTCCTCGTTTGACCGCCTTTTCTATAGGAGGAAAATAGGGCACCATAAGCTTTAGTCAGTCGCATCAAGCTAGGAGGACACACATAGAATTGTTCCACCCTTCCCTTTGTTCTCCTCCCAGATGATTTGTTTGACCTGGTGTGAAAATGTTAAAAGCGGTCTATCAAGGCCCATATGGAACTCTCCCTTATTCCATTTGTGCTCTAGAAATTTGCATGGCCATAACTTCTTCCCTATTACTCCAAATTCGGAAAAAATGGTCTCGTTGGAAAGGTCTCATTAAGAACTTCACTCTGACATCAATAATTTCATAAATTGGTAGAGTTCAGAGAATAAAAAGGAAAAAAACAATCCCAACAATAAAAGTGCAGCTCCAGGTAGCTCATATAGCATAGTTAATGGTGAATGGTGCCCATACCTTATCCTACCAGTAATATGATGTGATGGAATGGTCTTGTAAGGGCTCTCGTGCCTATTTTTAGTGATTTAATGCATGTTTTTTGTGTTCGAACTCAAAAATCTAAGTTTCCCTCTCTTTTCCCTTTCCTCTCTCTCCCATTTTCTATATATTGGCAAGTTGTTCACTTTTTTAAAGGATGGATCCTCTCATATTACAAGTGCACATGTTTAAGTGTTTACAGAAGTACTTTGTGAGTTGCATGCCTTATATTTGGGATTTAAAAGGTGTTTTATGCCTTATTCTACTTCATTGTAATGGTTCATGCATACTTTAAGCAATACAAGTTGGTTTTGCGGTTCTTTTTCTACCCTAACTTGGTTTTATTTGCAATATTACCTCTCTATTTCCGTCGTGGTGTGGTGTGCAAGTATTTTCTCCTTTATAGGTTCCAAATGTTGTGCATTATGTGAAAAGGGAAGGTTAAGTTTTGTTTTGGTCTATGGCATAGCTATTTTCCATCTCCTCCATTTTCTTCCCATTTCCCTCATTGAGAGTGTCTTTCTCCCTTTTATTAGTGATATCACCTATGTTTATCTTAGGATTTTAATTTTCATGTATCTCCCTCTCTCCCTGGTCCATATGAATGCTTAGATTAGGATTGGATAGTTGTATTTCAAGTTGTGGGAGTAGATTTAGCATTAGGAATAGGTAGAGGAACCAACCTTCTATGGAGGTTGATCTCAGTAAATACAAAACCCACATTACAAAGATTTTCCCATGTTTCCTTTGATTAGTTGATCTTTCATGATCATATCTAGGGTGTGATTTTGCTCTCCGCACAAACCAGACTGACAAACAACATTTATAATGTAAAGTGGTAACAATTGAAGCAAAGTGAATAGGCCATGATTTTATAATTTTACAAATATATGAATGTTTTTTACATTTTGAAACTATATTAATGTTTTTGTAGTTTTGAAGTGCTTAGTTATGTACAAGAAGAGGGGTAGTATTGGGCTACCTGACAAGAAATTCTATAAGAGGTGGAGAAACTATTGCAGAACACTTAGTGGGCTCATCCCATTCAATTAAATTTGTATAAATGAGATCTTGTATAACATGTCAAAACTTGTCACATTGATAAGTGAGGTTCCCAATGTAGCCATGATAGTCATGATAAACATTAGCATTGAAACTTGTACTTTGATTCTTTCTCGCATCAAGCTCAAATGGTCAAGGGAGAGACACAAGATTACACTCAAGTAATTGTTGAAGTATAATGTGTGGAGAACAAGGTAGACATGTAAAGTGTCTTTATGTATGTTGTTGAGAAGTAGAGATATCTGCAGAAGGGTCACTTGGTGTATCAATTTTGTTCACTATCACTAGCTTCAAAATCAGATTCAACTCCCCCAATGGGATTGAAATCCAACATGCACAATTTTTCATGTAACATATCAAATTGTTCATATTAATTAGGTTCATTCATATGTGCCTTATACCCAACATCACATTCAATACCATCATCTAAATCAGAATTTTTCTCATGGGGTTGTGGAAGATTAGGGAAATATATATTTGTGTTGTGGAAGATTAGAGAATATATTGTTGTGTTTCCCTTGGATTGGGCTTACATGTGATCTAAGTGTTTTGAGGTGGTGTTCAATTGTTCATGATTGACTAGTATTTTTGGCATTGTTGTTGGCACAATAAAATGGTGAAATTCGGCAATTAGTGGTGGCTCTAGCAAAGGTATTACATTTTTATCCGTTGTGGTCAAATAACTTTTGTTTTATATCCAAGGGTGTATCATTTAGTATCATATTATGTGCATCAGACATAGTTGTTATAACTTTTGGTTTCTATTAAGATTTTGGATCTTGAGAGGATTGCATAGGAGAATGTTGTATATCAAAGGATATAAAGCCTTTACACTCAAGTTGTTGGATTCATCGTTGTAGAGAATAATAATCATTGTCGCGATGTTTATTAATTCTATTATAATTTCAAAATGGTTGACCTTTGATTTTTGTAATTTGATAACAGGGGTAGTAATGAGTATGTAACAAAGTGACTAAGTGATTATCAAGTAGCTCAGATAGAATATTGTGTTGTCTAACATTCTTAGCAAACAAAAAAGGTTCTTTGTGTTGTAGGACTTTTACTTCACTTATATGGGAACATGTATCATTCATAATATTTGTGTCATATTACTTTTCGCTAGGCATAGAACTAGATTGAGTATGATGTGTAAACACATGATGAATATGGGCATTGGAAGAAACTTTAGATGTGTTATCTCACACTTGAGAGATGTGATATCAATATTCATAGCTTGAAATTGATCTTGAAATGCATGGTGTAAATATTGAATAGACACTAAGATAGGCTCATGAAAGGTGTCATCATTACTAATAGAAGGAGCTGAAATATGAATCAAAATTGAATTCGCATGGGAAGGTTTCATATTATTAGGGAGCATTGTTTCATGCACTAGTTTTGTGAGAGTATCTCGACATGTTCAGTGACGTTGAAGCAAATTATACAAGGAGACTTGAGAAACTATAGAATGGGCTACGATGGCAGAAAAATGATAGAAAGAATTCCAAGGAGGTAATAAATAATAAGAATTAACACATGAAGGGCTAACTGTGAAGAGATCATAAGACCCAAAAAGTGATGTTGAGAAAAAAAGTGACCATCATAAAATTAAGAAAATGACCATATATGAAAATAGAAATTAAATTTGACAAAACAAAAAGACTTATTTTTAATTCTGGTTATATGGAAGAAAAACCTCAAAGGAATTTTCCAAAAAGTTGATATTTTTCCAGTTATGCCCTAATTACTAAAAATAGTTATTTTGAATTTTTGAAAAGTGTGCTAAAAATTACGTTTTCATTAAATATATAAAAATTAATAATAACATTAAAGTAATTTGGAAATAGAACCATTATACTTAAGATATGCAATGAAAGGTGATTTGGCAATTAGGAGTCCTAGACAGAGACCTAAAGGGTAGAACCAACCATGAGACCCGTGGGAAAATTGTGAAACCAGATTTAGGGTAGGTGATAGATGAAAATTAGGTTTAAATATGAATATACAATGAAGATGTATATCCTTAAAACAACTAGGGTTTAAAAGAAGGTGCAATATAGAACATCAGGTTCAATAAAATAATTACACCCTTATTTAGATTCTGTGAAATATAATATTATAGTGAGTTATTACATTAGATGATGTAAGGGTTAGCAATAGGAGATTATTATGATTAATAAAATTCCAACATTAATTACCAATATCATAATAATGCATCAATACTTATAGTTAATATGCTGAACAAGTTAGAATCTTGAAAACACAAAGGAATGAATGCGCTTGGCTAATTACATATAATTCTAGGAGGTTTTGGTAGGATGCACTATTGAAACAGGTAGATCTAAACTTGGTGATGATTTATTCTTAACACTATGACTGGAAATTGATCTAGGGCAAGACCCTACACTTTTGCCATGATTGTATGTACAATCTTTACCCTTTTGTATGATCTTGTAACTACTTTTTTTTGGCTTTGTAACTTTCTGACACTGTTATTTGCCTAGAACTTTCTATCACTATCAAACCCTAGTTGTTGATCATGTTGCAAAGCTCTCTAAATATTCTGAACATGATCTAAAACCCTAGCCGTGGATTGGAATTCCTGCGAAACAAACATTATTTGGGTTATGGGCACCCGCATGCACCACCGATGTTAGCATCTCCGAAGAGGCCTCAAACTGCATGTCATTCTCCACCTAGCATGTGATATATGAATGTATGAAACTAGATTTGGAAACTCCCTTTGATAATGATTGAGTTGAGTTTGGATCTTTCTAAAATACTTGGAGAATGGATGTTTGAGTGTTTTTAGATGGAATGAGTCAACTCCTTGACCTAGTAAGAAGCTTCAGACATGTAGTGATTGCTGCACCAACGAATGTAGGTGTGCTATTGTGATTTTTAGGGAGCCTTGGGTGCCTTTTGCAAGTGTATGAAGTGGGTGTATTAATGTAGTGTCATAGGGCTTCCAAGTTAGCAAATAAAGCAATGTTTACCTGCTTATATAGGGTTCCACAGATGATCTATCGAAGAAAGGCTGACCTAAAAGGATTATAAAACCCAATAAAAAAATATGAGATTGGAAATAAAGTTGGAGAACATGTCGGTCCAAGACCGTACAAGTCGGCCAGGATTAGATATAATAACGTGACAAAACTATACAACCTTGCCCAAGGATGGAAAACATGCAATCTAAAGTTTACAAATTGTCAACTAATATTTGTATATAGATTTTATGCATTGTACACTAAAAACTTGACGACATGTCAGTGTGCAAGGAAGGTTGTATTTATCTTAGCAAGAGTGTGTTGTCAAAGCTAGCATTCTCAAAGAGTGAATTACCAAATTTGAGTGTCTACATAAACATTACATTACTTTGGACTGTGTAGTTGAAGCATTGTATTTTACTTAGACTGTTGTTTATTATATTGTACACAAGGCTTAATAAATATAAAGGAAGTTATATTGTTCTTTGTTTTAACACATACCCTAAAATAAATACTTTCCTTACTTCTTATGTAGATCACTTTTCTAAAGATCCACGACAAATTTCATAAGTATGTGTGAGGATTTCGAAGCCCTAGACCCATTTGTCATAATGGTCAAATCATATCTTACATATACATTAGTTACAAGAATCGCACATTATTGGTCTTAAAAAAGCATCTTGATCATTCTATGACAATTTTCCTTCCATACAATTTTTTTTAATACTCACCATGTAAACATAAAACCTTGATTTTGTGCTCTATTCATAACATTTATTTTCATATTTACCTGGAATCAAATATTTCCTTAATTCGCCAATAGGCGTTCTCCTTTGAAGATGCTCCTACTGGAAAGTGTCAAATTCCGACGGATCCAATGTTTACAGGTTGTCTGATTTTAGATATTTGTTGTTTGCCAGATTTTGGATATTTATAGTTACAACAGTATTCACAATTAATATATTTGGTGAAATAGTGTGAGTTGTCTTGCATATCTATTTTCTAAAGAAATGTTTTTTGTTGAACAGTGTTTGGAGTTAATTAATTTGGTGAAACATCATGAATGTAAAAGTAAATATCTGCTTTCAGCCGCCTCCCTCAACTGCCTTGCACTATCAAAATATCTCACTCATGTTATATATTGACCACAATCTTTGTTCCAACTTCTAAATGCCATTTTTAGTGATATTTCTCTATTTTTTTAACCAAAACAACATATAGATGGGAGGAAGCAGCTTGGAGAGAATCACCTATTCTCGTCATATATGGGCATTACTACTTCATTTTAGTCATATGTGCGTATTAATATTGTATTTGTTTGAGGCCTTAATAGTGATTGTTCATTGTAGAACACAATTAATATATTTTGTTTCCTTCAGTTTTTTTTCTCACCAGCAATTATAAATTCATATAAGCAAGAAAATCATATCCGCATAAGCTACTAGTCATTACCTTCTACAATCCGCTTCTACATGGACTATATGAATAAATATGGACATGCCAACACAAATATCCATTTAAGAAGACCTTGATGAGGTGGTATCTAGACATGTGAATGCATGAAAACATGGAGAATAAGAAAAGAAAAGGGTACATACCTTTTTTTGTCAGGGCTTGAATTTATGGGTTTTCCACCATTGCCACTGTTTCATCCCTTTGTCTATTTTAAGCAAAAACCCTTTTTCTAAGTGGATAGGGAATTGTGTCCTAAAGACTCTTTGATAAAACCCAGAAATTGGGTGCATTACAAGTTGAATTGGGTCAGTAATTGCAAACTCTCACTAATTTACTACAAAACCACAGTCGTACAGACTGAATTACTTTAGTGTAGAACATAATGGAGAGAAAATTACCTATAAATGCAGAGAAGGGAAGAGTAGGGCTAACACCTTTAGTATTTTATATTTATGTCTGTGTGGAGTGGCTTTATTGTGTAGAGGTGTCAATGAACTTTCAGAAGATGGCACCACACTATACAGCTAAAACAGTCATTGCAGGGATGTGGTCATCTTGATTTTCTTCCAAACTGGAACAACGCCTCTTCTGATCCCTGTTCATGACAAGGTATCGAGTGTGCAACTACTTCAACCACAGGAAAGGGCAAGGTGATTTCACTTTCTCTTCCCAACAGAAACTTATTCGGTCATCTTTCTGCAATAATTGGGAAGCTCGGCAGTTTGGAGAAGCTAAAACTTTACGACAACACATTATATGGACATGTTCCTCATATGCAACAATGCACCATTTTACGGGTTAGTTGTCTTGGATTCTCTTTAGATGAAGAAGCGATGTATAATGATGGTGATAAATTTTATATGGCATCCCACGCATGGTTTAAGATCTACAGTTTCAGACCTAAAACCAGGCAGTTCTATGATATTGTGTTCGAAATATGTGTGAGACAGACAGACGCATAAAAGAAATCATTGTTTTAAAGCTTCTCTTCCATTTCATTGTCATACCACCACACATTTAATCCCTTATTGATGATCTATTATCTTGAATGTTACACATTTTGTGTTTGTAGACATAGATGTATTATAGCATTACAAGTACAATTTTGCATTATGTGCTCTTTGGTTGCAGCATTGGGGTATTTATGTATTTTCTTATCTACAAACTTCTTTAGTATTTATAATGTTTATTGGCAGGGATAATTTACTTTTAGCTTTGCTTTTAAAACTATTTTGGAATCTCTAGCATCAATTGTGATTACTACATGTGCCAACATTTCAAAAATTATCTCAACCACGCTTTTGAATACATTGTTTTTAATATTATACACTTGTTTTACAAAGTAGATGCCTCCATCTTTTTTTAAACCAACAAAAAAGTCAACATATGCTTCTGATTTGTTTGGCCAACTCAACTGCCATTGTATTATGTTGTTCAATATTACTTCCCACAATACACTACTAAAACACACAAAAATTGCTCCCCACTTATCCATATTCCATTACTTAATGTTGTCATCGTCACCATACATTATTATAGTACTCCAAACTTTTATATCCAAAGATTAATTATAAAATATCAAATACATTCTCACACTCAATTCTCTCCATAATAAGTTTATAATCTTACCTCACCCTACAACTCATGTACAATTCATTAATAAGTTTATGATCAAGTATGCTTTTATTTTGTAGATGGAATGCATTAATGTAAAACTAATTTCCCCTAAATGCCGAGGAGCTTAAAAAAAAAGAAAGGGATAATCCCAACTAGGAAAAAAACAAAAACGAATATAAGTCCACAACCATATGCGAAATTAAAATATATTTATATATACAACAATCTAATCGATATCCTTGTGGAATGTGTGGACATGATTCCTTGTTAAACAAAAGAAGAAAAGTATGAACCGAAGAAAGTGGGGACGGTAAAAACATTGGGTGCCTTAATTCCACAAGAAAGGAAGATGATGCCTTTGTCCGTTGCACGTGTTTGGGAATAATTTTACATTCATAATAATTGTATGTCAATCCAAATCTATGAAGCATTTCACATTCCGAGCAAGGTTGGATTGATTTTTTAAAAAATTAATTAATTCCGCTATGCAAATGTAGTATCAGTGCAAGGTGTGATTAAGAAATAAATGGTATGTAAGATTGAATATATAGTTTTAATTATCAATTAGAAGAAAAATGATAATTACATTTTCAATTATTTTGATAATGGTTTTATAATGGAGTTGAGTGTTTGGGATAAATTCAAAAGTTGAAACATATAAGTTGAAAAAACTTAAAATTATAAATTTAAATATGAGAATCTTGAGATAGGAAAATTTGATAACACAAAATTAGATTGACATGAAATGTCCTCAAAAATCTAAATCAGACATCTAATATATAATATGTGAAATTTGAAAACTTCAAACCTTAAAACTTTGAAGCCCTGAAAATTTTGAAAATCCTAAAACTCAAAATTGATACCCTTAGAACCTTAATAATTAAAAACTAGGAAACCCATAATCTTGAAATGTGAAAACTCCCAATGCGAACATCCCACAAATATAAAAAATAGGTTGATGTAAAACATACTTATCATATTCAAAACCCAAAAACTTGAAACCCAAAAATCAAAATAAGAAATTAGAAACATAAAGCCTAAAAGATATGAACATGAAAACCTCTAATCTCAAAACCCATAACCGTGAATGTAAATAAATAAGAGGGTGTTGGTTTAATGCATTCTTATTTACTAAAGGGTCAAAGGGCTAGTAATAGGTTGTATATTCAGATCAATTAATAAACAATAATGTAACAATACAAAATTATTTTCATTAGCATGCAAGATGGAATATGGAAATGATTGCTAAAACACAAGGAGGTGTATGCACTTAGTTGCTTATAGAAGCGAGAAACTAAACTAGCAGTGTGGAGTGATTGTGCAGGTTGGAAATGTTATGTTAGTGCTTCATTTTCTGGGACCGGGGTGCAAAAATGAGTCGGTATGGAATCATTCAATATATATGGAAGTGTCAAACAACTCCATACAGTGATGTGTTGGCACTCTACAAATTTCTATGTGCTTGTAATTGATTATGATGAACATTTTTGAAACCCTCTATGTGATGTGAAAAAACTTCAAACCCTAACTATGGGTAGGAGACCCTGTAAAAAAGTTAATGGCTAGATTGGAGTGTAATATTTACACCACCTACATCGACATTACTCCAATGAGGCCTTAAACCACACATAATTCTCACCTAACATGTTATATCTATATGGATGCAATTGTTTTGGCAACTTGATTACTTGACAATGCAATGATGGCTTGCCATGCTTAGCTTGACTTGGATTTTGAAGATCTATAGATTGAGAAGCATGACTCTTGAACCTAATTAGAAGTGGTTCAGACATGTGTGGGAGTTGCTCCTAGATTGTGTTACTGCTTTGAAGTGATCTACAAGATTTCAACATTCTTTTGGAATGTATCTTGCTAGTATACTCTTGAAAGTGCTAGGTGAAGTAAATATGTGAGTTGGACTCACTTTTATAGGCTTTCGTAGATAATGTTTCACATTAAGGCTAACCAATGGGATATGAAATGACCCGTGGAAATATATCAAATTGGAAAAGTGATTGTTGAGTGGCTGGGAACGAAAACAACATCCTCAGACCAAGTTGTTAGATGGTTCGGTCCTAAATGAACGTTCATATATAAGTAGTCTATGGGATCTTGTAATGTTCCGGGAATGATGCTTGAGAGGAATATACTATTGTGGACTGATTTGATTAGTTTTGTAAGTGATTGAGCAATGTGAATAGAGAAGCAATTCATACAAGAGAGATAAGGATAGGTCACCTAGACTTCAAATGTGTGCACAAGTCATGTTTTAGGTGTAAACCAAAATTTTCATTGCAATATTTAGGTGTCTACAAACATAAAAAAACTTGAAACCTAAAATCCCCCAACAAAGAAACCATGAAAGAATGAAAAAATAATTTGATATAAAAATTCCAAGGTACCTAAAATATGAAATTGAAAGCTCGGAAGCTAAAATCCCAAAACTTGAAACTTGAAAGCCCCAAAGGTGAAAACCTCTAAAACCTTCAAACCTATATCCTGAAATTTAGAAACCTGAAGATATTCAAACCTCAAAAACCCTATAACCTAAATCTTAAAATATCAAAATAAAAACCTTTAAAACTCTTAAACTTTTAACCATAACTCGAAAATCCCAAAACTTGAAATGAGGAAACCCCCAAAATAAGAAAAGTGTGTTGATATAAAATTCCTTTGAAATGTAGAACACGAAACTTGAAGGTTGAAATCCCTAAACCTTACAAACCCTAAAAAATAAGGAAAACCAAAAAACATCAATGCCTAAAACTTGAAATCCTTATACCTAAAAACTATGACAACCTTGAAATCTAATTTCTAAAACTCAAAAATCCTTGAACCCAAAAGCTCAAAAACACAAAAATTCACTCGATATAAACCCAAAAGTAAAAACAAAAAAACTAATCATGAAAACTAAAGACCCTAAAATCCAAAACTCGAAAGTCACGATCTTGAAAATCCAAAAATAAATAAATATATCTTAAATACACGTATCTTAAAAATGTTGACAGATATTGATACCAACTCACCTTTCTTGGATTTATCACATACTTCGTTGATTCATAACTTAATTATCTTTTTTGTGAATTTACCACTAACTTGTGATATATGACCTCAATCTAGTTGCACCACTATATTGAGCTCAAATATTTCTCTTAAGAAAAAACTAGGCTCCAACCCCCACTGTATGGCCAATATATTGTGATTTTTTTATCAAGTTCTCCAATCAAGAAGAGAACTTGCAAACTATGGTCAAATGAATGTAAAATTTAACATTTCAAATTGATACTTTATGTATTGAACATAATCCATTCATTTATTGGATCCATATATAAATAATAACACATGGCATAAAATTATTGGATTAATAGACTAAAGGATAATACATTTAGCATGAAAATATTACACGTCACTATCAAACATAAAGTTGACTACAAAACACCTTCACTATAAATATATTTATTTCTATTAGTTATTGAGTCTGGAGGAGAGATGAAAATGGGAGACATGATATCGACCCATAAAAAGGTGCTAAGAATACCTAATCTAGACCAATAATCAACAAGTGTTAAAACCAATAAATTTTTAGACCATTTTTAGGTATTCATAATAATCTTGGCTAAAATATTATGGACTATATTATGATCACAAATATGATTATTTATGTATAACATCAATATTTTGTGAGCATATTAGAAAGTGTAGGCACCTAGAATGGTCACTTAGATATTCTTTATTGTTACCTTATATACATTTGATGCACTTGGCTATGTACTTATTATTGGTCTAGAATAAGTGTTATTCATGATTATGAATGAACCCTGAAGGTTTCCTTTCCTTAATTTGTGTTTCTATTTAGTTCCCTCTAATTCTCATGCCTAGTTATTCACATGTAAGGACCAACCTTAACATTCATGAAACCTGACAATAACATACTCCAATAGTCTTGGTCCCCATTTTTTGTCATTTTTAGGGTTGGGCCCTCTCATTCTCTTTTGTTTTCCATTATCGCTCTCATTGTTGGATGTGATCAATAAGATACTACTTTGAATTTGAATTTTACCTATAAATAGAAATGTACTATACTCCATTTGATTTTAAATCAATCATTAGATAATTTATCATTGTTTAAGTTAGCATTATATTATGGAGCACTATTGGAGCCCTTATTAAAGTGTTATATATATATATATATATATATATTTATTTTTGCATATTATTTATTTTTGCATGGTTTGACAATTAGATGGTTGGTTATTTCAAATGAATCACTAACCCTAATGCATACCCCTAAAATTATTCTTATCTATATTTAGACATCATACATGTTATCATGTGAAATAAGAGAACAAATAGAGGTAAACACAATCATCATATCATATTGTAGTTTATAGTAACTTGTTATAAGCATTGATGGTGGCCATGACATTGGGTGAAAATTATATATAGATTTGTGTGAGATGTCTTATAATTTTCGTATCATGTTTTCAATTTTAGATTCAAATGATAGATCTTTTATGACATCATACTGAAGATATGCCTGCCCAATCATATGTATTGAATTTTTTAGTCAATTATAAATTTAATTAGGTGTTGTTATATACATTTCAATGTATTTATCATGATTAATAATGTTCATTTTATTTTAATGGATTTACTTATATGTTGAGTGCATCTATGGTACTATAATTTGGCAAACCCAAATTGTTTTACACTTGTTATGGTTAGAAATTTCCTCATATTGTGTTATCTCTTAATTTATTCATATTTCATAGGGTTATTTATATTTCATTCTTTTAGATCATAACTATTTCATGATTTATATGTTATATCTAAAACCCCATGTCTTTCTAATTTATATGTCTTTGTCCATGTTTAATATATGACACACAAAATGTGTATACATGAAATTTCAATTAGCAAAAGTAGTAGAATTAGTCAGAAGAGTCTCCATATTGTTCATAAATCCATTGTTACATTAGAATAGGCTTGCAAAAGAAAATGAATCCCAATGGTATGAATGTTTCTATAATTGTTGTTTCCTTCTAGAATATGTGATCATGAATGATGTGTCAAGTGATAATGATTTTGATTAAGAATAAAATTTGATTTTCCAAGCCAATAGTAATGATGATGTACCATCCACATTGAAGGATACTCCAAAGGAGCTTATTAGTGCTTAATTCATGAAATATTTGATTGATAATACTTGATAGATCATGATAATAATGAATGTTTTGAAAGCTATTCTTCTCAAGTTCCTCTAAAGTATTCTCAATACCCTCTAATTTCTTATCAAAAATTCCAAAATTATTCCCAAATCCCTTCAATTTCCTCCCAACATTATCTAATTTATCCTTGAGATCCTCAAAACTCATTATTAGCTTCTCAAATTCTTTAAAATCCTTCAATATTTCAAAATCATTCCATTCCTCAATACCAAGCTATCTATCCAATAAAAATTTATGTACTTCTTTTCCTCCCAATTTATTATTACTTATGTTACTCTTCATTCTATTTACTCCACATCACTTCTTGAAGTTTCTACCATGATGCATACCTTAATGATTTAACAAATATTGGAATTGTCTAAAACCCTAGATATTTCAAAGTCATAACACAATGATAAACAATAAAATACATATCTGACCTAAGTAATAAGCAAGAGAAATATGAAACCCTAAGTGCAAAAGAGGGAATAAGAGACTTAGATAATTTCGTAATAATCTCAAGGATCTACAAGCTGGAAAACTGATGAAACGGGAAGGGGAGACTGTCGTAACCGAACCCAAAAAACCATAGAATTGTCGAAAAATGCCAAGACTGGGTCAAGGGTGCCTGGACTGGGTCAAGGGTGCCTAAGCGCTAGTGAGCTTTTGTAGGCACCTGTGACTATGCAAACCTTAGAAAATGAATTTTCATTATATCGTAAGATGTTCACTAATGTTCATTGTTGATCACTTGTAGGTCGCTGGAAGATCGCCAAATTCACATGTAACCTATAAAACAAAAGACCTCATGTAAAACCCCAAAACACATCAAATCCTAAAAATAAAAAGATGCAAATGGGGAGTCAAACTGACCTCGGTGGTCACCCAAAAGAGTGAACTTATGACCAAGTGTTACACTACATTTCAAACTCCATGTAGTTCTGTGTGTGTGTGTAGAATCATGTGTCCTAGGTGGCTCTTGTGTAAGATGCACTGAATAATGAGTAATAACTAGATGTAGCAATGTAAGTAGATGTGTGGATGTCAAAATGAACTTCCCCTCCTATGAAGTGTATTTAGAAGAATGCAGTCCCTTTATCCTTGAATGAAGCTAGATGGATGCTTTGATGCTCTTGAAATGCCTTTGGATGCAACCTTAGGTGATAGTAATAGATGTCTTAGATCTTGGTCCTTTATTATGGTCACATAGCTTTGTATTTATATGATTCCCTTGTTTAAATTTTAATTAACCACTAAAAGGCCAACCCATAAGAAAAAAAGATGCCCAAAAGCTAAAAGAGGCCTAAAAGGGGTGAGTAAGATACAAAGAGGTTAGGGTGCACCAGAGGGGACGAGGGCACCTGAGCACTAACATCTGGCTAGGTTGGTGTCTAGAGCCAAGAAAAGATAAAGCAGTGAAAGTTAGACTGGGTAGTGGGGTGTGTAAGATCCATAGAGAAAGAAAGAAAGTAAAGAAAGAGGCCAAAGATAGTTGTCAATTATTACTTTTCTCGCTTAGGAATCATATGAATAGTGGTATGTGATTAGGACCTAGAAATGTACCCAAGTGTGTGATTTAGTGTCTACATTTTCCCCCACTTTATGTTGTTGAGTGAATACTTGATAACATAAAGTAGATAAGATATGTGTACCTGATAACCATGTAGATCGATGGTGAAAGTGTGCCGAGGAGACAAGAAAAAGTGTGGAGTGATAAAAATGAAGTGTGGAAGCTAAAGAAGAGGAAGTGACCCTAGGGGTGAAAGCGTATGTGTTATGTCATGTTGTACATGTTTTTGTTGTCTGCTTGATGTGTTCGATGATGTGATTGTTGCTTCCCATAAGGACAAACCTATAAAAGAGAAGAGAAAAAGAGCAAAATATGTGTATATGAAAAATTCGATCCAAATATGTAAAAAAAAGTATGTAAAAATGTGTAAAAATAGTAAAAGGAACATGTGCACTTGATCCATGATGAGTGAAAATGATAGAAAGGATCCTGAAAATGTTGTATAAGAAGAAGTTTTTTGGGTGATCTCACACCAAGAATGAGTTTTTCGGGCGATCTCACGCCAAGTGTAAGTTTTTTGGGTGATATTCATGCCACGGACAGAAGAAGTGTTGGGGAGAAAGGTCTAGTGTTATTCTCCATCCTTGAATGCTTCTTATGATTTATACACCACTACAAATGGTGTGATCCTGCTTTTTTCCAGTTTGATCGAGTTTTAATCAATCCAACATAAATAGAAAAAAGGAGATAACATGCATGTTGATTGTTAGAGGATTGTGCATGTTCTGTGAAAACCGTTGTGTAAACTACTAAAAATTGTGTTTTTCTGAGAAAAAATTTGTAACTGCCCCCTGGTCATAGGCACCCAAGAAGGGTCAGGGTGCCCAGGCGCTCATGTCTATATCTGGGCACTGGCAATCTGTGATGTGTTGAGGACCCAAGTCAGAATTTGGTTGTTTTTTGTGACTATGAAGACTATGTCGTTCCTGTACTGTGAACAGGTTGAACTGTGACTGTGTACTGTTGAATGGGTGATTGATTCACCCAATGTATTCCCCCCTTTTTGGGGTGCATGTAATGTCACTAGGAGGATGGGGCCCAAAGGAGAGGACTGGAAACTGCGCTGAAACTGATACCCTGTAGGGGGAGGGAATGTGCTTGGTAGAAACCAAGGCACATGCAAACAAAGTGGCTGGAAACATGTGTTAGTGCAAACAAGATAAATACACATATAGAAGACAATATGTAAGCTAGCAAGACAAGAAGACAATGTAGACCATGAAAAGTAAATGGGGTTCAAACATGGGACATCACTCACAATGTCACAAGACAATCAAGGGCCAAAGCGGCCAAAAGCAATGTGCACACAAGACAAAGGGCATATCCCACAAATAATGGCATACAATGGCAAACAATGACAAAAAAAAAAGAATCAAGAAAACCATGGTGGAAAATAGTTCCTACAAGAAAAATGTTGCACATGAAGCACCCATTAGTATGTTAGAAAGATAAAAAGTATGTCAAAGCATGTATGATTTGATATAAATTAGTGTGCTAGTAAAAATAGGAAGTAGTATAAAACGAAACAATAACACCTGTAGTGTGTACGAAAGTAGATGCCCCTAGGATCCAATATGGGACTAGTAAGAGGTAAAGTGTCAAGCATTTATGATGCGTGTAAGGATATGTAGAAGTTCTGCATTCACTAACTAGAAGGAAAGTGAATGTGCATGTGTATATGATAAAGATAATGACATACAAAATATTTGTCTAACATAGTAAGCAAAGTGTAGCATGCGAGCATAATTAAACAAGAAAAATGTGCAACCAAGATATGTAGTATGTTGTGAGTGAGAAGATGGAATGAATGAAATGTGAGTGTGATATGAGCAGCATGCCCCTTGAGTGTATGTGGATGAATATGTGTGAGATGAGGTTCATTTATAAATTCCCCCTCAGAAGTCGAAGAATGAACCATAGAACAAGAGTGTGTCATCGGAAATGGTTTGAATTGTATGCGCTAGAAAGATATTTTCAAAAAGCATAGAGCATAGAGAGTGAGTGAGTGGTGAGGTTCATTTCAGATTTAGACCCTTAGTAGTCAAGTATGAACTATGGAACTAGAGTGTGTTCATAGACATATTGTGTTGTGTGATAAATGTGATGCTAAAAAGATGTGTTGTGAATGCGTGAATGTGAAATGTGTCATGTGTATGTGTGAGGTTCATGAATGTAGTATGCCCTCAACAATCAAGTGTGAACCATAGCACAAGAGTGCATCATAGGGTAATGATGATACAAGTGTATCAAGATGTGTAAGATGCATGTGAAAGACTAGATGCAAAGTGTTAGAAATAGTAGAAATGTAAGACACCTAGCAATGCTAGAAGGGGGGAAGAGTAAGCATGATGCCCCCAAGTGTATGATGATGAATATGTTATCTAATAAAAGTGAAGTGTAAAGGTCCTCCACCCGATGCTTGCAGAGATAAAGGCATGTGACCATGTTCTAAGATCATGATGTATGAGATAATGATGTATCGGTGAATGAGACCTATGGTGCATGAGACCTATGAGGTGAGATGATGGATCCTATGTGAAGGAGAATGCAGAAGGTGATGGACACCTATGTGAAGGAGAGTGTGGAGGTGATGAACACCTATGTGAAGGAAACTGAGGAGGTGATGTATACCTATGTGAAGGAGTCACCTGAGTGGTGGACCTAGACTGATGAGATGGACTAGTAGACTGATGAGACCGAGTAGGTCATGTGTGAACAAGTGAGAGCTAGGAGTCATATTGTGCTTTATAGATTGAGAGGTCAGGGACCTAGATGCTCTAGTGAGTGCAATGGAAACCTCAAGAGGAGGATGCGGCCATGGTATGCATGGAACACACCATTGATAGTAATGAATTTCTTGTTGTGAATGAAATTTAGACACAAGTGATTCATATGGAAATGATAGCTTGAGTAGCACATAGCCTGGGAATACCTAAGAGCATGTCACACCCTTTGATTGAAGGTGCCACAAGAAATGCAACAAGCATGGTAAGAGGACCAATTGTGACTGGAAGCTTTACATAACTATAAGATTTAGGAACTGATATGAAATATGTGATAGTGGATAGTTGATAGCAACAAGAAGTGCAATAGAGCACACACACATATGAATCGATGGATCAATCATTGTATTATTGATATCATGAGGCCTAATAGAAGAATTGATATGTAATGTGTCAGAAGAGAATGTAGCATGATATTCATGATCAGAGAATGCAATGAATGGTGGAGATGCATCAACATGTGAGCAACTATAAAATAAAGAGCCCCCAATGAAGAGGAGGCACTGTGATATGTATGATTGGTTGAAGAGTCATCCATTTTCTTTTCATGTTTAGGAAGAGGATTGTTGAATATCTTGAGCTTGTGATTTTCATTGACTGACTGTATATGACGTAGGCTCAGGAAGCTCAATTGCATTATTATCGATGAGATCTTGAAATAATATGCAAAGTTTGAAACATCGATCTGTAGAATGTCCCAATGCATTGATGATAGTCACATCTAAAATTTTCATTGTAATTGTGACCTTTAGGATGAGATGGGTCTAGATTGAGTGGAGGAGGAAGCATAATAAGATTACTCTCAACGAGTTTTTGCAATAGAATATGTGGAGCACAAGGAAATTTAGTAAATGTACATTAGGAGTTGTCATTGAAGCTTTTCAGGATTAAAGACAATGTTGACAGTATCTTTAGCTTTAGTAGGTTTAGTAGATGGATTGAAAGTGGATTTACTTTGAAACTGAGTAGAAGATGAAGCCTTCTTATGATACTTAAGCTTTCCCATAGATAATAGTTTACTTTTGCGTAGCTTAAGAGTATGACATAAATGATCAAATGATGGATATGTCTTGAAGATGACACTCTCCTGTAAAGGTGGTAATAGACTTTGGACAAATAGATCTTGAAGTTCAGAGTCCAAAAGTACATTAGACATCTTAGCTAAGTTGTTCTTATATCACAAGACATAATCCACTAGATGTTCATTAGATCCTTGTTTAATTTGCACTAGTTGAGCATATGATATCTTAGAGCTGATATTATTAGAGAAATGAGATGAGAAAAGCATTGGATAAATGTGTAAAATATGTTACTAAGTGGACAGGTAGATCATAGAACCAACGCATTGCATAATCTTGAAGACTTATAGGAAAGATATTTGCAAGTAAAGTGTGATCATCCATATAATCTAGACATGCTACATGAAATGCTCAGAGATGCTCTTGAGGGTCACCATGGCCTTTGAAGGTGGGAAGCTTAGGGTGATGAAATTTGGAGGAAGTGGATAGGAGGAAATGGTGGGTGAAAAAGGAGTGTGAAGGAGTAAAGTGGAATCCAGAGATGGAGATGCACGAGAGGTAGCCAATTGAATTTGACGGATTTGAACTTAAAATCCTTGATATAGAGAATTTAAATCGGAGTGATTGAAGAAGAGCCAAGTTGTGCAGAAGAAGTAATTAGGTTGGATGATGGGAGAATGGTAGTATGGGAATGGAAGTGGAAATATGAAGGGGTTGAGTAGAGGAAATGGACAGTTGAGGAAGAACCAACAAGGGAAGTAGCATCATCTTGAGAGTTTTTGGCAGTAATCAAAACATGAATAATATGTGGAAGATGAGTGGGGATTGTCATGCAAAGCTTGATGAAAATTGGTAAGACTTGTCTAATTGCTCTTGATCAACATTGGTGTCCTCATCATATGATTTTTCACTATCAATGTTTCAATGTTTTCAAGAGGAACTATTAGATAGTTAGGAAGGGATTATCAATTTCAAGATTGATTTAGAAACTCTACGGGAAGATGGAGGAAGATTCTATAAATTCTCAAAAGACCCAAAATGACCACTATGGGTAACGGGCATAAGAAGAAAAATTCCTAGAAAGCAAGGTTAGGATCGAGTGATGGGTTCACCAAATGATTTAACAAATATTAGATAATTTGTTAAACCCTAGATATTTCAGAGTCACAACACAATAGATAAACAATAAAATACAGATCTCGACCTAAGCAATAAGCAAATGAAATATGAAACCCTAAGTGCAAGAGAGGGAATAAGAGACTTATCTGATTTTGTAATAATCCAAAGATGTACTGAGCTAGAAAATTGATGGAACATGAGGAAAGACTATTATCGCAACTGAACCCATAAAATTGTAACTATCAGAAATAATCGGGACTAGGGCGACTTGGACTGGGTCAGGGGCACCTAGGCACCAGACTTCTTTGGGCACCTGTGACTGCAAAATGGTCAGAAATAATTTCAAATTTGTTGTCAAAAGATGTTTGCTAAATGTCATTGTTGATCACATATAGGTCACTGGAAGATTTTCAATTTCTCCTGTAACCTACAAAACAAAAGAGCACTCCTGTAAAACCCCAAAACACATCAAATCCTAAAAATAAAAAGATGCAAATGGGGAGTCGAACTGACCCCGGCAGTCACCCAACAGAGTGAACTTATGATCTGAGCATTGCACTACATCTCAGACTCCATGTAGTTCTCATGTGTGTGTGTGTGTGTGAAGAATCATGCCCTAGGTGGCTCTTGTGCAAGATGCACTAAATAACGAGCAATAGCTAGATGTAGCAATGTAAGTAGATGTGTGGATGTCAAAATGAACTTCCCCTCCTATGAAGTGTATGTAAAAGAATGCAATCCCTTGTCCCTTGAATGAAGCTAGATGGATGCTTTGATGCTCTTGAAATGCCTTTAGATGTAACCTTAGGTGATAATAATAGATGCTTAGAGCTTAGTCCTTTATTATGGTCACATAACTTTGTATTTATATGATTCCCTTGTTTGAATTTTGTAATTAACATCTAAAATTCCAACCACCAAGAAAACAAGATGCCCAAAAGATAAAAGAGGCCCAAAAGGGGTGAGTAAGATACAAAAGGGACGAGGGCGCCCAGAGGGGACAAGGGCATTTGGGCGCTTGGTGTCCAAAGCCAAGAAAGATAAAGAAGTGAAATCCAGACTAGGTAGTGGGGTGTGCAAAATTATAAAGAAAGCAAGAAAGGAAATACACGCCAAAGATAGATGACAATTATTCATTTTCTCACTTAGGAATCATATGAATAATGGTATGTGATTAGGACCTAGAAATGTACCCAAGTGTGCGATTTAGTGTCTACATTTAATACCATGTGTAAAATAAAATAATAATGAAAAAAATACCATATGATTTTTTCAAATTATATTCTTCTAAAAACATTTGGCCTGCAAAAAAATATTTCTCATTGTCTTTCATATGGTTTTGTTGCTCTAAAGTATGAAATATTCAATGAAAAGGGAGATCTATCACACCATTTTAGTCATTTTATGCTCTTGATTAGATTTTTCTCACGATGATAGGTTGTGAACCAAACATTTCCCTATAAATTTAAAATATTATCCTCTTTATTGATTTTATGCCCTCCCATGTGGATTAGTTTTTTGCTTTGTACTTTTATAAAAGATTTATTTAACTCATTTTAATCAAATATTTGCAAGAAGGTTACATTCACTAAGTTATCTCAAATTAGATAAGGATACATTGAACACATTAGTGATTATATTCTTAGGTTTAAGACTATAGTTACCGCGATGAGTAATGAAACACCTGATATTGAAATCCAAATACTACTTGTTAATACAGTTCTTTCAATTAATACAGAAAAATGGTTTTCATCTCATATCCTTTTCTAGATGAGCTTTTTCATAATGTCATAGAGTTTGAATTCAAGTTCTTAGATGATAATAAACTTAAGTATTCATCCAATGCATATTCTTATTTTAATTATTTTAAAATTTTATAAAAAAAACTTTAAACTTGAATAATATAAGAAATTAACAGTGAATTCCCTAGTAAAAATGATCCTAAGAATGTATCCAATACCATATAACAAGCATATTATAAGGTCCTCTCAAACCCTCTAAGAGAGATAAGGAAATTTACTGAGGATTGTGAGAGTGCATAACAAATGTTAAAGAATTTAGTTAGAATGCATCATAATTCTTGTACTAGAAGGGATATTAATCCTTCAAGACCTTTGCATAGGAACTGTGATTGAAATACATATTGTGGCTATCACGGAGATAAATTATATTCTTCAAATAGGTATATAAAATTGAAGCATAAGTGATACAAGAACATCCAAGTTCACAAACAATCTCGTATCACCAAAAACTATTAAGAGTTAATTGAATAAAGAATAACGCAACGGCATGTCACTATTGAGCATGTCGCATAAACCTATAATTAGTCACACAACATTTGCAATCCCTCACAACACTATTTACGTTGCATATGCTTATAAATGTCGTGTAAAACCTAGTAACCTTATCTCACATGACACAACAAATATGTCTTATGTATGAAATATGTGAATTCTTATGCACACCACATGAGCCTTTATTGATGTCATGATACATTTTGGATACCATCTGTAATGAAATTACTTGTATAATTCAAATCATGAGCAGAAATATAACACCAAATAACACAATATTCTAGAATAATGATCTCAATATGCAATTAGAATAGCTTCGCCACTTCGAGGGGGAAACCTCAAAACCATGCAATAATACTCAAATGTATCCAATGATGATGATCAACTACTACCTACTAACATATATATATATATATATTATTCCTAAGTTATGGCCATCACCAAGGTCTGACCCACTAGTTATAATATAACATATATGAAAGAGATATGTCATGATAAGAAGTTATGATAGCCACAAGTTGGTTATATACATCGAATGTAAGATATATGATTAAGGCGTGTATCATGTCCCTCCCCTTTAAATCAATATTCTCCCCAATTTTTAAAAGCTCTAGATGTTGTTGCAGTAAATTTGCATCCTCCCAAGTTACGTCTTTATTGTCTATATTTTTCCATTTGATCAAATACTCAGTGATGACCCTTGTCCTCAATCACTTAGTGCATGTCTGAAGGATGCATTATGGTTCCAAGATGATTCTTCCCTCCTCATCAAGCATTGGTAACACTATTTAAGCTGATATTGTATATCCAATTACCTTCTTTAGGAAAGATATATGGAAAAATGGATGAATTCGAGTAGCTGGAGGAAGTTCCAGTTTGTATGCTACATTTCCAATCTTCTGTAACACTTGATAAGGACCATAATACTTAGGTGAAAGCTTGTTATCCTTTTTGTGTTGTTTTAAGGACATTTGCTTATATGGTTGTAAACACACAAAAACCTAATCACCGACTTCAAAATGTCTTTCATTATGATGTTGGTCTGCTTGTTGCTTCATCCGGTTTTGTGACATGGCCAAATTCTCCCTGAGACTAGAAAGCACCTCTTGTTGGTGTTGAATATGTTCTTCAACTGCTCGAACCTTTGGTTGGACTCTCAAAGATGAAGTGATAGATGGTGGATGGTACCCATATAATGCCAAGAAAGGAGACATTTTAGATGAAGTATGAAAGGAGGTGTTATACCACCATTTTACTAGTGGTAACCATTGGACCCATCTCGCTTGTTTATCTGATGTAAAACAATGAAGATATCCCTCCAAGAACTTGTTTACCACCTCTGCTTGCCCATCAGACTGGGGATGATAAGAGGAACTACGAGCTAGTTGTGTGCCCAAGCATGAGAACAAGTCAGTCTAAAAATTACTAGTAAAGATAGGGTCTCGATCACTTACTATAATCTTTGGTGTCCCATGTAGCTTCTGAATTGTATCCCTGAAGGCCGTTGCTACTGTACTGGCAACAAATGGATGTGATAAAGCACAAAAATGGGCATATTTGGTGAGTCTATCCACCACCACCATGATTACATTTTTACCTTCTAACTTAGGCAATTCTGTGATGAAGTCCATAGACAACTCTTCCCACCTCTGGCTAGGAATAGATAGAGGTTGTAAAAGACCTAGGGACTTAATTGTTTCGCCCTTATTTTGCTGACAAACCATGCATTCTGCCACAAACTTTTGGACATCTCCTTTTATCCCTTCCTAGAAAAAATCATGCTTGATTCGATGATAAGTCTTTAAGAAGCCAGAATGACCCCCTACTCGAGAAGCATGGAGCTCAGATAGAACCCTATTTTTAAGGATTGAATTCTTACATAGATATAATCTATCTTTATACCATAAAACATCTCCTTTCCATAAAATTTTTTCTGACATGTTTGGATCTTGTTGGAGATTCTGAATGATATTTTGTGTACCTGGGTCATTTTTCCATTCAGACCTTGCATCCTCTATCCAATCCTCCTGTAATACAGATATGGCACACAACAATGCCTGGGCAGATTCATCCTTCCGAGATAAAGCATCAGCAACTACATTCTCTTTCCCTTTCTTGTATATTATCTCAAAATCATACCCCAACATTTTTTAGACCCATTTTTGTAGTTCTTCTAATGATAAACGTTGCTCTAAGAAGTATTTCAAACTATCATGATCTGTCTTTACTTTGAAATGTCGTCCCATTAGATATGGTCTCCATTGTTTCACTGCATGAAGTATTGCTAACATTTCTTTCTCATAAATTGGTTTAGAGATATTCTTACCTTTGAATTGGTGGCTCTCGAAGGCAATGGGTCACCCTTCTTGCATGAGTATTACCCCCATACCATACCCTGAAGCATCACATTCAACAATGAATGTTTTTGAAAAATATGGGGTGGCTAGAACTGGAGTGGTGCACATGGCCTCCTTCAACCTCTCAAAGGCCATAGTAGCTTGCTCATTCCAATGGAAAGAGTCCTTCTTCAATAAAGTTGTGAGTGGTGTTGCGATGCTGCCATAATTCCTTACAAATCTACGATAATAACTTGTAAGCCCCAAAAATCCTCAGAGATTTTTTAGGGTTTTGGGAACCTTCCATTCAAGCATGGATTTTATCTTGTTAGGATCCACTTTAACACCTTCATAAGAGACAATATGACCCAGATATTCAACCTCCTTGACACCAAAAGAACACTTAGAGGGCTTTGCATAAAGTTGATGTTGTTTAAGAGTTTCCAACACCTTATTTACATGATGCAGGTGTTCCTCCCATGTTGTGCTATAGATTAATATATCATCAAAGAACACTAAAACAAACTTTCGAAGAAATGGCTTCGAGATGGAATTCAAAAAACTTTGAAATCTAGAGGGTGCATTTGTTAGTCCAAAAGGCATTACCAAGAACTCATAGTGTCCTTCATGTGTCCTAAAGGTTGTTTTATGAATATCTTCATCCTTGATTCTAATATGATGATATCCAAAATGAAGATCATGTTTTGTAAATTAAACATCACCATGTAACTCATCTAGCAAATCATCAATTATAAGAATAGGAAACTTATCTTTAACTGTGTACTTATTGAGTTCCCTGTAATCTGGACACATGCGCCAATTGTCATCTTTTTTCCGTACCATCACTACAGGAGAAGAGTAAGCACTTTGACTATGACGAATAAGTCCTGCTTTTAACATCTCTTGAACTATCTTCTCAATCTCACTCTTTTGCATATAGGGGTACCTATAAGGTCTGATGTTGGGTGGTTGACTCCCTAGTACTAGCTGGATGGCATGGTAATGGTCTCTTTTCGGAGGCAGACCCTTGGGCATTTCTCCCAAAACCCCTGAGTGCTCATCTATAACTGCTTATATATTTGCGGGTATAAATGTATTGGAATGATGTGCTTCCAATGAAAATAGTTGTGCTACAAACCCTTCTACACCCTTTCTAAGCAATTTTTGCATCTGATGAGAACTTACCATCTGTGGGGACTTTGCTCTTAGTCCTTTTAGTTTAAAATTCCTCCCTTCTGACTAAAATTGCATGAAAAACTCTTGGAAATTCATTTCAATGGTTCCCAAGGTGGTAAGCCACTGAACTCCTAACACAATGTCTGCTCCTCCCATGGCAATGGCGTACATATTGCTAGTTAGCAAGTAATCTCCCATGGTGAGATTAATGTTATGGCATTTTCCTAAACAACTAACATTTTTCCCATCAGGGATCATGACTTGACATTCTGGAGCTGGATAAACAAAGCAGTTCAAGTGTACCGCTAACTTATGATTGATGAAATTGTGAGTACTTCCCAAATCAATCAACACCGTTACCCTCTGTTTTTTTAAGAATCCAACTACTTTGAGAGTTTGGGGAGTGCTAATACCAGAAATTGCATGGCATGAAATTGTTGGTTGGGGATCTCCTAATTCCTCCTCTGGCTCTACCTCTTCATCTTCTTCATTTTATTCTTCTTCAATAGGTCCCTCAATGTAGAACAACTTCTTTTCCACACACTTATGTCCTGGTCCAAATTTTTTGTCACAATTAAAACATAACCCTTTGGCTTTCTTTTCTTCAATTTATTGAGGTGTCAGTCTCACTGGCCGAGGGAATGATGGTGGAAGGGTGCTACGATCTATGATATTACTGACAGTTTGTTTCCGACTTGAAAGAAATTTTTCCACTACCCTACATGTCATGATCATAGAGTCTGAAACCTTATGAGGATTAAACATACGCACCTCAGTCTCAATTTGTTCTTTAAGACCCCCAAGAAATAAGTCATTCAAATTATCTTCAGGAATATTTTCCACCCGTAAGGAAAGGTTTTGGAATTGATGGATGTAATCTTTGACTGTTCCTGTTTGTTTGAGCTTTGCTAATTAGCTGAAATAATTCTCTGACACACTAGAACTATAGTGCAATTGCAACTCTTCGGTGAATATTGTCCATGTCACATTGAGGCCACTCTTTTTCCTTTGAGCACATAACCATCAATACCAAATGAATTAGTTAGGTTCAAGATACAACGATGCCATGGTAACCTTTTGTCCCAATGGAATCTGATGAAGATCAAAGAAGTTCTCCATCTGTTTAATCCAATTGAGTGGATACTTTCCATCAAACTTAGGGATTTCCACTTTTGGAAGCATGTTACGGGCTTGTAGAGTGTTTGTATTTGGATTGGTCATGTTTGCAGATCCACCCTGGCTAGTTTGTTTATTACTTTGACCTAAAGATCCACCATGGTTAATATGAGTATGATTGAGTTGTGGCTCATTAGGAATGATATGATGACCCATGATATTGTAGCTAAATTATTGAATGAAATCCTCCAATCGTTGTCCAATCTTTTCTACATCTTCTTTGCTGGCCACTCTACCTTCAAGGTTTTGCAACTCTAACTCAAGATAGTTGACCTTATGGTTAGTTGAAGTAAACCCTAACCCTAAGGACTCTGTAGATACCCCTTCCGACTCTAACTCCTCAACTATTATCTCATCCTTATTAGGGGTTTTACCCGTAGTGATGGGATTCTTTTTGCCTCCTGTCGAAGGCCCAGCCATGATGCCTCAAAATGGTAAGATTTAAAAATCAAGATCGAAATTTAGGGTTTCAGATTTCAATAGGAATTCGGCCAAATTTTATAAAACTCAAAGAAAAAACTAAAACTAATTTTTAATCTTATTTCTGGAAATGTAAATAACTTTGGAAAATTCCACAAATTGCACCCTATGTAGCCGAATTATGAAAACACATAAAACCACTATAACTTTTGTAAAACAAGTCAAAAATTATTATTTTTTTTAGGGAAGATTACTTGATTGATTTCGCCACACCACAAAAAAATTTACAGAAAAATTCGCTACCAATGTTGAGATATGGACGAACCTTCAAAATTAGGGTTTGACGCAGTGTTGGCCGAGTTCAAGCTCTGATACCACTTGTAATGAAATTACTTGTATAATTCAAATCATGAGCAGAAATATAACACCAAATAACACAATAATCCAGAATAATGATCTCAATATGCAATTAGAATAGCTTCGCCACTTCGAGGGGGCAACCTCCAAACCATACAATAATACTCAAATGCTCCAATCATGATAAACTACTACCTACTAACCTCTATATATACTATTCCTATGCTATGGCCAACACCAAGGCCGACCCACTAATGAAAATATAACATATATGAAAGAGATACATAATTATAAGAAGTTATGATAGCCACAAGTCGGCTATATACATCCAATATAAGATATATGATTAAGGGCGTAGAACCATCAAATGTTAGTGATGTCACGAAGCCTTGTGATTTTATAGGACCACTAATTTACACCTCCATTATTATATTTTCTTATGATAGAACCTCATATTAACGTAAATATATATAGAGGAAAGTGCAAATGGAATTTGATCTATTTTTCTCGCCAACAGAAAAATTAAATGACTTGTTATACCTTGATCTAGCATAGGAGATTTCATGTGAATATCGATGGAAATTTGAAGCATTGAAGGAATATTTGAAACTTATCTTTATCCTCCTACCCATGTCACTAAAAATTATATAAATATAGCGAAATGAGTCTGTAGGATATTAAGAGATCTTTATTATTAGGGGTATTGGCCATTTTGAACCAAGTAAGGTTTTGTAGAATATTTTCAAAGTTTGCAAGTTTAGGATATGTCATAAGATTGGAATTATTAAAAATTATTAGATATTCTTATCATAAGAACATCCTTGGGGTGTAATTCCATTGTTTCTAAATGATGTAAGAGCATTTGGGTTTATGTGAAATCCTATGTCACCCGAAAAAATAGAGTTAGTTAATAAAGACTTGTGCAAATTGTGTCACTACTAAACATACCACACAAAAATAAATTATTTAACCATTTGTTGTAGAAGCTTATCCAAGCCACAAAATCTTAACCTTAACTATGCAATATTATCTCACGCATGTAAATTGTCAAGATGCACAATATTAATAATATTGTGTAATATTGCATATGCCACAAAACATTTTCTTTGACCGCAAAAAGCTAAGCTTAGCCACATAACATCCCAAGTATAAAAATATTATCTTGCACACTAAATTCATGCACGCCTTGTGTAAGAAAATCATTCACTCCTTGTGTATACTGTTAATGCTTACCCACGCCATGAAACACTTTTTGAAGATGACAATCGCCATCAAATATGGAAGCCTTTATATTGATGGGAAATCATTCCCATTTATTCCAATGATTATATATGGATCAAATAGGATCACTTGTTAACATCATTATAGTTAACAAAGAGTGCATGTGGTTCTTGATCTATCCAACATGGTCAGGGACCAACCAAATTATCTGATTAAGCTTGTTTCAATGGTGAAGAAATACTAGAATAGATCAATGACATATTGAGGTGACCCGAGGAATATTTTGAAAACTATATTTACTTGTAAGAGCCATATTTATCTTCCTTCCTGAATCTTCCATGAATTATATAAGTAGAAGGGGATTTAATATTGTAAGTAGATAGAGGAGTGACAAAGAAATAACATTTAAAAAAAAGGAATTAAGAAATTTTCCGCAAAAAATTTAAGCCCAATTTGGTTCTATACAACCTTTGTAGAGTTTGTGTTGTCTAAAATACCCCCCGCATATATTTTAACAACTTGTAGAAAGAATTTTGGACTTGGACGTTTTTTTAGGCCTTGGCTAGACTTTTCTAAGAATTTACAGTTTTACAGGTACAAAATTGCAAGTTAGGCCCCAAACCTCGACAAAAGTTCTTATCAGACTCGGGAAGTTATCGAACACTTAGTCATTTTTGCAGAGTTTGCAAATGTGCAAAACTATAGCTAAAATATGTCACCAACCTTAAAACATGGGTCATCTCGTCAGAGGTCAATGGTCAAAATGCAAAACTTGAACTCCTACAAGTTGCAAACATATTCCTGACCCTCGATGCTTGCAGTCAAAGGTATGAACCCCGTAACCAATCACCGTCTGCCACATGGCGCAATATCAAGCAAAGGAGGAAACATGTGGTAGGATTAGGACATTTTCTCATGAAAATGCATCCAACGGACTCCAATCTCGTAGAATGAGAAAGATTTAATAGAATTTCAGGGTCAAGGCAGGTCAATAGTTAATCAGTGGCCAATTTAAGAAGGACACGTAGGAAACGCACATGTAGGCGAAGGAAATCCCCCCAAAAAATCATAAGCTGCAATGTGTCACTGGGAACTCGATCTCATTCCTTCCGAGCTACGGCCATATCTTTCGATCCAGAGCTCCAAATCAAACAAAAACGGTCTTGTTGGAAAGGTATCCTTGATCCCTTCAATTTGGCATCACCAGATTTAGATTTTGATAACTTTTGGTAGGTAAAATAGAATAAAATAGTCCATGTATTTAATTATGAAGTTACATATGGCTCAGCCACCTAAATTGATGATGTATGGTGCTTTTTCCTTCTCCTACAAGAAAAATGATATGAAGAAATGGTATTGCAAGGGTGTCCATTATTATTTTCATAGAATTAATACATGTTGTTTGTGGGTGAAGGAAAAAAATTGAATTTACCTCTCATTTCCATCCCCTTTCTCTATCTTTGTTTTTCTATATATTGTAGAGTGTTGCTCATTTGTAAAGATTTGACCCTCTCATAATACAAGGGCTTCATTCAGAGTGTCTCCTAAGTGTTTTTGAGTTGCACACCTCAAATTTGGACCTCTTGTAATGTGTTCTTGCCTTCTTCCTTGAATGTAATAGAGAGTGCATCCCTTTAAGGTAATAAAACATGGTTTATTGTTATTCTTTTCCCTAGCTTGTGTTTTATTTCTTATTCATTATTTACAGGTATGTTGTGCATATTTTTTCACTTTACATGGTTTAGTTTCTGTTATGCTCCATGAAAATGGATGTTTAAATGTTGTTTTGGACAGTGGCACTCTAGTCTTCCCTCTCGTTGCTCATTTTCTCCCATTTTCCCTCACTAAGAGTGTTTCCCCCCTTTTTTTGGTGTTATCACCTCCCTTTAGCTTAGGATTTCCCTTTCATGCATCTCCTTTTAACCCTAGTTACTTGGATTGGTAGATTATGAGTAGCTAACTTCGTTTCTTGTTGTAGGAGTAGCTTAGCATTAAGAATAGGTAGATGAAGTCAGACTCATTCAGAGGTTGATCTCACTTTTTTAACACCCACATTACAGAGATCATCCCATGCTGCCTCAAAATCATGGGTTGTCCATGACTCAGGGAAGGGTGTAATTTTGAGCTCCAACAATTCTAGCATGCCCGATGGGAGATTTATGATAATATAGCATTATTATTGTGTTGTGGTGTGTGACTTGGCTATTTATATCCTTTGGGGGCTTGTTTCAACACATATGGTGACTCCAATCATCATATCTACTAGTTTTAGCAGTCAAAGTGCCCATTTTTATGAGAAGAATTTAGAAAAGACAAAGTGCAACAAATAGTGAGCCTTTTGAATATTTGCAATCTTCACCAAGGAGAATAAGAGGTAAAATAACACTAAGATCACCATCTCCTCCAAATAGAACTCTTTCTACCACTCCTCTTGGTATTCCTTTCTTGTTGTCCTCTAGGGTTTTAAGACCTATGCCATTCATGACACAACAGATAAATCTCTACTTTTCCAACTTCAATGGTGGTAGTCTTCTAATACTTAATTCACAACATGATATACCAGTGTTTTCCTTTAAAACTATTCCCTCCTTCACTGGTGAAAATTATACCACTCCAGTTGATCATATTCAAGATGATGCTAATGTCTGTTCAATTCATTTGGTTACAGAAGATGATGTTACAGTTAGGCTTCTTACTTCTTCTTTCAAAGGTAAATGGTAGGCCTTTCTTATTGTCCTCTATGGTTTTAAGACCTATTTCGTTCATGGCACAACATATAAATATCTGCTTTGCCAACTTCAATGGTGGCAGTCCTCTAATACTTAATGCCCAACATGATATACCAGTTTCTGCCTTTAAAAGTATTCCCTCTTAAACTAGTGAAAATTATACCACTCCAGTTGATCATATTCGAGATGTTGCCAATGTTTGTTCAATTCATCTGGTTACAAAAGATGATGTTGTAGATAGGCTTCTTGCTTCTTCTTTCAAAGGTAAAGCACTTCGATGATATAGAAGTGTGAGGCCTACTTCTATTCGTAGTTGGGATGAACTTAGTATAAATCTTTGCCAATAATTTAAGGAGAAAGAAGACAACATATCCCTATTAGAGAAACTGACAACCATTAAGAGTTCCCAATGAGATTATGGCTGATTTCAATTTAGATTTCAGAAGACATGGGACAAAATTCCAATTTCTCTTAATACCAACTCCACAAGGTGCTTTCCTTTATTTCTTAAGAGCTCTGAATTATGATATTATTGTAATGATACAATCTATGGGTGCTATCCAATTACCTTGATGCATATCCAATAGCCCATTAGGGATGAAAATTGTTTAATACAAGCTAGAAAAATAACCCCTAGGTTACCTATGCCTTTATTCCCTGAGTTTCCTCTAAGATTTCACAACCTTTCATTACTCCCATTCTAGAGAAAAAATTCCCAACCCATTATCTTTCCACATATTATTCTCCCTAGAAGTAAAAGGACGATGTTGAAAGTGAAAGACCTTGATCAAAAATCTTATCAAATAAAGTATATATCCTTAGATAAACAACAATCCCAATCTTATAGAAATTACTCTGAATCCTAACCAAGGAAAATATTTAAATCAAGGATTTAAACAAAGGTTATCAACCCTATAAAAACCAATATCCAAATAAATTATTATGGGCCGAATCAACAAAAATGAAAAATGACAAGGTCAAAAACCACACCTTCCTCTATATAAACAGTTGCTTCCTACCCAACCACTTCTTATTGCTAGCTTGAGTAAGGCATGTTTTTCATGTGTAAAACAATGTAATACAAGAAACAAAATTGTGCTTTCCCATGTGAAATCAACCACATAATAAATATATTTATGCCAACACATTACAAACTTAGGCCTTTATGATTTTATATTATTCCAACCAACACAAACTCATTGATTGAGACAACCAATTCCAATGTCAAAAGTAGATCAAGAAGCTGATCCTGAGACCAATCTCATGGTTCTTTGAGGGTTGATGAGTTTTGTGCAATGAATCAAGCTATGGGTAATTCCAATAGTACCACATGATGCTCATATTTTTTGATAATGCAATGTCTAAGAAGAGAGTGTTGGACATGCTCAACCCTCACCTTCTTACTAGTCAAAACAATTCTCCTATCAAAAGGAAAAGGAAGCCTTGGGATAGACCTTACAAGTCTCCAATATGATTGTCCTATTATTCCTAGAAAACCAAGAGCCCTATGAAAGCCAGGTTGTTTCCCAACCAAAAGTGTGCATGTCCCAACATTGGAACAATTCAATAAAGGAGAGTATTACACCAATGATGCACAAGGATCATTACTGACATCCCCCTTCAACATTTTTGAGAAAACAAAGAATACAAATTTGAATGTGATAATGTGGGATGCTCTAGCTACTTCCATCAAGAATGAGATCTCCTACATGAGTCTCTAAAAAAAACTTCCTCAATCTGATCTAACCATTCAGATAAGGCTCATCCTACAGTCAAATTATTCTAAGTAAAAGAAGAAAAATTAAGCAAAGTTAAGAACAACCCACCCTTTTATATGTATTTAATAGCAGGAAATGGAGCTGGGGCGAGTGTCATAATTACATGATTCACTCAGGGGATAGTACTTATGTAATGCCTGAGAAATCTTATTGATGCTCCTAGGTCTCCAATACAGCCTTGTTTCTAAAGGTGTTTTACAACTTTATGGCTCAAATTTCAGGCAATCGTTCATGAATTGTCTTATTGGGGAGAAAATAACAAATAAAAACCTCACAAATATTTGATGGTATTGAATTGGTCATACACCAAGTGAATGGGAAATATGCCACTAAAAATAAGCTTTTGAAAGCTTATAAACATAGAGTGTGGAATCTCTTGGAGAGCTTTGATGTTGTTAATCTGCAAGTGGTGCTGAGGAAATTGAAAAAAGAAGTATACCAGATGGAAAACCCTTAGATCACAATTTTCACTAGCCAAGGACCTCATTCAATGAAACCAACAATATCTTAAGCTAGTGCAGTTAGGCCATCAATTCCATACAATGAATTTCAGTTGGTAGGTATTTTACAATGATGAATAAACTTTTTTAGTTTATCCAGAATGAAGGTGAATTCTCCTAAAAAAAATGCAATTTGATTTTCATGATAGTTATGGTTATCAAGTAACTCAGATTAAGAAACAAATTTTTTTTCTGAAAGGATTGGTCACTCTTGAACATATTTTTAGTCATGATGAAAAATGCTAGAGGAGAAGATAAAAATATACATAACAAGGCAAGAATAATGCCAATCAGTCACTATTGAAAAAGGAAAGGATTTATTGTTGGGAAAGGTGTGTGCACTGAAATATGAGAAACAAGCTTGTTATCTCCTTGTGTCAAAAATTTTAGTGATATATTCTCACGGGACTATGAGGATATCTTAGGGGTTTTAACCTCGACATTGTCTCAACATTGCATTATATATTGATACTAATGTATCAAGTCAATTAAAAAAAAAGTAGAGACTTTGTTAATCCCAAGATAAATTCCCTCATGAGGAAGGATTTTATCTAAGATGGTTGAGGAAAAAAAAATATTTCCTATCAAATATTTCTACTTGGGTGGCTAACCTGAGTTCCTGTTAGAAAAAAGAATGGAGAAATCAAACTCTGCGTTGATTTCAGGGATTTGAACAAATCTTCCTTAAAGGATCATTATCCTCTACCTTATATGGAGACAAATTTTTGCAAATAGTAGTAGGAGTTGGAATAGGTTTTACTATGCTTGGATGGATACTTAGGTTTTAATTAGATCAAGGTTAGAGAAGAGGATCATTTCAAAATCTACATTTATAACCAAGGTGGATAACATATGCATATCAAAATATGCCCTTTGGTTTATCAAATACAGGTGCCACATTACGAAGAGCAATTTATATTGTCTTTTAAAGGGTATATCGATGAATTCATCCTTGCCTACTTAAATGATATCACTATTTTCTCAAAAGAGAGTAAAGATCATATCAATCATCTTGAGAAATTTTTTGAGAGATGCACAGAATTTGAGGTGTCTTTGAACCCCAATAAGTGTAATTTTGTAGTCCCTAAGAGCAAGCCCTTGGGGCATGTTGTTTCAAAAGATGGTATTACCATTGATCTAGAAGTAATATCAACCATCCTCTCTCTCTCTCTTTTCCAACTCACAAGAAGGCTGAAAAAACGTTCCTTGGAAAGATTAACTTTGTTAGGAATTTTATCCCTAATTTTATAGGATTGGTTAAGCCAATCACTTCAATGCTCAAGAAAGATTCATTATTTAAATAAACAACAAAAGGAAAAGAATTTTTTTCCAAGATCAAACAATCAATTGCTTAAGCTCCCACACTTATCAACATTGAATACTCTAAGGATTTCATCCTTTATTTGTATAGAGTTGAATCCATTATTGTTGTTATTTTAACACAACAAAATGATCAAGGTGCAAAACAACTAGTAGCCTTCTTCAATTAAACACTGAAGGATTATGAACTAAAATAAAACTATATATAAAAACATATATTTTACATCATGAGAGATCTCAAGAAATTCAAGAGTATGTTTTTTGTTAATCATATTAAAGTTATAGTCTCACATTCTAGTGTGAGGGACTTCATTATGGGAGTAGAAATCAGTGAGAAAAGAGCTAGATGGGTGAATAAAATTATGGAACGTGATATGACCATCAAAGCCACAAAAATGGTAAGAGGAAAAACACTTTGCAAGTAGCTGACTTTGGATGCTCAAGATGATCAATAAACCTCTCTCTTTGTGAGTGAGGAACTTCCACGTAATATTGAAGTTCGACAAGATAAAGGAGATTCACTCCGTTGCTTCAGCTAGATTGAAAACATGACCACATTCTTATTCACTGGTGCATACCCTCCCAGCCTAAACAAAGCAAAAGGAAGGCATTTGAGACTACAATCAATCCCTTATGCATTAATTGATGGAATCCTTTTCAAAAGAAACCTTGATGGAGTGTTGTTGATATGTATTTAAGGTGAGCAGGTGAACAAAGTATTGGAGGAATTCTACGATGGTTCCTCTAGTGGACATTTCTCTACAAAAGCAACAATAATGAAGATCATAAATGTAAGATAATTTTGGCCCACACTGTTTGCAGATGTTAATCATTAGGTTAGGAAGTGCAAAGAATGTGCTTTCTTCACTGGTAAAAAGAAGTTGGATGCCCTTTCACTTCACCCAACTCAAGAAAATCAACCATTCTCCAAATAGGGTCTTGATTTCATTGGCTTGATTAATCCTCCATCAAGTGTTAGTCACTAGTGGGTTTTGACAACAACTAATTATTTTACCAGATGGATAGAGGATGTGGCACTTAAGGAAGCTACTAAATGTAACACTCAAAATTACAAGAGCTGGAAAATGAGAATTTAAAAAAAAACATAAAAACAAATTACACAGCTACAATCGTACATATTAATTTAATCAAATTCATTAAATCAGATTTTTTCTTTTGATCTATCTGATAACATCCATGTAAGCCATGTGCGACTGAGAAGGGTGTATCCAGATCTCCATGATCTCCCTTCGTCGCTACTTCGAGTGAAGATGCTTACTAGCATTTCGGCTCAACCTTTATCATGTCATGGGAACCGTGTGAAAGTCCTTGGGTCTACCACGAAGCTAGTTTCCTGAATTCGTATTCCGGTATCCGACCATTTCCTACCTCATGTTCAATGTTCAACTTCCCATTATCATGTTATTGACAATTTTTTTAATTGGGGGACTAGGTGATCAGACAATGCACAACCATTAATGCATTACTTTGGCCAAAGTTATCCACCGTGCAGGTTACGGCTAAACTCAAGACAACACACTAGTCTTATGAGTTATAAGTTTTCTGCCACCTCACAACTATCCCTTTCACTATTATCTAGATCTTATAGTTTGTATTTACTTTATTTCCAGTTAAGCTTATCTTGCAAGATTTTATATCGAGATAGATGCCAAGGCCAATTACAATCATTATGAGATGAGTACATTCGTTATGTTGAAATGTAACTATTTCAGCATTTTGCATGTACTTATCCCTTAATATGCCTAATGGATCTTTTCATCTAATTGCCTTCCTATCTAGTTTCTCTTTTCCTGATGTTCAATTTTAAACCTTAAATTACCTTTTTATAATGATACTTTTTCATCCTCTAAAAAAATTAGGCTTTACAATCTTAACAAATTAATGTCAAGTTTACCGGAAGGCCAAATTAAATATATATTTAATTATTCCTCCGATTAACTACGCCACTATATAGCTATTTACTTTAGAAATTAAAAGACAATTGAATGTTATAATAATTGTCCAATTTTTGGCTTCATATATTGGTAAATGTCGTATAAATATATTTAACAATTGATGATAAGTAAGACTTCTTAATTCTAGTATTTATCATTTACTCATATTGAGATATTATGACATACAAAGTAATCATCTCTTTATTAAAAACATAAATTACATACGTTGTTAAGGCAAAATCTATAACTCATACTGTAACTCTCACATAATGAGGTTTGAATATTAACAATGGGTTCAAGATCCCAATAAATTTAGTCAAAATTTTAGGATATCATCCTTCTACAAATTGAAATCCAAGTAACTCATTTAGATTCATGCTACAATAAAACTTCTCAAGACATGTGTTTCTGCATATTCGAAAGTGACGGCTAATTGTCTTGCAAGACTGGAGTAGTGGTATAATGTCGGTTCAAAATGAACTGGCATGAATATTGCCTTCATTTTCTGATGCAATTATTTAATAAAATATGAAAGATATAAATGTTGTTTTATCAACAAGCGCATGGTAATACAACTGAGAATGTATTACTACATATTTTCCATAAAGATACAGTTATGAATGCACATCAATAGGAAAACCAATTTCTATTTCAGTGATCATGTTTCCCTCTAATCACAAGGATCAAGACATCCTTATTTCAGCTTCAAATAATAAATATTTGACATTTAAAATTTTACATAAATCATAGGAACAATATGATTAAGAAGAGTACATTTTTTTTCTTATTTTTAATAAGTTACCATCACAAAAAAAGTAATCAAACCATAATCGTTCAACATCCAAATTCAGATTATAACCACAAGCAAATCATGTTTTACATGGTACAGATTTAAATATTATTTTACTTACCCTCCAACCAATGAGCAACTTAACAAAACTGTCCGAAATCAACCTTTCCAAATACCAATTAAACATAGTCTCTCTAGGTAATGAGCAACTCATCATATCATCCAGGAACATCATTAACAAAGAAAATAAAACATAATATTTTTAGTCAATGAGCAACTCTATAAAACGTCAAAGAACATCATTAACAAGAGAAATAAATCATATTATTTCCAGTTAATGAGTAGCTCTATAAAACGTATGATATATTCCTTTCCAAACATTCAAAACACATTTTTCTTATATATATGAACAACCCAACTAAACAATGTAAAAACACCACGATTACATTATTTAAACATACTCTTTCTAGTAAAAGAATAGCTAATAATTTCTTTCATAAAATATCATTATATTAAACCCAATCACGCCACCACTTACTCCTTGGTGCAACTTGGTCAAGTTGTCCTGGCTTTCATGCCCTTACCTAGATAAGCAATTTCTTTTTCATAGCCATGTAAGAATCCAAGTCATATTGCCAGGCTGGAAGTTACAGGCTAAATGCCATTTTTTTGGTAGTTATTAACACATAACAACACATCCTCATTTATACATGAACCGATTTAGATGCCCATAATAAAAATTTCTGGAAAATGCAGCCCCATGCAAGAGCTTTGACATCCACAAATTTTCATTCAAAAGATCTCAATAAATTAAAAATCAGACCTACATATAATAGCCAAGAAGGAAAAAAAATACAAATCATCAACCAGTTACATATCCATATCAATTCGGTTACCCAAATCGATTCATTTATGCAAATCGATTTGTATACCCAAATCGATTTGGGTATCAAACCGATTTGTTTACAAAAAACACAATCAAATTTTTGTTAACAAAAATGAGAACCCACAAGCACAAATTTATTTGAAACACACAAATTCACAAAAACATTTTCGTTCTTCCAGTATAGGAAAAACCCAACTCTTTTCTTTTTGGGTACAATTTATTTTAATGCAGAGAAGGAATTTTAATTTACAGTCTATTTTTATTTTTGCAGATCAAAACCCAAAACCCCATCTGTATTTTTTTTTCTGATTTTAGCTAAAACCACACAGAGAAAACTTAAGAGAATACAAAATTCATCAATTTCCTTTTCAAATTTCATCTCCAAGCAATTAAATCAAAAGTTGTCCACAAATTCCTTTGATTGCCATTAAAACAAAATGTGTATTTCGTCATTTTTTTTTACAAATAATGCAGCAGAGAAGGGAAAAGATATTCATGATTGAAGTAAACCCAAAATCAACAACCTCTTACTCTACCAGCTCCAACAAGTTGAATCCTTCCTTCCTCCAAAACTCACGCAGGTATCCCAAAAGGGAAGAATGAAAATAGACAAGGAGAAATAAAAGAAAAAGAATATAATGAAAGAAACTATAGTTGGGCAATATATTCGAGAATTTTTGGGCTTCCCAATGTTAGCACATGCATTAATGCATGCCACATACTTATGCTATGTAAAGGTGTTTCGCTTTACGAAACCCACGAATTTTAAGTATATATCTATATATATAACTATATATATATATATATATAGTTATATATATATAACTATATATATATATATATATATATATATATATATATATATATATATATATATATATATATATATAACTTTTGACTTACATGCCAAATCCTTCTAGAATATACATTACTAATTTTACAAATTAATATTGCATTTTTTTAATTTTAATTTTAATTTTATTTAAGTTGTTATCCAACTTAATGGTTAAGTTAAAATTAATCATCATAATACAAGTCCACATATTACAAACAATATATTATAATAATAATAATTTGAATTTCCACGTTCCATACGAAACATTCCAATAAACGAAAATCACCAAGTCCGTAAATAATAATTCAAATATTCTCATAAAGTTGGCTAGACATAGCATTGTCAAATAAAACAGACGTAGTTATTATTACAGTCATTACAAAATTCGAACAAAACAAAAGACGACTAAACCGATTAAAATAAAGCAACTGAAATACAAATAACTAAAAGATTTGTTATCATTTATGAACCGTTTTACCTACGATCAAGGCCTAATCACGTTTAGGAAGGATCATCAAGGTGGGTGCAGGGTTACCCGTTCAATAGTGTCATGCTCCGCAGCAGAAGCTGTGCGTCATGACACGACAAACCAAATGAATTCTTACACACAATGATGATCTCCTCTAATCCGGATTAGATGTAACTGTAGTTAATTTAACTTACTAGAAATTTGGGATGTTACACTAAATTAGTTATCCTCGACTTCCTTGAGGACATTGTGACATGTTTGACATCCTTGAAACCATCATTTCTAATAATGCAAAATCTTTTTAGGCTCTAAAATTTCTGGTTAGGCTCTTGGACTTGGGATTTACTTGAAGACTTCTTCTAATTACTACCCTCGGGGTAATGGTTTGACAAAATCTACCAATAAGAACTTGATAAAAATCATGAAAAGGATAATGAATATAAACCATAGACAGTGGCATACAAAAGTAAAAAGTTGATCTTTGTGTAGACACCTAAATTCAGTATCTCTACCCTTGTTTGCCCACGTGCGTGCATATTTTTCTAGGGTCTTATCTAGGTCCCCCTTTAATTAAATCAATCCTCCTTCCAGATTTAATTAAATTTCCCACTTAATTATCCTATAACCTAATATAATTCACATCCAATTAATTATTTCTTATTAAGTAATTAATCTTATCTTGCCCTAATCACCATTACTATTTAGGATGCTTTAATCCTAACATATAAATCCCATTATGCTTTTTTACCCATCCCTATCTTACATATACTTATCCCTTAATCTTCATCCCTAAAAAACCCTAATCCCGCCTACATAAGCTTTAAAGCACTTTTTCCAATCCTTAAGAAAGCCCATGAAATCCGGACTCAAAATCACAAAAATCCACCACATTGGGGAAAGTTTCCCCGTATGGTCGGTGGTGACCCAACCCAATCACCGTCCGAACCTATAAAACTAAGTATCTTTCTTTCCAAAAACAACACATAAATGCACACATGCATGGAGCTTCATCTCTGATTTGTGAACTATACTCTACGATGCCTGAACATTCAAACTAGCAGTTACATATCTCCTAGACAATCCTCTTGCAATGTGCTTGGATCGTCTCATTTTGATCATCTACATAACTACGAGAGGTTTATCATCATCTTTGTGTTATTTATGCAATATCTATCATCATAATCTATTGTTATCTTGTTTAATATAACATTTTGTAGGTTCATATTAGATTTTGCAAAACTCAGAGTTCCCCTAGCATCAACCTTCTTTTCCAGCCGCTTCACTTACAGGTATCCCATTCTCATCCTTTTGACCTTGACCTTATCTAACCTAGCTACAGTCACCATCGACCCACCCTGGTCATTTTTGATCGGGCTCTTGTTTGTCAAATATCTCAGCCAAATCACTAGTTTATGTCCTTTTCTTTGCCTTTCTATCCCAGAGATCATTTTGTAGGTCATCTCCCAGCACCCACAGGCCTATGCTACCTTTGAGTTTGCACTCAAAAATTTGTAGGCCTCCATATTTATTTTGTTGTTTAGATATTCTCTCCCAGGTCACTTTCAACCTGCTTCTGTAAAGTTCGGGTCGTCGTCGACCTAGACCAGGTAATATTTAATTTACATTTCTTTCAGTCAAATTAGCTTTTAGATCAATTTCAGTCATTTCTCAGATTCATTAGTATATTTATTTCTGCATGCAATTTTCTTATCTATCCTTTACTTCATTGTTTATTTAAAATGGGGGTTGAAATCAGTGAAAGGAAGCTAACACTTCTTGGAGCCAACATTGTTAGGGAAACCCCCGCATATCCCATTTAATCAATATCCTATTTCATTCTATCTTATTTGCAGGTCATCAGATACAAATAGGATCAGCTACTCAATGCCCATTACTCCACATCATGATTTTGAGGTACTATAAACCCTCTATGTTTTGAGTTGTGTACTTTCCTTAGTAGCTAACACATTAACTTGAATTGAACGAGAAATGACATCAACATTCCTGGCATGCCCGGTGGGACCACTATTCAGGTGATACCTTTCTTTTCTATCTTCTTTCTTCTTCTATCTTCTACTAATACTGTAGTGTGAGGCCCTTCTTCTTACTTTCTCTTGTTGGTTCACCCGTTGGATCACTCTTCACTAAAGATCAGATGAAAAGGAAAATATTTATCCATGTTTTCCTCTTTTTCCTTATTTTCTCTTTTTTGCATCGTACTTCCCTTTCCTGTGTGTGTCCTTATCGAAAGATCACACTTCGATTTGGTTTCAAAAAGAACCTTTCTTTTTTACATCCTACTTGCTCACATAGTTTAAGTAGGAGGTTAACTTGTTGCATTTCACAATCCTCACACACAACCCAAAACTCACAAACCAATCAACACATCTAAACAACATCCTACCTCGTAGACTGATTAGGATTTCATCACCCAACAGGAAACCGCCTAAGACTCTTCCAAGCCAAAACACACCTGAAACAAGATATAGAGTACCTTCTCTTAGGTACCCCATTATCCATCCCCTTTTCCATTTTTCACATTTTCTTAATTAAAAAAAATAAAAAAGAACTATTTTCTTGACTTTATTGATTTAAAGATGGAACACAATTCTTCCCCCAAGGATTCTTACACAAACATCATGATTGATATCTCACCTTGTCTCCTTCTAGCCCCATCTATGACTTATTTCTCTGTAGATCACACCAATTAGAATCTATCCCACCACCTTAGACCACCCCTGCTTCACCTGACATCACCATGCATATCCCACTATTGACATTCCCATCTCTCATATATCAGATCTTCCCATCCAATCCCAACCATCTTATCATGTTTCTCCTACCCAATATCTTACATCCCCTCAACCAATACGATCTTCACCACTCCCTGACATTTTCAGAAAACCCTTTCCTACCCTCCATTAACAAACCTATTTTCACCAGACACCAAAAAAATATAACCCATTTTCAATCAACACCATACATCAGACACCTCCTCCCATATCTACCCCATCTCATCATCACCTACTCCCATCCTTGATATTGTGCCTACGGCTCCTTCAGGAGCTATCCCCGTATCAACCATGCCCACCATTTCCTTACATGCCACCTTAACTTCCACTACTTCTCTCAATCTACATCCACCTCTTACCACATCCGACATTGGCTTTCAGACTGCACCCACCCTTCATGCCCGACATCTACCCTAACTTATCTATTTATCCACCATCACCACCAATCCTATACTACCCATTGGTCATGTATTAATCATTATACACATCTGGAAACCCAGTCCCATCCAACATCCTCATCGTCCCAGCTTATCTTCCACACCTATCCCTACTCCCATACTTGATAATGTTCCCTACGGCTCCTTCAAGAGCTATCCCCGTATTACCCACTATTTCATTACCTGCCACCTTATTTCATATCTACATCCAAACACACCCATCACTACACCTTATATCCTACTAACTTACTATGACCAATAACATATCACTCATAAGTACATTATATCTTATGACAAATCCACCCATGTATTATCACACACATCTCTTTACCCATGCCCACATCATCAACTTTATCCCACTCTTCCACACCTAATCTTACCACATCTACCATTCCCACATCTATATCTACTATCACACCAAAAACACATCCCCAATCCACAAACATATCCACAATGCCTCTTGAAACACCTAAGACAAACATTGAAGGCATTCACTACCTCTTCCAAAACCCCACATTTCCATGCCAAAGAATCCAAAACCTACATCATCTCCCTCTCACATAGACTTCATCAACCTCATGATCCAAACACCCCTTATTCTATCCACACCTACATCTATCATCTGAACCCACACTGACATATACCTCATCCACTTCATTGGATACCACTCCCCCATCCACATCTATTCCACCATTACCCTTCATACCATCTGTAGAATCAGTCCCACTCCCTCTTTCTACACTTCTACCTATACCTACCACATTGACCATCATAACCACATCTCCTACATCATCATATTCTCCTCCCACATCCTTTGAAGAATATTGGAGAGCACTAAAACTTATCAGCAACCATAGGTGAACCTCCTGTCTCATCTACACAACCAAACATTTCTTCACCTTCCTTAGACAAATCATGCAAAAATTGCTTCCCCCATTAGCCAAAACATCATCTTCAGATCCACCAGTTGAAATCATTATCATCCCCTCCAAGGGTATTCCTTCACAAACCAAATCTAAAAACCTTGGTACCCTTCCACATTGGTCCCTTGTGTGCCCTCACAGAAAGATAGAATTCCTCTGAGCCAAGATCAAACCTACATCATCCATCTTGGGGCCACATCCATCTATCCTAGGACCATCTCCTTCATCATGATCAATCAACCAATCTAAATCCCAAAAATATGAATCCCTCCTAGGACCAAAACCTTCATCAAGAACACTCCCATCCATCGACCAATCCAAACTAAAAATCATCCAACCCTTCTTCTTCCAAGACACCAACCACTATCAAAGCTGAAAACAAAACATCAAGACCTTGAAACAATCCACCCTCATCCTCCATCTAGAACATCTTCCAAAACATCTCCTAGTACATATATTGAATCTTATGTGGAAGTCTTGCGACATCTACTCCAAATTTCTGCCATCACACTTCCACCTATCAGGGCCTTTGATCCAGACCATCCAAATCCATCATGGTTCGATCCCCATCACATTTACACCTACCATCATACCTTGGGTCATGACACCAAAATTTAATGTATGGCCCTACAAACCGTCATCCATGATCTTATCGATAGAGAGGAATTTCTCAAGGATTCTCCTTCTCTATCTACCATCTCATCCACGAATGATTTTACTTTCTATTTCTACCTCTCCATCTATAGGAGTCACTAGGCCTTCTCCTTCATCCACCACTTCTTCACATACCACTCCTCTTAGTGAGGGTCCTCCCTTATTCATCGATATGGTTTGCCTTGATACACCATCCCTATGATCTTTGATCTTATACTCCATCTATACTTGTCATCCCATCTCATTTCACTTATCCTGATATCCACTAGTTCATCCACATCTCTCTCACTAGGGGGGAGCACATTCCCTTTGCTATTGATTCCTCCTACATATTCTTCCTCATCATCCTATCCCTGAAACTTCTTTGGTGCTGGGGGACTTCATTCTAGGATCTCTTCTACTTATGGATTAGATCCTTTCCCTACTTGACATTATCTTATCCTATCTAGCTCATCTCATCCAATCATGTCAACCAGTTTTATCCATCATCTTCTCCTCCTAAGACCACCTTCGTGGCCATATATGTGCTTCCCTTGGGATCACCATGGATTTATCTAAGGCCCACCCTCATGGTCGTATGATCTCATCCTAAAATCATTGTAGTAACTATTATTCTTGTTTTCCCAAGAAAAAGGGTATTTACTCAAGCCTCATGGTCCTTATCTAACTTATCTCAAACTCGAATTTTTCCTCACCAAACCTTTTTACCTATCTTCTTCCCCAAAATCCCTTGTCATAGACAAGGGGGTCTCATCGGTCTTATTAATCCTTGATCTACACAAAACATCACTCCATCATCACTGCAACTGAATATTTCACTAAGTGGGTGGAAGCGATTCCCCTCACTTCAACTAAATCTGGTCCTAATTATTAACTTTATCTACCAGCATATCATTTGTCGCTTTGGCATTCCTCACAAGCTTGTCACAGACAACAAAAATTCCTTTAAAAATAAATATCTTAAGAAGCTTTGTGATTCATTTAACATCCAACTCAACTTCTCTTCTCCATACTATCCTCAAGCTAACAACCAAGTCCAAAGCCACTAACAAAACTCTTCGAAACATTCTTGTAAAAATTGTTGATCAATTAGGATCATGATTGACATCTCCATCTCCCTTTCTCTCTTTGGGCTTATCAGAATAGCATCCATACTTCCATGGGGGCTACACCCTTTTCACTTGTGTATGGTTCTGAAGTCATCCTCCCTCTTGAAGTTCAAATTCCATCTTTACGCGTGTCCCTTTGCGACTTCATCTCTGATGAAGACTATCACCAAGCACGTCTAACACAACTTGAGTTGTTAGATGAGTGTCACCTTCTCGCTCTTGAAACACCATCATGTCTATCAAGAGTGCATCAAACGTGCTTACAAATAAGCACATAAAATAACATGAATTTAATGTTGGTGACCTCATTCTCAAAGAAAATCAGAACGTCACTACTCTAGAAAGGAGCCAATGTGGAAAGTTTTCCCCTAACTGGATTGGACCATACATTATCACGCATAAGTATGGGTCAGGAGCCTATCGATTGGCCTCCCTTGATGGTAAACCAGAAGTGGAACCTCTTAATGCATTGCACTTGTGACCATTCTACTATTAGCATGTCTTCCAGTGAGCTCTTAGTCATATCCTTGGATCATCCCTCCATCATTAGCTCATCCATCTTTCATCATAGTGATTTGGAATTATGTGGTCATCCATCACTTTCCTAGATGTGACCTTAAATATGAGCACCACATTTCTTCTCATAGCATATTCCTTATGGATAGGTTCTCCCTTTTGGTGATAACTCCATGATCATTACATTCGTCACCCTCTCATTCACCTATTAGAACCATGCAAAGGGTCCAGGGGTGTCTCTTTGTACATTCATTATCCCCTCCTAAATGAGTCTACTTAGCTATTCCCAACTCTTCCCCATGTCAAAATAAAAATCAAAGGATGGGCCAATCAAAATTCAAAGCAACTCAAAAATAGACTGATCCCTCAAAGGATAGATGTTCAATCAAAAAAAGAAAAGAAATTAAAAATCAAATCAAAAGAAATAAATAGACCGATCCCTCGAAGGATGATATCATATATATTATCTTTTTCCATCCATATTACATATGTATAAAGTAGACCATACCCTTGAAGGATGGATACTCTTTTTTATCATGGCATTGAAGGCTTCCCACATTGATCATCCTTCCATTTTATTAGCATCCTAAGAAAGCTTCCCACATTGATCAAATTTCTTCTAGCATTTCTCTTCCCCCTTTCCCAGAGCTAGGGCATAGATTTAGGGAACACCAATAATGGAGAACCCTCTTTCCACATACAAGTTACATCTCAAACCCCTTTGTTGTGTCGACATCAGGTCTATGAGTTCATTCCATCCATTGTCTCTTTATGATATTTGATATAACTAACTGACATTGGTTACATTCTAACACATGTTTTGGTCACATGTGCCTTGAATTATTCGGATCCCCTCTTGTTTACCTCCAATGCAATTAGAGGCATATTTTCTTCATGTGTTCCTTGATACGATGTAATGTCATTTGTACCTATAGGTCAGCATCATTTGGTTGTATTCTATCTCAATCATTTTCAATCTATCTATCTATCCATGTTTAAACATAAATCTTTACTTATCTTAAATCCAAAATCACATCCACATTACTCATTATCTCATTACTATGATCAAATTAAATAACATGTAATCTTTCTTCATTAACCATACAAAAATTCATATAATCAATCATCCATGCAATATACAAATCCTAAGTAACATAACATCACATCCAACATCACATCTAATCTAAATCCAAGTAAAAAAAATCATTTCATTCATACTTTTACCATCATCATCAAATATAAGTAATTAAAACATGTAACTAATCCTCATCATCATCACATAAACTATCAATATCAACATCATCATAAATCAAAATACTCAATGTTATACAAGACACATATATCAAATCATGACAAAATGATATCACAACATACACACACACACATATATACATATCCAAATCAAATGTATCAATACATCATTTCCCTCTAATGGGGCTCTCTCAAAGTAGTGATATCAGTAAAACTAGAAAAGTGAATGTAAGAGAGCTTATTATCCTCCCCCTACATGGGAAATAGTCCCTCTCATCTCTCTATCAGCCTCGTCGCCTCTGCACCCTAGCCCTCTCCTCGATGTGGCTAAGCCACACTTGTTGTGCTCCCTCAAAGGCCCAGCTTCCACCTACCATATCCTCTATAGATGATCCCAGTATCAGAGTGTCTTTGGAAAGCTTCTTGATCACGATCCCCTCATAATACTTAGCCTCTGTGGATAAGGATATGTATTTATCAATCAAGATCATACCAGGAGGTGCCATCTCTCCTCCTCCCTGTGGTGCTTCATGTCCTCCATCTGTAGACCTCGACAACCAGTATGGTAGCAAGGTCTCCAAAGCAAACCCTATAGGCCTCCCTCTTCTGGTATTGTCCCTATCATGTATCTCTGTCCCTAGATCGCAACATCTCTCTCCAGCCTCATCTAATCTAACTCAGTGCATGAGCCATGCTAACTCTGTAGTCTCTCCACCTCTTACTCCTCCATCTCCACCTTCTAGAGCTGCCTCATCTCCCTCCATCTCCATCTCCTCTACCTCCTCTCCTCCCTCCACAACCACCCTAGCTTCCTAGATAGTGTTCATCCAGTCACCAAATCCGGCTTTGAATCCTATGTCGTTATCATCATCCCATGGTGTAACCTCCTCCTCCAATGGATCTTCCATAATAGGGCTCAACAACTCCCTGTCAACCTCCTCCCACCTATACAAAATAGGAGCATGTGGTATAGTCTGGATGACCCCAAAATGTAGTCATCGCTTCAATCAAACTGAAATGGACCTTGATCATCTCCAACCATCTCCCCTGAACCCACCATGTCCGCCTCATCCTAGAAAAATTTATATCTACCCTTGGCCATGCAAGGAAATCCGTATATGGCCTCCATCTAAACTGATTAGTCTCTAAACTACAAGCCAATCAACATACCAATCCACTCCTATGTCTCCCTTGTCTTCAAAGGCCTGGTTGGCCCTCCATCTCAAAAATCCAACCACCAGCTCTATGTGATCCCTAGTGACCCATGGAAGCCCTAGTGCTTGAATGAAAATAATGTGCTTATAGGCCCAATAGTGAAGCAAGAAACCTACGTCCAACCCTTGACCTCCTGCCTTACCCTATACATTGATAGCTCATGGTACACCTGAGCTAGCAAGGTAGTCCCAAAATAGAAAATGTTGGTGCTCAACTATATCCACCACTACACCAACCAGTGCCCATGGAAACTGAGCTCCACCTGAGTCTGAAAAAGCATAGAAAGACACTTCCATCATCACCAAGCAGATCAATCAGCTATGAGGTACACCTTCCTCATACCTCAACTCATAATAAAATTCCCCTAAAGAAAACTTGATGTGGGCCGCATCAATCCAAATAGCCATGTCAAAACTATGAATCTGTTGTCAGCCATGTGATGGGAACTATTTGGTCCCCCTATATAGGCAATCTCAAAATCCTATACACATCCTCTAGGGTGATGGTCATCTCCCCTGTCTTAAACCAGAAGGTACCAGTCTGTCGGTCCCATCTCTCTACCAAATGTGATCATCAACCCCATATCTCGTAGGATCATCTGATAATGTCTGAACCCACCTAACCCCACTGTAGCCAAGTGATCCCACTCAACATTTGTGACATCTCCTCTAATCTTCTCATATAGAGCAGACACTCTGTCTCTCAAATATAGGGTCTCTCTGGCCTACAATCATAAACAAAACATGCAAACATCAATTTAAAATCCTAAATCCAATCTAAATCCATTAAATTTCTTCCAAAATCCATTTAACCCTAAACATAGCCAACCAACCCTAGGCAACACCGACCTAAGTCAGGTCGACGTGTTTCAGGGCCGATCGATGTTCCTTAGGGCCCAGTTCGATGTCGACCCACCTGGGTCACCACCAACTGCCCTTGACATCATCCACTTTTTCTAAAAATGCAAAAAAAATAATAAATACAAAATTAAATTAAAAACAAACTTGAGTTTTGTTTACTCACCATCCTCCACACCCTCTGGCATTTCCTTGCAGCTCCCGCACGGCCTCCATTTCTCAGTTTTCTCTTTAATCGATCTGATCTCTCTCGTTAATTTTGCACGTGAAAATGAGCATTGTCTAGTTAACCCCCAGGCTTATATAGCCACCGACACCTAGTCATTTATCGACCCCTTGGATCATCGTTGATTGGCCTTGGGTCACCATCGACTTGCCTTGATAGCCTTTTTTTTGGATTCCCCAATCATTTTTTATGACCTCTTCTTGGGCATTCTTCAAATTCCACCTTTGTGGCCATCTTTATTTTCCCTTTAGGGAATTTTATTTCAATATTCTGATCTTATCCTTTTGTGATCTTGAATTCCACTTTCATGGTCGTACTTACTCTATCTTCGGGCATTTTTATTTTTCAATCTTATCCAATTTGTGCACAAATTCCACCTTTGTGGCCATACTTATCTTCCCCTTGGGGCATATTATTTCACTACTCACCTTTTCGACCTTTTCTCGTGTCATGTGTTGGGGCGCCATTATTTTCATCCTCGTCCTTTGCGGACGCATAGTTTTTCGTTCGATTCCTCGTGTAAGAAGGATTTCACATAATTTTTACATTTAGTTGTGCATACTTTGATGCTCGCCTAAGACCCTATGATCATTTCAACTTGCATCCATTTGAGAGTTTTCCTATTGGATTCTCTCCTTTTTGTAGTGATTTTCACCCACTCATTGGCCTATAGAGCACTGTCGCCCATCTCCATTGAAACCACAATTGTTCCTCTATCGATGTGATATTGGAGTCTCAACCATGGTTTTCATTTTTATTGTGATCCCACTTGTTTAGGGCATTCTGCCTTACGCTATCCTTTTACCCATCTTTCTTCACCCACCCGCCCTTCATCATCTACCTTTTTTAAACACGTCATCGATTTCCCTTGGCATCATCAATCCCCCGTTTGAAGGGTGGCTCATCATCAACCTTCCGTCAATCTAAATCATACTCTTCCTCTCACTATTTTTGTCTCATGGGTTGCTAGCACAAACCACTCAATAAAAAGGGGCAAATGTAGACACCTAAATTTGATATCTCTACCCTTGTCTACCCACGTGTGCGTATTTGGATATGGTCTTATCTAGGTCCCCCTTTAATTAAACCCATCCCCCTTTATTTAATTGAAATGCCCACTTAATTATCCTATCACCTTTAATGCCCATCCACCTATTAATTAATTAATTAATATCTCACATGCCTTAGCCAACCTTTTATTTAGGATGCTTTTATCTTAACACATACATCCCCTTACTTTTCTAGCTTTTTTATCTTGCCTATCTTTATCCCTTAACATCCCTAAAAATCCCTTACCCACCCTACATTCTTTGAATCATTCTTCCAATCCTTAAGAAAACCCAAAATTACGACAAAAATCACAAAAGCAACCCCATTGGGGAAAATTTCCCCGTAGTCGGCGTTGACCAATCCTAATCGTCGTCGACCCTATAAAACTTTGTTTTTTCTTTCCATAATCATCAGATGCATGCAAATTTTGGAGCTTCCTTGTGACCTATGAACTGTTCCTCATGCCTGAGCATTCCTACAATAGTTACAGATATCTTGGACATTATTTCAATGTGCTTGCATCACTCATGATCATCCTTCCTGAGATTTATCATCATCTTTGTGTTATTTATAAAATTATCTTTGTATTGTTTGCATCTAATGTTTTGCAGCTTTAGATCAGCTTCTGCAACACCCATATTTCCCCAACAACATTCTCTTCTAGATTATTTTCTTGTAGGTCTCCTATCTCAACCTTTTGATCTTGGCCTTACCAAACTCTACTTCAATCGCCGTCGACTCAACCTGGTTGCCGTCGACCAGGGTCCTATTTGCTAATTAATCTTTCCTTACTGCTACTTTCTGCCATTCCCTTGTGATTTTTACCTTTGAGAACATTCTACAGGTCATCTTCTAACATCCATAGACCTCTACTAACTTTTAGTTTGCACTCAGGATTTTATAGGCTTGCATACTCATTTTACATTCCAGATCTTCTCTCCCAGGTCGTCGTCGACTTGCTTCTGCATAGTTTGGGTCACCGTTAACCCAGACTATGTAACATTTAATATAGAGTTATTTCAATCTAATCATCTCTTAGATCAATCTCAGTCATTTTTCAGATTCAGTAGTACTTCTATTTCTGTATGTTATCTATTGTTTTATCCTTTACTTCACTTTCTCTTATCAAATGGGGGTTGACATCCGCTAAGGAAGTTAACACTTCTTGGATCTACTTTGTTTGGGCAACCCCCACATATCCTATCTAATCCATTTTCTTTTTAGAGATTCTAATTTTTAAGTCATCAACATGTAACAACAAGGATCCATCATCACTTTGCACCCATTTATCCACCACATTGTGTTAGAGGTACCATACACCCTCCATTATCTGAGTTGATAATTACTTTCATTACTAGTTCATTCATTTGATCAGGAATGAAGAAACTTGTTCAACACTTTGGGTTGATATAATCAGAACCAAGATGGGCAACTGGTAGTTCTCCTTACAATATGGTGTATGGTAAAGAAGCGAGGCTTCATTTATAACTTGAATTACCTTCACTAGAGTTAGCCTAACAATTAGAATTGGAAGGTGTAGATTAGAGAGAAATTATAATGGTAGAACTGGTTGAAACTTGAAGAATTAAGGAATTCTACCATGATCATATCATAACAACATCAGAAGTCAACCAAATAATGCTTTGACAAAAAGGTTATGGCTCAAATTTTCAAATTAGGCGATCTAGTCCTGAAATGGGAATCAAACAAAGCAAAATCAAGGCAACACTCTAAGTTTGATGTACTGTGGAGTGGGCTATACATCATCATTTCTTACAAAGAGGCCAACTCTTTTGAGTTGTGCAAAATTGATGGAAATACATTGTAGATCCTAGTAAATGGGATTTATCTTAAACATTCCCATTAAGTTGTTTCATTGCATCTTAATACATATTATATTAGTTTGTAATTCCTCAAAGTGCTTTATAGTACACTGCCTTGTTAGTGGTATAATATTCCTTTCCCTAAGTTCTTTGCACAATGTCCTTTTTGCTTTTGGGATGGCATTTTTCATTACACGGTGGTTCATGAAGGATTCAGAATTGAAGGTGGTGGGTTGAGTTGCAAGGGGTAGTATAATAATGTTCAAACCAACCCACAAACATTTAAGCATATTCAAGATATTACCGACAATTCTACTCATGGATTCCCAAGAAAATTAGGTGGAAAATTGATTTCGTGACAACTTTCCACTCCCATTAAGCTCAATCAGAGTAATTATTATATCGATAATGATCTCTTAAGGTGGCTTCACTTTAGTGCTAAGTCCATATGGTCTCAAGGATAATATTTTCAAAGTTTCATATCATTTTTCATGTTTTCAAACTTGACTCCATGCCCAATGGATGTTCAAAGTCACTAATATTTCTATCTAGCAAGTAGATAACCCCTGAAAATCACCAAAAAAATGTTTTCTAAAATACCTCTCGTGACTACTTTAATAACTTGCAAAAATAATTTTGGACTTGGACACTTTTTAGGCCTCGGCAAGACTTTTATGAGAATTTACAGTTTTACAAGTGTAAAATTGCAAGTCAGGCCCCAAGCCTCGACGACAATCCTTATTGGACTTGGGGAGTTATCCAACACTTAGTATTTTTCACAGAGTTTGAAATTGTGTAAACTGCTAGCAAAACTTTGTCATCCACCTTAGAACATGTGTCATCTCATCAGAGGTTAGTGGTCAAAATGTAAAACTTGCTCTCATGTGGGTTGCAAACATATCCTTGATTCTCAATGCTTATAGTCAAAGGTATGAACCCAAAAACTAATCACCATCCACCACATGGTGCAATCTCGAGCAAAGGAGGGGAAACATGGCATGATTGCAATGCTTTCTCATGCAAATGCATCTGACGTATTCCAAGTTTGCAGAATGAGTAAGATTTAATAGAATTTCAGGTCCATGGCAGGTCAATAGGTAATCAACAGTCAATATGAGAAGGAAACATAAGCGATGCAAATGTAGGCAATGGAAATCCCCACAATAAATCATAAGTTGTCACGTGTCATTGGAAACTTTGACTCATTCCTCTCAAGCTACAGAATTTCAAATGACCATATCTTTTGATTAAGAGCTCCAAATCGCATAAAATTAGTCTCGTTGGAAAGGTCTCCTCAAGCCCTTCCACTTGGAATCATCAGATTTAGATTTTGATAAGGTTTGGTAGGTAAAATAGAGAAAATATTCTGGACATTTAATGATGAAGTTACATATGACTCAACCACCCGAATTGATGAAGTATGGTGCTCTTTCCTTCTCCTACAAGCAAAATGATGTGAAGGAATGGTCTTGCAGGGGTGTCCATCATTTTTTTCAAAGAATTAATGCATATTGTTGGTGGTTGAAGGAAGAAATTCAAATTTGCCTCTCATTTCCCTCCCCTTTCTCTATTTATTTTTCTATATATTGTAGAGTGTTATTCATTTGTAAAGGCTAGACCCTCTCAGAATACAAGGGCTTCATTCAGAGTGTCTCCTAAGTGTTTTTGAGTTGCAGGCCTCATATTTGGACCTCTTGTAATGTGCTTTTTCCTTCTTCCTTGAATGTGATGGAGAGTGCATTACTTTGAATGCAATAACATTCATGTTTTGTGTCTATTATTTACCTTAGCTTGTGTTTTCTTGCATTTTCTTACCTCTTCATTATTTACAAGTATGTTGTGCATATTTTCTCACTTCATAGGGTTTTAGTTTCTGTTGTGCTCCATGAAAACGAAAGTTTAAATGTTGCTTTGGATTGTGGCACTTTAGTCTACCCTTTCCTTGCTCATTTTATCCCCATTTTCTCTCGTTGAGAATGTCTTTCCCCCTTTCTCTTGGTGTTATCACTTCCCCTTAGCTTAGGTTTTCCCTTTCATGCATCTCCTTCTAAACCATGGTTCCTCGGATTGATAGATTAGGAGTAGATAACTTTGTTTCTTGTTGTAGAAGTAGTTTAGCATTATGAATAGGTAGAGGAAGCTAACCTTATCTGGAGGTCGATCTCACTTTTGCAACACCTACATTACAGAGATCATCCCATGTTGCCTCAAAATTTTGGGTTGTCCATGACTCGGGGTAGGGTACACTTTTGAGCTCCAATGGTTTGCAAGCTTAGGAGATGTCTATGATTTAAATTTTTATAACAACCCTTGCATATTATTTTCATGAGATTGTAATTGGAGTAGTATCATTGTGCCTAAGTATGTATTCTTTCCTCACGTCAATAATAAAAAGCTTTATTTTTTTCTTGCTAAGAGATATGGCCAAGATCTTATTTTGATGGAACCTAACTCTGATCTAGGTTGTGTGGTGTAAGACATCCATTCAATGGGAACCTTGACTGCGACTGTGTCACTAAGTTTTTAATATTTCTTTCATATTCATAGAAGAAGTTTTTTTTTGTTAAGTTTATGCCTAATATTGCTTCAGTGAGGGTTAGCTTTAGAAATATGGGTTGTGAGGTCTAAGGCATTCCTTTATTGCGGACACCTAACCATGAGTGCATCAAAAATGGTTTTAGAGAAATGTTTTATACATCATAGTGACAATTTTTGCATAAATATGGTATCTATAATTTTAAGAATTGGTATAGAGTCTAGTGTGATTATGAGTGATCTTTAGATTTGTTGCTTTCCATACTAGTGGGTTTGGGTAGAAAGTAGTTGCAAGCATTTTCAAGCACTGGGTTGTTGGGTAGAAGAAATATATCATAGAATATTGTTAAGTGAGTGGTTGAGAAGAAAATAGTTATGGCACATATATTGGTAGCCAAAGCAAACAAAAGTAATTATTTGTGTTGTCTTAATTGACACAAAAATATCTACTTAATTCTTTGACTCAACAAATAAAGGTATTTAGGTAAAGGTAGTTATTCAAGATATCGTCAATTAAGACTTAATTTTGTGTATGGGCCCTCCTTATGGAAGCTCAAAAGGGGATTGTTTCCCATTTAGCTTATATATTGTTTAATGAGGTATACAACATTACCCCCTCCATAATTTGAATATATACCTCCTATATGTGATATACATACATCGACCATCAACCCACTCAAGTTATACCAATATAATGCTTTGAGTAAGAAATAACAATGCATAAATATATTGATGAAATAATAAGTAATAATAAATAGAGAGAAATGACATTTAACATTTTTTTCTAAACTATGTCTATAAGATATTATAAGGTTATTTGAATAAATTAATGAAATAATAAACAATAGAAAATAGAGACTAAAAATGAAGTTCAACAATTTTTAGTTAAATCTAATTTATAAGATCTAACATTATTATTATATGTTTTTTGACACTTGTTTATAAAATCCCCGACTTTGTTTTATTATCATGGTTTAATGAAATTTCATAAATATTAGGATAATTACACATACATGCAATGATTATGTCTGATATCATCATATAATGGATATATTATAATGAATTGTGTTTCATCCCCTATTTCATCCAGAGTTACATATTTTACATGTTTTTTTTCCCATGATGTTTCCAAGTCTTCATCTACATATCCCATTTTTTTTCCCATGATGTTTCTAAGGCTTCATCTACATATCCCATTATGTAATTCTTGTGCATTAGGTTAAAGTTTTAAAATTATAATTTTCTTTAGAACACACACTAAATTTAAATCAATTTAATGATGGTGACAACTTTTAACATCCTTTGGGTCAATTTAGTTTGTGAGACCTATCAAAACATTATGTATTGTGTTGATGATGATGACTTTCAGTGTCCTTTAGACCAAATTGGTCTATATACCTAATAAAGCATGTGTAAAATATAAATTCTCTTTCAATCATATCTATAACAAGTGGTTTGTATATATCTTTTTTGATGCTAGCATTCAAAATCTTTCGACTCTTTCCGACTAAAGTTCCATATCAAATTCAATCATTGGACCTTTCTGACTTGAAATGCAATTTTTTTGGCTCATTTCTACAAAGTGAGATTTTTTAGTTTTCCTTGATGACTCCAACCATCACAATCATTCAATGATATTTCCAATTATTTGATGATTTCAAAATCAATAGAGTACACTGAAATGAAGTGCCTTTGCAATCTTTGAACTCTTCCCAATTACAATGCCTTCATAATCCTTGAATCTTCCCAAACAAATTTCTAAGGAAAAGAAGCGGTGTCTAGGAATTCATTATATAATGTATCATTACAATTACACTTTTTCCTATTACCATTCTTTTGATCACCATGTCCCTTAAATCTTCATAGAAAAGTGCCTCCTTGTGATTGTTCTTGGTAGACAATGTGTAGACACTTAAAAGGCCCTATGGCATTTGTTTATCATTTTTTATCCATGGTTGGTGTTTTTGTCTATATGTTGATTATTAGTCTAAATTCAACATTATTGATGTGTATTGAAAACTCCCATCTTTCTTATCCTTTTCCACATCCCCATTCAATTTTCCTTGATTATTGAGCTTGATTAATCACATGTTAAGAGCACCCCTGAAAGTCCAAATACTTGTTAGTTGCACCTCTACAATCTTAGAACTTGTTAGGAGCACCCTAACAATTATGTCCCCCTTGTTTGGTTTATTTAAAGTTGGGTCCTCCCATTCCCCTTAGTTTGAATTTCCCTCTCTTAAACATTCGAGGATAGTGTGTATGTCAATAAGGTCCAAATTTGATTTCTATTTTTATAGATAGCTAAGAATTGGTTACTCATGGTATCCATCCGACATCTATCGATCACTTTCTTATCACAAGAGCACATGGTGAATACATGTGAGGCATATTTATTTTCTACATTTTTTTTCATTATAGACAAGTTTGTTACCATTTCAAGGCTTGATAACAAGACAATTAGTTCGTACTAGCCACTGACCCTAATTCAAGTCCCCCCAAAAAATTTCTTATCTATTTTTAGACATTACATGTTACAATGCACGAAACAAGAGTGAAGAAACATACAAAGAGAACTAGGTGAAAATAATCGTCAAGTCAAATTTCGATTGACAATCACCTATCAAAAACATTGGGGGCATCTTGACACCTATCAAGAATACTGACGATGGTCATAATATTATATCCAAAATTTTAAATTATGGTCGTATTAGCTTCACTGATATATTTTCATGTTCAAATTCAAATGATAAATCTTCCACCTCATTTAAAATATGCCTTGCTATATTTACTTTATTAGTTAATTTAAATATTAATTAAACATTATTGTTAATATTTGTTTAAATTTGGTACAAGTAATAATACTTAGTTAAATATAATGTAATCTACTACACTACATAATCTTTCTTTTCTCCTTAATCGCTATGTTTTATTATGTCAATAAGCATTCTACAATGACAACAAGGGGTGGGATCTAATGGCATGATTATGTCAACTTTTATTCTCAATATTAAATTTGACGTCCATTTAACTGTCACTTTAAAGTTTTTTTTTTTTTTTTGAAAAGTCAATAAAAATATTAATTATGTTAATAGGGGCGGGATCTTATAGTGTGATCATGTCAACTTTTATTCGTTACATTAAATTTGACATCCATTTGATTGTAACTTTAAAGAGGTTTTTTAATTATGAGAAGTCAATAAAAAATATCTTGCTATAATGACACTAACGGGTGGGATCTAATGGAGTGATGGTTTCACATTTTATTCTCTACATTAAATCTAACTTTCATTTAAACTTTTTTTTTAACTTAAAGAAGTCAATAAGAATTAGTAATATCTTTTAATAGAGTTTGGGCTATTTTTTTTCAAAAATATGTTTTTGTTATAAGAAAGTGAGAAATATGAGAACTTAATAAAATTATTAATTAGTGGTAAAATCCAAGCTAAGATCCTCAAAATTGATATGAAATTGATCAATGACACTCGTCTTATATTAAAACTTCACTCCTCAAAACTTTGAATCGCTAAATATTCACTAAATCATCATTAAAAAAAATAAAAAACAAAAAAAATAAAAAAACCAATGAACATAATATAATTAAGAAAAACGAGGATTACTCTTTTTTTCTTTGTTTCAAGGCCATGAATGGCATATCTTGCCGAAGCAGATAGCAAATTGGAGGAGAAAATTGTAAGGAGTGAAAGTAGCTGGGAGTGTTTTTTTTCAAATATGTTACTAATAATAGTAATGTTCTTGACAATCTAGATTCTACAAAACAAGAATATGTCATAAAAATGGATTTCAATGTAGTTAATAATAAACAAATATTTGCTTGATTTTACAAAAATAAAATTATTTCCTTTGCACAATAATACAAGCACTTTATTTGAGATCCAGAGGCGTTAACCATGTGGAAACACAAGTTAATGTGGTAAATTTAACAATAATTGGATAGTTGCAGCGGATGCAAAAGTCCGAGCTCTTAATAGCCGTCCTAAAATTTTGTCGATTATGCACACCTGGCGGGCCACACTTGTCGGGGAAGATAACTGTGTTGTTTTCCAGCAAGCCATTCAGAGGGAGGAAGAGATCGTGAAGTTGCGACGTTGTTGGCATATTTTCCATATGATTAAAAGAAGGTTACGGTAACCGTGCTAAATAGAGCTATATGTAATAGTCGTCCTAAAATCAACTACACAAATTGAGTCACATATGGAAAGGTGGCTTTAAAATTACAAATTAAGGGACATCCCACTATGCCTGTAATTTTAAATTATTATACAGGGGAGGCAACTGCTACTCTTAGACCCCTGCATTTTCATTCCTACAATTCACTGGGCATTCTTAGACACAATGGAAAATCCCAAATGTGTTCTATCAAAAATGAAGTATGTTTAACACATTTAAAATTAATTAACAATAAAGCAAATGTTGCACCGTGCTACCTTTTCCAGCACAAAAACTGAGAGCAACAATGTCTTCATTTGGTGAAGGAGAAAACATAGAGGATGAATTTTTTCATCGACATCAACATGGCTTTGGTAATGATAATAAAGAAAGTGCAAATAATGGATTGTTGCAGGGAATGGCAGAAGCCTTTAATATTTTAGTTAAAACAACCTATGGTATTACATCAGGGATAACCTTGGTTGCTTTGGTTTTTCTTGTTTTTATGCACCGTGTGACATCAACCCATCTTTTGAAATTCAAAGTCCTTTCATACATGACATTGTTGTGTGGCTTTTTACATGACATGGAACATTGGTGCCAATGATGTGGCCAATGCCATGGGCATATCAGTGGGTTCATGAGCACTCACACTCAGACAGGTTGTGCTCACAACTGTCGTACTTGAATTCTAGTGGGTTCTCTTGTCACCCACACAATGCAGAATGACCTTCTCATCCCTGGGACTTTCAGTCACGGGGGGTTCACTTAATAAAAGTATGGTATAACATGTTCATTAGAAGGGTATTAAAGAATACCCTTAATTATAGTTTCTACCTCTAATTATTCAATTGATAATACCCCCTCCTGTTATATGATTAGAATGAAAATATCCCCATATTTTTTCCATGTACCTTACTTACCCATTTTTCAATTATAATTTTATCTACCCCTTTTTATTTCTACCCTAATATATTAAATAGAAAATATATTATATTGTCTCACTCAATTGTTTTTAAATATGCATTTCCTCTCTAAAGATAGTTTGAAGCCATTGAAGACCTATAACAAATCACCTTATAAATGCCAAGCTTTAATCATTTATCAATAGTTCTTCAAATAATTAAGATGGTGAAATAATATCACTTGTGTTGAAAAACATACTTCAGTCATAGTTTTTTACCATCTTATTATTTCTTGGTTAAGAATCTCTTAATTGAAATTTCTTTATTAAAAAAGAGATTATAATTTAATTTATGACCACGCTCTTTTTGAAATTTTAAGGTATTTACTTTTAAAAACTAGGGTTCAAATGTTTTAGTTTTATATTAAAATTAAACCTCCTCTTTCCTTTGGCGCACCTCTCTAACCTAACCCGAATACTTAAATAAAAACATTAATAAATTAAACCCTTTCACCCTCTCACGTCTACCAGTATATTGACTTTAATTTTATTAATTTTAATTACCTCAATATGAACCCACGTGCTAGGATATTGCCTAGCTAATGAACTCCCCCACATGTAGAAGTTATTATAACTCAACCCATGAAAATACAATGCTCAAACCAACTGAGCTATTGAGCTTTTGTTTTCTCTGATGCTATTTTTTTGGCATACATTTGGATGCTAACTACAGACCAACATAAGAGTACAACAAGGTCCAAAACACCAAAACACACAAAATATAACTCATATATTACGATTTAGAAAGCTTTAACAAACTCAGAGCTATGTACTCTCCAAATGAAGCTGGTTCTTTTATGTTTCAACTTTTACTGTGTCTTTTTCATGTTTCTTTTTCTTACAAAATTCTCTATTGCAATTGTGTATAATTGCATAATGCCTTTAAACTATAAATCTGACAAAAATGACCTTGAGCTATGGCTCTTTGTCTCTAATTAGATATTCTCCTTCGAGATTGTACTATAATTTATGTTCAGCCAATGCATATGTTCAAATTAATTCTTCTTTTCTCTCTTTAAATCATTTTATAATTTTCAAGCCAATTATATACATATGCTCCCCAATGTCTTATACATGCATTCGTTGTACTTCAACACGGACCCAAAAAATCAATGGAAGCTCCAACTCATCATATATTGTTAAATCCTCTCATACATCTACCTTGCCCTTAAAATAACTTCATTACTAATAAAATTCCTCCAGCATGTTAACTGTCCTTTCTATTAAAACTGCGGTGTTAGGCTTTATATATCCCCTTCGTATTCTCCGAACGTGAATTCATATAGCCCCAATGATTCCATAAAAAGCTCCATGTCATCACCTTTGACATTTTTATTCATCTAATACAGATCCTGCTAGAATGTGACGATTAAAGAAAAGTTGTGTACTCATTTTATTATAACAAACGATTTCGTTTTAACATTCTCACCTGTTTGGGCCCATGTATACCAAAGCATAACGTGTACATGTTATGGAAAGCTATAAATTAAAACAAAGAGGACCGAGCACTCTACCAGTTTTATCTCCACTCAAACGTGAGTTTTAGAGCTTAACCGTGCCCTAACGCAGTTTTGTTCATTCTAAACTGGATCTCAAGCTCAAGGATCATTTATTGGATCACTGGGAATCATTTGATATCGACGATGGTAGCCACGGAGAAGAGGTGGGCACAATTATTTTCAGTCAAAATTGCATTGAAATATGACCCCTCTCACTAGAACTAAAATTTGAATTGAATACTTTTTTTTATCCTGTGATGCAGCAGTTTGAGGTCGAGGGAATCAACCACATTGGCCATGGAACCCTGTTATTCCTGTCATCCCTCAACAACCCTCCCGACAATTGCTCAAGTATCCCCTAGAAGTAGTCAAGAAGATTTAGTAGCCCAGCATAGTTGAAAAAAAAATTGAATTTATTGTAGACGCAGGCGTCAAAATTAATGGAAGAAGAATGAGGGATTCACGGAATCTAAGATAATGCAGCCCCACCACACCTCTCTTGCTAGAAACACATTTGAGGATATTACTTGCTCATAGTTGACGCGAACGGTCATGAAGTGGAAAATTGATCAGGAGCAGATTAAGGGGTTCTTGAAATCTAGAGAGGAGTTGCTAGGAGTTTATTATGGCCAACAAATTGTCATGATGTGGATGTAACAGAGCCTTGGAAGCGAGAATTACAAGGCGATGCCGCCATATGTGGGCCTTAGTTCACGGACCCCCGCACTTGGAGGTGGTTAGCCTACTTTGTTGTCTGATGCTCGAAGTGGTTTCCCATGTCATTGGTGCAATGTGTAATTTGTGTTAAAAATAAATTTTATAGGTGACCGATGGTGGATGGTGTTTGATCTTTCCACCTTGTAATTTGGACAGATGAGGTGCCATGTATACTTTTTGAGGTGAGACTCTATTGCGAGTTTATCCTCAATGAGATCGCAAATGTCATTTTGATTTATGAGATTTCCAGTGAGCTAAGGAAAAATGTGTCTATTTTGGCAAAATTTGACCAGGTGCACAATCGTTTTTTGTTTACCTATTCAGCAAGGTTAGAAGTCCCCACAGTTCAAAATCCCCCGTTTACCCTGGCAGATTTTCCCTCATTAGCAATTTGCAAGGAGTACAATATAGATGTGATACACTCCACGCACTTTAGGGAAGATATTTAGTGACTCTTAGTTCGACATACGAGGGAGATTTCTGAGCCAGATTAAAACGAAGGTACACAAAGTATTCCCTCAGGGATGTACTAGCATGAGCGCACCACAAGCTTTTCTCATCATGTGGTAGCATATGTTTGGGGCCCGAGGAGGATGATACTGTCATGATGTACTTTATTTGTGGGTGGAGTTGGTGCTAGGGAGTGCACGTCGATAATGCTTTACTTACTGTAGCTAGATTCCTTGATGTTGAGGTGAGTTACATCTTGGATTATAGTCATTTTAGCGTCACCTTTGCATGAGTATGTTTTTATGTTTTATTTTGGCAGTTAATCGTTTAGCCTTTATATGAATGCTGTTTGGGGATGAATTTTTGTGTTTGAGATCAGAAGTTGTGCTTGAGAGAATATAAAAGAGAGAATCTGTATACATTTTTTATTTTCACGTCATTTATTTGCACTTTATATCCGCAAGATTACATTTTTTCACGCACTCAATTTGCAAGCATTTTCTCCGTATGCATTTGTGGTTTATGCACGCAAATTTGTTCTTTTAAAACGTAGTCATTTGTTTTTTTATGTTCTTACAAGAGAATCATTTGATTTATCAGTTGGAAAGGCTTCAAGTGGTAAATCAGTAAGGCTTTAATACAAAAGACCCAGTTTCAAATCCCTAACTCCGGCTTTTCAAAAGGTGTCTTTTGATGCTGTCGATTTGCAAGCGTTTTCTACATATGCATTTATGAAGCATTTTCTCCTCTGCTGGGGTAGGCCCAGAGTTGGATGTTGCATTTTACTGAATTTCAACACTCTTAAACATTTTTTATGGGGATTTGTACCTGGACCTTTGTTATGAAAGTGTTGATGATGCTGATGATTTACCAATTAATGTTATTCTAATAAAGAAGAGTGGTATTGTTATTTGATAATATGAATTTACAAGAAAACTGAATTTGCAAGAATTTTCTCATTAAAGGATTTTAACCTGGACCTCTGTTATGAAAGTGCTGACGATGCTGATGATTTACCAATTAATGTTATTCTAATCACCAGGAGTATTATTATTATTTGATGATATGAATTTACAAGAAAACTGAGTTTGCAAGAATTTTCTCATTATGTATACAGTATTTCTGATTTATCTTCATAAGATCTGTAGACATATATACATTTGTGCTATTGATTCCCATGTATTTTTTGTTTATGTTAATGTAAATACTAAATGTTTAAACAGAATTAATATTGCACTCACAAGGATAAAATATTCACAAGAGGATTTATAGGGTGATTTAATATGAGTAGTGCTGCAGTTTAAAGAAAGTCCGGGTTTTTATATTTCGCTACATTAACTTCTAACTTTTTAAGTATCCGGGCAGGTTATGTACATGCACATATATAATTGATTTTTGTCCAGGATTTCTTTCCAATTTGCAATAATTGTGTATTTGTGCTTTCTGTTGGTGAGGATTACAAGAGAGGATTTGTAAGATTATTGGATGAGTAGTGCTACGATAAAAATAAGAGGAGGATTTGTAAGACTGATTGGATGAGCAAGATGTATGTCTTTGCAGGATTTATTAGTTTATCGGATATCTTTGTAAGGTTTTGTAAGACTAATTGGATGAGCAGATGAGCATTACTACTGAACAAACAAAGCCTTTATTTCATATTTCATTAAAATTTACAAGGAAAATTTATATATTTTGTGTATCTTTTGCTGTGCTTGTGAGTAAGAGAGCTCTGAGTTTGTGTCTGTTTGCAGTTCTAAGAAGTGGTACGCCAAAGCCTATAGCAGATAAGAAGGTCTACACTCTTCTTATTACTGCTAATCGTGTCTGCCTTCCTGATGGAAGGTACATTGCGTATAGAGAAGAAGGGGTTTCAGCGAGCATAGCTAGACATTCAGTCTTAGTTGTCCACTCTTTCCTTTCTTCTCGTTTAGCAGGTGATTACCAATTCAGAATAATATGGGACAGTTTTTAAAAGTTTATATCTTTTGTACAATATTTTCTAGGATATACTTCTTTATTTTCAGAAATTATGTGGTTGTAAATCGTTGTAAGAGCAGCTAGGTTCAGTTCAACTGTTTATATTGCTGCCTTACGGCTGTGAAGTTTTATTTATGTGTTTCTACCATTATAAGGTATCTTCTTTGTATACTTAGGTGTGATTTCAAAAGGTACTAAGGGAGTGCACGGATCTTGTCATGGTCCCGTCATTGATAAATCACTAATGCAGTCTTCTCTCTCTTGCCATTGTTATATTTTCTATTCCCTTATAAATAGATATCTGCAGTGGTTCCATAATATTGGTTGATTTGATCCTCACTCAATTGTGAAAATTGTGGTTAAGTTTTAACTTTTAATCATTTTAGTTATTTTCATGGCAGGTATCCCTGGCATCAAGCACTCATTGCTTGAAGAGTTTGGAGTTAGGCTTGTAACATATGATCTGCCTGGATTTGGTCAAAGTGATCCTCATTCAGATCGTAATTTTACATCATCTGCCCTTGACATGAAATATATAGCTGATGTGCTTGGCTTAGGCGAAAAGTTTTGGGTAATTGGTCATTCAGGTGGAGGAATACATGTTTGGGCTGCTTTAAGATACATACCAGAGAGACTGGCCGGTAAGGTGTTTGTATCTTATCGCCATATATCTTGATTCTAATTTCTTTTTCAGATTGAGAAACTGTAAGGCCTGTAAGGCTTTGTTATTTCACGGCTTTCCACATCATAGATTTTTTATACAATCTTTTATAATGTACTATATATGCAGATGACAGGCTTAATACTTAAGCTTATCTAAGAGGACACCATGGCTAGTAGTAGAAATACTTTAGATAATTGTCCATCATTTTGTAACAATCATTGCTTATCATATGTAATATTAGGAAGCAGGCCAAATCATTTAACCTATTAAAGATGCCAGTGCTCAGTATGGTAGAAACTGTAGAGGTTCTTAGGCAGTATGTAAAAATGGGAGATGTTGAGAACTTGGACTGATGTGCACAATCTCTGCATTGATAGTTTGAAAAAAAAAAACTTTATCATATTTAATGAATGGACTTCAGTACTATGTATTTTAAGAAGACATTTTGAGCCATTTGCCATTCTATAATATGCTGTTGAAATACTTATGTATGTAGTCAATTATTGGTGTTAACATATCTCATGATTCAATATGACTTCACTCAAAATCTCACAAGCTTCCTTAGAACTATAGCCTTTCATTTAATATTTCTGAGACATGTCTTGGTGCACTTTCTTACAACATTCTGGACTGGAGACACTGAGTTACTATTCAGCTGTTGTTTTTCATGTTTAATACTTTAAGATGCAGATTACCCTCTCTGCCCCCCTCCAATTTTACCCTCTCTGTCGCCCTCGGTCTGTAAAATGCAGATTACATTTTTTTAAGGTGCCACGGTGAATAAGTTTTAGCCTTCATACATCCTGCAAGTATTGTTTGAGTAAGCTAATATTATACACTACATATAATGAAATGAACACAAAAGTAGTTTGTGAAAATCACCTCACCGTTCTAAATATTTATATTTGTTTCTCAATGTAGGCTCTTTGACCTAAGCTTTGTGGTCCCTATCTAAAAATGTAGTTCTGACACCTACAACCTGCCCTAATTTTCCGTGTGTCGTGCCAGGCCAATTTGGTGCTCTGGGTCCTTGGATGTTTCCTTAACAATGTGCTTTGGCTGGTGGAGATCGATTTCAAGTATCCTGCCTGACCGAAGAGATATATTTTAATATTATTTCTTTATTCATTTTAGAAATTGGGATCTTTCTACCTTTTCTGTAACATATCAAAAACCATTATGCTTGAGTTTCATCTTCTATAACTTTAAGGTTGTTTTGTATATTAATCAGGGTTTTGATTGTTCTGCTCTATCATTGTTCTTAGCTTTCCCAGGTTTTCTCATTAGAACTCCTAAGCTGCAGTTAAGTTTTTTTTTTTTGGATTTGAAGTTTGAACCCATTCTTTTAAGTTTTGGTTACCTTTCATTAACTCTGTTCGCCTACTGTTATTGTCAATGCCTTCTTCCTGCACTGCACTGGAACCTTGGGTCGGAAGCTGCAGCAACTATATCATTTGATATTTTCTAATCATCACATTTGCTCCAAGCTGTTGCTTGGTATTCTACGTCACAAATGATTGCTCTTTAGGTGTTGGCTGGAAATGCCTTGATGTTGCAGATTGTGCATGGATCTTGCAAAATAGTGCAGTTTTTAAAGTAATTTACATTGTGAAGTCATATGGATTCATAATATGTTTGTTAAAGTTCTGAGCGTGCAGTATAAATTCCTAATAGAGCACAAAAGTGAGTTTATTAATTATAAGCTAATGAGATAATTATCTATTTGTGAGGATCGATTGAGCACTTCTTTCAACATCAATGCATACTAGGTTTTCTATTAAGCTCATTTATTAGTTAGTTTTGAACCTTATTAAGATTAAGGTCACGATCTTCAGTACATCCAAAGACGTTCTTTCCAGGTTCTTGTTCTCCTATGAATGAGAGCTTGTGGAGATCATGCCAGCCTACACCTATTTGGAGGTTCAGTTTATAGGTACATCTCTCAATTTGAAGCGTGCTTCTCATTCACGTCTTTGCAAGGGTTTTACCTCCCTCTCTATTTGGAGCACCAAGCATTCAGATGCATTTCCAGGATGTCCCTTTGAAGATGCATCTCTTCAATGCAATCATTAAACTCATAGTTCTTTATTGATCCGAAGTTTGGGGTCTTTTGATTGGGCACGTGTTTAGATTTCTCATCCTATCATGATTCAGTGTATGATGTATTACTTGACAGACTATCATGCACAGCCCCTTCATATTGAAAATAACTCTAAAGTTATTTTCTATCTTTAAAGAGTTAGGTCCCTAGATGATTCAACTCTCAAGTTGTGAGAGGTATCCATATATGGCCCTTTGTTCTTCACAGAGACTGCCTCCTTGGGTCTCATTGGACATCGATGTTTTTGGTATTTCAAGATAGGTTTATTTTCAGTCTATTGGCATCTCTATTCACAGTCTTCCTTTGTTTAGCTTCCCCTTGGACACCTCCCTTATCCTTCTTCACCAGATAGATGGAACACTTGGACCTCTTACATACAGTCTCTCCACCCCATATAGATTTCTATGCTGCGCTATGCTTACCGATTGTTGATGGCACCATCATTCAGCCCAATTATCTCTTGTATCACATGTTGCGTGGCCTAAGGATTTCCCTTGGCCAGCTAATGGTTTGTTCCCACAATTTTTGAGTTGAGATAGACCATCATATCCACCAGTCGATAGGATGTGTTGTCTTTTCTCTCTCTAGAATGTGGAGGATGAGGATCACTTTATTTTCTTGTGTCCTGCTGATCATGAGATGCTAGCGAGGTATCATTCTTTGTACAGGGACTGAAAAGGTTCCAAAATATATTTTCTTTTTATCCAGATAAGAAGTCCTTGGCCCTTTTCTTTCAAGAGGCTGTCACATCAAATGTAGGAATTTATAGGGGACTTCCAGGACTACCACATCGATTACTTATTCTTTTTAGCCTATCACTGATGTTTACATGTTAAGCACCCTATGGATACTGCTGATTCACACATAGATGGGTCAGTTCAGTGAGGTGGCATCCATCGTTGATAATGCTACGGGGACCCTAGTTTATTGAGGTGACATCACTCATACTAGGATTCAAGATTTGCCTCTATTTGATGTTGAGGGCCATGTAGTTCGCCTTGTTTAAAGGTTCTTCGGCTTTGAGTGGTAGGAGTGAGTCTAGAGGGGGGTGGATAATTTTCTTCTATGATTGTCTCTCCTGCTCTCCTTATCCTTGGATATTATCCTGAGGACATAATCAGATTCTTTATTAGCTATTCTGGCAGTGGATGGTGATTTTGTGAGTTCTTTTGCTCAGAAATTTGATATAAACATGTGGCAGTGACGATCTTCAGCCCTTGTCTCTAGCTTTGGTCATCATTGGCTCCCTTTTCCTTTACAATCCTTCCTCTGACATGGCTATTTGTGCCTGTACTTGAAGGATATGGCTAAGGTTTACCTGTTCTGGGTTCACCCTCTCTAGATATGTTTGCATTGCTTTATTCTTTAGTGTTTCAGAGCTTTTCAATTCTTTGGGTTCTTTTTTACCCTTGTACTTAATTGGTATAACTTTTCTTTTGAGTCCCATTGATCTGTTTTGGTCATTCATGGACATTAATATGGTTTCATTGTTACTTTCTTCAGTAAGTTTTTCATCTATGTTTTGTTTTTCCCTTCCATTTATGGCTGTTGACTTATGACTTTTAATCTTGTTTCTTCTGACCTTTAAATGCACATTTTGTTTAGCCTTTACTGTGTTTCTTTTCATCTTTTTTATTTCAAATTTTCTTCTCTATCCATTTTTTTTTTCTAGACATATTTGATACTTTCTTTTCTCGTCTAGAATGATTCCATGACATTATTATAGTCATGCATCTCTAGCATTATTTTCAGTATCAAGTGCATTTTATGTATGTTGGTGATACTGAGATTATCTTCTAGGTCTTGCTTTCCACTTTGCTTCCCTTTTCTACTAAGCTAAACTGAATGTTGTCCTGAATGTACTGTTCTATCAATATCTGCAATCTCTCTGTGACTTAGGTGCTGACGGAAGTTTTCTTTTCACTATGTAAAGGCTTTTAAGTTTTCCTTCGAATGTCCTTTGGCCATCCTTGTCTCTTTTCTACCGAGTTTCATTTTTTCATAATGATTACCTATTGTTTTGATGCTGTTGCCTTAATCTTATTTCCTTTGCCATAATGATGTTAGTTCAATAATCATAACAAATGGTTCTTTGCAGTACATTATCACATTCTGTCAGGCTCTTTTGTATGGTCATAAGTGTTGTTTGGTATCAAGGACGATCTATTTGTTTTTAGATCCCGATGAATAAATGAAATCCCTTCTATAACACCTATGAGATTGTAACATCTGGGCACCTCTACTCAAAGTTACCAACTATAGTTTAGTAATGAAGCTGGCTGACTACCTCACTAACTATTATAGAAACAGAGAGAGGCACAAATGAGAATTAGAGTGGAATATTCACTACCATAACTTAAGATGATGGATCATAACACTTCTTGAGTGAGATCTTTTCATGGATTTCTGAATAAACTTTTCTATATTCAATATTGGTTCTCCTTTATCCATTTGTGTCATATTCAGATTGAGTAAGTCTAGAATCTGCCATTTGACTTCACGGAACCTATTAATCTCTTTGAGGAATAGAAAAAAAGGCTTATGTATCCATAAGCCTAATTCTGCCAATATCAAATTGATCACCATATCGGTACTGTAAATATGCATTTACAAATAATCCAGCCAAAGTTATTGGAATCGAATGTTGGATTTTGACTCCTTGAAGGGTACTCCCATTTAAAACTTCATTCACACATGTGCCTATCTATAATATCCCTGCCAAATAATTTTAAATAATTCTTGATTATAGTTACCAGTTCCAGAAATCCGGATCTGTTCGGGAGGGCAAAAAAATCCGAAAATCTAGAATTCTTGAAAAAGTTCGGAAAAATCTGGTCTGAAATATATGAGTTGAATTTTACAAATATGAAAATTTGATAAATACAATGAAAATCTTTAATAGTGTAATACAAAATGTTATATTTTTAATATATAAGGTTGATGGTTGATTGTTTTTTCCAGAAGACTACAAAAAAATTTAAAAAACAAAAAATAATTTTTTTCCCTAAATTAGAGCGGACCCAAACTGAATTTATCCGGGTTGGCTAAAAAATCCAGACCCTACCGGATTTTGTGCAGATCCAACCGGATTTTGTAACTATGTTTTGGATATTTGCATGAAACCCCAGGGTAGCAGTATGAAATACTTACTTTTATGACAGCAGCAATAATCTGATTTTTTTTAATAAAAAATAGCAACCCCAATATGTAGGAAAAATAGACTTATTTATTTCAAATCAGCTTTAATGAAAACCTATGTTGCACGGAAACGGAAATGGAAACGAATACGAAACGCAGAAACAACAATTTTCAAAAAACCTTGGATACGAAACGTTGCCGGAAACATCCGTAAAATATATATATATATATATATATATATATATATATATATATATGTATAATACTCATTTTATAATTGTAAATTTGTAGACCATAAGAGATAATTGATAAAGCACTCAAAATATTTTGTATTCATTGAAATTTGAACTCCAAAATTGTCATAACTCATCATTCAACATGGTTACAATTTCAATGATTCACATATACATGATAATAATCTAGATAGGTTAGACGTTTTTTACAAATAAAAATAAAAATAAATAATAATAATAATAAAATAAAATAAAAAACATTTTGAGCACGTTTCGCGTTTCTGAAACGTTTCTGCATCTATACGGGACCCCCAGGGGTGTTTCGGTGCTTCTGAGATGAAAACACTAGAATGTCCGAATACAATTATTTTCTCACAACGGTTGATCCAAATGAAAAGAGGAACATAAGAAAAGAGCATACAAACTAATTTGACTGAAAACTGCTCCTAGATGTGGTGCCAGTACTGAAATTGTCCTAGTTGTACTTTCTGTTTTGGATGCTAAAACAGCCCTGAATATGATGCCCTAGCTGAACTGGATGAATACTTGTACCGTGAAAGATCATTGCAACTCCTGTATGAAATCGCCAAGCTTAGATACAAGGGTTTCCGTCCTCAGATCTGTGTGCAAATGAGGGTTTTTCGTCCTCTATTGCTAATGCAAAAGTAGAATTTACTTGCTGACAATGAAGTAGTTGATAAATTTCTAAGATGAAATAATTTGTTAATCCCCAAAATTTGCTTTTATAACTTTTAAGGCATTCTCCCAAAGTTGGTGCCTCCTTTTAGAGTTACATGCATGCTTTAAAATAATTAGAAGTTCTTTAATTGCCATTATCCAAAGTTGGCACTCCATCCTAAAAATACAAGCTTGATGCCCATGCAAACACTTCCATCTTTGGCGCCCCATGTTGGAAATTCATTATTCAATTCCTCATGCACTCTTTCATTATTTTATTATTATTTTACTCCTCATGCACTCACGTCTCCTTTTGGCGCCCCATATTGGAAATATAATATTTTATTCCATTTTTGCTTTGTGGCCCTGCTTATTAGAATATAATTTAAGTGTCGTTTTCCAATTAAAATATAAAAGTACCCTTCGACCACTTAAATGAATTTATTTCCCTCATTAATTCCCCTTAGTCTATGGGAAATATATTAAAAAAACAGGCTTTGGGTATCTAGAATTAATTACTTCTAAAAAGGGGACATACAGTCCACCCTTCCTAGAATTGCTTGTCCTCAAGCAATGCCATTCCAATTCTTTCATTCTGAACCTCCCTACAAATACCAGGATCCCAATTTCATCTTAAGAATTTGCAATTCCCAACCCTTGAAGTTGTTAATTTCTATTGCACCTCTCTGATATGATTAGGAAACCATGCACTAGGTAAAGCTCTTTCAATAACCTCAATAAGAGAGTCCAGAGTGGTGGAATCATGCATCAATTGGGATCTGGAAAGAGTGCTAGTAGCAGTAATACCCTCCATTCTGTTGGCTGAAACTAATGTTGTAACTCTGTTAGTGATCCTGTGGATTACCACCTCTTTCACATCTAACTTAAACTTCAACTCCATATTATAAAAGTTTTGGATGAATTCCCCCAACGAATGCAACCATTGCATTCCTAGCACTAGGTTAGTCTCTTTTAAACCAACAACATAAAAAGCATCACTCATCTGATGGTCGTCCAATGTGCTAAGTTGTTCAACCTTTTTCTAGCAAGGTATGGTAAAACCATCAGCTACAATGACATTGAAACTTGTTACATCATTTGTCTCCAAACTTCTCCTATTCACCAATCCTTCATCCATGAAGTTGTGGGTTGCCCCACTATTAATCAACGCTATAATGTTTTGCCCTAGAAGGACTCCACTAATCCTAAAGGGTTATTGTAGTATACCTGTAAGTGTGGCATGAGTGCTTCTTACAACCTCTGATTCTTCTTTTGAATCTTCATCCAATATCATTTCTATGTAATGCACTTGTCCCTTTGGAAGACACCTATGACCCGGTCCCCATGGATCCTTGCAAGTGAAGCACAATTTCTTCCTCCTGAGTTCATTTTGTCGCATCCCCCTTTGTTCCTAGCTGCTCAACAGGTGCTGCCCTTGGCTGCCCGGAAGGTACTGTCCTTAGATGCCCCAAAGGTATTGTTTTTGGCTGCTCAAAAAATGTAGTTCTTTGCAGTTCTATAGGCAGAAATTTCCCTTTAGGGGCTGCTATTTCCAAATCCATTTTAGATGGCGTCTTGAAGAGGAGGTAGGGCTAAAAGATTTCACCAAATCTCTAAATGACTCAGTTAGACCTTCCATGAATAAAACAAGTCTCCTCTTTGTCACATCAGGTACCATCACAAATAACTTCTAGAATTCAACTACATACTCACCCACTCAATTGAGCTGTTTAAGTTGAGCTAAATCCCTAAAATAAATTTTTGGATCAACTCTGTCAAATCTCTCTATCACCATTTCATTGAACACACCATAAGAATCAATATGATTGTGCCCCTGAGTAATTAGCCCATGGTGCCACCACTCATGTACTATACCTTCCAGATGAAGGGTCGCAAATTTGATGGCTTCCTCCTCTATCATTGGCCTGAGTGATAAGAAGGTATCTATGTATTCATGCACGAGCTATATTCTAACTAGGGCCATCAAAAGTAGGGAGTGACATCTTCCCTAATGCTTGCTGCAGGTCTCTCTGATTAGTTTGTGGCCTAGGTTCAACTCTTGGTCCACCCCAACTTCTCTTTAGATTAATGAAATTGGTAAGTGATATAGCCTCTCTAATCTCACCTAGAAGTACCTTGTACTCCTCATAGCTAGCAACAATGTCATGTGTTATGGAAGGCTGAATTTCTGCCTCCGGAATTGCTTCCTCTCTACGTAGGAAGTCAAGTTGGAAGGGCCTAACACTATAACCTATCGCTATCTTCTGACAGTGTTGGTTATGGTTCACCCTTGAAGAACTTCCCTCACCATTTGGAGCTCTTTGCACATTTGTGTTTTGCATAGTGTGGACTAATTGAGCAATCATATCTGCTAAATGTTCTTGTCTCTACACAAGCTTGTCGAAATGTACATCTTTTGGATCTCTGTTACCCATGACTTTTGGTTGTTCTGTAGCTTTCTTTTTCTTCCTTTGTTGGTACCTAACTTCTCTGTCACTACCCTGCATGAAGATCAAACTGCAATATTTTAGTTTTTTATTCACAAGCTAAAAGGAAAATTAGCTCTTATACCATTGTAATATCCATGTTAAATAATTTTAAATAATTCTTGATATTTGCACGAAACCCTAGGGTAGTAGTATGCAATACTTACTTTTATAACAACAATAATATGATTTAAAAAATAAATAAAAAACAACCCCAATATGTAGAAAAAAAAGACTTATTTATTTATTTCAAATCAACTTTAATGAAAACACTAGAATGTTGAATACAATTATTTTATCACAATGGTTGATCTAGATGAAAAGATGAACATAAGATAGAGCATGCAAACTAATTTGATTGAAAACTGCTCCTAGATGTGGCACCAATACTGAAATTCATTTTCAAAGGGGGACGACTTAGCTGTAGTTGTTGTGGATGCTAAAACAACCCTGAATATGATGCCCTAGTTGAAATGGATGAATTGAATACTTATACACTGAAAGATCACTGCAACCCTTAAATGGAATTGCCAAGCTCAAATATGAGGGTTTTCGTCCTCTATTGCTGATGTAGAAACAATAGCTACTTGCAAACAATGAAGTAGTTGATAAATTTCCAAGATGAAATAACAATGATCCCCAAAATTTGCTTTTATAACTTTTAAGGCCTTCTCCCAAAGTTGGCGCCACCTTTTAGAGTCACATGCATGCTTTAAAATAATTAAAAACCATTTAATTGACATATCCAAAGTTGGCACTCCATCTTAAAAATATAAGCTTGATGTCCATGCAAACACTTATATCTTTGGTGCCCCATGCTGGAAATTCATTATTTAATTCTTCATGCACTCTTTCATTATTTTATTATTTTACTCCTAATGCGCTCACTTCTCCTTTTGGCGCCCCATATTGGAAATATAATATTTTATTCCACTTTTGCTTTGTGGCCTTGCTTATTAAAATATAATTCAAGTTTTCTTTTCCAATTAAAATATAAAAGTACCCTTGGACCACTTAAATTAATTTATTTCTCTTATTAATTCCCCTTAGCCTACGGGAAATTAAAAAATGAATAGGCTTTGGGTATCCAAAATTAATTAATTCTAAAAAGGGGACATTACACTATCCTACAACAATACTTTTTTTTTGTCTATTACAGTATAACTACTATATAGCGGCATAGTTACCCTCACAATATGGAAGATTTTACGGTAGGCAGTGGCATTGGAAAGATTGCTGACCTTTTCACCAGTTGTATGCACAAGTTTAATGGCCATTGTTTTAACAAATGGCTGCAAAATTATGCTTTTAGGTGTTTTATGGTGACTTCGTTAATTACTCCAAACATTTCTTCAGACCATTCTTGTTATATTTTACATGAACTCATTCTTGGCCTAGTCTCCTTGCACTAGTTCATTCTGGAGTGGGTTATCATCTACCTTCTATCCTTGGTATGTTTGCTTTCAAGTATTCCTGAACATTTCATCAAGGTTTTTGATTAACATTTTGTAAGTATTGGGTGCTTTGTATTCTTTTCATCTTATTGAGATATTTTGAACCATAGCCAATCAATTTGTTGCTGAAATAAAATTTGATTTGCACCAAACATTTATTAGGTATATACACCATTTTTCTTTGTAACTTACGAGTTTATTTTTTGTGCATTTCTTTTATTGAAGGTGCTGCATTAGTTGCTCCTATGGGCAATCCATATGATCCAAATATGTCCAAGGATGAAATCAGTAGAATTTGGGAAAAGTGGACATTGAGGAGGAAGCTGGGTTTCATTCTTGCTAAGCGGGCTTCTTATTTTCTTCCATTTTTCTATAAACTACGTCTTTTGAAAAAAATAGATCGTCCGGACAAAGCTCTATCTTTCACTCTTGGGAAGAAGGTACATTTCTTCTACTTGCAAATGTATAAACATACTTCATTACATTCCAATTAATTATTGCAATAAGCTGTATCAAAACTTTTAGCACGAATATACACATATATTATCTGAGATTGTTGGAATATTTAGACAAATAAATTGCAGACAAACAGTCTCATATCAGAATGGCTATTAAACTTTTACAAGTGTTCTATGTACACTGACAACGTTTTCTGACCACTACATCACCCAAGTCTTTAGAAATCATCCCCAACTATTTATCACAGCTTTTATGGTCTGAAACTTTGTAGTAAGGATTATAGATGCACAAGTTGTCCTATTGAATTCTTACTGCAAGGGTTGGAGTGTTGTGAGACAAATTTGGGCTTATGAAATATAAAAATGTAATGTCAGCCTTAACATGCATGCATATGAACTTCCACGGAGCATTGCCATTACCAAACCTATCAATTATACAAGCATCTCTTGATGTTTGTTGTTGTCTTCCTGCTAGGACCCTGGCTCACTACATTGGGACAACAACCAACTTCATATCCGACTTATCCTTGGAAAGAGTGATGCCTTGGATTAGGTTATAAGATGTCTTGGTGGTATGACCGGGGGTGCTTGCTAGGTGTAATAGATGGGTTGGAGGCATTCCTCAATTGCCTATTGTGTGTACAATGTAAAAGATGCTTCTGGGATATGTGCCGAGCCACCCGCGAACTATAAGAGATGCCTTGTTCTGGATTCTGTAGAGAGAGGATTTGAAGGTTATCAATGGATACATTTTTCTCATCGTTTCAATTATTCATAATCTCAAATAATGTGATTACAAAAATAAAATATACTTACCAGTGCAGAATGCCATCAATATATTCTAGATTAGTAATGGCCGTAATATAATAGGTTATATCATATATAACTGTGAGAAATTAATGATCAGCTTATCCAAGAAAGAATACTGATATTTTAATGTTAATCTTGGCCTTTGGAGGCTCTCATAATAGTCCATTAATTGTCCTTAGCAGTTTTGTTGGCATTCTGTCATATTTTTTATGTTACAATCTTCTTTTTCGAATCGGTACAGTTCAGAAGAAGCTTTTATGACAGTAAACAGTAGTTATAAGTTTGCTGCTTTGGTAGGTTTATGGTGCATTCCAGTCATAGACCATCAGCTAGGCCCAAATTTATAGAAAAGGATTGGCTGCAACTCATCCTCAAAATAGGCACAGGTCCCTCGAAGGCATGATAACAAGCTTCAAAAAGTTTGGTAGGTTCGAGAAGCTGAAAGGTTCATCCAAGTTCCAAATTTCAAAAAGTTTCAGAAATATTCGGAGCTTTACACTTACAGCATACGAAATTATACATGATCACATAAATGGAATATGAAAATGAAATAAAAGAAATATTTTGATGTGCAATGATCATATTGTTTCAAAATTTGATAAATCACTATTTCATATGATGAATAGAGTGGTACTCGCCCTCGAGTCTCAATACTGTAGGTCTTGGGGCTGCTATGCTATAAATTGAAAAATTTTCCATCTTCAAATTAAAAACTTGCTATATAATCTAATTTATGATCATGAATACAATTAATGTCAACATCAAGATCCAGTGCATCTGCACTACCACTAGAATATTCACTGTCCATCATGGTAAAAAATGAGGGTTAATGTCACAGTCAATGTGTTTTCCTGACATTGGCAGATTCAGTCTTGATATGTTTGGCCCTTTAAATTGTTTTTGAGATTTGGTGAAAATGCTTGAGATTCAGTCAACCCTTGTTATTATGCTAGAAGGATTGTCCCCAAATAATGATCAAAACTGAATGATTTTTGTGGTAACTGTACTATTAATTTTTTATTTTTTCTTGATTGATAAAGCGGGTTGAAGGGGCCCGTTCCCTATTAATAAAGCAGGGGCCAAATCCTCTGGAAGGAAACAGGCTTTAAAAGCCAAAAGTAAACAACTACAACTGAACACCAACTTCCAAAAACATTAGAATAACCAAAACAGCCTAAACAAAAAAATCACTTCCCACCCTGCGATGGAAAATAATCCTCAATGCTGCCCATTCGACCCTTTTTGTTTCTTTGCTTTTTTACTTCAAACCACTTGCCTTGGTCAGTCGAGATAACCAGCACAAGGTCACTAGAGATTGTCAAAGCAATCCTTTTATCTGACACGAAATCCCGATCTGATTATGAACTTTCCGAAGTATGTCCCCTTTTCATTCCACCTACTATCATGTGATTTTCCGGAGTTCCCATCTCAGTATCTTCCTTCTCTGTGGCTACTTTATTCATGGGGGTCAGATTATTCGGAACATCCTTAAAATTCGAAGCGGATACCAAATCCGGGTTAACAGAGCCCCATCCACTTGAAGAAGTCAATCCGTTCTTTTTTGTAGATTTCTGGTTTTTATTGATGGGACAAGAAGCTTGTAGATGACCCGTTTTTCTGCATAATCTACATCAGAATGCAGTATTCTCATAGTCTAATATCTGGATATGCTGAAAATTGCCATCTCAGTATCTTCCTTCTCTATGGCTACTTTATTCATGGGGGTCGGATTATTCGGAACATCCTTAAAATTCGAAGCGGATACCAAATCCGGGTTAACAAAGCCCCATCCGCTTGAAGAAGTCAATCCGTTCTTTTTTGTAGATTTCTGGTTTTTATTGATGGGACAAGAAGCTTGTAGATGACCCGTTTTTCTGCATAATCTACATCGGAATGCAGTATTCTCAGTCTAATATCTGGATATGCTGAAAATTGCCAAATTTAAGATTGATCCGATCCGGTAATCCCTTGCTCAAATCGATTTCAACGCATGTACGGGCAAACGAACACAGACCCAAATGCGTTCTATCCAAGTCTTCTTTGATAAACTTGCCCAAACCATTACCAATATCCTCCAGGGCATACCATAGATGCAAGGGGAGGTTAGGGAGCTTAACCCAAACGGGTGTTTTGGCAACCGAATGTGTTCGGATTGAAATCTGAAAACCATGGAGTTATAAATAAACCTACATGTCCCCAGAACCACGGACCATCTGTTAGACATCACTAATAGTCTTCAGCTTCTCTAAAATGTACAATGAAAAAGCCCTTAGAATAGAGGGATATTTCACACTTATTGGTCCAAGTTTCGAATACCCACTGGTACAGTGCGGAGGAGGAAGGCCAGAACCTGTTAAACCTACCAATCATTGCATGCCGAGATAAAGTTTTGAAGTATTCCTCCACTTCAGGGTTCTCGATGATAACAGAGGGAATATCCTCGGCTAGATCGACCGGATAGGCCGGATTACTTGCTGTTTGTTTACCCAAGGAGCGGTCGTTGCTGTTTTCCAGTATGTCTTTGAAAGAAGAAGTTTTTCGGGGATGTTTCGGACCACAATGGCCAGTAGGACCGCCTCCAATGCTCCTGTTATTTTCTTTGTCTTGCCCACCCATCCCCATCGAAATCCCGACAGATTTTGGAACCCTAGGATTAGGGCTCTGCTCCGCCACCTTCTTATCCCATCCACCATTACCGATCTCACCTCCGCCAACTTGGAAACCCCCCGCGGCCAGGCCGTGACCAGTCTTTCCCTCTGCTGTGTCCTGCGAGCCCTCTCGGCTTCTGTTCGCGGCCTTTCCAGTGTTCGCTGCCTTCACAAATTTTCCCTCCATTCTCCTCCCGCCAAGTTACCCACCTTCAAAGAGAGTCTCCTACACGAATAATATTTTTGAAATCCTGTACCATTAAATTATTAATGCTCCAAATTATTAGTAATTTAGTACAAGTTCACTTCTATAGATAAAGAACCGTCTGGACATACAATATGAGCAGTATACATGTCATATTATGTCAAAATAGTAAATACATATAAAACGCAAGAAATGAAAGTTTGTACCATAATTTTGTGCAAGAAAACTGCAAGCAAAGCTCTTAAGGCAGAATGATTTCTTTTTAAGGCCTCAATTTTTTAAACTTCATCTAAATATGGATTGCTCTCCTAGCGAATAAATTTGAAATGTCAATCACAAAATGGGAAAAATATACCGTTAAGCATTATAAGTTCTCCTTAACCCTAATTTCTGCCCTCCAAATGCAAAGCTTTTGAGCCTACTAAGCTCTTTAGGCATGTTTCCCGAAGGACCAAGTTGCTTCTCAAACGGCAGAAAATTATACATTCCTTTTCAGATAACGTGCTAAAGCCTGACAACAAATTGATATTTGTAAATTGGAAGCCATTACCATGCTGATTTATGTCTTTCTAGTGGTTTAATTTGGTCAATCATGTATGCGTCAGTGGAACATTATCATGTTGGTTTATAGTTATACGTTTCTTAGGGCTTTATTTGTTCTATTCAATCTGCAATGCCAAATTGGCTATCTGAGGTCCTAATAAATATCTAATCTTAAATCAGATCAGCGACTACAAGTGATGATTTTGGTCTGCTTTCACTTGGAATCTAGATCCATATCTATAGGGGAGATTGTAACAAGAAATGTATTTTAAAAGAGATACCAGGAAAGTCATGCTTAACTCCTTTTGAACGAGCTTGTAAACAGTTCTAGGCTGAGCAGATTATTGAAAAATATGTAAGCAAAAAACTGGAGCGCATGTACCTTTTTCCCGAAAGCATGGCCCGTGGGTATATTCACGAGATATATGAAAGATCCCTGGATGGATCCTTCTTGTACTCTACTGATTTTTAATCAAGCAAAAACAGCAAATACAGTTTTATGTGTATTTATGACAATATCCGTAGTACAGATCTGGAAAGTGCGACTAGGTTCTAGGAGAGATATCAATGTAAAACACACCCAATAAAATTACTTCTAATTTCTAATGACTGCCCAGATATTTGGGGGCTGAAATACACAGAAAACTGAACTTATAACAATCCAAAATGCCCAGAAAATCAGATCTGAAGTCTGTTATTATTCAGATTGAAAATCTTCAAAATATACTCCAGAAATGATAAAAAAAATACAGCGATCAGATTACAGAATGATGGCTTGACAAATATTTTCAGATGAAAATACCTCTAAATTCGCTGCCAGACTGTTTACAAGGGACTGATCCAACTGCTGGTTGCAAATCACTGGAAAACACCTTCAATTCCCTTTCCACACATGGCTGAACTGAACCTGGAAGTCTGATGAAGAACACTAGGAATTTCTGAGTGAAATCCCCTCTCAATCTCCTGGGGTTTTCGTCCGCAAGAGATAAATTCACAAGGGTTTTCGTCCTTGGAATTTCTGGTAAACGCTCAGAGCTCTTAGCAATGCAATAGATAATAATAAAAATCTGGATGCCCTCTCTACAAGTCGACTTGTTTATTTAAAGGGAGATCAGCCAACCACCACCCCCAATTCAGCCAATAAAAATTGTTTCATTCTCCTATGCTGGGCGCATTTTCCTTTTGGGGCTGATTGGCACATTTTCCAAAAATTGACTCCCTAAGGTAAGTTGCACTTTCTCTTTTCTAATACAATTATTTTTAATTGTATTTTTGACATTTTAATTCATCATTATACTTTATTATTTATTATATGTGCTTTTTCATGATATTATTATTTTTTTGAAACAATAGCACAATATAATAAAATAATAAAGATAAGTCACCCTAAAACTTCCCTTTGGCCGTCGGGTAGACATAAATGGCCAAAGGTCTTCGCCCAGGCTCACGTGGGCAGAGGGGACATTACAGAAATAAGATATTAGTTATATTACTAAAACACCCTACTCAAACAACATGAAAATAAATTCTGCATTGCCAAGTATATTACTGGTTTTGGATCCTTCTCATAAAAGATATTAAGACTCCAGTCTTCTTATATATCTTATCTGACAATGATGGAAAACACACTGTTTTCTTAATTATGCAGTTACTATTTGTGCAAGTACCCATCTTCATCAGAAGTGATGTATCTTCAGCATATATTCCAAGTGTAGTTAGTTAATTTCAATTTGTAGTTAGTTGTTATGCTAAAATAGTCCAACATGGTTTTGTGTATGACATGTGTCGGCACATGAAGTGTACTCAATTAATTTTTGGTTAGTAGAGTTGGTACTTCGACGGTTGTGGTCTAACCGACACAATTCTAGGTCGAGCAACCTATATGTAGAATGACAAAGGTCAGGGAAGTGAGCTCTAATATTTTCCCTGTACTAAGTGATGTACTCTGCTTATGTCAATAAAGTTGCAGATATCTCAAATCTAAGTGTGCACTCAATGGTTTTTTTTTTCCTCTAGTGGTATGTTACCAAGCTGCACCATGTATATGCTTCTTAAATGTGCAATTGTTGTATTAAACGAAAATCATAGAATTTTGTAATATATCATTAAAGCTTCACTGTTAGAACTGACCTGGTCAGGGGAACTTCACTGAGTCCTCTCATTAGGTTACCTTTTAAGTTTTGATATTAATGCATGTCTGGAGATGTCCTTTGTAGGGCATCGATTAATTCAAATCAATTTTTTTAAGTTGAATGTATAGGCGTCCATGAATTATCAAGTAAAACTTCATTAAAAATTGTGGATTTTGAATCATGTAGGACGGAGCTTTGACAGAAGAGGAGTTCTTTATTGATTTTCAGCTCAAGGACATGGAAGAGTCAATACGGCAAGATATTTTGACACCGTTTATTGAGGAAATCACTTTGCAAGTTAACCAATGGGGATTCAGCCTTGCAGATTTACAAATAAGGAAGAAGAAAATGAAGGGATTTAGAGCATGGTTTCATTCCTTGTTCAATGAAGTGCATGAAGAGTGGGAAGGCTTTCTTGGACCAATACATATATGGCAGGTATATTTTGATGTCAACAGAAAAAACGTGGTTGTAAATGAAACCTTTATTTGTAGGTGCCTGGAATGTATGTACAAAGCACTGCTTAAAGTTCTAAACTTTCCAAATTAAGGTAAATGTTGAGTATGACATACATTTGACACGATTTATCTTAACAGGGAATGGATGACCGGGTTGTACCCTACCCCTTCAATGATTTTGCAAAACGTATGGTCCCTGGTGCCACTCTTCATAAGTTGATTGGGGAAGGTCACTTCTCATATTTGTACTTTTGTGATGAATGCCATAGGGAAATGTTTATTACTCTGTTTGGAATCCCAAGAGGCATAGTTTCCTCTGATCCCGATCCGGAGTCAGCCCACGATCCAGAGTCAGTCCACGATCCAGAGCCAGCCCATGATCCAGAGTCAGCCCACGATCCAGAGCTAGCCCACGATCCAGAGCCAGCCCATGATCCAGAGTCCGCAGAAGATGGAGACTTGTGAAAAGATGATTAAATAATGTCATGAAAAGTATCTTCTAAACTGGAAACCTTGTTCCGGGGTTATAGCTATAAATTCCTTATGGTTTTTTCTAAACGGAATTCTGTGCCATAAAGTGACCTTATCTGGGAACAAAAGCTGTAGCTTTGGTAACAAAAAATATACTTGTAAATTGAGGGAATTGCTTCTTTGTTGGGAAAGCGAACCATAGCTTCTGAGTGCAATATGCATGTTGCATATTTTATCATTCGAGTTGTAAGGATTGCCAATGTGAAGACCTGAGCTAAAGCTCATGGGAAGGCCTTAAAGAAGTTGAAAGATGGAAATGTAGGTTTAATTGCAGAGAAATGGTGTTTCCATATTTCTCTTATTTTCTCATGAGGCCATTTCTTTTACCATGGCAAATGCAATCTGAAACTCTGTATTGATATTCTTCACTTAAGCAATAAAGTTTTCAGTTTCAAAAATGACAAGGAAAAGCATCAACTGCAGACTCTTTATTTTTAATTTTCAGAGGAATAATTGGTAACATTTCTTCAATCATTAAATTGTAGTACAGTATGATCAGATAGTTGAATATTTTCAAAGAATGCAAGCAGACTGCTGCAGTTTGTAAATTTGTGCTGATAGGGGAACACATATTTTTTCTTGTACTAAGAATGTCACTAGGAACAATGCATTTGATGCATACACTTCTTTGTCAATTGGAAATCTCGAACAGATCTTGAGATTAATAGGTGGTCTCATTGGGCCCTAGGAAAATCAGATCAAGATTTTATTAAGTTTGAAGTCACTTTAGAAAAAACATATTAGCCTTTTCAGTATTGAATCTAGCAGAGACAATATAAGTTCTTCAGAATTAAATTAACAGATTTATACAACAGTAGATACCTCCAGGGATATTTAAAAAATAGTTTACAAGAATTATGGGATAGAGTTTCACATGTATTGATTAGACATTGCTATCAATGTGTTTAATATAACCCAGATTCTAGAATAAATCAAAGGTGCTATGAAATATCTGGAATTCAGTGGTAAGGCGGGAGTGATTGCCAAGATGATGATGATGATGAGACAGCCCGGTGATCAAGTGGGCAAGTGGGCCACCACTGGCTGTGGCTTCTTAGCTTGAAACATTTTCTGAGTTTGACAGCGGGTTCAGTTTTTCTGCAATATATATTAATGTTTGATCCCAATAACAATTACTTGTGCAACTGTTTCAGGTGGAGTTATATTGTTATGGTCAGCCCAAACTCTGACAAATTAACCAAGGATTGTTGAGAAATATTGAAGTTGCCCACAGGCTATTTGAGAACATATAAGCTAAGTACCTTGTATAACAAATCGCTGGATCTGATTTTACAAAAAAACCAGTGGTACTTCGGAGATAGTAAAAACTGTTACCAGATTGCCTATAACAGTGCAATAGCTGTTTTTCTTCACACAGACTATGGTAATTGAGTCTGAACTTTAACTATTTCAAATTAACAGCCCCGAGTAAACAAAAAACAGTAATCATAAATTAAAAAAAGCCAATACTTTCATGCATTCATTGACTAAGGAAGGCCCCCGCACATGAGGGGAAAACAGTGGAAAATGCGGGGAAGAGGGCGCCCTCCGACAGCAAATGTGCGCCCTCCAAGCAGACCTCCTTGCTGCCAATGCCCACCGGGAAACTCTGCACGGAACAGTCTATCACATTTATGACAGCCTATCACATCTGTGACAGCCACGTACAAGTAGGCTGAATTAATTTATTTTCTCCATTTAAACAATGCCACATAAGCATTTGACTTTCAAAACATGTACAGTTTGCACGGAGTCTTTGCTGAGGCCTTCATTCATGTGCGGAGGACAGGGTAAAATGCGCGCTTGCATCACTGTAGCTATGCGTCCTCACCCGCATCCTTAGTTGCCATGTGCGCGGGGTAGGAGAATAGGCAGTTTGAATTAACTTGCATCTTGTAGGTCTAAAAAGTTATGAATGCATTATTTGAAAATGAATCCCCAAGAAAACATAAGATTTATAGAGAGCAAATTTGTGATAAGTATCAGTGGGGTGATCAATTACAGAGCCTTAAGGGTGAAAGGTCACCGATGGAGCATTTGGCATCAAAAAACTCGGAATAAGTTCTGCTGCTAACTGCTGTAATTTAAGTCATATTGGCGGAATGTTACGACTAGCAATGATCCCATAGGTTCCATGGGCATGCCGATAGGGAGACAAGAAATAGTTGAAAACCAATGCCGAGTTTAAAAAAAATTAGTAGCTTTTATGGATATGAATCATCATTATGGATTTCCCACTCCTATTATTCTTTGTTCAGAGTTAATGGCATTTCTCAGACAACACAAATGAAATAAAACAAATTAAAATTCGTCATAATAATATCAAATGAAATGCAACCCCCAAATACAACTGACTGAACCATCTCCCACGTCCACATTCCAATAAAATGGACCATTGGTGGGTTGCATAGCAGCATAAACAACCTAAATAGTGAACTACAGCCCAATTGACAAGGATGCCGTTTTTTTTTGTTCGACTGAACCTTCAAAACATCGTAGTGATAGCAACATAAACAACTTTACCATTGAACTATAGCCCAGTTGACATGTGCACCATAAATTTTCTTGTTTGACATCATCTTCAAAATATTGTAGATAGAATTTCCCAGCTGACTAGGAGGACTCGCCCTACATTAGTGTGCCTTGAAGTGTGCCAGGTTAACGAGTGACAAAAACTCCTATAAATATCAAAAAAGCATTGCAGATAGAATTCTGCTCCACATTGAAGTTATAAGGGCAGTAAACTGATTTAGAATTGGCGAATGATTATAGCAACCTCCCATTTCTTTTATATCAGGAAAGAGGAGGTCTGAAAGTATATGTTAATTTTGAATGTTTTCAGTGGCTTACTTATCTCTCGAGGGAAATAACATTGGTTCGTTTCAGACACAGGTTGCACAGGTGCGTTCAAAGTCAATTTCGATTGTCACACCATAAGAAATATCAAAGATGCAAAAGCTTACCAATATTGATTACGGAAAATCTCCATATTATGTTCCGTGGTTGAAAATTAAGAAATAAACAAAAAATAGGACATGAATCTTGAGCCAAACTCAACATTGTAAATTAGATTATTAGATGATTTTCCTGATTCGTTTAAAAAAAAAATTCAAGTTGATAATGAAGAAAAATACACAAAACCATAAGACATGAAAAATATGCACTCTTATTGTATTACAATGCACACTTGGCGATGTAGAATTGCATCAATGCAAAACCGTACAGAATTAGATAATACCAAAGGCTGAAGCATTTCAGCATCACAAAGCTGGCATTCAGAGTCATAAGCTGATTAATAAACACAAAATCTCTACTCCAAACACCTCACCCCATTCTGCCAATGGCTAACAATAATCAACCTTGAGTCATTAGCTGAAACATACATCAGGCCAGACCAACAAACACCTCACCCCATTCTGCCAATGGCTATGATTGTCAACCTCTCGAGTCCTATATCGAATTTTGAAACTTTCAAAATTTGAACTAATATAAAGACCCACAAGTAGTGATCTAAAACAGACCCTTTCAGGAAAAATGAGTAGAAAACTTTGGCTCAAATTTTGCAATTAGCAAAAGCTTACACCACCTGAAATTGTCTAATGGGGTTTCAAAAACCTCCTGTTTTGGGTTCTTTACAGTGGTCAGAAACGCAAAAGAGACTGTACATAAATGGGAAACACAAAATGCACTCTAAATTCCATTGTAGATACACAAAAAATCATGGACAAAAATTTCTTATGATAATTGAAAAGAAGTATAGGCTGAGGAGATGCAGGTTTGTTGCAATATACACTATTTATTTGGAAGATGGGGAATCGGGATGCTCTACATGCAAAAATGGAACACAGAAGATAATAATCATATAAGTTTTTATTCTCTCCACAATAGGGTTCACTAGTAACCAATCCCCTCTTGGCTTACATCTGAGCCTAAAAAGTAACTAGGTTTCTCCGATATAAACTACTTGCCCTGGCATTCAACCGGTAGCATTTCCCGGAAAAAATATCTAATTAATCGACTTCTAATAAGGTAAATACATTGGGGATGAGAGACCCAAGCACAATCATAGTTCACAAATCAAAAGGGTAAACTGCCATGCTTTTTTCTTCTCTTGAAATTCTTGAAATTGAAAAAACATGTGTATGAAACACACATGTAGTAGTTGATGGTAACATTTTTAAAATATAATATTTATTTGTGTACATTGAGACTGACTAATGATTTGGTATTACTAGTGGAGAGATATGATGTCTTATTTGGTTGTCATGGGCAATTTCTATTATAATTATCAAAATTGGATGTTATGAAAATTAGTGATTTTTTATTTATTTATTTCTTCTAATGTACCTATGACAACGAAGATTAGAATTAATAATATGAAAATAAGTGATATATTCTAATTTATCCTTCCATTATATTGTAGTTGCATAAAAACAAGTGATATATTTTGATTTATTCTTCTATTACAATGTAGTTTTCTTGAAACCAAATATGTTGTAATATATCAAGGACATTTTGTTTTGGTTTATAAATAAATTTATTTTGTGATTGTGAGTTATTATGTGTTTTTTTAATAAGAAAACGCTTTTTATCAGAGCTATGAACCGAGGGGTTATTGGGTCCCCCTCCCTTACATTATAGAGTATATTTCTATAACGATATATACAGGGTGGCTTGTATAAAAAATAATAAAAGTGAGCCACCCTGAAATAAAAACATCAAAACAACTATATATACTAGGAAAGCTATATATAAAGACTTAGTCAGATATTTCGATCACTTCCTCCTCCACATGATTCCTTGGCTCTATTGCTGCCTCTGAACCTATCTTGCGAGCACTGAACCGACAACCCACCTCTCCAGCCTTGGCTGCCTTCAACAGAAAACCGTAGGAGGCTTTACCCTTTATCCTGAGCTAGACAATGCGAGGAGGCACTGGACCAATAGGTGTGGAAAGGGATTCCAAAGCCAAAGGGGAGATGTATGCTGAAGCGGAGCCCTTCATGCAACATTTCTGATGGACAGTCACTAGCAAAGTTCCACAAAGCCCTATTCCTATTCTCCAATTCCGTCACATATTCACGTGCCACCATATTCAAAACCCCTGCAACTGATTCCTGCAAATAGTATCGTTGGCAAAAATAAATTCCCAACTTCTTCTTCCAACCCTACCGCATGCCTGGAGTAGAATGATATGGCGAGAAATCATCAAAGATTCTTCCTTATTTCCTCCAATAAACAACAGGTGAGAAACAAAACAGATGATATCTCTGCATTCACTCTTGTGCAACCGCAACCTTGAAGATAACAGTTGCCCAAAGTGTGCTCGATTGCGTTACACACCGAGCCCAAACCGATTCGGAACACCTTTCGCAAACATGCAGGGGAGATGGGGTCATAGAAATGTCATTTCTCTCGATTCCCCTCTTAGAAATAGGCATGGGAAGGGCACGATAACCATGAAAACCCTTCACAAAGTAGACCCACCAACTAAACACGTAAATAGAGATGAAAGATTGGCGTGAGAAATGAAGAGCTCGAAAGAAAAAGAAGGGAGGCTTCCCACGTGCCAAGTCCTATCAGGTTACTCAGTCCTTAATTTGGCATCACCATCCATAAATGGTGGTGAGATCAGGCCACTTTATTTTATCATTAGCAATGATGACATCATCCACCCGCATCACCCCATAAATTGGCTAGGTAGTCCGCAGCTGAGTTGGCCTCTCTGGTATACGTGTCCAATACTCCTAGAGTCCAACTTGGAAAGCCAAAATAAAGCATTAGAAATGTAGAAGTCTAAAGTCCAATTGGAAGCCTTGCCAGATTTAATAGCCTGAATGATGATTTGTGAATCTCCTTCAATTAGGAGGTGAGAGCAACCACAGTCCACAACTCTTTTTACGCCAAACAATAAGAGCTTGAGCCTCCACTTGATTACTTGTTCCATCCTAGAGGTGAAATGATCCGACACTTACCAATTCTCCAAACTCATTTTGAATGATACGCCTTGCCCCCAAAAGCTCGGGATTCCCTTTGGAAGCCCTATCAAAATTTACTTTGCAAAAACCAAGGGGGGTGGAGAGCATTTGACCTCTCTTCTCAGAATCCGCTTTTCCAATTTGGATTTGCATTAATTGAGAATAGCATCCAATGGTGGGAGTTTAATAAGAGGCTATGTCTTCCTAATCGAGGCATCCTAGCTGGAAAAAGTCTGCAAGATTTCTGCAACACGAACTTACATTATCGGATATGGCCACTTCCAGTTTGCAAGTACCTACTTGAACATCTGAGGAAGTATCCCTAAAGAGGCAGAAGGTTTCTCTCCCACCAAATGTGCCAAATGAGGAGTAACAGACTGCATATCCAGAATTGATCCAAGGGAGTGGATTTTCGGGAGGAATGGCCATGATTCAAGGACACTTTTGATCGTAGCCCCCGGAACCAAGGCCAAATCCAATTTTTGACACAACCATGATCAACATTGAGAAGTGAAAGGGAAATGCAACAACAAGTGATCTATATCTTCTTCCTCGTTTTCACAAAGCAAGCACCGAGATGGACCTTGATAACCCCATTTTCTTCTCCTGGTCTAGGTCAGAATTTTCCCTTTGTAAACAACCCAACAAAAGGCCCCAAATTTTGGAAGGCAGTTAGAATCCCAACATCCCATCCATAGCCTCTTCCTTCCTAATGAGTGAGGAACTTGTAGCCTAACTTTGCCATGTACATACCTAGATTTGTTTCTAAGCCAAAGGACTTGATCTTCAATATTGGAGAAGCTGACACTGCACTTACTGAGAATGTTTTTGAATAGAACTTTGGAGGCTTGCGGAGCATCTAAGCCTTCCACCTCTTTCCAAGAAGAAGGTAGGAGAGCCATCTTCCTTTTGGTGACCATAATTTGCTACCAAATCACCCTAGGATGCTTTGGTCGCCATTCTAATTTGATCTAATTCTGGAGAGTTCTGGAAGGGCAGGGAATCCATTCCAAGAATCTTCCCAAAACTTAGCCGAGGTACCATTACCAATTTTCCAAGAGGTGGGGGCAAAAAAGACCTCTCTGCAAGAGCAAATGAAGTTCCACATATGTGACCCTCTAGGGAGAGCTTGGCTAGTTATGATGCTCTTCAAGCTTACCAGTAGGAAGGTATTTTTGGATCAGATTTTTGTTGAGAAGAATGGACGGGATGGAAACCAAATTCCAATGTGTTTCACTCCAAGAGCTACATTTTGGAGGCCCAAATCCAAATACCCACTCCTCCCGAGGCTTTAGGTAACTTGACCTCCTCCCATTTAACTAAATGAAGCTTCCTTTCCACACCAGATCCTTGCCACATGAAGGTTCTGAGAATTTTCTCAATTTTTTGAAGAATCACTTTGGGAATCCTCATAACTTAAAGCATATAGATTGGAAGAGCGCACTGAGAACTGTTCTAATAAGCTGGATTTTACCAGCAAAGGTTAGCGACTTACCTTTCCAAGCGGACAATTTTTGTTCAAATGAGATGATAAGATCATTCCACAAGGAGGATCTCCCAGCACCAATAAAAAGAGGAATGCCTAAATATTTTTTAGAAAGGGAACCCATAGAAAAACCTATAATTTGTTTGATGTGCCTTTGAAGCCCATGAGAATAATTAAAAAATAAAATCAGAGACTTGGGTAAGATTGATTACCTGGCTCAACAAGCTACCGAATAAATATCAAGAATGCTTCCTAGCTCCCTAACCTCAGCCACAGAGGCTTCACCAAAAAGGAAAGTGTCATCCGTAAATTGCTGGTGGGAAAGAGGATTGACCCCATCGGCAATGGAAAGGCCCTTCAGATGCCCTTCCCAAATAGCATTGGACAATGCTCTACTTAGGGAATCTACCACTAGGAGGAAAAGAAAGGAAGAAAGGGGATCCCCCTGCCTGATCCCCCTGTTGCCCAAAATCTGACCTTCCACTGAACCATTAACAAGGATAGAATAACTTGGGGAAGAAATGCAATTGAAGATCCAATTGCAGAAGGTAATGCTGAAACCCAACTTCATCATAACTTGAATAAGGAAACACCAATTCAATCTTATCATAAGCTTTATTGAAATCCAACTTGAGCAACATACCCAGGCAATGATTCAGAGACAAAGAGTGCATTAATTCATGGGACAATAGGATACCATCGAAGATCGATTACCCTGGCAATAAACTACTCTGTTCCTTGGAAATGATACACTCCAAAAGAGGCCTGAGACAGAGAGCAATTGCTTTAGAGATTATTTTGTAGGTTGTGTTACAAAGAGAGATGGGACAAAAATCATCCAAAGCTTCTGTTAGAACTTTCTTAGGGAACATACAAATGAAAGTATGATTCAAATCCCCTAGGATTTTCCCATTGGATCTGGATTCTTCGACTTCCTCCTAGACATCTGAACAGATGATTTCCCAGAATTATTGAAAGAAGGCCGCTGGAAAACCATCTGGGCTAGGAGCTTTATCCCGTTCCATGGAAAAGACCACGATTTTAATTTCCTCCATAGTAAAAGGAGCCATAAGTTTGGTGTTCCAAGCCTCATTGACCATTTTCGACACCAAGGATAGCAGGGTACTTTGAGAAGTCACGATGGGAGAGGGTATCTTCAGCTAACAAATCATAAAAGAAGGAAACTGAGGCCTCTTTGATTCCTTTCTGCTCCATGATCCAATCACCATTGGGAAACTTTAATTTTGAGATATAATTAGATCTTCGTCTTGCCTTGAAGAGAGGAGTGAAAGAACTTTGTATTTCTATCTCATTCCTTTAACCAAGTTTCTCTGGACTTTTGTTTCCAGAAAATTTCTTCTCTTAGAAGGAGCTCCCCTAATTCTTCCATCAACGCTTTTTCTTTCAGTTTTTATCCTGACCCATACCATTTATGAAAACGGCTGCATTCAACTCTTTGATCTCTACCTCAACCCTACTTTTTTTTGAAAAAAATATTTTTAAATGACTTTTATTCCAGTTTAAAAGCATATTTTTAATACCTTTCAACCTGGAGAGCTTCTAGGAAAGGATGAACATCTGAGTGCCTTTAAGGTGAAAAGAGGACCACCAGTCTTTAACCAACTTCAAAGAGGGAAGGGTCTCTTAACCACATCAGCTCGAATTTGAAAGGACATTTCTTGGGAGGAAGATCAAAAGATAGATGCAGGGAGATGGGAAAATGCCCTGAACCTAAAATAGGAAGAACCACACCTTCCAAAATGATGTTGTGTTGAAGTCATTCCCCATTCGCAAGAAATCTGTCCAATCTTTCCACAATCCTTCTAAAACCGAACCTTTTGTTTGTAAAAGCATATTTTTAATACCTTTCAACCTGGCGAGCTTCTGGGAAAGGATGAACATCTTAGTGCCTTTAAGGTGAAAAGAGGACCACCAGTCTTTAACCAATGCGAAGAGGGAAGGGTCTCTTAACCACATCAGATCGAATTTGAAAGGAAATTTCTTGGGAGGAAGATCAAAAGATAGATGCATGGAGATGGGAAAATGATCTGAACCTAAAATGGGAAGAACGACACCTTCTAAAATGATGTTGCGTTGAAGCCATTCCCCATTCGCAAGAAATCTGTCCAATCTTTCCACAATCCTTCTGAAACTGAGCCTTCTGTTTGTCCAGGTGAACCAACCTTGCTTGGGATCTACATCAACCAGGGTAACATTATGAATGAATGAACATAAGTCATTTTGATATTGGGGGATTCTTGAGATGCCTCCACTCTTGCCCCAATCTGAAGTGATTGCGTTGAAATATCCAACAAACAATATCAAAGCATCTTCGAAAGTTTCCAAATCTCTGGTAAGGGATGACCATAAGTTCCTTTTAGCGATCAAACTACTAGGGGCGTAAACATTGCAAAGAAGGAAGATGACATTTGAATGCAGAACCTAGATGTGACACCATTGAGGATGACTGCTATCCTTGATAGGGGTTATGGCTACCTTATGAGACCTCCAAAAGATCCCTAAACCCATGGAATTTCCAACGGAATATACAAAGAGCCCCTACAAACCATTCACTTTGGATAATCCACTACTCCTTACTTCAACTGAATTCATCTTGGTCTCATGAAACAAAAAATATCTCCCTCTTTCTCTAAGATGCAACGCTTAACTAACATGGAAAATTTTAGAGGTGAATATTCGTAGTTTGGCGAATAGTAGAATTCTAGGAATTTGATTTTGGCGAATACTACAACAATGGTAGTACCCAAGTTTCACCCAAAAATCCCATAAACAATAATCTGTCCAATCTGAATCGCTAAGGAATTTCCAATCCCAACGTATATTTTTATATTAAATTGTCGTGTAATCATCGCTCCGGGATTTGAAAACATTAATGTGTTGCTGAGAAATCGACCACCAAGAATTTGAAAACATTAATGTTTCGCCAAGAAATTGACGCGCCGGGATTTGAAAACATTAATGTTTCCCCAAGAAATCTACGGAACCTTATTTTGCCAAGAAAACATTTCCAAAAATTTCCCGATACATACACAGAGGCGATGTTCTCTCGTAATTTTCCAATTTGTGTATTTATGAAGTAATAGAAAGGGATTTAGCGAATCAACATATTGCAATTTGCTTACAAATTTTCAAATAAATCTAAGCCTTGTCAGGGGCCTGGCTAGGTGCGTTGCAATTTACATCCTAGAAGCACTTACTGTAGGTGAGCCCTCAATTTATTTGAGAGTTGTTTTCTTTCATGTCGCATTGCTTTATCTGTGATTCCACCTTTGTAAGTTATTACAAAGCTTGAACACCCTCATCCTAATAATCACTATGATTTTTTATGTCATCTAGAATAGTCCTCCGCTTGTAGAGAATTATAGCTAGTTTTTCCTATCTTAGATACATCTAGATTCTACGTAATATATATATATATATATATATATATATATATATATAATTTAAAATCACTTCATACATCTCCACAAGTTGCTGCTCCTGTATATTCCTTCATTTATCAGTGTATCTTCTTTGAATCTTTTTGTTAATGTTCTCTCTTCTGCAGTATATGTACATACTATGGTTTCACTGTCCATTTATTCCATGACCAATACCATGACCATTTATCACTGTCCGTTGACACTGCCCTCGTCCCACAGAGGACCCCAAAAGATATATAAAATGTGGTGCATTCCGCAAGTTTCACATTCACCAAGGGCATTTCCTTAGGAGATTGATGAAATTGGGACGCATGGCATAGACCTCACGGGAGCCGGGACTCGCTCCAAACCCGAAAACATATCAATTGGGGCTCATTCCGCGGGGTTCACGTCTGCTGGGAGGATTTGGTCGGGAATGAGAGGTTAACAGAAATTGGAATGGTGACAAACAATAATATACGAAATTAATAGAGACCATACATAGATTTCCAAAATGATACTTTTGCTGGCTTTGGCACATTAAAATTTCATTGTCAAGCCAAAGAACCCTATATACATTCTCAACCTTGAATTCACAATCTCATACCACAACGAGTCATAGATGGAAGACCATATATTCTGTCTCAGCTCCTTTGAAATGATGAACACTCTTGGTAATTGGATTATGACATACCTCATACCTCTGATGAATCAATAATTTCTTCATGAGCAAATGAACACCTTATTTGGCTTGATGACAACATTTAGAACCTCTATACAACATGACAAACCTCTATACATTATGACAGAGCTCGGTCATCGAGACTCCTTCATTAATCAACTAAAGACATATCATACCTTGGATGAATCAATGAACTCAGAGTCGTTTATGAGCAGATACATACTATACTTTGATTTCAAACTGAGCACAAAACCTGAGATCACCTATTTCATGTTTGATTAGCTACAACACAAATTTCTTATCACTAGAGTGTCTTGTCATTAGAGTGTCTTTGGTTGCTCAACAAATCATTTAAAATTTTAAATTGCTTGTTCTCTTCTCAAACCTCTGATACATCTTTAGTTTGCTTGATGTATGCTCTAATTCTTATTATACTAATGTAACACTCTTGCAAAAAGTAGTACATGTAAAGTGACACAACATTATTTTTCTTTATACATATTTCTCATGTTGAGATGTTTGTGCACATATCAATATCATTTAGTCTAACATGTTGTATCTTTTTTTCTTTCAATTCTATAGGATTCACCTATTCAACAAAATGGCACCTAAAAAGGGAAGCTCGGCCTCAAGAAAAAATGCTATTCCAACCCCTCCTGGTAGTGGTATTGACATTCGAAAAATAACATCTTATTTTGAGAAACCATCTAAGGAAACCCATCCTTCTCTAGCAGGACCATCACAATCAAGGGATAATGATTACATTCAAAATGAAACTCAGAATGAGAATGTGTTCATTTTTTATTTGCTTGATGTTTTCAATGACAATAACAATGAAATGCCTCCCCTTGAAGACATTCCATTAAATGATGTTGAGTTTGACATTGTACCACATGCCCAATTAAATGAATATGACACTACATCACTTGTCAGTGCCTAAGTGAATGTTGGAGGTGAAAATTCTGGCAAGTGGCAGTCAACGAAGTATAAATTCCACCAAGGAAAATACTCAATGGGCACCTATTTTTGGAAGAAAGAGAAAGGAAATAAAATGGGACTTTGGAAGGAGTTTCAGGTTAGAGTGGATTTCTAAGTTTCCATTTATTGAACCTGTTGAAAATGAGAATAAAGTTGAACCTCCCAAAGAATGCAAATGTACAATCTATAGCTGGAGATTGGGCAGGGACAAGACAATGCAATTTAAGTTGGATACTATTGAGAAACATGTAGGAAAGATATATGAAAAGATAATCGTAGATGGCGTTGAGAAGAATGTTGCTAGATGGGAAATTGTAGATGATTGTTTGCATATTAGGTATGAAAAAGAACTTGAAGAGCACAAGAGAAATGAAAGAATAGTTGCGGCGGATGGAGGGACAATTACCTCTAAATTTAACAAGATCGTTCAAAACAGTCTTTTGGGTAAAACGGTTTTAAGCTAGCTATTGTTTTTCACATTTTGAAAAGAGGTCGTCCTATAAAAGATTTTCCTGAAACAAAAGAAGATGTTGTCTTTCCTTGGTGTCCCACACTTTCCTCATTCTCACTGGTTAGAAAGTAGTGGTTGGGATTGGGAAAAATGCCTAGCTATGGTTGAGAAAGAAGACTTGAAAGAGAAATTGAAGTCTACATGATACATATCTTTGTCTATTGATGAGGTTACAACAGTAGATAATACTTCTTGGGTTATGTATGCATGTGTATACTATTGAGAATTATGGTGAGACAACCTCACTTACTTGTCATTCACAAGATGAGAGAGAACTCCAATGCTGAAAACCTTTGTGAGTTGGTGATAAAAAGTTTGAAGGAGATCAGATGACATGGATGATGTTGCAATTGCATCAAAGCTAGTATGTGTCGGGGAAGATGGGGCATCTGTAATGCAAGGTCATCGTAATGGCCTGTGTGTAAGACTCCAAACATCTCATTGCCCTTATATGATTTCCATTCATTGTATGGCTCATAGAATGAACCTAGCTTACAGAATAGTTGGCAAATTTAAACCTGTAGCAAAAGTTGAAGACCTTGTTTGAAAGGTGCATGCTTATTTCTGTTGTAGTCCTAAAAGGTTCATGGAATTCCAAATATTTGTACAAAGGACTAAAAAATGGTCATAAAATATTAAAATATGTCGACACCAGGTGGATCTCATTGTACCAACCGGTTCGTAGGGTGTACGAAGAGTATCAATCCTTATTAGGAGTGATGTGGTAGAATCACATGGAAGTGGACAAGGCCCATGGATTTGATACATCGTTTGATCTGATATAGATTCATTGTTGATGTTGTGTGGTCTCCTTCCCATGTTGGAAGAAATGCATCGTTTAATTAAACAAGCACAAGAAAGAACTATCTATATTGTTGATTTTTCTAGTTTGAGGAAATGAGTTTGTATGTCAATAGAATATTTGATATCTCAATGAAACTAATTTTATAGGTCCAACATTTGATGGTTGGAATGTTTTGATAAAGATTGGAAATGCAAGTAGCTTTTTGAAGCTCAACTTGTTTGGGGAAGTATGTGCTTCTGTACGTGGATATGAGATATCGATGTACATGTTTAAAGTAGTAGCCGGTAAGGTTGAGGAGGTAAAAGTCACAGGGTCGTTGTTTTGATAACATTGTATCATCAACAAGGGAAAGGTTAAGAGAAATTGGAGTGTCCCTACTAGAAGAAATAAGGGAGTGATTTAGAAGGGATGCTTTACTTGAAGAAATGGCTATAGTAAATCTGACCTTTTGGAATCCTGTCCAAAATGAAAGACATATGTAGGAAGACTACTTCAAGAGGTTGACTACATTGATTCAACATTTTTGTAAGCCTGTTGATATCAATGGAATGAATATTGTAGGTATTTTAAGCAAGGACAATTTGAGTTGCTCAATCTCATGAATTCTCCACTACAATGATTCAACAATTCAAATATTTGGATAATCCCTTACAGTGTGGAGCAATAACCCGGCTATGGAAAAAAGTTGGGGTGAGTACTATTTTACAGCAAACCATGTCCAAGTTTTTCTCATTGGCTGATCTATGTCAAACAATGATTTTGGGTTCAGTTGAAGATGAGAGAATTTTTAGTGCCTTGGCCTTTATAAAGTCGAAATTGCGAAACAAGCTTGACAAAAATTTGGAAAATTGTTTGAGAATTTATACATCACGGTACAAAGTTGATAACTTTCCCTACGACAAGGCTCAAGGCAATATGGAAGTCGATTACTGAAAGGAGAGGGGCTGAAAAACAATGACACAAATACAACAGATGATCCTATTGCAGCAGTTGATTGTCAAGAAAGAGAGAGTCAGTCTCATAGATCTGGTGAATCAAATGATAGAGATGATCTAGGTCCATCAAGTTGGAAGCTTCCATTGGTGGATATCCAATGATATAGATGTTCATATAATAATTAACATATTCAAATATTCAGTACATTGTTCTGAATCTCAAACAAGGATTAACACTCACTCCAAACTTACATGTGCCTAAAGGTAATCATATTGATTCCGTTTCCATTTTGATTGCAGAAACATTACAAAGTCATGTTTTAATGAGTATTTAATATATTTCACATACAATGTTGTTGATCTCTTTTATAGAAAGAATACACTGTGGTTAGTTGGCTATTAAATCACAATGCATTTACATTATTATATAATTTAGGCATATAAGAGTTGTGGTGCTTAATTCTGAGATAGAATAAGTGGCTTTGCTTGAATCATTACTGAAATGAAAATTTAAAAATAACATTATTCCTCATTCAACTTGCTTGAGACATGCCTTGTATGAAAAAATTGAAGATTGTCATGACTCATTATAACAAATGGAACAATTTTCAAAATGGATCTAAATACACTAAAGAGTAAATCCATGCACATATATATTTAACTTGTGCACCTCCTTGTAAAAATTTTCTTCAACCACAAGCAACCTAAATATCACATGTTTATTAATACAATAAACATAAAGATAACTCTAGTCTATTAATAAGACAATTTACTATTTTTATCCATGACCATGGTTTCCTCACCAAATAATAGAAACAACAAAACCAAACTGCCACTTCAACTTGGAATCAGGCTCCACAACTTAAAAAAATTATATCATCTTCTGTAACATGCTCCACTCTTCATCTGTTGGAATTACAATTTTTTGTAAATCAGAGTTACTGACATGTAACTTTGTTAGAAATTCATAACTGATAGTGGAGGTTTCCTTTACTGTTGAATGCAAACTTACTGACAAGGTTATCAATGGTTTAACAGAGTCAAAAAAGATTTTCTCATCTAGCTTCTCAGGAATTCGGTCCTTCTCTTGAGTCATTTTTTATTTCATCTTCTTCTGGAATGCATCCTTCTTAATGAATTGGTGTGTATTGTCAAAAGGCATTAGAAAACCAAGCTTTGTGAACTCTTGTACCTTTCTCATGCAGCTCCTATAACATTCTTTGACACTTATTCAACAATTCATGTGCTTCGCCCAACATCACACACTTCCGAATGATAGATGATACCTTTATTGAGGCATCAAACCGGTTCTGAATTCCTCTGGATGTCAGTTCTATGTCATTGAATTTGTAGATAGCTTCCAAAATTTTCTTTGCTTATATCCTCTCTTAAAGCCATCACTTTTTTGCTACCTGTTACATATTCATGGAGCTTATCACAGATTCTCTATAGAACAGTCATGAATTCAAAAAATCTAATCAAATCATCATTTTTTTGGTTTATTTGCCCCCAAACAATATCCGTCATATTAATCAATGCCTTTTTATGAAATCCAGATAGTTTGATGTTGGAAGATTGTATTTCCTTTTTTGCTTTCACCAATTCATATTGCAATATTTCATTTTGTTTTTTCTCATCATCTAGGCTTTGTTCCCATTTTTTGACCTTTTCTTTCTCTTCCTTCACAACCTCTTTCAATCCTCACTTCTCGTAATGATTTTTGTAATCTATCATTCTTACTCGTTGTTTCTTGTAAATTTTTCTTCACCTCTTCTAGTTCTACCTGTTCATATTCATTCACAGCAATTGCATTCATAGAGGGAGATGATTTTATCTTCCTCTCCAACTCACTTGTCTAATTAAATGCTACTTTTGCTTTTGCTTTCTCATTTGCCAGGTCTGCCTCTAACTTTTGAATCTTATTATTCAACTTATATTTCTCCCTCTCTACCTTCAGTAATGCTGTGTAAACCACATCATTGTTCCTTTTCGATACAATAATTTTATCAGAAGGTTTCATTGCCTTAAGATCCATTTGAAGGGAGGTCATCTCGTAGTCACTGGAAACCATTTCATTCTCTGGTTTTACAACTTTGGGCACAACATACATGTATTCCATGGTATCTGTGTCTGGGTTATATGTAGGCAATACCCTGATTATGGATGGTTCTCGAAGTTCTAGTAGCCTGTATAATTTGCTTCTTGTTTCTTTTATCTCTTTTTGATTTACTGTCAAACTCAGCTAGGTAATCAATACCTGAGATGTTCGTAGGAATGAACTGTTCCACCTTGAATGTAGAAGGAGTAATTAGAGTTTGGGGAAAATTTTGTTGTGGAATGGTAGTTTGTTTAGGGGTGGCAGTGGCACCACCGCCTTCTATAAATAGTTGCCTTGAGCCAAGAGTAACTGTACCTATGTCTTGCCTATGTCTTTTGCCTCTTCTCGTTTCCTTATTGGACAATATCCCTAACAACTTCAACTGTCTATTTTGTCCTCTTTATGTTTCCAATACTCTATTGACTACTACCATCATCTTTAAAATAGAACTGCTAACATTAGCAATAGTAACAAATTCCATGGCCAACTTCTCCTCTAGGATTTTCAACATGTAGCTTAACTGTTTGCCGAGGATTTGACTCTGGAGTAAATTACACGGGATTGCAAACTTCAACTTCTCTATTTTCATCTTTTTGTTTCCAATACTTTGTTGAGCTACTACCATCATCACTAGAACCGCCAACATTAGCAATAGTAACAGATTCATGGCCAAATTCTACTTTAGGAGTTTCAACATGTGGTGTTGAACTGTTTGTTGAGGATTTGACTCCGGAGTAAATTGCACTAGATTAACACTTATAGATGTTGAAGTATGCAGTGGTCCTTTCTCCGAAGTTGAAGCTCCAAGGCCTGACTTGTCGAAAACTTTTCTAGGTTGTGCCTCTAGTGGAACCCAAATGCCTTGTCCTGTTGAACCCAAACCACCACCATTAAAACCCATCTTTTCAACAATAACTGCTCCTATAGAATATCTTTGTTTCAAGCCTTCATCGAGACTTGGTTTATATGTTCCAGGTGGATTGTGTAATTCCTCAGAGTCAGTGTCATCATCACTACTTTTCTCTCCAGGATGCGCTTCATTCCACTTCTTGTTGAACACTTCATCTTCTAGAATAGAATCATACTCTGAATCAGATTTTGGATGGCCTAGGTCCTACCTCATAGACCAAAAGGAAACAATTTTTGACCTTGTCCAATTATTTTCTTGCAAATTCATTTTGTAATTCCTTTGGTATTCTTTTAGAGGATTTTTTTATCATATTTTGCATACACTTTGGCAGAATTGAAAATCCTCTGCCTATTTTCTGTGGAGGTTGATGTAATCCAAAAATTTGTGTTGATAACTCTTGAAAACTAATTCCTTTCTTAATAGACAATTTAATCCATTGCTATTTTTACCTCATCCCAAGAGTTCTTGTTTTTCAATTTTTCTAGCAAGGGTTTGCATTCATGTTGAATTTTAGTGGCAAAGTTCTTGTTCGCCACTACCCTTGCTATAATCACTTCACATGGGTCATACAACCAATGAGAGTCAGCATCAAAATTTAAAATTTGTAAGATTTCATTTGCCACATAAAATGCTTTTCTTTCAAATGTGAACCCTCCACATGAGAATGGTAAGGAAGGAAATATTCTCTTATTTTGCTGAGAAACAAAATAGAAATTATTTGTGCTTTCCATCTACCGTATATATTCCAAGGCAAAAACTCTCTCTATCACATGTATTGGAAATTTGTAAGGGTGTACTCCTGATCCATAAAACCTTAGCATAATATAATCCTCCATGAAGTACCAGTTTGCTAACTGTATTTCTGATCCCAGTTGAATGCACTCTTTACATTTTACAGGTAATCTAGGACAATGTACTTTTCGTAATTGCAGTTCATAAAATGGAGCCCAAAAATAATCCAAAAATTGAATGTAGTCGCTCCTATGATCATAGATCCTTATCTTGGGGGTTCCACTTAATTAATAGATGCACGAGTTTGTGGCTTGATCTCAGCAAAATAGGGCTCAATTACAAGTTTGTTTTTTTCAAACCATCCATAACAAACTGCTATAGAATTAAATAACACAAGTAGGTAGTGAACCTAAAAGTCTTACTGTTAGAGCCTTCTTTGATTGTTAATAATTATTTATGCATAGATCTTGCAGTGTACCCAACAAAATCTGTATTGACAAGGTGGATTAATGTAATGAATATTGTATACCATTTCTAGGAGGGTTTCATCTACTATCTCATCACAATCGAAGCCAAGGAAAAATACCAGCATAGAAATGGTATCCCCAACCCACGGTTTAAGTATGTGAATTGACATATGGAGCCTTTCCTTTTATTACCCCTACATCAAATGTTAATTTTCGTGTAAAAAATCATCTATGTCTTTTTGATTTGTGGTATGATAATTGCTAGCATTTTTTTCTAGGTTTATGTGGACGGTTCCTAAAACTTTTCTTTCAAACCCCAATGCACTGCCAATAGTTTGCCTCCGTAATGTACAAAAGTTCTTGTCCGTTGCCCTTTGCAACAATTGATTTTTTTGTCTCATTATAATTCTGGGCACATATATAAACAAATTCAGGGCTAGGGGAAAACCTCGTGGAACATCATGCGTCCCAATCTAGACCCCCATGTTACCCAGCCTAAAAATTTAGGTTTACCTGATTGCTTTGAAAGTATACTTTCCCTCATATTTGTCTCAGACGTGTATTTAAGTTATGAAGCTCTTGTGCCAATTACAGGATCATAAATATCATGATATTCATCAGTAAAACCATGGGTTTTACTTTTAAGTAGTTTGGCGTATGGAATTTGGGTTTTACTGTTAACTTTGGTATCATGTGGAAGTAGACATGCTTGGTATTTTGGATTCTGTAAACCCTCAAACCCTAATTTCTCAACCCTTATATTGAAATATTTGAAAGCGAAGGATTATACAGTGCTACTTATAAAAAAAATAATATTTAAAGAATCAAGACTCAAATGCAGGATGAAACTTACTCGAAAATATGAAAAATTTGAGTCTTACGTGGTCCGCAACTTCTATGAATCTATTTTTCCTTATATTGCATTATGACTATGCCTTCCACAAATAGAATTTCAAATGTCAACATTACTATAAACAATTAGGTATTTCATTGTACTTTGTAGATGTCAAATTTAATCTTTAATCAAATTTCATTTGATGGATGACAATTTTCACTTAGCTAGGCCTATTCTGAGAACTTCCATTTGAATGTGAATGTGTCAGGCCTTCGTTCCGGAATACAACCTATGTCATTGATATTAATATATCGAATGACGCAAATTATTTATCAGATCACCACATGCCAGGATTCCAGGCCTCCTCGAGGCAAAGGCATTCCCCAGACTCCAAGCCCACAGAATGAACCGATTAAATAATAAGGTTTCGGGTTTGCGGTGACATGTGTGAGCATTTAATGACTTGGCCGTTGAAATTTTTGGGAGCCGTTGAAACATTTTAAAAAATATATCCCTGCTTTTTCCATGCCACGTGGAATAATTCCATGGATTTCTTTTTTCCGTGCTACCACAGACGTGCATCTCCCGGATTTAGGCGGGATGAATTATAATTTCGGGTTCCGAACTCCGGGATTAATTGTTTATTGTTGGTCATGGATATTGGAATTGGAATATATGATGGGCCCCAACATTTAATATATTTATATGTATTAGTATAGAAATATATATTTATAGTATTTACATTATTGATTTCTTAAATAAGATTATTTCTTTCTTAAATTAGTTTAAAGTTTTGATTCGTAAGTAATCGTTCATGTGATTACTAAGGGCTCTGCCCTTTCTTGGAACCTTAATTTCTATATGTCCAATATCCTTTTCTGGCTTGGAAAATTGCATGGTTGGAGTATTAATCATGTTTATAGGGAGGCCAACCATCTTACCGATCACCTAGCTAAAGAGGCAATTAATGGCACAACTTGGAAGATATTATCATTTATGATGGGTGGTGCACACAAATCTTGAAGAATTAATGGTGGCACGTGCCACAATTTGGGCCTTTATTATTGTTGGCCACTTGCATTACTCTCTCCTTACCTTTGTTTGTTCGTGTTTTTGGGTTGGTGAGAGAATGTTTTTTTAGGGGTTTCCTTTCATTTCTCTTCACGGGGAGAGAAGGGAAATGTCCTTTACTTTGACCATTTCCCGCAGGTGGCTTCAAGAGGTGTTTCACTATGATTCTGTGCTCGAGGCCGAGGCCATTGAGCGTGTTTGATAGGATATTCCTATACACAGGACTCTCACATCACCAAAGTCAACTCTGAACTCGCAGCGACATTTGTTTCTAATTACCTCTTGCTCCATCTATTCAAGGAGGATGTCATGGTTGTCGCGGAGTTATTTATTTACCCTATCCATCGAGTCAGTTTACGTGAAGAAATGGATAGGTTCCATGTCCCATAGCCTCTGCTCTATGTGGAGGGAGGTAGATGCTCAGGCAAATGGCACTGGGCACGGGGAAGATTTGCTCGAAAAGCGGTATAGGGAGCTGCTACTCTATGCAAAGGTTGTTCACATTCTGCTCTGGCATGGTGGTATGAACCCTAGCAGACTTCCTCCTCTATCTCACTGATGCTCGCTCACCTATCGACTCGGCCATTGACCACCTCAATGAGTTTTGGGATAATTTCAGGGAGGCCTTTCTTCTTCTGCTAAGTAAGGCCAAGCAACTGAAAGGCAAGCGTTTCCGACAACGACTGTCGGGGCACAATGAGAGGCAAGGGAGATGCGATGGATGCGATGCTCGGTGCTGCAGAGGGGGTAGAAATTGAGTCTCCAATTTCAAAATTCATGGGCGGTGGTTATTTAAGATGAGGATTAATTTTCTTTTCTAGATTATTTTTTTGTTATGTGGCCATGTGTATTTGATGTCTTGAAGCCACTTATGTTTGTTCAAATGGTCTTTCCTTCTTCTCCGTGCGGGCCATTCAGTAGGTCCTTTGTGTTGTTGGTTTATGTTCGGAGTATAGTTGTAAGGGTGGGGTCCCTTAACCATCTGGTTCATAGCTCCGGTAAAAAAACATTTAAACATAATATATATATATATATATATATATATATATATATATATATATATATTCAGTTTATGTTTAGTTTTTGTTCGGAGTATTATTATACTAGCAATCACATGTGTACAATACAATGTGGAAGTTGAACGGTATATTATTTGATTTATAGGGATAGTTATTACTTTTGTAGTTGAAGTTGATAAGGGGTGTGATTGATTTTGTAAGTGTAGGATTATAGATGAAGCATTACATTTAAAGGTGTCATCTCTACATTTCAAACTTGTTACCATTTCACTCAGTCATTTGAAACAAAGCAAATGATATTTCTTTTCATATGTAATTTGTAAAATCAGTCTACTGCAACACTTTCACTAATCTTATTAGGGGTTCATTTTCATGCCCAAACATGATTAGATAAGTTGACATTTTTTAACCACCAAATGTAAGTAGTAGTCTCCAAATAACTCATCTTTTGGATAATGTAACAGGCCAGCACTGTGTGTGAACAACGACTAGGAAAATGGTCATAATTGTAGCCCATGTATAGATCCTGAATGTATGTGAAAACATAAATGATTTATTGAAACTTTGTATACTGTAAATAATTATTGTGGCAGATTTAGACCTTGTACATCAATGTTTGATCATAAATTGTAAGTTTGTAACTAAGATATAGAGTTGTAAGACATATTATCTGCAATCACAAACCTTTGGATAATGCTAACAATCCACTCATAACCTACACAAATCTCACCGTACTATGGATTTCATGCAGACTAATTACTTAGAGATGAGTATTTAAAGGGCTATTGCTCCCAATTAGAGACTAGTTTTTAAAATAGAGAAAAATATTAAGGGTTATTGCTTCAAATAGCCAATTGAAAACAAGAAACATACAAAATTTAAAAGCCTTAACTTGTGTGACAAGATTCTTCCAATTAAATACAAGAAGCATTACGGGAAAAACCTAAATCCTTGAATATTAATTTCCATCTTTAAAATGCCAGGCTATTCCATGCAAATTATATTTGCATTAGGAGGACACAATTTACTGAAGAAAAACATGTACATAACCTTATAAGTAGAACACAAAATAGTGTTCGTAAACTGCAAACAAGCAAATTTGTTTATTCTGGTAAGGATCGATCCCAGGAAGATTTAATTTGTAAATAATAAACATGAATTATATTATTATATTGTTCAGAGTATATATATATATATGTATGTAATGTTATATTATTTATATCTATATATATATATATAACACACACACATGTGTGTGTGTTAATTTAAAGTTTTCAATAAATTAAAAAGCTATCACAAGTTCAATTTTCAAAATACAAAACCAAATATCCATAGATGATAATAGATGAAAGGAAGTACTTTCCAAAGAAAATGAATATGAATAAAATCAAATGTTGCTTAATATTATTTACTATTTGAATTGAAATAACTAACAAAAATGTTGTTTTTGAATAGTATTCAGAATTCTTGATGTCATTACATTTTTTATATATAGATGTCATTTCACTGATGAAATATAGTGTTTACATTTTTATATTGATTTCTTAAATTAGGTTATTTCTTTCTTAAATTAATTTAAACTTTTTAATAAATTAAAAATCTATCACCCCCACTTTCACCCATGCCACGCGGATGAATTAATATAATTTAAATACATTATATACATTACTATATTTTTTAATTGTTAAAGTGGGTTGAAGGGTCTTGTTCCCTATAAAAAAGAGAGAGGTCTAACTTGAAATACAACATGAAGATGCAAAAATCTTCGTCAATAATAAATATAAGGTATATCGAGCAAAAGCCAGCTAAAAGGAAGGAAGACTATGGCTATACTATACTATAGACATTACAACATATATTTAGATCGAGGATTAATCCCTTGAATTAGATGACATAAATAAAATTACAAGTGGAGATCTGTGCCTCTCAACCACACCCTCCTCACAATCTTGAGAAAAAATAAAATTGGCCTAACCGCGCCAAAGATGATTATAAGATTCCCCTACAATTTCACGAATTTCCATCCACCAAAGTGGCACTGGCTCAATAGGTGAATTGAGGGCAACCAAATTAGGGAGTTTGAAGTGTGTCTTTCCAGCCTTCTTGTCACGGTTTGAACACCGTCAAATTCTCTGTGAAGGCCATTATCTCCCCATGACGATGTTTCAGGTCCCTTAAGATGCTAAAATCCATGCTACCCCAGAGCGTCACGTCCTTCCCCACTGCCTAGAAAACAACATTACACTTTTGCACTTATGCAACCAAATTTTCTGTAGAAAGACGACTGAACCCAACAGAGAGCAAGGTTGACTGCATTAGGCTTCGATGGCTTAATCATCAGAAGATTTCCCACAAAAACCGAGGTCACACTACTATTAACCGTACACCATCCATCCTCCAACATATATATTTTCCCCCCAAAACCAATTGTAATTGCCTCTAGATCGCTACCATTACCAATTTTGAAGATCCACTATCAAACGATTATCGGATATAGTTCACCATGAAAGTCATTTCCCTTTTATTGCAAAATAAAGACAACATGGGAACTCAAGGGGAATCCATAGATGGTCACCAGACAAAAAAGATGAAAATGAAAAAACCTTGACCTCACAGTAAATAGGAAAAAAACAAGGCCATTCACACGCATTGAAAAGATTGGCGACAACATATATTTAAGGCCCTTTCCGTATTTAATTCCCAGAATTGTTGATGTCATTACTGATGAAATATAGTGTTTTCAAATTTATTATTAGACAAGTATATATTTTGTAATTTTGACCTTTTTCATATTTATTTTGATTCAAATTAATCAGATATATATAGAAAGAAAATTAACATTTTCATTTTTTTTCTGTTGAAGGGTAATGTGTTTTATAATATTCATTTACGATGGGTAAAGCTTTACCTAGTCATTCAAATTAAAGTATGGATGATCCCTTCAAATTTGATCACTGTTCAATGCAATGATGGTTGAGTTTCAATATATTTTACAGACAAGTGACCTTTTCATAAAGCTTGGTAACTTTTGAATATACATATTTATTAAATATTTCACTTTTATGAAATAAGTATTTTACATATTTTTTGACTTAAATGAAAAATGAAGTCTTTTCCATATTTATTAAATATTTCGTTTCCTGGACCTTCAAGATAGAAAATATAATGCCACTAAGAATTAAATTGATAAGACATTTATTAAGTGTGAGGGTACCGATTAAATCTTTGGCGGCACACTTTACATGTGTAATGAATAAGTAAAATTGTAATTAATTTCAATTACCTAAAACTCATGTTGAGAGCCAAGGCTAATAGCTATTGATAATTTATCACCGAATCACTATCATGATAAAAGGACGTTTAAAAAGTATGCGGAGGCATGTGTGGATACTGACGCCGGTTTCAATGCGGTTCTTTTCGCCAAGATTTACATTTAATAGAGAACCCAATCAATTCATATCATGGGGTTTGGTTGACATGTGTAAAGGTCAAAACAAAAAATAGAGAACTCAAACTTGACAATTATAAATTCAAGGCCCATGGTTAAACTTTCTGACACTTTCTTGCTTTTGCAAAACCATGGGGGACCAAATTGCAGCCCATCAAACCAGTATCAAGCCATAAATATGTTGTGGTTTCTTCTAGTTCTGATACAGACTCAGATGAGGTTATTGTTGGTAAATCCTTTTCCCTCTCTACTTATAGTTCTTGTCCTGATGGTACTTCCACCCCCCCTCTCCTGGCTAGTCAACTGCTACCATTGTTCTCCTTCATTCTCTTGGAAATTCTTCTGACGCAAAAGATCCAATGAGGATTCCCTATCTGAGCAAACCAATTCTGGAAGTATTACTAGAACTCTCTACTGTTTATCCAGAATCCCCAGACTATGGAACCTATGGATTCTCCACATGCTGCTATAAATGATGTGGATTTGGAAATTGATGGTTGTAAATCAATCCCTGACAATGACCCCTCAGATGGATAGTCAAGTTAAAACAATGCCTTCCATCCTTGCAATTTTGCAACGATCTTTTGAGGTGATTAAAACATGGAAAAACTTAACAGACACCTGCAGAGCTATTGTTGATAAACAATGTGTCTTGATACTAACCTTGGCCGACACTCTGGCAGAGAAGATCAATATAGATTCAATTAGGAAAACGGTACAAGAACTGAGAAATATATTATGATATGTAATATTTATGTTATAATATAGTGGGCTTATAGCTTTTTTCCAGTATGCATATGTTGTGATATGTAATGTAATGTTTATATTTCAACAAATATATGAGATACTATTTTTGTTTATGTTTCAACAAATATATTTTTCCTTAATTAGCACATGTTCTTGTGGATACTCTTGCATTGCTACAATGTCACACCTTTTGATTTTCATTCTCCTTCTTGAAACACCGGAATTTGTTGTTCATTCTAGGTTATTTCCAATGTAAGGTTTCATTGGAAACCAGGTGCCTTAGGGAATCATTTAACCTACAACCATTGAACCCCAGTACTCATATCGTGTACTTGTCTGCGTGTTCCCTTTAGCACCATCAATTGCCGCTTAGGAATTTACTTTGTCTTTTCTTTTCAGATACTCACCGAGAAAAGGAAAAAGAGAAATCTTGCAAATGTATGATGATTTAATGTCAAATCCATGAGGAGCAACATGGAAATAATGTTCTATGGGATCATATCACTTCATCCAAGATGTTTGGGAAAATGACTCCATTGCTTTGGCTTGCTCATTAGAATCCATGTGTAGGTTCTCTCTAGTTTCTAAGGAATGTTGTCTAAAGCACACATGGGGTTTATTAGCTAAGGCAATATCCTAGCACATTCGTTGCATATGAAGGTAATTAAAATTTATACAAGTAAATCAATATATCAGTGGACATGAGATACGACTGTTACAAGGGTTTGGAAAATTCTCAACTATTTTGAATTATGTATTGGGGGTAGGTTAGAGAGGTGGGCCATTAAGGTCAATCCAAGGTATGGTTCCAATTTTAATATAAAACTAAAACATTTGAACCGTAGTTTTTAAAACTAAATAACCTTAAAATTACAATTGTGAAGGAGTTCATGGTCATAAAGTTAAATTGTAAACATCTTTTTGAATTAATTGAAATCGCAATTAAGAGATTCTTAAGGCAAGAAATAATAAGATGGTAGAAAAATAGGATTGATTATGATTTTCAACTTGCAAATGATATTATTTCACCATAAACTTAATTATTTGAAAAAATATTGATAAATGGATTAAAGATTAACATTTGTACAGGTAATTGGTGAATAGGTATTCAAATGACTTCAAAATAAAAACAATACAAGAGAAAAGGCATATTAAAAAAATAATTGAGTGGGAAATATGGTATATTTTGTGTTTAGATCCATCTTAGGGTATAAATAAAAAGGCCAACTCAAATTGTAATGGAAGAATGGGGTAAATAAGGTACTTTCGAAAAAAATAGGGGGTATTTGGGATTCTAGTAATATAACAGGAGGGGGTATTATTTCAATTGAATAAAGAGAAAAATTACATATCTCAGTGCGGAAGGTTGCATTTATAATTCATGCATCCAACCAACTCATTTTAAGAAATACAATTTGATCTTATTTTTATTTCAATCCTAACAACTAAGATCTCCATCTCCACAAAATATGGAGAGAGATATATTATTGAAGGCAAATCTTATCTTACTCATTTTAGGAAGATTTGCTCCCAAATCTTCTCCTTGCTTTTCGGTAACAAGAATCATAATGATTTCATTCATGTACATTATTGGAAGGAGGATTTTTCTCAAAATATGATTTTGACCAAATACCTTTCTTGTATTTTCCATTTGACTTTGTTGTTTTTGACTGTGAAACTTTTGACACTTGTTTGATACGCTTTTTCCTTGGACTGTAGTTCACTAAAATTTAGATTTATCTTCATTGGTAAAACCTATTACAAAATTGAATGAGGTTTTTGTTAAACACATTGCTATGAACAAAAACCTCTCTCATATTTTCTGTTTGACTTTTTCTGTTTCCATTTATGGAACTTTTAGCGTTCGTATGATACACTTTTCCTCGAACTACAGCTCACTAAAAGTTAGATCTCTCTTCATTGGTAAATCCTGTTGCAAATTTGAATGTGGTTTTTGTTAAAAAAATTTCTATGAACAAAAACCTATCTCATATTTTTTATTTGAATTTTTTTGTTTCTATTTATGGAAAATTTATTGCTCGTTTGATACACTTTTCCTCGGACTCCAGCTCACTAAAAGTTAGATCTCTCTTCATTGGTAATACTTGTAGCAAATCTGAATGAGGTTTTTGTTAACAAATTTATATGAAAAAAAACCTCTCTCATATTTTCCATTTGACTTTTCTGTTTCTGTTTATGGAACAATGTTAGTGCTCATTTGATACACTTTTCCTCGGACTACAGCTCACTAAAAGTGCCAGATCTCTCTTCATGTGAGTAAAACCTGTAGCAAATTATGAATGAGGTTGCACTGCGGTAAAAGATGTAGCTTGTAGTTCAAAAACCTCTTTTTTGGAGATTTCCTCATTGGAATCTTTGAGTTTTCACAATCCCTCAAAGCAACTATCATTAGTCGTTGATGCCAAAATACATGGACACTAAAGCTGTCATTCCTTTTATGCAATGTTTGAGAACTAAATCTGCAAGTTCTGGAACTAAATCTGATTTTTCCACGAACTGAAAGTTCCAGAATTAACTGTCATTCCTAATTAAATTACAGAGTTCTGGAACTAACTCTACGAGTTCTGGAACTAAACCTGTGATGGTCTATCGGAATCTAAACTTGCAAGCATCCGGAACTAACTCTGTGAAAGTTCTCGGACCTAACTCCACAAGTATCCGCAACTAACTTAAAATAGCTATAAATTTTGCATGTAACCTCGGATTGAGCAAGATTCTTTGGTTCGTGTGAACTTGTATGACATATTTTTAGAGAAATTCTGAATTCTATTGAAATCCAGATTTGCATTTTAAATGTACTATTCATGATCAATTCCATTTTTATCCCTAATACTAACATTATGCTTTCCTTTATGTGCCTTCGAATATGACAAGACTGACATCTTTATCCCAAATCAATCAATTGGATTAGTCAACAAGATATGATAACAAAATATGTTCTTGTGAAGAATGAACAAGATATATATCCTATACTCTATAAATACATGAAAACTATAAATTTCCTAGATTACATAGTAAATATGCACTTTCAAAGGTATTTTTCAGAATTTATCAAAAGATAACAGTAATTTATGTCCAAGATTTATGGCCATCATCAATGGCCTTTTTAAAAAAACAAATTCTTACTACTGCACACACCTGCCATTAAAAAACTAATAGCAACCAACGACACATCCTTGATTATTAAATGTAAGTTATTTTTGCCTTATTATTAAAGTTATTAATCCTTGCTTGCCCATTAGACAGACACGTGGTAGGATTCCAAGCCTCCCCAAGTCAAAGGCATTCCCCGGACTCCAAGCCTGTGGAATGAACCAATTTAATAAAGTTTCAGGTCCATGGTGTCGGTGAGGCAAGGCAGAGTGGTAATGAGTAATTAAATGATACCACGTGTCTTTTTCCTGTTCCTCTGAATGGCCAAATGTCACACATTATAAGCACTTCCAGCGTAAAGGTAAGGCATGCAAAAGAAATGAAAATTTTTGGGCCTCATTACAGTTAAATTCGAAAGATGGTACTTGCCAAACAAGTTACAAGAGATTGTCAAAATTATTAAATGTCTATAATCTCGAGCCCCGCAAGTTTGCTGTTACCAACTGCCAACTACCTGTAGGCCAAATTTAGTGTTATTTGGTTGTTGAATAAATACTTTTTCCCATTAAAAGTAAATTAATATTTTTGGGCGTTGAAACTTGAATAAACCCCTGGTAACGTTTATTCCACGTGGAGACATTTCGGGATTTCCATTCCTTTCTTCTCCCAGCGGACTTCAAAGTCCCGGAATGCATTGGTTTGCATAATATTTCAGGTCCAGTTTATTTTATATAGTTTTTTGTGGAATTTTTATATCAGGCCCAATATATTTTAATATATGTGATGCAATATATATTACTTCGGGTAAATTTTTTTGGGGCTTTATTGTGTGCAACAAAATTAAATAGAAGAGAAGAGATAAGAGAGCAACAACTTGGAGTAAAAAAATACAGAGAAGAAGAATACATAAAGAAGGGATAAATTTGTGCAACAGCACAATAAAGAAGAAATAGGGAAATATAGGAGAAAGATACAAAGGGGAAATTTTTGCAAACAGAAATGTGCAACACCACACACTGAATTTTTGTAAGAATTAGAAGATAGAGAAGAAAATGGACACAAGAAGAGGAACAATTTTGCAAACAGAAATAGAGTAACAACTCAGAGATTGTAAAATTTCTCAAGATTAATTTAATATTATTATGTATGTTTTATTTGTATTTCTAGTTGTGAAACAATTGACAACATACACTCATGCAGCTATCTAAGATGGGCTGAATAAATTCTCCATAAATAATGTGTCAATATCAGTCCAGATGTATTATTGTTGCACAATTGCTAATCTCTTTCCCTTATTGGTTACATTTGGTACTAAATTTTGCTAATAGAGATTCGCCATTCAATTTCCAACTATTTTTAATATTTTTCTCATTTTCACCAAAAGAACAAAACAGGTTAAAGGGATATTCACCAAAACCACGAAAATGATTACAGGTATATTCCCCTAACTGGTTACAAATATATTCGCTATAATTTCTATATGTTTTTTTTAAAAAGGGTTCCTTAAAATTTTCCTTATTAACTAAGTGCTGCTTGTTAAGGGCCTTAACGCCCTAACATTCCAAGAAAGGATCTTCATTGGTCCTTCACCAGGGACTGGCCCTCCCTACTTAATCTTTGAAAAAAGTAGTTAATATGGAATTTCTTACGTTCAACAATTTCTTTGTTGGTTTTAGCTTCATTACTGCTGGATAGTCATGGGAATTGCCCCGTTCCCATCCTCCATAGCTTCTTTCGGGAGAGAGGTGAGATGAGAAATCAGTGTCGTTTCTTTTACCTGTACCCAATTTTCTAGTTCTTCCAAGGTTTCACCCTAGCCAGCTTGGACCCCTTGGTGCATCATATTGAGAAGTCTGAGAGACTCCTCTGCGACCGCCACAGTGTAAGAGTATGGATAGACTCAGGAGGCGGGCATAACATAGAGGTAAGACGAGGTTTATCCAACGCAGAGTGAGCCACCGGAACAACCTTGGGAATCCATTTTGATCCATATGGCTCCGAGGGATCTTTAGACTTGAGCTGCAAATGACCAGGTTGACCACATTTGAAACATTTTTTTAGAGGTATTTTCATATTCCATGGCCTGAATCCCTGTGCCTAAGGGACCTTGAATTGAGATCGACTCCAGCAGAGGCCTAGTTAGATTGAAGGCAATACACACCCTGACAAAGGTCGCTAGGGATCCTTCCAAAGTCCTGGAGTCAATCTGATCGACTCTACCCAGACTACCGCAGATTTCAGACAGGATTTTAGGGTTCTAATATTCAATGGGAAGAGCATAGAGGCGAATCCAAACCTGGTGAACTTCGACATCAACCTTGAGCGGATCAAAATTGGGGGTCCAGGAGCGGAGAAGGAGACAACAGTTAAGCAAAAAAATTAGCCTTCTTATTTAGAACATCATCCCAGTTAGCTTCACTGTGGAAGAGGATCAGAAAAAATCCTCTAGATAAGAATCGAACTCGCAGACCTTGCCCCCATTGATCTTCGCATCGTGAGGTGATTTCACCTGTTGAAATCCACCTACCCTCATTGATCTTCGCACCATGAGGACGACCATTTATTTAAGTAAATTTTTGTAAGTTGGATTTGTTGAAGGATGGTCTATGGGTTTTTAGAATATGCCTTATATTTTGTGAAGATCTAATTTGTGAGTCAGTGTTTTGTTTTTTTTTTGTTTTGGACTTTAAACTCAATAGTGATTCTGATATCATCCATATTTCATATCTTTGGATTTTTTTTTTACAATTATGGAGAATGACCCGTTGTCTATTGAAAAATTTGAGCCTATGAAATCGTGAAGCCCGTGAATATTGAATTTTAATATTATGAGAGACTAGTATGCAATCTTATGAACATGTATCTTGTGTTTTTATAGTGAATGACTTTATGATTGTCTTTTCTTGTCAATATAGAGAAAAAGAAGAGTAATTATACAATGCTTCTATTTCGTGAAGCTTGTGAGATTGAATTTTATTGTTGTGAGAGAATAATGCATAATCTTTTGAACATGTCTCTTGTGTTTTTTTTGTGAATTATATTATGATTATCTTTTCTTGTGAATGGTAGTATTACGACTATTTTTTTTTGTGTCAATAGAGATACAATTAAATAATGCTCCTCTTTCATGACCCACGCCATCATGAATATCATGGTCATAAGGACCATGAAAAATAAAGTAAACCATGTTGAAGAGCAAGAAATTGCGGAGCAAATTCCATAGAATGTACTTTATTGAATTGCTGATAGGTTTATGAAGTGTACTGTATTTCTGTAACTTGAATTTAGAATTTTGTTTTGTTGTCTTGAATATTGAATTTTGATTTTGTAATTGGTTATGTGATAATGCACACAAGATTGAGATTACAATTATTGAGATGAGATAAAATACAAAAAGTTTGTTGCAAACTGACCAGTACATACCATCTCAACCAAGAAAAATACCATTTCAAGAGGAGAAGGGAATTATCATGGATTTGAATTGAAAAAGTAAAAGATCGTAACGTATCCCCAGCAATGTTGTAGAGGCAACCATACAAGTAGAGGTCGAAGCCTATGATTCAAAGGAGAACATAGAGAAAAGATTACATGAGTTTTGTAGGGGAAGATTTATAAAGATGTATACTCAACAATATGAATATATTTTTATTTAATTTTCTTGCTTCTTTTTTTATAAGTTAAATTGTCTTAATCCTAGTGATAGTCACATGTTTTTATTAAAGGCATAAGAGGTTCCAAAGACAACGAAAGTGACAAATGAGGAAAGTTTCAGTTAAATTTCTATTTCAAATATTTTTGAATGGTTCCATACATCATCTTATTGCTTTACTTCTTCCTGTGTTATGTGCACCCCGATATTGTTGAAAAACTTGAAAATAACGAGAAGGTTGAGAGTGGGAGGTAGCCCATAAGAAAATGTGTGTCGAAAAGGAAGCCAACCTCTCCACACTAATAAGGGATTCAGGTATGGGAAAGTGTCGAACAATGTTACATACCAATTATGTTTGATAAATATCATTTATCAAAGAATTGATGAAGTGTTTGTTCTTGTCTTGTATACAACTCGTTGTTCTATAGAGTGAAATGAGGAGGCAACATGTAGAAGATGTGTGAAAAAAACACAGCCACCCTCTCCAATTACAGAAAACAAGGTATAATAAAGTGGTGATTTCATTCACATTAGCATGTTTGAATGTCATTGTTTCCTTGGGTGGAGTGCTTTCAACATTACATGAATATTTTCTATGGAATTTTTTCCTAAAAATATCAATGTTGTTGTTGATGTTGATATTGGTTTTGTTGAAGTTAATGTTCAACAGAAGGAAGAAACTCAAAATGTAAGTTACTACAGCTACATATATTGTCTCATCACATTACATATGACATGTACATACATAATCAATTCCATATATCATATTTTTAAATCACTTTTCCACGTGTTGTATGCAGGAAAATGTAGTAGATGATGTAAAAAAGGAAAAAAAAAGGAGGTGCATTGATATAAAAAGGAGGTGCACTCTCTATAATTGGTATTGAACAAGTTATATTGAAGTGGAGATTGTATTACATTCTCATGTATGAATGTCAGTGTTGGTATGAATGCAATTCTTGGTACATATGATGAGGGGATGCCCAATCCCCTCCTCACTCCCCAAGGGAAATTTGGATTTGCAGCTAACAATGGAAGAGACAAACTATTACTTGGAGAACTATGGAAGAAGCAAATAAAAGAAGAGGAGATGAAATTGAACCTTCCAGAAGCCATGGTTTTTTTTTACTATCTCTAAACCATTGGATTGTTTCCCGAGTTGTGGAAGAAAAAGAAGAGTTATGGAAAATGTAGTTTATTGAATTAAAAAAGGTGGCGAGAGATTGGTAAGAGCCAAACAAAGAGATAGGATAGGCATCAAAGGTAGAGCCATGAAAGCAAGAGACTATTGAGTGAATATCATGAGGGAATGTTGTATATACATGGCAAAAGATTTGATTTAGTTGAGGAAGTCTGGGGCTTTGGATGCAAACACCTGTATTGTGAAAGAATGATTTGGAATGCAAATGGGTACACTTATTTTTTGGCTACTACTGTAGAATTTTGAATGATGGAGCACATAGTTTGATCTTATGGATGAGGAATACTTTTTTTGACTGCACTTTTACTTTTGATGCGGGAGACTTAACTTACCTTGGATTTAGGAAACCTTTTAAAGATTTTAGAAGAACTCTTGCAAAATAAAGTAAGCTTAATTGTACAAAGATGAGTTCCCGTGAACTCTAGCTCACATTGGATAAGGCTAGCGATGCCACACAAGCATGCTTATGTTGTTATGCTATTGGGTGGATTGGACGGTGCAAAATCTGATGGAAGATGTATTCAGACTAGTAAAGTTAAGGAAAATTACTGGAATATGTTAACTGCTGGGGTGTATGGATGAGACCAGTATAGAATGGTTGAAAGCTTTCAAAACGTATTTGATTAGTGAATGTTCAGGGGGATTTTTTGGAAGATCTATGGAAGTGAAGAGGAGATCTACGGAATGGATAATCTAAGGGTACAAAAAGTTGTAGAAAGAAAACGTGGTAGTTATATGGAATAGGAAAAGCAATAGTAGAGGCACATAAGACATAAAACTATAGAAGAATGAGACCATGGAAGAAGTAGAACAAGGGATCATAGGTAGTAGAGAAAAGACAATGGAAGAGTCCTTTGAGATGGATAAGGTTGGAGTTTTAGGGGGTGGGAGTTTACACGTTTTGAGATTTTGAACAAAAGGAATTGGTTTAAGCTAAGAAAGACACCTTAGTTTGGTTGGTTTAAGTATGGAAGTGTAGAAATTTGTAAAATTTTAGATTTGGTTGGGCTATGGCAGACATGTTGTTTGGTCTCCCTTGGGTCTAGGAAAAGTTGCTTACTAAGATATTATGAAGTTGGGTTGTTTTGCTACCTTAGCTGTGAAATAGATTTGTAATGAATATTTTTTAATGATTAATGAAAGGGTGAGGGACCTCAATAACTTTGTTTTTACCGATCAGACAAAAACAAAAATTCTTGGTATGTGAAGTAATTCTAACATTACACAACCATTGTGTATACAAATTGTTGTCGATAATGTCGATGTTTCTAATATTGATGTTGAAGTTGGTGTTGACGTAATTTACTACCAATACATATATTACATCATGTCATTTCATTTCACATGTCAATATATAATCAATTCCATTTATCATGTACATTTTTAATGTCTTCTCCCTATGTTGTATGCAAAAAATTGTTATAGAGGATGAAACAAAGGGCAAGAAAAAGAAGCATATTTCCAGAAAAAAAAGTGAAGAAACCTAGCCAACCTCTCCAATTGTATTGAATGAGGTATATTGAAGTGGGGATTTTCTGACAATATCATGTATGAATGTCATTGTTGGTATGTGGAGGGTTTCTAACATTACACGAACATTATGTACACATGTTGTTGCTAATGATTTTGACGTTTTTCGTTGTCGATATTGATGTTGGTGCTACTATTGATGTTCAAGTAAGTTATTTCCACCACATATATAATCTAGTCTCATTCCATTTCACATGTAAATATGTAATAAATTCCATATATCATATGTTCTAATTACTTGTCCACATTTTGCATGTATTAAATTGTTGTAGACAATAAAAAGAAGGGCTAGAAAAGGAAGCACTTCGAAGTAGAAAACATGAAGAAATCAAAGCCACCCATAAAATAATGTGAACATCCAAAATGTTTCCACAACGACGATATTGTTATTGTTGTTTCAAGCGATGTTGTTTTGGAAAGAAAAGGTTTGTGATTTTAGAAGGGTGTTGAAAATGATTAGAATGAGTCGTCCCAAAGTTGCACTAATTATACAGTATGGGAAGCCAAACACCTTTCTACCTTTTCTTGTTTTCATATTTACCATGGTTGGTGATGTACTTACAAGAATACTAATGCTGAAAAAATAACACGACTCTATTGTTTAGGCCTAAGAAATATAATGTTCATTTCACATTTAAGACCAATGAATTTTTTGAGATGTTTATTAATGGTGATAAAGTAGGTATTGGATACATAATGTCTATTAATAAACACTTTGTCTATGATGACATATGTCATCCATCTCCCACTTTTCTAGTATTTGGTAACTGTGTCTATAATGTTGATGGTGTGTTTCCCTTCTTGGTAAGGGACGTATATACATTGGATAATGTAGATAGTCAAGTTACATTGTGGTATAAAATCTACATGAAACCCATTGACAAAGACATATAGCCGTAGAAGGTGAGAACTAAAAGCATTGAAAGTTTTTGCTTGATTAAAATTTATAATGTTATCTTACTATTTGGATGTTTTAATGGTTTGGATGGTACTAGCGGTTGTGTTGATGATCATTTCTTGTGTATACAAGATTTAATCAATGAACCTAACCTATTTAAGAATCTATTTGACATGTTTTAAATTCTCGCAAACAACTTTGATTCACAAATTGACAACTTGGGGGTTTAAAATAAGATTCGTCCAATTGATCCCACTTCACTTTCAATACTAATTACTGGGTGTAAATAAAGATATCAAATTTTCTTTGTCTTTTTAAGTGACGTACTTGTCACTCTACCATGAATTTTGATGTACCCAAATGGGTTTTTTGTTTGTGTTAGAAATTATAACAACTAAAGTTAGTTCTTGGTTTCATGTCTTCATGGAAATAGAGGTTGAGTATAGTATCTACAATTTGTCATGGGATAACTATTTTTTTTGTCTTCAAACAAATTTTCTATATGACTAGAGTTGACAAAATAAAATTATATACAATCCATTATTTTTCTATGTTCCCATGTTTATTCTTGCTTCTCAATTTTAATCTTGTATGTTTTTCATGTTTTATGTGGTTAAATGGTGTGATATGTGCTAAAGACATTCTAGTCTAAAACGTAAAGTCCCTTGTATGGAAAATATTTTGAGAAACATATACTTTCTCCTATGAAAAATAATAATGTCTTTTCTCTTCTATACAAGATATTTCTCGTGAAAATATGATTGAAGACATAGAACATGTCAATGTTGAGGGCTCATGGAAATCATGTGAAGGTATGATTGAAGACTTAGAGCATGCCATAGTTAAGGACTCTAAGAAAATAGGGGTTGATGACAACGTTTCTAGTGATAAATTGGTGGAAAGAATTGTTACTCGTATAGAGGGGAGAAAGGTTGTAAGATCTAGAGAAGGCAAGGACATAAATACAGTATAATCGATGTAACATGGAAACCCCAAAAGGAGTTAAACATTGACGAGAAAGTTCTAAATTAAATCACCAACAAATAAAATAAATTAAAAACATATAAATAAACTCACTAATAAAAATATTTGAGCATAAATCAAGACATTCTCTTCATATTATATGTTTACGATATTAACATAAATTAAGACTGAATGTTACCTAGGGAGAGGGCCCTAGCCCATTGTGGCATCACCAATCCACATCGGCCGTGGAACCATCTAAGGATGGAAGTTTTAAGCTCTCGGTCAGCCCACAGATTAAACCACATTCTCATGGTGCCCTATCAATAGGGTATCCAAACCGACGATAGTAGGCCACCTTAACATGAAGCTAAGATTTGAACCTTGGACCTCCCAATTACTAGGATACTTAAGAACGGTTACACCACTACCCGTTGGATGGGAAAATAACATATTACATGCCAAACAACTATAAATTAAAAATAAAATTGTTAAAGGTTACCCAAAATCAAATGTTAAAATTAAAAAGATATTGATGATTTACACTTGTGACAAACAACTTATTAAATAATTAATAGAATTATGAATATAATCTTTAATTATGTACAATTTAATCTTTAAAATGTGTAATTCAATCAAAAATATATTTTACCATCATTCTTTTTAATATTATTCTTCAAAGTAACAAGTCAAAATAATTAAACTCTTCAAAACTAGGATATCATACTAAAATCATAGAGAAAATGATAGACCAACATATACTGCAAATTTTATTACATCATTTGTTTCCTAACCAACAAGTTTTGATATTGAGTTGTCAAGATGAGTTATAATGACGTCTTTAATAACCAAGAGACACATACTCACATCAAACTATAAATCCCTGCGTCATTAAGAGGAGACACCAGGAAGATATGATTCATATGAGCTTTTATATAAAAAAGTAGTTATTTTCTTATATGGTTGAAGGTGTGAAACGGTCTCGTTGTAGTGTTCCAAGTCATTGAAGGTGAAGCATTATGACCATAGTGAACACAAGATTAGTGGGGACAATATTCGGGTGCACATGTCATTTCAAACTTGTTATAGTTAGTTGAATCTTATTTAACATTGTAAACTACTTGTTAATGACTCATGCTCCTTAATATTAATGTTGTGTTGTATTTTTTTGAATACTTCGTACTTACCACTCAAAAGTTGAGTGTTGTAATGGTTATTGATTCACAAGTTGAGTTGTATATTTCATGAGATGACACTTATTATTGAATCCATAGTATATTATTGTATTGAATGTTTTATTATTTTCAATGGTTTAATCAAGAACGTATAATATCATTATAACTCTAATAACAGTGTAGTGAATCTGATAATTAAAAGGCTATAATGTTCTTATAACAACATAAGTTGAAGAACCATAACATGGAAATAATATATCATACCAACGATATATGTTATTTTATTATTATATAAAAGATCGCCCAAATTTCATGGGATTTCAAATAGAACATTATTTTTACAAATAAATTAATACAAAACACAATCAAAAGTGTAAAATATTACATTCTTAAAAAATATAGTCCACTTGTATAATGCCTCTTTTAGCAACCTTGACAAAAAAAAATCATTTAAATTATTCCTCTTTGGATTTCATGTTGGCATTGATGAGAAATGTGTTATTTCACAACAAAATATTTTTGATAGAATAACATTCTCACCTTAGTGACATTTTATATTTGTCTCCTACAGGTTTAGTTGGCTCCACTATGGGATGGTAAATGCCATATCCACTACTAATTACCTTTTCCTTGAAATTGTTGCAAACATCCTCTATTTCCTTCTCCAATAAATTGATATTTTCTCCACCAATAACATGTTTCAAACAATTTCCTAGCATGCATTTGATCCTTAATATTTGAGCGTCATTAAGGTCTTCAACATTGCCTAAAGCGTTTTCATTTGAACCTGACCCAATAACATTAAAATATAGATGTCACAATAATATAAAATCTAAATGGAACAATAAACAAGATAACACATAAAATTACAAAGGTATAAAACAAGATGAATCATAGTTGGATGAAATGCATCATCTTTCATGAGGTCCACACAGTTTCCACCATTTAGGTCAATGTCATTGACTTATTCCTACATATTTTAAACATATAGTCACCATTCATTGAAATATTGAGCATAACATATTGGGACATGGAAGTATATAGAAATTTTGATATTTACATTTACAAGTATGCTTACATTGTCATTGGTTAGAGGTTATTTCACAATTTTCAACCCAATTTCGTCATCAGATTCATGATATTGATGATGTTCATGCACACATGCCCTTGACATAACCAAATAAACTCAAAATTTTTGAAACCCTTAGATGATAAACAATGTGATAATACTTGTTGTCTGATGATTGACTTGTAACCCATGTAAAGTTTAATTCACTTGTATCCATATATACATAATTGTTTGGGACGGATTGGAATTTCAACCCAAAGTAGTTCTCCCATTTCTCCAAAAAAAATTTGCATAATTCATTCTTCTTGCTCATCAGATTCTATTAGTAATAAATAACCCAATAGTGACCTATTTGATCACCAACTAGTCAGCAGTATGATGTGATGTGCATTTAATGCTATCTAGAAAGAAACATTTTAAGTGGGAAAGATAGACCTAAATTTGGCAAGGTGTGGCAACCTTTTACCCATATTCCTATATGATAGGCCCAATTTTAGTACAATAATTTATATATGACTCCACAAAAAAAATATTGAATGAATATCTTCATTTGGAGATATATGCATTATTTGACCTAAAAGCATAATTTTTTTTTCCTTGTTTCACCATCTTTAGCCAAGCTAACTTTGCATTCCAACTAAAGAGATAGACCTCAAAACCAAATATCTTCCAACTACTAGTTAAAAAATTTCATTATGACACAAGTTCTTCTAGGAAAAATTCTAACCAAATACTTAATGTTTACTGTTAATACCTAAGCGTACTAATTTCCATGCATTCATCATCCAATATTATTGCATTTAGCTCAGGGTCCAAAATATGAAAGTATGAGTAAAGAACTATTTCGTTCATCCACAATGTCAAATTCATGATAGTTGTACTTGACATTAGCACCCAAAAAACAATGATGTTATTGTCAAATTTATCAAATGTGAGTAAGTTGTATAAGATAAACTACACATATGGAAATTTAATTAGGAAAAGTTTTAAAAATATTGAAAAGGTTAATAATAAATTATATAATACCTTCATGTTATTTTTCACAAAACTAAAATCCATTTCTAGTAAGTTGTTGTGAGAATATGTAATGAAACTACTTAGATAGATCTGAATATCAACAACAATAGAACACCAAAGAACACCAAAATAGAGAGTAAATATCACAATATGTAAGTAGAACGACTTAGCCACTTCGAGCAAAAACCTCCAAACCATACAATAAGACTCAAGTGCTCACTTTGATGCTCGTCTACTATTTATTGAATCCTATATATACCTTAATATGATATGCAAACTGCCAAGGATGACCTACTAAGTATGTGAAAACATAAATAAATGTGATATGACATGATAAGAATGTATGTTAGCCATAATTCAACCATACATACCCCGATATATGATCTAGAATTAAGGGCAGGCATAACATGCCCCTCCCCTTCAAAACAACATTTCCCCTAATGTTGGTAATCTTTGGCACCACAGTCGGAATGCTTCATCTTCTCATGTGGCATCTTCAATATCCAAATTATTCCACTTGATCAGATACTCGGTAATGACACTTGTCCTAAAATTATTATCGTGTGTTTGTAGGATTTATTCAGGCTTTATAATGATGTGTCCCTCCTTATCAATCTCAAGCAACACTGATTGGGAAGACATATTTTTTCCAATGACCTTCTTCAAGAAAGAAACATGGAAAACTGGATGTATTTTAGTTAGTAAAGGAAGTTGTAGTCTATATGTCACACTACCAATTTTTTGTATCACTTGATAAGGGCCATAATATTGAGGTGAAATATTTGTATCCTTCTTCTTTTGTTTCAAATATAGTTTAATCACACAAAATAAAGTCTCTAACTTTAAATCTTTACTCAATATTATGTTGATCAACTTGTTGCTTTGTGTGGTTTTGTGTCATTGCCAAATTACCTTGAAGGCTAGAGAGTACCTCTTGTTGGTATTGAATGTGATCTTCAATTGATCTCACTTTATACTGGACCCTTAAGTTAGAGGTGACATATGGTGGATGATAGCCATACAATAGCAAGAATGAAGAAATTTTGGATGCGATATGCAATAAAGTGGCATACCAGCATTCTGCAAGTGGTAGCCACTGAACCCATCTCTCCTACTTATCTAAAGTAAAACATCAAAGATACCCCTCAAAACATTTTTTTAATACCTCAGTATGTCCATCAAATTGGGGATGATATGATGAAATACGAGCCAATTGAGTGCCAAATTATGAGAAAACCACTCCAGAAATTACTAGTAAATATAGGGTCGTGCTCATCCACTATAATCTTGGGTATACCATGTTGCTTCTAAATTTTATCCATAAAATATATGGTGACAATACTCATTGTAAAGGGATGTGACAAGGCATAAAAATGAACATATTTGGTGAGTCTATCCATGACCACCATAATTACACTGCTCCCTTCATATTTTGGTAATCATGTGATGAAATCCATTAAAACCTATTCCCACTGTACACTAGGAATAGATTAAGGTTGTAGAAGACCTGTAATCTTAATAGTTCCTCCCTTATTACATTGACACACCAAACATTATACCATAAATTTCTAGACATCCCATTTCAACCCTTTCCAAAAGAAATCCTACTTAATTTTGTGATAAGTTTTTAAGAACCCAGAATGACCATCCATTGGAGAAACATGGAGGCCCAAGAGAACCTGAATTTTAAGGGTAGAGTACTTACATAAGTACAATAGATACTTGTACTACATGGAATATAATAATGCTTGTGTGGACTCATCTCTGTTGGATAGTGCATAAACTACCACAATTTCCTTTCCATTCTTGTAAATGACCTCAAATTTATAACCCAACATATTTGCAACCCATTTCTATTATTCTTCAGATGATAACCATTTCTCTAAGATGTATTTCAAACTATCATGATTTGTCTTCACCTTGAAGTGATGACTTGTGAGATATGGTTTCCATTGTTTGATTGCATGAAGAACAACCATAAATTCCCTCTCATAAGTTTGTTTTGATAGGTTCTTAAATTTGATTTGACGACTCTCAAATGTAATGGGGAAGACCTCTTACATGCATACTATACTTATGCCACACCTTGAAGCATCACATTCAGTAATGAAGGTTTTTGAGAAATTTGGGGTAGTCAGAATTGGAGTGGTACACATGGTCCCGGTCAATGTCTCAAGTGTCTGGATTTATTTGGTCTCATTCCAATGAAAGGATTTTCTCTTCAATAAATTTTTGAGTGATGCTACTATTCTACCATAATTATTTATAAATATGCGATAATAACTTGTGAGCCCTAAGAAACCCCTGAGGTATTTAAGGGTTTTAGGTATCTTTGGGTCTACCATGACATGTATCTTGTGAGGATCCATTTTTACACATTCACGAGAAATTATATGACACAAGTATTCTACCTCTATGAGTATAAAAGTACACTTGGAGGGCTTTTCATGAAGGTGATGTTGTTCACGAGTGTCAAAAACCTTATTTACGTAATGTAAGTGTTCCTCTCTCAGGTCTTACTGTAGATTAAGATATCATCAAAGAATACTAGGAAAAAAGTTTGCATAAATGGCTGAAAGATTGAATTCATCAAACTCTAGAATGTAGAGGGTGAGTTTATAAGGCCAAAAGGCATTACCATAAATTCATATTGGCCCTCACGTGTCCTAAATGTTGTTTTATGAATATCCTCATCATGAATTCTGATTTGATGATATTCTAATCCAAGATCTTTTTTTTGTAAAATAAACAACACTGTGTAACTCTTCTAGAAAATCCTCAATGACAATAGTATGAAATTATTTTTTACCGTGTATTTGTTGAGTTGCATATAGTCTGGAAACATGCACAAACCTTCATCCTTCTTTCATACCATCACCATAAGAAAATAGTAAACACTTTGAATATGATAAATAATACATTCTTCTAGGATATCATGTACCATCCTTTCAATCTTACTTTTCTATATATAAGGGTACTGATAAGGTCAAATATTGGGTGGTTGGCTTCTTGGTAATAGCTAAATATCATGATCGTGATCTCTTTTGGAGGTGACCCTTTTGACATATCCCCAAAAATAAATGAGTGATCATCAATAATTGGCTTTAGATCTGATGGTATATGACCTTTCGATGGTTGAGCTTCTAGTGAAAAATGGACACCTAACACAATGTCTACATCCCCCATTGAAATGGCATGAATGGGCCATCTAGCAAAAATATCCCATGTATAGCTTAATCTCTTGACTCTTTCCTAGAAACAACTAACTTTACCTACATCTACAACCATGGCCTAAAGCTCTGGGGCTATATAAACAAATCAATTTAGGTGAAATGCCAACTTATGACTGATGAAATTGTGAGTAATTCCAAAATCAATAAATATTATCACCCTTTGTTTCTTCATGAATTTGATGACCTTAAGGGTTTTTGGGTGCTAATTCCTGAAATTACATCCTAAGAGATAATTGATTGAGATTCTTCAGCCTCAATATTTAACATCTCTTCCTCTTCACCAACTACTTCATCCTTGTCTTCTTCCTCATTGAGACCTTCAATGGAGAATGATTTCTTCTAAACACATTTGTGTCCTTTGCTCCATTTTCTATCACAACTTTAATATAGACCCTTTTCCCACATCTCTTCAATTTTTTGAGAGTTAATTGGGTAGGTTGGGGAAATGATTATGTTAGAATCATACACTCTTTATGAGTAGTGAGAGGATTTTGTTTGACCAAATCTCTTTTCTCTACTCAATGAGTAACTATCATGGATTCCAATATCAATCTTGTAATAAGCAGGAGAACATCAAGTTAGACGTTATCCTTGAGGCCACCCAAGAAAATATCATTTAAGATGATCCTATGGGATGCCATCTACATGTAAGGATAGATTTTGGAACTATTGAATATAATCCATGAATGTCCCCATTTTCCAAAGTTTTTCTATCCAAATAAAATGGTTTTCTTTTAAAATTTTATTGTAATATAGTTGGATCTCATATGTGAACATTGACTAGGTAACAAGGAGACCATTTTTTCCTTCTGCTTGCACATCCATATATACCAAATTAACTACTTGAGTTCTAGATATAAGGATGCCAATACCACTTTCTATCCACTTAGAACTTGATGTACCTTAACAACTTCTCTAATTGGTTGATCTATGTAACTCTGTCCTTACCATCAATTTTCTCATCTCCACCTTTGGTATTATTTTTCAACCCCCTAAATTAGAACAAGATGAGTGATGTGGTTGTGTTGAATTGGATAAATGGTTAATGAGAGCCTTTGAATGACATGGTTGGGAATTGGTAGACTGTGAATGTGGTTTCAAACTAGAAATGGTTGCCATGAGTCCTGATTTCATTTTGTTCAAGTTGTCATGTAGGGATTTTGTGTCACCATATCTAATTTATATTGCACACATCATAATCAACTTAATTGATTCTATGATCCATTATGGAAAAGCCTAGAATTGAGGATTTAATAGTTCCTCCTTCTAAGTCCATATCATGAGTATATTTTACTGTAGTGGTGTTACCCTTTCCTTTTCCTCTTGTCTTGGGGTCCCGTCATGGTTTTTTGGATTCAAGGTTTTGGCTTAGGGGTAGGGAGTTAGGGTTTTTTTTCATAAGGATATTGAATTGAGTAGACAAAAACATAGGGAGTAAACCCTAATATTTTTTGCAAGATTTTTGAAAAATGTTAGAAACTTGGAAAAACTCAAAAAATTACGGTCTATGGAGTAAATATATGAAATACAGTAAAATGATGAAAAATTTTAAAATAAATCAACAAATCATGAAATTTCACGAAAAATATTACTTGAGTGATGTCTCAAATTAATTAAAAAATTGATAAATAAATGTGACACATATTGCGAGATATAACCAAATTAAAAAATATAGGGTTTTAACTTGATTTTGGCCCAAATCAAAGCTTTGTTACCACTTGTATGAAATTACTTAAATATATTTGAATATAAAAAATAGAACAAAAAAATAGAGGGGGAAACCTCTAAAGCATACTATAAAACTTTAGTGCTCAATTTGATGCTCATCTAGTTACTAACTCCAATATATACCTTATTATGCTACAAAAAATGCCAAGACCAACAAGTACTAAGCATATGAAAGAATAAATAAATGTGATCTGACATGATAAGAGATTATTGTTTTATCCACAAGTCAACCATACATATCCCAATATATGACCTAAGATTAAGGGCATAACAAAATATGTTAACATCCAACCCAATTTTTTATGGAATTAGGATGCCTAGTATGAAAGGAACTTCATCAACCTCATACTTCTCATCTTGTTTATAACATAATCTTTTTTCTATATATCTCTCCACAAAAAACTTCACAACAATAACATCATCTACTGCAAATTTTAAATTAACTTCCTTGAATTTATTTTCAATGTTTTTGATATCATTTTGATAAAAAAATCCTCCCTATGTGTTTGAAACTTAAATAAAATACCTTATCACGATATTACTCATGAATATGTTTTGAAAACATTTCCAATAGTAATAACCTTTCGGACCACTACTTCAATTCATCACTTATTTTAGGATAAAATAATTCCCTCATGCCTCTAAACCCCCCATATCCTGGGCATGGAAAATCTAGCAAATCTTTTCCATGTGCTCTTTTACATTGTATGTGATAATTATATTTTGGTCTTTATTCATTAAAACAAAAACATTAAAAGGGGCATATAAAACCATGATGAAAGTGCTTCTATACATGTTGACTACCTTTACATGTCTTTGGTACCTTTGTGAATTCATAATGTTCAACTTCCACAATCATGAAGTCTTACAACCCATACAAACACCAATAACTGCACACTCCATGATTTTACAACATATATAATTTTTTTATGCATATAGTGTAGTGCACATACATTTTTCAAATGATCACATTGTTAATGTGGAATGTGATCCATTTGATGTAAATACTAAGAGATTTTAGGATAATTAATTTAAAAAATAAACACCTACACTACACCAATGTATTTGATCAAGCTCACGCTTGAAGGTCTTTTTTGAAATACAAAGAGATAATTGAAAATCTCATATTTATGAGAGAATCTTGAAGATATAATAAGACCTCAAATCAAAAAATTAAATAAATTCAAATTAGACAAAGATAACTGTACGTACCCAAAATTGTAAGGTACTGTACTACTGGAACAACGTGACAAGTGCCCCAATGATGATACAGGTCTCCTCGCAAGGTGTTCGGAATCCGGAAAAGATCTCCAAGTGTGCGTTAACATCCCGCATGCCCCGCTTAGCCCTCGCGTGCTTTGTTTTTCCCTTTTCCCCTCTTTTCTTGGCCTTTTGCTCTTCAGTGACGAAACCGCCGCCCTGCATGGGCGGCAGTCTCGTGACCGCCGCCCTGCTCAAAGCGGCGGTCCTTTACGCGTTTTTCTAGAAAGTGTTTTTAACGCGACTCGCGTAAAAATCAACGATTCACCAGCTTTTTTTGCTGACTTGGGCTTGCACTTATGTTTTTGGTCCCCTGGAATAGTGTTTGGCCATTGTTTATAGTTTTAGAGTTCAGTTTGGTTTTGATCTTTGGGTGAATGAAAAGCTATAAATAAATGGCTTGTGCTCAAACAAATGGTCTGCCCCTCATTCACTTTTCATGCTCTCATTTTCAATAGTTCATTCTATTATTTTGCTTAGAAGCCATAGTTTCAATTCTTTGCATGTTTTAGTTAGCATTGTTCAGCTGTTGGTAAGCCACATATCCATCTTGTGCAGGCAGTGTTGTTATTTCACCCAATCCATTGGAGTAGAATAGCTTAGGAAGCCATTAAAGTTGCAGGTATTGCTCCTCAAAGCAGGATAGTTTCAGGTCCTGGACGCTTTATGTTGCATGACTCGCAATAAATCCCGCTAGGAATTGCATAAGCCAAGCTCTGTACTCTTGCGCTATCCCTCTCCTACTCGCATTATATTCAGTCTGCATTCTGAGCTGCCTTTGTCCCAATATCTACTTCTGTTGATGCTAGCATTACATGCTTTTCTGGATTCACGTGAGCACAAAGGAACGAGGAGATCACACTGAGGGGACAAGATCACACACACCATTGGATTCGCCACTGTTATGCAGAATCCATGTTCTAGATTTCAAAGTTCTAAAGTTAGAAATATATCAAATAGAGTAGATAATCACTTCTTTTCAATTAAGTTTACTTTCGATATTGCCAGGGAAGCTGTGGGGATTGATAGTTTCTGAGAAACTATGATTCATTCCTCACTTCTGAGGTAGGATCGAGAGTCTGGCAAATAGATTAAGCAAGTTATTTCATTATTTAGAATAAATCTACAAATTGCACAGACAAATAACTACACTCGGTTATTTTGTTTGTTTTAAGTTTTATCTTAGTTGTCAAATTCTAGATATGTTTAAATAGTTGCTTTCTTAAAATTCTTAAAATTTCTCAGAAAATACAAAAATAGAAATTATATATATGTTCTAGATTTATTCCACGTAGTTAAAATTTTCTTTGTTGCAGTTAGATTTACATTATTGTTTTGTATGACAATCACGGGACCCAGGGAGCCCAGGGAATACGTATTTGAGCCAATTGTGCCTCAACCCAATCTCCTCACGACAATAGTTGACATAGACCATAACCTTAGAATACAAATCTTCCAAACAACAACAGATTTACGACAGATCAGCTCTCAATTGAGGGGATTAAATATAGAAGATGACCAAGCACACACGTTTTGGTCAAATCAACCGAACTACAAATTACCCTAGGAAAGCATACACATGACCATAGCAGGACCGCAACAACCAAGAGTCTACGGTTGTGATCCACAAATCCCACAACCTAACGAAACCATAAGTCAATCAAACATAGACACTGGCCTACACATATTAGTATTCAGATCTACCCCACTTCCACCCACCATCGTCGAACAGTTATCCTTACTAGATATAGCGGCTAACAAAGCTAGAGAATTCTAGACTAGGCCAGAGAATCGTCCGTAGAGTCGATCGTATTCATTACCCACCATATGACCTTATCTGGAGACATACACGAAACTATCCCAGGTTATTTTCCACGTACTCCACAACCCATAGATCGAATCACGCCAGAGCTCGATATTGATTGGAGCCTTCGAGCAGTCATCCTTGCCGATCGATCTATCAGACCAGTTCAGGTTAGAAGGGCCTTCTTTGCCTTAGATTCGCAAATTCCACTAGTGCGTATTGAAGACATTAGATTGCATAACTAGTTTGTCTGCATCCCACGCATATTCCATCCCCACCGGCTGTCTCGGCACGACCTCGGGAGGTCGGATACGCGGAAGAGTTACCTGTAGATTCCCACGCTCGCTTGTCACTTTTCCGGCGTACAATAACCTACATTAACATGTTCAAAACCATGCACAAAGAGAACAACTCAATTATGCAAGAAGAACACTTCATATGGCATATCCATATACATGTAATATATGCTATTTTGGGAACTTTCACCCTTTTGCTCAGAATTGATCTTATGAATCCCCTAGTACACTCATTTAAAATCCATTTATTATGTTTTAATATTATTAGCAAGTTTCTATTTTTAGAAGATCCGTGTTCATCACTGTTATTTTGGAAAAATTGGCCACTTTTGCC